>CM060900.1:511985345-512605345 GCA_030762935.1 Hymenopus coronatus
TAGTATCGCAGAGCCAACTAAAAACATGACCAAACATAGCTCAAAATGGATCACAGATGAAACAATAGATGCAGCCATTTATATTCCACAAAGTAATGATAAAGTGAGAAATATCGGAAGTGGCAGTGATTTTGTCTGGGCCGACACCGATGAAATATTGGTATTTTCCTGTTATGTGTCTCCTAAAACAGATCTGGAAGAATTCCATAAATACCTATTTGAAATCAATTGCACCCTTAAACAACAAAAATATAAAAAGAAAGTCCTTATTGGAGGGAATTTCAATGCCAAGGCATATTCCTGGGGGTCTCCTATAGAAGACAAGAAAGGTAGTGCTCTGGCAGAGTGGGCAAGCGAAAACGATTATAACATCCTAAATGATGGGAAAATGCCAACTTTTGAACGAAACGAGGGTACATCTTTTATAGATATTACTATGTGTTCTGCAGAAATGAGTAAACTTATTATAAATGGTATGTGGATAATGAAGAAAATTTATATATATACATATATACAGAGAGAGAGAGAGAGAGAGAGAGAAAGAGAGAGAGAGTCTAAAAACACCAAATTGCCATTACCAATTAAAAGGCCACAGAAAGGATGGATTTACAAAAATGATAAGAAAAATATTTTAATGCAAAATTCATCCAGGGTACTTACATCTACCAAAGAAGCTTGGAGAACTATTAGAAAAACCATGTAACTCTATTCTTAAGAAGAAAGGTAGCCATGGAAAGTTTAAAGCGGCGTATTGGTGGAATAACGATATTTCCCAACTAAGGAAAAGGAGTACGGAGGCGTGGAGAAAAGTGACAAGGGCAAACAAAAGAAGAAATGTGGAGGAAAACGAAAAGCTCACCATACAAAAGGAATACCGAAGATGTCGGAATGACTTAAAAAAAGCAACAAATAGAGCGAAGCAGGATGCATGGAAACAGCTATGTGAGAAAGTGGATGTGGATCCATGGGGTACTGGATATAAAATTGTGACCAAAAAATTAGGATTCCGCACACCTTTAGTCATTACGGACGAGGAACATAAAGAAATTGCTAAAGAGTTATTTCCCGCACATAAAAGAAATACGTGGCCAAAAATGCAAATAGAAATAGAAGAAGTACCGAAATGTCAAATAAACGAGATCATACATGCAGGAAAACTCATCAAAACTGGTAAAGCCGCTGGACCTGATGGCATCCCCCCGGAAGTTATAACGCTAATTGCAGAGCAAAAGCCGGATCTTCTGATGGAAACACTAAATGGGTTAATACGCAAATGAAAATTTCCCAAGGAGTGGAAAATTGCAAAACTTATTCTTGTAGAAAAACCAAAAAACAGACACTGCAAAAAAATCTATAGACCTTTATGCCTTTTGGATACAATAGGGAAACTCTTTGAACAAATAATTAATCAGAGATTATTAAAAGAGATAGATTTAAAAGGTACTCTCGCGCAAACTCAATTTGGTTTTAGAAAAGGCCGGTCAACTTCCGATGCAATAAAGTTGGTCTTGGAAACAGCACAGAAAGAAGTTAATGAAAATAATAGGTATGTAGTAATGGTTACCTTAGACGTTAAAATGCTTTTAACTCTGTACCGTGGCTGGGTATTATAAATGAATTAATACAAAAGAAAATATCTCCATACTTGATTAAATTAATAAGTAGTTATCTACAAGATAGAAAGATCATTATTGGAGAAAAATCTGAGATGGATGTAACCAGTGGAGTACTGCAAGGATCAATTCTAGGCCCCACTTTATGGAATATATACTATGAAGCGCTTAGACAGGAACCTGCAGCAGGTGTAATACTGGTGGGATACGCAGATGACCTCGCTCTGATTGTGTGCGGCACTTCGAAACAAGACAGAGGAAAAAATACAGTGGTCCATCAATAGGGTTGAAGTCTGGATGACTAGTAGAGGA
Source organism: Hymenopus coronatus (assembly GCA_030762935.1). Classification (NCBI taxonomy): domain Eukaryota; kingdom Metazoa; phylum Arthropoda; class Insecta; order Mantodea; family Hymenopodidae; genus Hymenopus; species Hymenopus coronatus. Next base: position 511,987,271 of record CM060900.1, read on the forward strand.
CTGAGCCTGGCTCCGACCAAAACCGAAATGGTAATCCTGGGTGGGAGGAGAACTCTTAAAGAAGTGACTATAGAGGATGGAGACTTAGAACTTAAATCGCAAAAATGCCTAAATATTTAGGTATCTTAATTGGATATTATATGATTATGGTCGAACATCTGAAGTATGTGTCTGCAAGGGCGAAAAAGGTGGTCGCAGCTTTGGCCAGACTGATGCCAAACGTAGGAAGGTCTAACCAACAAAAGAGGAAATTACTAGGAAGTGTTATTAACTCCATTATACTTTATTGTGCTGCGGCTTGGAAGCAATGTATGAGAAAAATAACACAAAGGAAACTTATAGAACGCGTCCAAAGAAAGATCGCTATAAGAATTGCAAGTGCATAGGTGTCATTAGGCATCATAGATTAGAATCATCTATGGCAACGAGACCACGTGATGGATATAGCTGAAATTTTAACTGCCATATCGTAAAAGACGACGGTTACTAAATACAAAGTTTTTTCAGTGCTACGAGTGTAATTTCTTGGATTTTCTAAGAACATATTGAAGACCCCTCGTACCTTTATTGGCGTTGAAAACTATGTTTGCGTGTCACATAGGATCTAAAAATCAAGTCTATATTTTGGTTCGGAGTAATTTTGAAACCTCCTGTATACACACCCATAGATGTACACTGTAGAAAACGTTTGATGTCACAGTACAGTGACTTTCAAATGAGATGAGGTTTGTCCATGATCGCCACCAGGCCGGCAGCCAATCGGAGTCCTGCTATGTTGACATACTGCATTCGCGCTTAACTGGGAAGTAAAGCGCTGTGATTCCGTCTCTCATATACATTACTGCGCTAAGACAAAATATTAAAATTTTGCAAAAAGTAATTCACTAGGAAGATAGGAGTAATGTTCGTAGCAGAACCGTAAAAGCCACAGATTTTTAGCTCAAATAGTTTTCATAATACACATGAATATACATTATATCGCCTGGCAGATTTGCATCCTCAGTGTGTGAGTGAAGGGAAATAAGAAAAGAGTAGGGATAATGACCTGGCAACGCAGAGCACTATAACGCGTCTCATTCGCTGCAGCGTAGAACTCTTCCCATTTGAAAAAAGCATTGTTGTGTTTTATTTTTATTTTCCGGTTACTGGTGCTACCATAGAACAACCTTAGTAGGCAGATTGTCATTTTGTGTTTTAGCACCCAATTTTCTCTAGCACGTGCAATATGCAAAGTTCTCCTGGGAATGTACATGTTAAGTCAGATATGATTGTCTCCATGTCGCTGTGTCTCAAAATATTCCTCATAATGGGAACAATGCAACTTCACCCTTGCTATTCAGTACAAGAAACTCCCAAAGTGGTTACCGTTCTACCCGGTTAAATCTTGGGTTGAATGTCAGCTTTTAGAACAGCTTTTCTCCTATAACTAGCATGCCTTTATGTTCCCTTTTGGGTTTACCTGTTTACTTGTCTGGAAGGTAGCTTTCACTACACAAGTTAATGGCGGGGGGAGTGGGGGGTTTACACGTCTTATAGAGAAACAGAAGCGGGAGTCCTCTAGCCACATTGTCTGCTTCTCTCTTCAACGTATCTGTTTCTCTAGGCAAGATACGGTGAATATCAAAATAAGCTTACAAAGCATAATTATCACTTGTATCAAATACATTTACACGTTTTCATACATGAAGTTATTAATTATTCGTCAACCTATTTGCAGACGTAGTCGGAAAGATTGGGGTTTGCTAAACAAATTAATAAAGTAATAACAAGGCCATATTTTAATTCCAACTGTTGCATTTGAATCCATGAAGATAAAATCTATTTTTAAAAATATTGAAGCTGTGGATTAATTCATATATTTACTTTCATACGCTTTGTTTAAAATGAGCATTTTGCTGGCTATGCAGCTGCCAATTTTACTTATGTGCGTTAATTACTGCCTCAACAGGATATGAATATGTGAAAATATTCTGCGGCAGATAGATGGCTAACACGTGGTCATTGTTTGCTAAATCTAGTCCAGAAATGATACGGTATGAAGTCGTACTGAAAGATTCAATGCCATAGACGGGATCTCAGCCACGGATCTACGGTTTTTGTGCAGCATGCTCTTACCAACTCAACTACCATGTCAACATGCCAACATGCAATTAAATTCCCAAAATGACTCGCATATTGCACGGTAAACCAGAAGATCTCACCAGATCACACACCTATTATTTTGACTATAAATGATTATTTGATACAATAGGAAACACAATCTAATTTAACCAGTGAACAAACTGAAACGGGTTCAGAGCTGAGTTTGGGAGCCCCATCGAATTCCGAATGTCATTCAAACCCCTGAACAGATAATAGCTAATATGTCAACTTCTTTTTCAAACATTCAGTGTTCAGCCTGGAGGAATACACCAATGAAGCACGATTAATATAAGTTACGCACTTAAGCTACAAGAGCTACTTTACGAAAAAGAACATAGCGAAAAAAATTGCACTGCCGTCGATCCCCTTCACGTGAAAGGATAGTTAATATATGGGAGCAAACTCGAGGCAGTGAGAAAAGAAATTAAAACAAAAAAGCATAAAATGTATCTCCAAGATGCTCACTTGGAAAGCCACAAAGGGTCTTAAAAGTTCAATAACACAAAACGCGCCCATCATAAAAGAGAAAAATGGTTGGACAAAATGGGATAAAGAAAAAGTACATATATTTGCAGAACATCTAGAAATTTTCAAACCATTCTCTAAAAAAAAAAAAAAAAGCTAATGAAAAGTGTCCGTATGATAACAGGAAATGCCAATAAAAGGACCCAAGGTCGCGGGTTAAAATCTGGCGGAGAACGATGGAATTTTTTCCGATGTAAAAATCCTTAGCATGGCTTCCTTCGGAAGGGAAGTAAAGCCGTTGACCCCGCGTCATAGATTTACGGCACGTAAAAGAACCTCAATCCTGATGGAGAGGACTCTGAGCAAAATAAGCTGTCCTTCACGCCCAATTTAAAATGGAACGCTTAGAACCACTGTAGTTAAAAAGCCTCCATAAATAACACGCCATTTTTTCGAAAGTTCAAAAGATCCGCTGAGGAACTTCAATTGGCCGTTGTCACTGTGAATGCTGTAAAATAGACCTAATGATTTAGACTCATATTAAGTTCTCTGCATTTGAATGATGTTCTTATAATCTTGTATTAATTACTATTCACAAAATACAGAAAGTTAATATGGGAAAACTAAGTTGCTTGAGATAGACAATATTTTCTTACCTTGTTTTATAGCCTCAGCTGTTCTCTTAAATTTTCCGTTTTGCATGATTAGCAATATTTACAAAATCTATAATGCTTCAAATACATGCGTCCTCTTTTACTCTATCTACACATACTAAGTACATATTAGACAGAGAAGGTGTACTGTATGTCACCCAAAAAATCGATGTCCAGATTTCACCGGAAATCCATGTTTTGAGGTCTACTGATGCAAAAAAAATTAGAAAAAGGTCCGTGTGTGTAGACACCATAGCTCAAAAACGAAAATACCGTTAAACACCAAATTTGATACTTAAGTTCAGCATCTTCCAAGAATGCGACACAAAGGCTTTCAAGAAATTTCACCACGCCAAACTACCCCTTGCATGGAACATCTTTTGAAAATGTTATTTTTCTCAAAAATGACTAAAACGACTTTGATTAAAACACTGAATACTAATGCACATTTACATCGGAAGTAAAATGTATATCTTGAATTTTTAGGAATACTGACATTTGAATACCTTTTCATTGTAGATGAATTTTGCATGATAAAACATGTAGATCCCGTTATCAAATATAATTTATACGTTACATATGTTTTCCTTTCGTAGAACTAAGGGTTTCAGAGATATTTCTTGCTACTGGTATCAATTTTAACTTAAACTTTTCTCAAACAGGAGGTCAACTTTCGTTTATCTCTTTTGCTTTACTGGCCACGCAAAAAAAAAAAAAAAAAAAAAAATCTCAATTGTTGTACATAGTGACCTGCTTTTAAGATTGAGTTGAGTATCGTTTTAGCCTTGTGTGTTACCTTATTTCCCTTTAACTTAGAAGTGATTAACAGAATCATTTCTACTAATGCTTATCTCGGCTATCACAATATAGATGAAAGAATAATCTTTTGTAACAATGGTGTGTAGAGTAGCTCGTGTGAATATAACACAGATTCTTTTTCTTTTCTGCTATTTCAAGGCCTTTAGCGAAAATAAATATTTGAATGCTTTATCCGCGTGTTGAATAGTTTTCTCCAAAACTATACAACATCAAACGGAAAAATTTAATTGGAATTATATTTTTGGACGCTCTTTAACTACTGTGGTTTTCAGCGTCCCATTCTATACAGGGCGTGAAAGATCGCTTAATTTTGCTCTGTTTTATCAGGCTTAAGGGTTTTTACGTGCAGTAAATCTACGTAACGGGACCAACGGCTTTACTTCCCTTCCGAAGGAAGCCATGGTAAGGATTTTACGCCCGAAAAAATCCATCATCCTCCGCCGGGTTTGAACCCGCGAACTTGGGTATATGAAGTTAGCATGGTAACCATTACAACACAGAGGGCGACATCAAACGGGACTCCTCCCCACAGCCACTGGGCAGTCACCATTAGTAAACAAAATATGACACTGAGCTAGGCGCGAGAGACAACGTAGTAACATGTCTGTTTCCTGGAGACTCGAACACTCTAATGGAAGTCGAGATTCGCGCCTGAGTTAAGGGACCGGTAAGTGGAAGTCTTGGCAACTGCAAAGTTTCTAATTCCAAAGTTTCTAATTCCAAAGTTAAAAGGCACACCGCCCTTAGCACAGGGTGGCCATGCTCTGAAAAATACTGTACCTTGCTTAATTTGAAGCAATTGCTGAGCAACGCGTGCAGCGAATAGCAGAATCACTTTATAAATCAATACTACAGTATGTTACAGATATATGTACACATATCGCTGTTAGAGATAGCGCTGTGTGTGTGTGTGTGTGTGTGTGTGTGTGTGTGTGTGTGTGTGTGTGTGTGTGTGTGTTTTATAACTAGACTCGCATTTTAGGCTAATGCCTATTTCTGTGTACGAATAAACTGAAGCTACTTAAATATCTCTAAGTTTCGTATAAAATGTAAATCTATGGGAGGATTTTTTGTTGCCTAAAATGTCACCCTCTGTAGTGTAATGGTTACCATGCTAGCTTCATATAACCAATTCGTAGATTAACGGCACGTAAAAGTACTTAAAGCCTGATAAAGAGGCATCTGAGCAAATTTAAGCGGTCTTTCACGCCATGATTAGAATGCAACGCTGTAAACCACAGTTGTTGTCCATAAATAAAACGCAGTTTGTGGACCCTAAAATGCCTATTTTAACCATTGATGCATATTTAAGGTTCTATGGTCTAAAGCGTCTATTTTATTCTTTGTGTGGTTTTATTGTCTTTTCATGCAGCAGTTAAAATGTTGATATCACGAGGTTGATAATGTTCAAAGTCTGTCTAATAATTTGGTTATAAGAATAACGCATTCTGGAAAATTGTTGTTTTCGTTTTAATGTTTTAAAAGGTAGTTTCGTTCGGTTTGTAGAAAGAAACAGAGAATATTTGCTCGGTCTCTTTGTCATCCTTTTGTGTTCATCGATGAATGCAGTACGGTAGAAGCCCCATTTAAGCCTATACTGTAATGCTTTTTCGTGACCCATATACGTTACCCCCCTTCATTAACTGCTGATATGCAAACATTCGCAAGGCTCTCCATATTTTTTCCTTTGCTTTTCAAATATATTTCAAAGAGATAGTTTTTATTGCTGTTCTTAACAATATATCGTGCTTTGGGGTGGCAATTAGGCTACAATAATACTTATATCTGTAGGGTAAGGTGTATTTCAACTTTGATGTATTCACTCTTCTTGTTTTTCTATTTATACCTCGCCGGTAACTGCACGGCTACATCTTTGGAGCACGTGTACTGTTGTCATTTTTGCTAGACCACACACACACACACACACACACACACACACACCCACACTCTCTATCACACTCTCATTCATACTTCCAGATTCTGGGAAGGAGGGTGAATATTCCACACGCTCCAGCCAAGAATCAAACACGTGATCCCTCGTGTAGCAAGCAGGTGCTCTACCGATTCACCTAACAGGCCAACTTGTTCAGTTATGTTTGAGAGGTTTTGTTTCAAATTTATGCTCATATTATTTGTTACAAAGAATACATTTTAAATTAAGACAATAAAATACTTCGGTTTTTTTATTTGTACTGTGCTGTCTTTAATGCTCCTTATTTACCTGCATTTAGAAAGTAGAAATAAATTTTGGATACACAAAATTTATGTATATTTCATAAATCTTTTTTCTAGGACCGAGCATAAATCGGTAGATTACGAGTTAATTTCAAACCGCAAACTTGATTTTTACGGAATCCACGCGCTAAGAAGTGCAGCAAGAGTAAAATACATGCGTTAAGTAATTTTGTTTCAACTTTTACGCTCGCCAAAGTAATTCACGATAGTAGTGTGTACACGTCACTGATCAACAGACACTACTTCATAGCTTTCTCATATTGTGCCTCATAAACCTTTGGGATTTAGCAGCTAGTAAATTTCATTCTCCTTCTTTTGCAACTGTGAGGATATTATAATTCCCAAAATCTGTCATTTTCTCAAAATATCACAAAATAATAAGGGCCGCGCCTTGGCCGAATGGTTAGACCACTCGCCAGGATTCGATCCCAGGTGACCGCATGTGGGATTTGTGGTGGACAAAGCGGTGCAGGGGCGAGTTTTCTCCGGGTTCTCCGGTTTCTCCCGCCATCGCATTCCACCGGCGATCCATCTTCATTCCATGTACCATAAATGTAATCGCTTGCTGTGCAATACGTAGTAAAGCGGGCGTTAGACTCAAAACAAAAAGCAAAAAAATAAAATAAAAAGTAATAATATTGGTTTGTCACGGTCTGCTATAACCATACTTTGCGCCCAGCAATGCGAAATAAATAACAACTTAGAACTAACTTGGTCCAGTTTAGTGTACTGACATAACACCGCGCGACAAAACTAGTGGCTATCCAAATAGGAGATTGCTATCTGAAACTTAGAACTTACTTGGTCCAGTTTAGTGCTATGGCTATAATTTGATTCTCTTTCACAATTCTTTGTGTTCCTTTTAAAGTTGGAAATGCACCTCAGATTTACACTGGCATATCGAGTCTTTGCTTAGGTCCCGCAGCTTCTTTGACAATACACGAAATTGAATTTGTTAGAAGTCTGACATTTTCGGCAACATTATTCAACCTGAAACAAACGCGATCCCAGTTCTGTTAAAAGCGTACAAATCGGAGCCCAAATGCGGTGGCGCCGCGGTAACGCTTGCGACTGGCATTCGGAAGGTCCCAGGCTGGATTTCCGACGACTGCCGTCTTTGTTTTTTTCGTGGATCTCTCGGGTCGTCAGGCGAATGCTGGAATGATTTCTCTTATCCGTGGAATTTCCTGCTCCTTCCATTTCAGGGTTGGAAATGTCAGGAGAATGTTTCAGTTTAGCGTGGCAGAGAGAATTGATGCTGTGTGTGCAGCATTCCCTTGAACTTCGCTTGGTTTCCGGGATATACGGAACACCCCTTGTGGGTGGCGTTGGGTATTCTAGGTGGGGTGGGCTCCTCGGTCTACCTGTCCAACAGTCAGGGCCTCTCAATTTGGAAACTGCAGGTTCCTGTTATAACGGTGTTGTCACTCCTGATTCCGGGTGCCCTGTGTCTTCTTCCACATAATCCCTCCCAGGGGCGCCCCTTTGAAGAGCGTAGGTACATCTTCAGTGGATCGATGCCGAGTCTCTCCGAAAACTGCATATCCCTATACCGCCGGAAGCTTTTGCTCCTTAATCTGTTGTTTTTAATGCAATGTAAAGGGGGAGAGAGACGGGAAAAGAGATACGAGTATGAAAGGGCGTGGTGTTAGGCGAATGCTAAATAGACGACGAAAACGGAGTACTTAAAGACTGGAATCGAAAAAACAGAGCAAAACCATATGTACTACAACGTGTGACCAGACAGAGCAAAAGTTAGGAAGGCGCAGATAAGAGAGATTAGAGGATAAAAGAAGGCACCAACGCAAGAATAAACTAAGCTTACAACAGTGAAGGCTAAGAGTAAATAGGTAAATAGAAAGTGAAGAATGAAAAGCGAAGGGCATGAAAGGGAGATCGCGTGGAATATACAGCGATTAGATAGTGAAGGGTAAGAGTGAAAAGGAAATAGGAGGAGAAGAAAAAACTGAATGGAAAAGAAGGGAAAACGAGAAAGAAAACGCGAGCAACTAGTAAAGGGTAGGAGTAACAAGACAAATAGGAAGTGAAGTGTGATAAGTGAAGGGAAAGGAAGAAAGAAAGCGTGAAATAAACCGTGAATAACTGTGAAAAGGAAGATAGGAAGTAAAGAGTGACAAGTGAAGGGGGAAAAAAAAAGAAAAAGCATCAAACAAATGAACTAATAATAAAAGAGTAAGAGTAAAAAGTTAAATAGAAAGTAAAGGGAAAGGTGGAAAAATGGCGTGAAATAAATCGGGATCAAATATAAAGATACACAAATCAACAAGAAGGCAGTGAAAAATAAAACGTGAAGGGTAGGATTAGAAAGAAGAAACAGGGAATGGAAAAGAGCGTAAAAACGGTAAAATGGGAAACAAGCAGAAACAGGCAAAACAATAAGAAGGTGCATGTCGAGACTCTAAAGTACTAAATATAATTGGGTTCTAAACATATAGGTATATCTAAAGACAGAAGGGGAGGATCCCAGGTTTTAAGGCAGTCCAAAAGTATGTACAAGATTAAGAGTGAATAAAATTTTAAACTCAAACGAAACGAGTTTGAATGATGGTTCACTTAATTATATTAATGAATTTCCCAGCATGGCATATATTGTCCATTACTGCTAGAATGTGTTGAACAGGATTACAATAGAGTAGATTGTACGGAAATATTTCCTATTGTATGTGGAAATGTAAAGTAAAGCAAAGCTTATCATACATTCCTGTGTAATGCTTAAATTAGGATAATACGTTGTCTAAAGCTTCAAATTATAGGACATTCAGGACGTTTATCAACCATTTAGCAGGTTGAGTCGAAGCACCTAGTCTGATGGCATTGATTTCTACGTCCTCTGGGTGAAATTGCCCACGTCTCGACGGTGTGGTAACACAGCTCTATTCCCACTGCGGCTTAATTATGCATGAGTCCCTTTATTAGTATTCCATTAGACACCACTGCACATGTCTAATTACATTTCGGCTTCATGGCTATAAATCCATATTCGTTATGGAATCCTATATATTTGACTTCAAAAAATTTAATCCGTAATTGTTTTCTACTAGCCAACAAATCCGTATCATTTTCTGGACCACCTATATACAATTACTTCAGTGTAATTTCTCATAGACTACTTGATTCTAGGCTTACACTAAGGATTAACGAGCGGGTTGGCTCAAGCGGTTTCGTCTCTGGCCCGCATTCGAAAGATGGCGGGTTCGATTCCCATGGCTAGCCTACCTGACCCATGGATTTGGGGGGGGGGTGGTTGCCATGGGCATACTGGGTACGTTTCTTTCATCTTACAGGCTCGTGTTCGTCCCTGTTACCCGTAGGGGGGAGATTACACCGCTTCAGTCGCTTCGCTACGAACTGTGTTACTTCAGACGGTACCAGAAATACGTTGGGCCAAACAGCTGATCTCTTCCCTTGAAAGAACTCTTCTGATTAGGAATGAAATCGGCGAGGTAGTGGCTCCTGAAACCCATGGGACAGTGGGTACGTCTGGGTGGTGTTGTGAGGCGCCTTAAAGGTCTCCGAACACTAACCTGGAGAGTTTAAAGTCGGGAAGATCCATAGTGATTTCTGACAGTTGCCTTACCTCGTGGCCGCTCCGTCACACTGTTGCCACATCGTCCCATCCATGGCTACAGCAGGACAATAATCCATTTTCAGACAAACAAACTAAAACACTAGAACAGAGCACAATAGTACGTTACAACACCTAAAAATGCTGTAGCAAAGCAAAATAGCTCAGTACAAGCGGATAATGGATCCAACTGAAATTGCATTGAGGAATATTTGTTACGTCTTGCAACAAGGATGGCATCATTGCTTACGTAGCATGAATCTATTGGCAGAGAAGCACGCACATATCTTACCAGCTGACACAGCGCGCTGGCTGTCAGGGATCACTATGGGTCTCCCCGCCTTTACTAGACAGGAGATGCTAACTGTCACGGCCACCGAGGATCCAATAGTCATTCCTCTATGTGGTTGACGCGCGTGAGTAGCGTATCCAGTTTCGTACTTGCGTAAGCAAGGGAGTCGGTATTTAAACTAGGCCTACGACCTAATCGAAAAACCCACGGATACAAGGCACACCCTACTAGTTGGGTCACTTCTTCTTGGTTTCCTTTCATGCCGTTTCCATTGTCATTTCGTTCATATTTCATCCTGGTGGCTTCTTTCAGGGTTGGAAGTGTGCGGGATGGTGCTCAGCGCGGCGTGGCAGGGAGAGAGCATGCTTAAGGTGACTATATCCCTTCCCTGACTTCGGCTGCTTGCCGGAATGAGGAACGCTCCTGGCAGGGGCATTGCACCCTGTGTGGGGCGGGGTCCTCGGTGTACCTGTACGACTGTCGAGGTGCTTCAACGTGGAAACTGTTATTCTTTTGCTGTCGCGCATTGTGTGTCCCTCAGATAATATCTTCCTCACGGAACTCCCTCATAGGTCGTAGGTACAACATTCTCAGTAGATCGGTGCCCAGTCTCTCCAAAAGCTCACTATACCCATACCGACGGATCTTGCTGCTCCTAATACCTCTATGTATGAAATGAGTTTGAATGGTGATTCATTTAATCATGCTAATCAATTATCCAGCATTGTCCATTATTATTACACATTTTTAAACGGTGTTATAGAAGAATATATAGAAATGTTTAATGTTATAAAAGGAAACGTTAAATAAAGTTTATCATACATTTCTGTGTTATACATAAATGGTCCAAAGCTTCAACCTACCAGATGGAAGGGAAGTCATTAAATGACTTTAAACCAGTGATAGATCTCGGTATATGTAACACATTTTATATTTTATGTTTTTGTTTCTGACCATTTCCTACGGAAATACTTTAGTTTTTCGAAAACAAGAGACAGACAAGCTCGCAACGCTGCAGGTTGTGTGGGTGTCACTTGTGGGTGTCACTGCTGCTAGCACACCAGTTGAGGCCAATCAGAATGCCAGTTGCACTCTTTATCTGCCACCCTGCCTCGTGTTTGAAAGCGAAAAATGTGTTTACATCCAGAAGCCTCACCAACCCCAACGCTAGGTTACTGAGTTACTTCACGTCTGAAAAAGCTGCTCAGAACATATATTTAATTCTTTTTATGTGATTTATTATTTAGAAGCCCTGTGTGATTCCTACCGAAACTGTCAGAAATGCGTTACTCTACGCATCCTACAAGTAATAAATCATTATCTTCGTACATTGTTGTGGAATAACGCATCCAATTTGGAACAAAAACCATTTATTTTTTCAAAATCGTCTGACCAAATTACAAAATGGTATCAGACCTTTTTGTTTGTAATGCTTCCATGAGCAGATATTAGAAGGGATGTAGTTAAGTTCCTTTCCACCCAGTATAGTACGTGCAGGAGTTTATCACACATTTAACAGCTTAAGTCGAAATAGCTAGTCTGATAGCATTGATTTCTTTGATCTCTCGGTGAAATTGCGTTTATCTCGACTTCGAACAGCTCTCATGACGAAGTGGTGACATATTTCTTCCTATTGCAGCTTAGTTATGGATTAGTCCCTTTATTAGTATGCCATTAGACGTCAGCACACTTGCTTAATCACATTTCGGCTTTGGCCAAAAATGCATTATTCGCTTAAAGGAATCCATGAGAGTCCTGCATATTTTATTTCAAAATAAACTTGCTGTGATCCATTTACATGGCTTTCGCCATTGTTCTGTACACAAATTTTTCTTACAGAAGACTATTGCTTTTATTTACATCATTCTAATGGAAATAACGATTAACAGAAATCGTCTTATTACTTGCTTCCTTGTAAGCAGAAGAGAGATGGGAGAATACACCAAGAATTCACATAATGTAAACGAAAATATGCGCATGGGATAAATTATGCAGTTCAGCTGTTGGATGCTTAGCAACTTCACTCTTCCGTATTCTAAATAAAAATGCGAATACTATCGTTTATATTTGTATTCAACAGATTTCTGCACCAAGAGCCACAAATGTGCTTAATACTCGTAATTGGTTTCATATCGTTTCGTTTCGTAATCGGCTTACCCTCCCCGTATTTGTAGGACTGACACCTCCTAGGGCTTACAAGCACATGCCTAGGGGTCAGAAGTCTCTCGTGGAGCCAACGGCACGAAACCAGTGTAGAGAACCTTTTACGAGGGGTCGGCCCGTAGCCAGGTATGAACATGAGGAAGTGGGTGGCGAAATTTATGATAGGAAAGGTGATGATGACGCCCAGGTGCCGCTTCGTCCACCACAAATCCCACATGCGGGCGCTTGGGATCGAATCCGTGCCACCTAAATAGGGCACACAGAGCTAAATGAAATAAAAAATGCATTATTTTATACCTGTATTTCCTGTTCTATTCACTATTACAAAACTATCTATAAGGCTCACCAACATGTATAATTACCGCTATGGGCAGCTAAAATTGCTGCAGTAAGTATTGATTATACCTGGCGTGCCCAGCGTAATTAATTTTATTTCAATATCGGTGAGACGCTCGCGAATGTTCCTCAGTGGCATTGCGACCTGCCTCTCTCTAACGCATATATCTGTGTATCAAAAAGAAGTGTAATATCAAGTAGAAGGTTATACCTGGATGAAGCCAGAAAGGTATGTAATACTTACGTTACCAGTTTCAGAACGGTCTATTTAAGGGACATTGGGTTCACATTTTTACTACAAAGGTCAAACAATTTAATTTGTTTTATAGTAAATAGTTTTAAGAACATTTGGGCATCCATAGAGAGTCAACAGCTAACTTCCTCCCTTTGTTTTAAGCTATCAGTCATTTGCGGACTTTATTAATAGTTTTAACGCCCGATTTTACTACTATCGCACCACTGGTGATGCTTGGAATGAAGCATCGGTGGAATGTGATGGCGGGGAAACCCGGAGAACCTGAAAGAAAAAAAAAAAAAAAACCGCCACTATGCCGCTTTGTCAACCACAAATCCCACATGCGTCACTTGGGGTTACCCGGGCTGCCTAGGTGAGATGCGAGTGATTTAAAGACCTAATATGGGTATCTGTTTCCTAGCATACTATATAATTTTTTCTGAAAAATATATTTCCAGAAATCCATACTGCTCCACGATTCTCAGGTTTCGATCAAATACAGCTAAAATGTCCCAGATTGTGCAGAAGTATCCATTGTAATAGTACAAGTAACCAAACTAACACCAATAGAATTTTTCTCTATTAAAATTTTAATTATAGTGATTAAATTTTTAACTTTTAAAGAGATCATAATTCAGTAAAGTAACTCCATACCACGACAGTCCATAGGGAGCTTGGTCTACCGCCCGGCCGCTGCATCCCCCATCTCGACCCGAATGCGTCATGAATGGAGTGCAGTGCTGGAGGGTGAGAATGACCAGAGCCTCGAGCCCCTCCAGGCCGGTTAACGCGGTCTTATCGAGCTGGAGCCGCTACTTCTCAATCAAGTAGCTTCTCACGAGGCTGAGTGCACCCCGGACCAGGTCCCCCAGCGGGGGAAACCTCCCCACGCCGGTACCGGGAATCGAACTTAGGACTCCCGCTTGCCAGGCTTCCGCGCTAAGGAGACAACCCATGTTTAACTTAGAATTTAACTTGCAATTTGACTTTGATGGTTGAAGATATGTATTCCAGCAAGGACATTTTATTCTGTGTTCTTTTTGAAGTGAATAGACTATAAAATTATTAATAAGCAATTCAGTGCAGAATTATTTCCACAGTGCTGTTGAGTAACCGAAATATTAACTATTACTTGCTTGGCCCGGATTTGAATTCAGATTTATTTTTATGGTGCTATTAGTAGCTGAATTAATTTTGATAAGTATTTCCAAGACAAGTATAGCATTAGTTACTCAATTCAGGATTAAAAAAAAAGTATTACCACAGTGCTAGTAGTTAACTGGGTTTGTTAACCTTTCTAATAATTGTCAGTGTAAATAGAGCATTAGTTACTTAACTCAGTATTCAACCCATAATGTAATTTTTATGACTAAAGGTCCTTATTCTAGAAAGGGTATTTTACTGTGTTCGTTTCCAGTGAATACATTTAAAAGTTGCTAATTACAACTTAACTAGCACAATTTCTTAGAGGGAATGAGGAGTTAGATTAGTATAAGTTTTGATTTCAATGCTCTTGACTTATACTCAAATTATATCTTAAATACGACCTTGTCTAATACGAGGGATACTTTGTCCACCCAGAGCTAAGTTTGAACCAATTATAGAATTAGGAACCGGACTCTTTATTATTCTGTATACTGTTCAAAGTTTCTTCTTTTAGGGTCTTAAGATTATCGTGCCCCTTTGTAATTTGTTTTGTTCCTATTTTAATTTTTACGAAAGGGGTCTGTTACCAGTCGCTGTACTCCCTTCTCAGAGCTTATTCTCCTTGCATTAATGCAGGTATTTGATGAAACTTGCTGTATCTTAGTTTTAGGTAGGGGCAAGATGAGCAATTTTAATGAAAGTGGGGGAACTCTATTTTGAAGGCTGAATTCGAAACCGCATTGAAAGAAGGATTACCTGGATGTTATAATTAATTAGTTGTTTTTTCGTCTGCTTTTCAGAGAAGCGGAGGTTATTCGGGTATCATACTTACCCAGCATTTCTAAACCTATATCTGTTTATTATGTTAGCTTCTGTATACCTGAGAAATTAAGTGTAACAAATAGTGGTTAACCGAGTCATTAAAATATTATATTCTTCTACATTTTGGCGGTCACGCTTACCTGCCTTATGCGTGGTTACACCGTGAACCTCCTTTAGGCACCAAAGTCCATGCAACTGCAGTCAAATGTAACCCCATCAGCATTAAAGCGTGCAAGCACACCGTTTATTTTACTTGGGTTCTCCCCATCCTTTACCACAGGCACATTTACAGCAATCGCTGGGATTTGAACTCGCGACGTTCGGCTTTGAAGGGATGGCCAGCCCACTTCACGGCATCTGTAACATAATAATTCATGCAATGTAGGGTTAAGTAAATGGAATTTTTATAATCGTTAGAATTATTTGTGAGAAAATAGAAAATTCCAAAAAACCTTCCTTGCTAAGGAAAGTTTGATGTGAGAGATTTTTTTGAAAATCTAACCGACCTTTCGTTTTATATTTTTCTGTTTACACACAGAGGGAGAAAGCGAGAGAAAAAGACATTCATATTTTTTTTAACAAGTGTTTATTTTATCCTTAGTCGGCTTACCCTCCCCCGATGTTAGTACTGTCACCCCTCCATTTTTTATTTAATTATTAGAATATAAAATATTTCTAATTTTGGTCTGTTCGACCTTTAAAATCTTACATGATCTGAGTTTAAACAGGCGTGAGCCCCTAAAAAGTGTTGGGGGAAAAATGTTAAATTAACTCCTACAAATGTTGTTAAAAATCTACAAGTGGGTGTCAGAAGGCAGACGCCTGTCGGGGAGCCAACGGCACGAAGGCATAGAATGCAGAAATCGGAACGGGTGGTCGGCCCGTAGCCAGGCATAAGCGTGAGAAGACGGATGATATAAAATTCAAGCAAAATGGATGACACGAAAAGTGATAGAGCAATTGGTGGAATAAGTGGCGGGGGAAACCAGAGAGTTCGAAGAAAACCTGCCGCTTCCTTCACCACAAATCCCACATGCGGGCGCTTGGGCGCCGCTACGTTTATTTTATTCAGGGGTTAAATCATATATTTCCGGTGAAATTTCGGTATCGAATTTTTGGGTGAAATACAAAAGCTTCCCTTTCTACTATGTAAGTGCATTGAATGCAGTAGAGAAAGCAAAACATGCAGCAAGATTGTTGGACCTTGTTTCTCACCATATTCTAACTTATGCATGGTGTCTCTAATCCTTGTGCCTTATAATCTTGCTCCGTTTAAACGTACTCATCCGCGCAGCCTTTCCTTGCCTGATTGGCTAGTGTACCCTTTGAATGGTGAAAAACGAGTCGTGTGCCACGGAAGGGTAAGCAATAAGAAAATATAGTGTGTCCCGTTGAATCGCTACCACAAAGAAACCTTAACATCTCGTAAACTAATAAGACATAGAATAACCGGAATTAGATTGCAAGTTAGACAAACTTGCCAAGTTTCAATAAATCTCCAGATGTGTGCCAATTGTTGGCCACAAGAATAGCTCTGTCTCCCTCAATGTCCTCCACAGCATTACTGGTGTGACGGAAGCACAGTCGTTATTATCCGTCTTCGGAAGTCAGCCAGGTCCTGTACTGGAGTTCGGTATTTGTGGGACTGCATAGTTCTCCAGCATATCTATGTGTTGTCTCTGTTACTGTGCTTTCAGCAAAGAACAAACCCTTGTGTCGTAATGGTAAAACGTTGCTTTGTCTGAGAATATAATGAGGCTGAGGAATTTATTGTCATCAGCAATACAGTAGCGAACTCGGCCCGTTTGGGTTTATCATTCCGCTGCAACTTATGCATACGTTGGGTTTTGTCTCAGTCTGTTATGGACAACTGTGTGAACAATCGTCTTCGGAATACGCTCTAAACTGGCCCGTCAAATTTACTTCCTTGGGCTACGCTGAAATGTTTGCCTTACACCTTCAACTGTAGCTGCGGACACTGTTTTTTTTTTTTTTTTATTTTATTATTATTATTTTTTTTTTTGCCACTTCCCTTCTTCCTCAGCACATTTCGTAATTCCCACACCAAAATGGTGTGACTATCTGGAACATTTGCACCATATTCCTGTTTAAAAAATGTTTGTACTGCAACTGGATACTTCAATTCGGCTAACCAATAACAACATTTCACTTTCTGCTGTACCGTGAATTCCACCATTTTATCTTTGTGTGTTGTCATACCACGCGCATGCGCAGTGGTCATAATTTTCGAAGTCACTGAACTTGGAGTGTTTCTTCCCAAGACTAGTTGTAAAGCATATTTATAACTTGACTGTGTCAAGATATATTTAAATTTCTTAGTGATAACGATTCAAGAGGACACACTGTATAGATATTCTGTCATGATAGACGCACTTGCTATCGCCATCTTGAGAGGTAAATATAATATAAATGCAAAAAAGTATGTGCAACAAACTTTAGATATAAAACTTCAGTATTTTTCACAGAAGCTAAAATTTATTTGGGGTACAATTACCTAATGGAACCTGGGCATACGCGAAGCAAAATGCTCCGACTTCTGTTCTGCTTGATCGTTAATGCTAACCCCAAATTCTAGAAGTTATATGCCTGCACTCCACTGCAGTTTCTGCAGGAGCACAGAAAGTTACTGCTCTTCCTGACCGCATAATGTTGGGTGTTTGCCAAGCTACTTCAAGTTTTCACCGTCAGCATCCAATAATTTAAAAGATAATAGCCTAAAAACAAATAATTTAGAATCTCTCAGGATTTTGTACTTACGAACTTTTTAAGTCCAAAACCCTGATGCGCATGAGAAGATGAGAGAAAATATAGACACAAAGAATCAATTCTTAAGTCACAAGGATTTTAAATTAGTGTATATGTACGCACTATTAAGCTAAAAGTAACACTACTGTTATAGGTGTGAACTTAAATCCGTTTCAAAATGAGTCTTCGACATAGACACAAAGTTGAGAAAATAAATTAGATCAGAAAACTTCAATACTGTAGCCTGACCTCAAATCACAGTTCATTTTAACTAAAATGTCCGATATAAAAAATAAAAGAGTGTCCTAGTTTATTTAGAAGTACCGTGTTTTATCGTCTATAGCGCGACTGGAGGTTCCCGGGTATTTTGTTGAAGATATCGGGATATATGTGCTCGTTGTGCGTTAGCCTAGCTCACGTGCCTACGGAGAGGGTCATTTATATAGTTCAAGCTATTACTGATAGATATACAGAATGGAAGAGAACTTATTACATTCCTCTTTATATGTACTTCCTGCAGGTATTGAAAACCAAAAATTAATAGCACTTTTGTCCCGCCTATTTAAAAGTTTTCACACAAAAAAGCTGCGTCGTAGCTGTGTAGTTAGATCACTCGCCTCTCTCTAAGGGAGCCCGGGTTCTATCCCAGGCGACCGGTTTCCCCGCCATCGCATTCCACTGGTGCTCCATCTTCATTCCATGTATCATCCGTGTCATCGCCTGCTATGTCATGTGTAGTGAAAGCGGGCGTTAAACACTATCAAAAAATGACAAGGAGTCATCCTCCGTGGTCAAGGGAGAACATGCTAGCCTCTAGTTCCCAAGTTTGCGCTTCAAACTCGGTTGAGAACAATGAATTTTTTCGGGGGTAAAATCCTTAGCATGGCTTCTTTGAAAGGGAGGTAAACCTGTTGGATCCGTATCGTAAAATAACCTAAAGTCGGATAAAAAGGCTTCTGAGGAAAATAAATTGTCATTCACACCCAATATAGAATGGGACGATGTGAACCAGAGCAGTTAAAGAGCGTATATAAATTAAAAATGCGGGTGACTCAAAAATACCTTTACAGCGTTTGCGGATAGATTCTTACATTGAAACAAGATAGATTCATATAAATGTATGCTCTAAAAGCCTTCGTTTTCGCGTTGTCAATTTATTAATGAAAGGTTATGTTCAATGGCTTTTCGAACCGAATTTATCTATGTACTCATTTAGAGAAGGCTTTGACCCATTTTACCCTGCGGGGTTGGCCTTGTTGACATGGCTGCTTGTTTACACTTTGTCATTTGTGTAATACATTTTCCCAGCACGCTTTACAGTTGTTTTCTACAGGGACTTTATTCAGATGTATCCCTTCAGATAAGAAACAAGCTGTTTATGCATGATGGGCCTCCAGCACAGCTTAGTCTCATTGTTTGAGAGCACTGACTGGACTCTACCGTGATAGACGGATGGTAGAGGCGAACCAATCTAACGACCTGCACGTTCCCTCGCTCCCTTTGGAGTTTTATTTTTGGGGCCACCTTGCACAGTTGGTTTATGCTGCAGATATCCAAAATGAAGAATTCTTAATCTACGCGTCATGGAGACCTGCAAAACCATGTAACACCGACAGGGAGTATCTGACAATCCATGCTTCGAGGAGTGCATATGTGTCTAGATGCTAAATGAGTACATTTCGAGCATTTGCTGAGAGCTGTGTTTCTCTAGTAGACCTATCAAGCCAACAGCGTCAAAAATAGAATGATGTGCCACTTTAAAATGTTATGATTCATAAAATCTTGAACCTCGATAAATAGAAAACGAAGGCTTTTGGGACATTTGGACATTTGGACATATGGACATTTTTCTTGTGGCGATGTAAAGAACCAGTTCACATATTATTAACAGTATTTCTGAATCATCCTGTATAATAAGATAACAAGGAGGTGATGGGGATAGGAAATGTTGGTCAGGAAATTCGGAACCTTCGCAGCATTTTCCTGGTAGCCCAGGGAAACCCCAAAAACACCATGGGTGAGAAGGTTGGCCAAGGGAACCATACCCATGACCTCCCGAATGCGAGTCGAACACATTACTGTGACGCCATTTGCTCGGTTATTATAAGGGCAAGGACATATTAAAAGCGAAGAGATTAGTGAAAGGGAAATAAATAGGAATACTTTTAAAGAGAAATGCAATGTAATAATGGGTTTGAAGAAGAGTGTTGGTCCTCGTAACTCCCGAGAGACTCAAAATTCCAGATAATTACACAGAACTTAACATCAGAGAGCAAAGTAGTAATTAACTTTGAACGCTGATGTTTGCTTCAAAGAAAATGTCCTTTTCAAAGGACGAAATAAATTCAGAGATGTTTGAGGAATGAAGCTCCTCTTTGTTTCCACAAATGTCCCAAATATAAAAAGTGTGGCTAACTTTCAGTTTAACTGCGCTACTCAAACTCCATAGATGTGGGCATATGTAATTGCACTTGCATGTTGAGTCCCAGCTTCTTTAGGAACACAGTCAGTTTAAATTAATTAAAGCTGAAAACATCTGACGTTACATTAACCTGGATTTCCCTGCATATTTTGCAAACAAACAATTCTGACAAAGAATTATTTTTGATCTACAAGTCTACATTATGCTAATTGAGATAAACAGTAATAGAAATATTCCCTAAGCAGAAGGGAAATAAAGGAAAATACTAGGCTAAGGTAATGTCGTTATTTTAAAGCTGGATGCTACAGGAAACAACTGTTTGCATGGCCAGGAGTAAAACAAAATGTACAGATGTCCTAGAATTCAACCATACATACTGGCAAAATTGTAGAGGGGTCCTATTTAAACAGTTTGAAATGGGGTATCTACAGTTACTTTGGCAAAGTATGGTATATTTTCTAAATCGCACATCAATGTCCGTAAATTAAAAGAATTTGGACTCTGTGTCTGATTTTCATTCAGATTGCCTCATTTGTATACCAGTAGTCGAAGGAATGCAGTGTTGGCGCACAATCAATGCAAAATTTAAAATTATTGGACTTGCAACTTTGGCAAAATTGCCTGTTCTTTGAGAGTGTGAAAGCCGCTATTAGCAGTTCGTTAGATTTCAGATCATGTATACTTAGCTAGAGCGCTCCGCTGTAACACGCTGGTGGGCGAGTCAGCGCTGGTTAACGAATCCGACGATCCATAGATTCATCCCTCTTTGAAGTTTACGGTTTTTTTTTTGTTTTTTTTTTTTTTTTTGAGCAGCACCCATACGCTTAGTTTACATTTGTGAAGCCAAGACTCTAAACCTTCCAGCACAAATTGCTTTCAAAAGACTGTAAAAGATATTTACGTAGCGCTCAATGTTAAATGCAGTAATTGTTAAGGGGCATGCGTAGATTAATGCAACAGAACAATTAGGTTTGTTGAAAAAATGTATGTAATATGTGCATTCAAACACAGTAACTGAACTATGGTTTTGGAGGTAGAATAAACAGAACTGGGTTGTTGCTAGGATTTGAACAGCGGTAAGCTGTTTTAGCCACTTGAGGTACTGTGGTCCGCGAGACTGTGCTTCTGAAGCTCCTAATGCTACACGAGAACCATGAATTACAAAACATTGTTTTCATATTGTAAAAGTATACACATTATGTGTGAGGATATAACTTGTTTCAATGAGGTGCGAAACGGAGTTCACACGAACTAACATCCTGAGATAATCTAAGCTGCGAACTCAGCTCATGTGCTTTTTGGTGCCTCGTAGTAACACTACGCATGAGGAGCCTGGTTTACCAGATGACTGTTGAATCACTGAACATATACTGACACGAACTCAAGCTGCTTGAGATGAGGTTCACAACACTCCTGGAGTTATTGAAGATGGGTGTAATCACTACAGGGGTGTTCCAGATCATAAAATCGAACAATTCTTCTGGTGACCTGTTGTACTTCTGTTTGCTTCCGACATTGTATTATTTCTCTTTGTTCTTCATGGAGAATAAGTGAATCCGAAGGTAGAATGCATTTTCCTGACTAATACATAGTTCTTAATTAGTTTAATGTAGGTGCTTGTTGTACCACAAAGCTAGCTGTTCATTTTCATTTCATTTGAGGTTCACTTGATACAATAATAATATTTTTTCGTAAATTGTGAACCGTGCCTACAATTGTAATGTGTACGTACATGACACATGAATGTATTTCAAGGGGTATGGAGAGGTGTACCCGTTCAGCTGATAAATGTAATTATAGATGGAACATTCTCCGTTGGATCTACGTGCTAATCGTGCATTACATTTATCTTATTTATCAGTACAATGAAATCATATTACGTAATGCAGTAAAATATGAGCGGATCATTATAAAATGGGAAAAAAAAAAAAAAAAAGGCGGCAACATAAAAATAAATGTATCTACGGAGGCTTGAACCTTCAAGTCCCTCAACATTTTACCCGTATGCTAGCTATAGCGCTAAATAATGACACTGTAACTGTGTACAGTCTCTGAAAGCAGTTGTCCAGGTAACGGTCCTCGGTGCAGTTCGATAAGTGACATGCTAACCCTTAATACATGTTAAGCTGTAGCAAAGAATTTAAAATCCAAAGGTCATAGGTTCCCTATCTCAAAAACTTTATCCTAGACTCGTCTACAATCCTCCCAATTTATTTAGTTGAATTCTGGGGCATTTCGTACATGAAGCGAATGGAAATTTCACGGTTGAGAAAAGAATTGAAACTAATACCAAGGAACAACTCACAAATGGCTAACTACTGTAAAAGAAAAAATATATTAATGTTAAATATGGTATATATACAGGATGTTTCAAAAATACGGGACATAATTTCAGGTATATATTTCCCACATGAAGACAATCAAAATAGTTCATTATAACATGTGTCCGGAAGTGCTTCATTTCCGAGTTATTGCCTTTACAACATTGAAAGTCCCACCTGTAGACAATTAAAATAGTTCATGTCCGGAAATGCTTCATTTCCGAGTTATGGCCTTCACAACATTGGAATTCACTGGAACGTTTTTCTTTCCGCAGGTCTTTGCCGTCAAAGGAGACATTAGGAGGGTGCTCTGATAGTTCATTCTGAGGAAGGTTACATTCAGTGTTCTTTAGGCGTTAAGACTGTGCGACATGTATTCAAATCAAGAGCTGGCAGAGATACATTTCATGTACGGTAAGGCGGACGGCAATGCTGCGCTGGCTCGTCGTTTGTACCAGGAGAGGTACCCACAGCGACAATGTCCAGATCGGAAGACATTTGTACGTCTCCATTCCCGTCTGTGCGAGTATGGAGCATTCACCTCTCCCGGTTTGGGAAGGGGACGACCAAGATCTACAACTCCAGAAGTGCAGGAGGAGATTCTGGAGGCTGTGGACAGGACTCCTTCTATCAGCACACGACGGTTAGCGTTGCAAGTCAATGTTCCTCATACGACTGTCTGGAGACTGTCGAACGAGTATCAATTGTATCCTTATCATTTGCAACGTGTACAGGCCCTGTCACCAGCAGATAACCCTGCACGAGTTAGGTTTTGTCAGTGGTTCTTGCAGCAGTGTGGTGTAAATCCGAACTTTTCTGCCGTCGTATTATTTACAGATGAAGCACAGTTCACAAGAGATGGCATAATGAATTTCCACAATCAGCATGTATGGTCGCATGAAAACCCACGTGCAACTGTTGTATCTCATCACCAGGTGCGGTTCTCCCTCAACATGTGGGCCGGTATCATTAGTGATTGATTAGTTGGACCCCATGTACTTGTAAACAGATTTACGGGGCAGGCGTACACAAACTTCCTGGAAAACACCGTACCTGACGTTTTGGAAGACACTCCACTGATCAATCGTCAACACATTCACTTCTTGCATGATGGCGCTCCTGCACACTTTAGTCTTACGGCTCGCCGGTTCTTGGATCGAAGGTTTCCTGATCGATGGATAGGTAGAGGTGGCCCAATTGCTTGGCCTCCACGCTCACCTGATCTGAACCCTCTCGATTTCTACTTGTGGGGCCATTTAAAATCATTGGTTTATTCGTCTCCGGTGCCGGATTTGGAATCCCTTCGGAATCGAATTGTGGCAAGTTGTGAGGACATACGCAATACTCCTGGAGTTTGGGATCGTGTTCGCAGGTCAATGAGACATCGATGTGAGGTCTGTATTCAAGCAGGAGGTGGACATTTTGAACATCTTCTGTAATGACAACAACCTGCCGAAAGAAAAACGTTCCAGTGAATTTCAATGTTGTGAAGGCCATAACTCGGAAATGAATAATTTCCGGACACATGTTATAATGAACTAATTTGATTGTCTACATGTGGAAAATACATACCTGAAATTATGCCCCGTA
This sequence comes from Hymenopus coronatus, assembly GCA_030762935.1. Taxonomy (NCBI): domain Eukaryota; kingdom Metazoa; phylum Arthropoda; class Insecta; order Mantodea; family Hymenopodidae; genus Hymenopus; species Hymenopus coronatus. The sequence goes on from CM060900.1 coordinate 512,011,264, forward strand.
TTTTTGAAACACCTGTGTATATATATATATATATATATATATATATATATATATATATATATATATATATATATTAAATACATTGTGTATTTTAATGATGTCTACGTTTTAAGTGTAGCTTTTGTGCATCTCTTCAGTTTACGAGATATTTAAATCATCCAGAATGAAGAGGACTTCCGAGGCTATTCTTAAGACGTTCAGAATATACATTTTATTTGCCACGTGAATATCTTTAATATACAGTATTTTAATAAAAATCGTTAATCAGTTTTGAGAAGATGTAATATTTCAAAAAAATCTTCCATATTAAGGCTAACTTAAAGCGAGTGGTTTTCTTGAAAATTTCCTTGTCGTCATTGAAAGATATAAACTTAAATACCAAGTTTGAAATTTAATGGACTTTTCGTTTCTGAGGTATGCTGTACACAGGGGTTCTGAAAATACCTATGTTTTTCCGGCGAGCATCTGTTTAGAATTTTTGGGTGGAATACAATACCTTCTCTACCTAATGTGTGTATTATGCCTAGAACCTAGTAGAGAAAATCAAAATGTGACATGTTACATTCACATGGCTTTAACTAACTATTCTACAAACAAACTTCTTACAAATTATTATTCTTCTTTCTACACCATGCTAATTGAGATAAGCATTAGCAGAATGTACTTATTACTAAGTTCCTTATAAGTAGAAGAGTACTAAAGGAATGCGCTATGTCAAAACGATAGTAAATGTTTTAAAAGCTATCGTTATGAGATTGTCATTGGAATCCGCTCCTTTGCTTGGCATGGAGTAGAACAAAAGAAAAGCGGACACTTTCTGTCTGAGGTTCAACTCTACAACAAAAATGCATATAACATAAATTGTATGTTTTAACAAAATCTATATTGTTTATGTGGTAAGTTTTTGTCTATTTCTTACGGTTTACTAGTTATGCAAAGCTCAGAAAAAATGTATACAAAACGAACCAGGATTCAGAAGCTACCCCTGAAAAATTCAATGTCTATACAAAGTATCGAATAGCCCGTAGAAACCCGTTAAGGACACCCTTGTAGTGCCTGGCTGAATAGCAAAACCCTGTCTGAAAAGTGCCAAGCAATTTTACAGAAGAGTGCAGGGTTTTTATTTGTTAGTAATAAGGAATGCAAATAACATAGAGCGCTAAATCGTTTTTCATTTTTAGTAACCTTTTTTGTCTACTGTTTTATATGCATTATATGGATGACAAGTCTGTTCAATATTTTTAAAAAATTAAAAACACAAACAAATTTTAAAATAAAATTTAAAATCCCAAAATAGTCAATAATTAGGCACACAAAACCTTACTTAACAGAAAGTCAAGGCTAATTAAATGAAAGTACAGATAATTCCTTACTAATGCAGCATCCGGTTCTATTTCGTAAAACACAAAAAATGAATTCACGTAACCTGAAGGCTGAAAACTGACAAACTGACCAAAACACACACACACACACACACACACACACACACACACACACACACAAGCATGCTATCACTATTAATGAAAACGGCATCAACCAATAGGTTACAAATAAAACGTAAATTACTGAACACTTTATGTTGTTGCATAGCTGAATGGTTAGTTCACATTGTATTTGTCATTTGGTTACACCATCGTAAATCCATCTTGATATGCACATCGATTATTTGCATGCATAGAAGGGCCGCTGTTATCGGATGTATTTTCATCGCTGAAGCTGGAACATATATTTTCCTTTCTTACGTTGATATCAGAAACTCCTCCATCAAGGTCTGAAAATTCAAAATCACTCGCTTTCTTCTAATGCATCGTGACCTACTGCTCTTTATTTCGTCTTCGGTTCGTAACCTTTGGCTAGACGACGCCATGTTTAAACCAACAAACGCAATCGCTGGCTACAGAAGTTAAATTTGGAGCTAATTTAGCGCTTTCGAGCGAATATAAGGCTCTGAAACGCTCCAGAAAGCCTTTCTCTATGACTATGACGAAGAAAGTACACAGATTTTTCCGCTGGAAAGAGTTAAAACGTATGAAAACATTTATCACGATTAGATCGTGATTGGCACTAAAAGGGTTAACATTCTAAATTTTAACCAGAAGTTACAGAATAGGTGGGATTATTTCAGCACGATATACTTTCTCAACTTGCACCTCATTGGCGTCGCGTTCATTATCAGACCACCTCTATAAAATAGAGCCTAACGCCTAACTATGCAATAACATCTAACAAGGTTTGTTCCCAGTTCGTAAAACCGGTACAAACTGTCTGCTGTATAGGACATCAAATCAATTACACGCACTTGCTCGCAACAATAACTATAAATCAGCAATGTATTGTTACTGAAACCTCACGTTTTATGCGTCTATGCACAACCCAATAGCAATAAAAGTCGTAAAACTGCAAAGGAAATTTAGCAGCATGAAAAGAATCTGATCAAAAAGATTTTTGATCACTCTGACATCCCCATTGGTATGCAAAATGATTAATCTCTGTATTTTCGCTGCATACAACAACACTGATTTTGATTAAAAAAGAAATTAGATTTATTCCTTTCACATGACTTTTTCTACCTAGTCGCCCTCCGTGGTGTAATGATACCCAATGTCGCGGGTTCAATCCCGGCGCAGGACGATGGAGTTTTTCGGGCGTAAAAATCCTTAACATGGCTTCTTTCGAATGGGAAGTAAAGCCGATGGTCCCGCGTCGTAGTTTTCCGACACGTAAAAGAACCTCAAGCCTGATAAACAGAGTTCTGAGCTAAATTAAACAATATTTCACGCCCAGTATAGAATGGGATGTTGGGAACCACATCAGTTAAAGGGTATCCATAAATAAACTTCCATTTCCATTTTCTCTCCTATTCTGTAGCGAACTATTGTTAAAATACCTTATCTTTTATGTACTTTCTGCTAGATAAACATGGTCAGAACGATTTTATTGCTTAGTTCCGCATAAGTAGGAGGGAACTAAGGGAATACACTAGGTTAAAGAGGCAGGAAAATGCTTGAAAGGTTATCGCTATGCGATTGTCATTGATCTACCTCATTGGATACTCAGGAGTAAAACAAAAGAAATGCGAACGAGTTCCTAGTTGAGAAAAGTACAGGTATTTTAAAATTGAAACCAAAACAAGGAATATCTCGGAAATGGTTGACTGTAGAAGAAAAGTATATGACATAAATTGTGTGTTTTAACAAGATATACATTTGTTGTGCTTTAAGTTTTGAATATACCTTAAGGCTTACAATCCTTCTAAGGCTATTCCCAGAAAATTCAAGGTATGCGCTTCATTTGTTATTACAATGTTTTAAACTTATGTTATTTAAATAAAAATCGTTAGACCTACCTTTTTTAGAAAATTAATTTTTGAAACATTTTCCATTTAAAAGGTAGTTGGGAATTGGGGATTTTCCTGAAAATCTGTGTCGTATTCTTGAAAGATGATTAACCTAAAAATACGATCTTTGGTTTTTAGCTGACCCAACCAAACCTTTTTCTAAAATATAAATATTTATATATAATTTTCTTTTGGGAATTCGGGAGTCTCAAACATATTTTCGATGAAATTTCGGTATTAAATCTTTGGCGGGTGGAGTACAATAACGTCTCTATTAGCTATGTACATTGCCAATACGTGCCAGAGATAATAAATATACCTTTCCCCTTCTTTTTTTTCAGTCTGAATATTGTGATAAGCTATGTTGTCTTGTGATGTTGACTTTAATACAGGGGTGGTTCTCCATCGTGAATGGAGTTAAATGCTAGCCTCTGGTTCCCAAGTTCACGAGTTCAAACTCGGTAGAGGGCGGTGGATTTTTTCTGGCGTAAAATTGGCTTCAAATCATTGGCCTCGTGCCGTAAGTTTAAGGCACGTAAAACGACCCCAAGCCTGATAAAAAGGCCTCTAAACAAGATAAGCGATCCTTCACCCCCTTTATAGAATGGAACGGTGAAAACCCTACTATTTAAAGGGCGTCTATAAATAAAATTCAATTTATTATTACGTTTTAAACACAGGCGCAGGTTATTGGTGCTAGAACCATGAGTAGTGACACTGTAAAAGTTCAATTCCATAGCCGGGATTTGAACTATGGGTCTCCCGGTATCCGCTCGGTTGCTGTTACCAACTGAGCTACCATGGCAATATTACGACGTGGCTTCAAAATCCCTAACTGTCTTGCATTTTTTTTTTCTGATAAAGCATCAGAAGATCTTAAATTATTTTGAGATGACATAATTCATTTGTGACTTATATTGTCGCAAGTACTTTAAGTCCTAGGCTTCATGGTTTAAGCAACTATTTCGTCATCAATGGAAATTTTCTTCCACACAAGCCGTAAGTACGACAAGAGTAGTAAAGGTAAAGCCAAACTGAAAAATGTGACGTGTTACATTCACATGACTTTCTCTATCTGTTCTGCAAACTAACTATTCACAAACCACTATTCCTTCCATCTATATTATACCAATCGAGATAGTCGCCCTTCGTGGTTTAATGGTTACCATGCTTACTTCATACACCCAAGGTCGCGGGTTCAAACCCGGCTCAGGTCGATGGATTTTTCGGGCATAAAAATCCTCAGAATGGCTTCCTTCGGAAGGGAAGTAAAGCCGTTAGTACTGTGTTGTAGATTTACGTCACGTAAAAGAACCTCAAGCCTGATAGAGAGGCCTCTGAGCAAAATTAAGCGGTCTTTCACGCCCAATATAGAATGGGATGCTGAGGACCACAGTTGTTAAAGAGCGTCGATAAATAAAACTCCATTTCACACTAAACGAGATAAACATTAACATAATTGGTCTTGCTACTTATTCCCTGATAAACATTAGGGAGACAAGGAAATACCCAGGCTAAAGCGCTATTCAAATATTTTAAAAAGCTGATCGATATGTGAAAAACTGTAGTTCGGCTCTTGCATTTCTAGAAAAATAAAAGAATGAAACGAAAGGTGATCCCGTTTAAGAAGATGCGTAGTTTAAAATTGAAACCAATAACAAGGAATATCTGGAAACTGTCAATTTTGCAAGAAAAATATGACATAAATTGTGTGTTTTAACGAGCTCTGCATTTTGTGTGTGTGTGATTTTTTTTTTTTTTTTTTTTTTTTTTTTTTTAGGTATCTCTTATGATTTACCAGTTCAGCAAAATTCATCCAGAATGAACAGCTCTTCAGAAACTATTCCCAGAAGATTCAAAATATAAATTTTATTTGTGATGAAAATAGCTTTAATTATGTGATATTTAATCAAATCGTTTGAGAAATTTTTCAGAAAAACAAAGTATTAAAAATGTTGCCATGTAAAGGGTAGTTTGAGGGTGGAGATAATTTCTTGAAAATCTTTGTGTCGCATACTTGTAAGATACCAAACTTGGTATTTAAGTGTAGTACTTAATGGTCTTTTAGTTTTTGAGCTATGCTGTCCAAAAGCGCACACGGACGTTTTTCTAATTTTTTTTATTAAAGGGACCTCAAAATATATATTTTCCGGGAAAATATTCGTATCGAGATTTTGGGCGGAATAGAATGCTTCCTGTATACGCTATGTACATCCGTCGCCAAAAAAAATTAGTCATTCCCAGATTCCATGTGTTGATCGATGAGCTTCGTGTATCTTCCTAAAAGCTGTGTTTACAACGCACACGAAAGAACTCTACAGTAGCCAGTGAGTGACAGCGCAATGGTTAACTTCTAAGTACCGAAAACAATTCTCGAAACACGTTACGGTGGCTGAGATTTTGAGAAGGCTTTGCTGCCACTCATAAGTTCCTTGGTTCAAAACTCGCGCTACTGGTCATTTTTTTTTATGTTTGTTAATGTTATGACTCGATATGTAGAACATGATATTGCAGTAATATATCTTTGAAATTTGAAGTTATGGGCCTATATATGCACACAAAAACATAATTCTAGTAACAATCGTGTTAAATAACTAGAAAGTATGTGTAAACAATTAACTTCTAAAACTGAAACACACCAAAAATAAACACAATTAATATCAGGTATCCCATATAACTGCCCTCAAACTTCGGGGCACAAACAAAACAAATGCCCACAGTAATGTGGACGAGAAACTACAAGATCCAGGAGTCATATTTTGTCCTTCGCCCATATATAGGTAATTAGAGCGGAGCTTCCTTTCTACCTCAGCCCGCACATTGTCACAGAGGGAATCAAAATATTATTGAGTGTTATCATATATTGCACACCGTCCATTGTATCGCCACGCTACTACAGCACATGTAGACCGTCCCTTGATTTCCAACTCCAACACGATACAGATACGTGACTATGATGGAATTGTAAACCACGTATTTTGCATCGTATCGGGTGCCCTTCGGGCCATGGACAATCAACTTTTCCTTAAGTGTGGAAGAAAAGTTCGCCTCATATGAGAATATTACCACGGATCGGTTTATGAAGGGTGTGTTTGATCGGTTTGTGAAGCGTATGTTGAAATAAAAAAAAATAATTTCAAGAAAAGAAGCATCATATTATTAAGTTTACCGAATGTTGCGTATGAAATAAGTATGCATAATATAAATACACCATATTTGTTGATTCAAGATCATTAAGAGAAGGGAAAAAATATTTGCTATATGCGAGAAGTGAACCTACGATCCACACCAGAGTAACCAGGTTTTGTCACAGCGCTACAGTGAACACACATGGAAAGTGACAGGTTTTACAATCCTAATTGTATCATGTTTTGTGTCGTTAAATTTGTTGTTGAGGGATCTCTAGTTATGTATTTGGTTATGATTATTAATCATATGAGTTAGTAATATTAAGATTAAGAACTTGTGCCAGCTTGCTTTCGCTACACAACTGTATCGTGGATGGGGTACACTAGGCGCTGTGCCATGAGAGACTTCGACGAATTTGGCGTTCCAGATATGACTCATTTTTTGTGGCGACGGGTGCACATAGTACGTATAGAGCAAGTAACATTGTATTTCTAAGTGTTGTCCTACACGCGGCTAGTGTGAAAAGAAAACATAGAATTTCAATAATCAAAGAACAGTGTGCTGGATATTTAAAATTGGTTTGATAATTAAAAAAAAAGTGGAAACTCGCCTGGAAAGTTTCCATTCGGATATTAGCCAGTAAAGGGCCTTCTTGATGATGAGGAGTGCCTCAGTACTTGCTCTCACATAAAGCCAGCTTAGCTGCGGTTCGCCTTCGGGGGATGATCATAAAATTCTCCTATCTCTGCCTCTCGGAAATTAATCTCAAGCACACATTCAGAGGAGGGCGCGTAGGCCCTTCACCAAGGCATTAGGTGTTATTTATCCCATTATTCTTTATTCCCTTACAGTATTATTATTATTTACACTTCATAGATCTTCTTAAATTAGCTTCTGATTAAAGGGTTATAAAGCCACGTCAATAGAACAAAAAACCTGATGTTCATTCCCAGACTTTCCCTTATATTCTGAAACAAATTATTCATATAAAAGCATACTCTTGCATGTATCTGTTACTAATCGTGAGAGTAGTCCTCTGTGGTGAAATGGTTACGACGTTAACTTCATATGTACAAAAGGCACAAAAAGAAACCGGCACTGTTTTGTTCCGTACAGCGCATTCCTTACCGTTTGTTGGGTACTTTATTACGTCATGTTTTTATTTTATTGGCTGATATTATGTCATGTTTATATTTTATTGGCTGATACTGTCGCCTTGCAGGTGAGTGTTCTATATCGAACCAATAGAGCATACCTATGCTGGGTTTGTCAATTCATTCGCTAAAAGGTATGGTCACCTTACTCAATTGGAAGCGAGATTAGGTAACGTGTATTACAACAGTAAGCTACAACCCCTCCTCCTTCCCCAATTAGAAAGACGGAGGGGCCAGCGGATATCAGAAGACACGCCCTATAAATGCCCCTACAGACAATCAGAAATTCAATGTCTATTACTATTTGTGCTCTGTGTACAAGGTCGCGGGTTCAAATTCGGTGCAGGACGATGGCTTTTTTTCGGGCGTAAAAATCCTTAGCATGGCTTCCTTCGGAAGGAAAGTAAAGCCGTTGGTCCCGTGTTGTAGGTTTATGGCACGTAGAAGAACCTCAAGCCTGATAAAGAGACATTTGAGAAAAATTAAACGGTCTTTCACGCCAGTATAGAATGTGACGCGAGAACCACAGCAGTTGAAAACAGTCCTTAAATAAAACTCCATTTCATTTCATTTTTACTAATCGTGAGAAACATTAGCCGAAGTGGTGCTATTCATATATCCTTGTTGATGCAATGGGAGTAAAGGAGTATACAGTCAGCGGCATTAAAAGTTCGCCTGGTACTGTGATTTTGCTGAAAATGTGAACCTTTCTACGGTTTTCATTGCCATTCTGGTACAACATTCATAGCAAAACAGATTGGGCAATCTATCCCTTCACCTCTCAATCCCGCTCGAAACTCCCTCAGCACAGGTTGACTTGTATAAGCAGTGTATTAATTTAGTCCACCACGTGCGCATATTACTTTGGCATAAGCATTTCAGTTTGTAGCGCAGAGGAAAGTTTAACCTCATTTTGTAACACCCGACGAGAGAGGAGGAGCATTGTCTAACCAGAAAGTTGAGAGATCACTAGGTCGCACTCATGACTTCATTTGTCGCAAGTTAAGTTTTATACTAAACACCTGTGTTTAGTATACAACGATGTTATTGGATAATATGGTCTATCCAATACGCTTTTAAGAATATAACAATCAAGTGGAAGGCGTGGGCGGAGTCAGCGAAAAGACCTCCATCTTACCAAAGTATTTCCAGGCGCATTGTTAATGTCTTTGAGTGTATTCAGGCTAAAGTGATTGTCATAGCTTTTAGGAACGGGTCGTTATGTATTTTTCCTTAACATTCCGTTCGCCTTAAATGCTCAGCAATAAAAAAGCTGATGTGATACATTCACCGGGCTTTCAGTGCCTAATTTGCAAGAAACTATTTTTATAAAAGATTTTTCTTCGATGTGAATCAAGCTAATTGAAATAAACATTAACATAAATGATTTAATGTCATATTTACCTGTAGATAAAAAGGAATAAGGGAATACACTTGGCTGAATCAATAGCCGACATTTTAGGCGGTGGTGTTGAAATTACGTCATCTCTGCATGGCCAGGATGGAAAATAAATGTATATGATATAGATTGTCTTCTTTCGTGTAGAAAGATTTTGTCTATCTCTTACAGTACACCAGTTTGCATAATTCATACAGAATGAGGAGAATTTTAGAGGCTATTCCCAGAAAATCACGATATACATCGCGTTTCTTCTGAAAATATCTTAAACACATGGTATTTCAACCAAATTGTTTGAGAAAATCACGATTTTCGAAATACATGTAAGGGATAACTTAGGTGTTGAGGATTTTCTTGAAAATCTTTGTGTCGCTTACTAGGAAGATATTGAAGATAAATACCAAGCTTGGTATATAATTAATATTTCGTTTTGAATTATGCTGTTCACAAGAAGATAGATACATACGCTCGCGCGTGCGCGCTCGCGGATCTTTTCCTAAAAATTTTCACATTCTCTATACGTACTGTGCACATAGTGTGTAGAGGAAGTATTATATTTCACCCAATAGTTCACTTAATCATTTGCTATAAAGAAGTTATTTTCGATTTTTCCCCCGATTCTAGTCAAAATTTACTCCCAGTGTGCCTTAACTAGAACTAATTCATATTTATATCTTTAATTTAGAACAAATACTGGACTTAAGTAGCTTTTACCGTATATTTCTTTTTGTCTATATAACATTATTTTCTTTATTAGTATATTTTATTTATTTCTATTTATTTCATTGTTATCAATTTTTTAACATAAAACCTCAAATTCAGTATATTTTAATCGTTGTTTTAAGCTGAAATAACATACATTTTAAAGCTTGTTCCTATTATCTTTATAGTTTATTCGCCAACTGACAAAAATAGAAACATTATTCATTGCTCTATTTTCACCAGTTCCGCTTTAGAGCTTCTACTATTACTTCAAGATGCATTTAAAACTCGATATTTACTCCTAACTTTATTCCCGAATAGGAAATAGTCCACAAACGCCTTCAAACTTCACAATAATTTTTATTGTTCGCTGTTACTTTAATGTCTCTATGATTAAACAATAAATAAACTATCACTTTATAATAAAACCTTTCCACTATTTCTTTTATTTTAATAATCATAGATAAAATAATTAAAATAAAATAGAATCCTTATACTATACCCTGCTACCTAATGTCTTATACGAGAGCTATTATGATAGACCGTACTACATATTAAAAAAAGCATTATACAATTATTTTACAGATAAAACTACATCTACTTTCCAAAATTTAAAATAAAACAATTAAAATCGGTTAACAGTAAAACAATTATTAAGTATATAAAATAAACAAAAACCAGACTCCTACTGTAATATTTACAGTTTAATATTTTCATAAATCTTAATATACTATAATTGCCCTCTATTAAATGATTTATACAATAATAATATATGCGTAATTTTTCCATATGTTGATATATTTTATCTACCTATTATTATTATTATTTTATTATTATTATTATTGGTGGTGGTGGTTTTTTTATTTATATCTTCCTCGGAATACACATAATTATTTATTAATATTTTGTTTACTAGTTTATTTACCAATAAGCAGTCACTTGTAACGTGTAATAAATACATTTATATTTATTTGTACTTATTAACTAAATTCCGACGACCCAGCTGCATACTATTCGTAGTGGTACTCAGTGGTTTAAAACTATGCCCCCCATAAAAAAATGTACCTGTCTCGATTTGTCTATTCTCAATATTGCCTTGCATATACTTATTTTATTTCGCACACATAATTTGTTTAGCCTATCCAATACTGCTCACTTCTTTTTTGATAACTACTAAACATTTATCAGTTATAGCTACATTTATTTTCCATTTCCAGTCTGTACTTCACTTACTTCACTTTTATATTTATTCTTTGCCTAATTTTATTAGGTCAATAAAACATTATGCACTTCACTTTATCATCCTACAAAGCCCTACCTAAAAGGTTATTGTTTACCTACTCATCTCATTTTTAGGAGCACCTTCAAAACATGAGAGGGAAACTGAATGAAAGGAAAATGATTAGAAAGGAAAGATGGCAAATAAGAAAGAAACCATTCCAGTATTTCTCCACCAACCAGGAAAAATTATGAAAAACCAAAAGTCATTTGAACGGTTAGTAGGAATCGAATCCGGGACTATTTTGGTGGATGGTACTAGTGCTACTTTTAAATCTCTTAAATTGTTATCCTCCATCTCTGTACTACGCAGGATATAGTTTTGTTTTTCTTTACTTTATCCTGAGTTGCATCAATAGAAAGGTAGTTCATTATTTTTAACTTTTTATCCCAGGTGACTTTAGCTCTTCCAATTTTGTTTTAGTTCACCAGACACTTGTCTCGTTCCATTGCTAGTTTCACATTTCGTGTTATACTGGATTTTATCTCTTTTTAGGTGTTATAATTACGATCGTAGCATACTTTTATCTCTTGTCCTTTATCTCCAATGTTTTATGTTAAGGGCACTGATAACCTAGGAGTGGAATGCCCTTAAACCCAAACCATAATCATCATCATCGTCATGAAACTAGGACTTCCTGCATGCAATACTCTCAGGTTGCCATGTCTTACTCCACCTTGTAGGGAAACCCGGCGGAGAACGATGGATTTTTTCGGGCGTAAAAATTCTTAGCATGGTTTCCTTCAGAAGGAAAGTAAACCATGGGTCCCGTGCCATAGATTAACGGCACGTAAAAAAACCTCAAGTCTGATAGAGAGGCCTCAAAATTAAGCGGTCTTTCACGCCCAGTTTAGAATGGAACGCTGAGAACCACAACAGCTAAAGTGTGTCCATAAATGAAACGACATTTCATTTCCACCTTGTAGGCTGTAAACAACTCGATATTTACGAAATACTAAGGACTGGTATTCAATTTGGCGTTACTTTGATTTCTTGAAATAGGTAAATCTAATTTCGAAAATACAAAAACACATTTATTTGTTGTGTTAGAATTTGAAATTGCAGGAGCTGTATTAGCATTGTTGTTCAAGTGTGACCTGTACTGGATTTTATTTACATGGGTTACCGCTATGCATAACTTATAGCGCACTCTTCTGAATTAAGAGGCTTATCCTGGACACGCTTTTGGAATATTCATGGCATCCTCTCTGTGAGCTTGTCCACTATATACACTGAATAGCTTTATGGCAGGCTTGTTATAAAACAGATTTCTGTCATTAACAGGGAAACCGCCAGTGATTTAAACCAAGCCAGTAGCAACAACATCCGCTTTACACCATGTCTGAAATTTACTTCCAGCAAAACAAAATATTTCGCTTACAACCGACAAAGAGATTCACTGCATTCATAAATTTGCGCTCAGAGTTATGACATATGTTGAAGATGGCTTTTTAGTTTTTATCCAGTTTGCTTAATGTTGGTCACACCAGGAGCAACGAAAATGCATAGACCCTTTTGAAACTCAATCAAACTTCTCCGTTATAGAACATACTTGTGACATCACGGACGAGATTAGAACGTTAACACTTTGACGCTGCTGTGAGGGGCAAGTGGCAAATTAAATGAAATGAAGTTTTATTTATAGATGCTCTTTAACTACTGAGGTTCATATTGGCGTGAAAAAAAAAAACACTGAATTTTGCTCAGAGGCCTCTTTTATTAGGCTTGAGATTCTGTTATGTGGCATAAATCTACGACAAGGGATCGACGACTTTACCTTCCTTCCGAAGGAAAGCATGCTAAGGATTTTTACGCCCGATAAAACCCATCGTCCTCCGCCATTTTTGAACCCGTGATAGTGGGTATATGAAGACAAATGGCAGATTTGGAATTTGGAGTTTTTTGTATTTATGGACGCTCCTTCACTACTGTGTTCTCAACGTCCCATTCTGATTAGACCACTCGCCTCTCACCTAGACGGCCCGGGTTCGATCCCAAGCGACCGCATGTAAGATTTGTGGTGGCCAAAGCGGCGCAGGGGCGGGTTTTCTCCGGGTTCTCCGGTTTGCCCCGCCATCGCATTCCACCGGTGCTCCATCTTCATTTCATGTATCACCAGTGTCATCGCCTGTGGTGCTACAAGTTGTAAAAGCGGACGTTAAACACTACCAAAAAAGTCACATTGCATAGTGGTCGTGAAAGACTGCTTAATTTTGCTCAGAGGCATCTTTATCAGGCTGGAGGTTCTTTTACGCACCGTAAATCTATGAAACGGAACAAACGGCTTTACTTCCCTTCCGTGAGAAGCCATGTTAAAGACTTTTACACCCCAAAAATCCATCATCCTTCGCCGGGTTTGAACACGTAAACTTCCGTAAATGAAAGCAAATAGCAGTTACCTACTTAAGCCTTCTAATGGGTTTGAAAGTTTCGATATTCTTTTTTATAGCTTTATTTATTTTCGTTTTCACTTCTAGGCCTATCGCAACATCTTGAAGTTACATTTTATATGAGTGTACTATAACAGAACACATCATTTTAACATTTAACAATAGTGTACATAGCAGAAACAGAGCAATTTAATTAATGAACACTAAAGAAAAATCAATATATAACTAAAGAAAATCCATAATGTAACAAATGTCTTAATCGACTAAACAATTAGTTACAAATAAACAATTAAGTTCACTCGACGTAAGCGAGTTTATAGTTTATGGCAGCGCGCCATCCTTAGCTCGTGCCACACTGCGCGATAACACTGGACTTGCTCACGACTCAGTTCAAATCGCAAAACACACACACAATGCACATCTTCCTTTTTATAAGGGGGGGGGATGACTTCTCAAAATTCCCTGGAAGTTTCCAGGACAGACCATTCGAGAAGCACTGTGAGTCGCGTTCCAGAAGGTTCTGGTTACAGCTGCGGCGCACTTCCTGGTCTTATTTACTTATGGTCTCCAACTGCGATATCTCACATTCCAGCTCTCGCTGCCGCTTGCCTCAGCGAACGTGAGAAAAGGTCACGCATACATTATTCTCACAATAATATAAAGTTATATCAGTTTGTAGAGTCCAGCGAATGTTAGGAATTGTATGACCGTACGCAGTAGACAATGGTTGTTTAGAGCCTTAAATATTCCTGTGGGGTAGTTGTAGTATTTTCTTGCATTGGCGTGTACAGTGCAGTCAGTGAAAATAATAGTTGACACTGAGTTTTGATGTTGTTGAATGGAATGATTTTGCTATAGCCACCAGGATCATGTATGAGTATGTATTATCCCAATCATTTTGTTATCCTAATATTACACTCAAGGATTTTCTGTAAATAACAGCAACTTGCTGCTAAATGTACAAATACTTCATTTATTAATTACGAGATAAAGATGATTATATAAACTTGGCTTATTGTAAAAGATATGTATTTTGGTTTAGCTTTATTTAAAACTCGCTTTACTTTCTCTAGCACGTATGTCCATGCAATGTACATAGTAGCTAGAGTAGATATTGAGTTCCATCCAAAAAGTCCTTGTCTGGATTTGACCACATATGCTTTGAGGTCACATGTGTCCGAAAAAAGCAATTTTAGAGAAAATTCCAGGAGTGTGTGTGTGGACAACATATATCAAAAACTAAAATACCGTTAAAAATATGGAATTTATGTTGAGTATCTTCCAAGTTTGAGACACAAAGATTTAACCGCTTCTACAAACTACCATTTACATGGAAAATTGTTTGATATACTTTTTTTTTCTTTTTTTCAAAAATGGCTAACGATTTTGATTAAAATGCCATATATTAAAAATATTTACATCAAAATAAAACGCATATTCAGAATTATCTGGGAATATCCTCTGAAGTCCTCTTTATTCTGAGTTCTGCGGAATTTTGCATGACGATTAAACCGTAAAACATAGCCAAAATCTTAACACATAAAAATATAGATCTCGTTAAAACTCATAATTTGTCACTTTTATTGTAAATTGGCCGTATTTTAGACATCCCTTGTTATTGGCTCGAGTTTTAAGCCACCCAACATTTCTCAACCAAGACCACGTAAAGCGAACCTAGTCTCAATTGTTTCACTTAGCGACCAGCTTACAAAAGATTTTAGTATCGGTTTAGCATAATGTATTCACATATATCCCTTTTACTTATAATGAATCAAGTAATGAGACCAATTGTGTTAATGTTTATCTCGATTTGCGTGATGTAGATAAAATAATAATGTTTCGTAAGAATAGTCGATATTTGGAACAGCTAGGGAGAGTTGTATGACTGGAACACATCAGATTTTTTCTCATAGTATTGTTGTCTATCAGTTCTTTACCTCCATCTGCAAGAATACTGACGCTATGTTGCCTCTAAAAATAGTATAAGCAGATTATGCATCCCAGGATATTTTCGAAACCATCTCCTTTTATTCATTGTGAGCTATGATGAAATTTGTTAAAATAAGAAACAAATAAGTTGTAAGTTCATTAAAATATTTTTTCACACAAGCCGTGTGTACGACAGAAGTTGGATAGGTAGAGTCAGACTGAAAAATTCATTGCCATAACGGGGATTTGAACAGCGGATCTCCCGATCTCTAGCCGGTTTCTCTACCTCTGAGCTAACAAGGTAACGTGCCGGCACGACATTAAATTCCTCAACTGACTCGAAGGTTTACCGGGAAACATGCCAGTCAGTTGAGGAATTTAATGCCGTGCCGGTATTTTGCCTTGTTAGCTTAGGGGAAGAGCAAGCGGCCAGGGACCGGAAGCTCCGTGGTACAAATCCCGGCTATGACATTGAATTTTTCAGTCTAACTGCCTGTCCAAGGTATAAGTTCCTTAGCAGGATTTAGTTAAACAAGTATCCCTTAATGTTAGCTAAACACTGTGCAGCACATTGTGTTCGTGTGCTGCCGCTCTCTCGATCACCTTGGTTTGCGACTCGCGAGTCTTTGGAATGCGTAACACGGAGGCTTTGGAATGCGACAGGTGTGAATTGTTCTGGAAGCTTGGGAAAGCCAAGTTCTAGGACGTCATTTTCTGGCTATAAAAGGAGGAAGAATTGCAAGCCAATGTGTAGTGAGTTGCCATCGTGAGTCAGACTTCGACTGGAGTACTAGCGCGCAGTGGCGTACAAGCCGTGAACTGTCCAGTGAATTGGCCGCGCAGTGACCGAGTGGTTAGACAACTTGCCTCTCACCTAGATGGCCGGGGTTCGATACCAAGTGACCTCATGTGAGACTTGTGGTGGACAAAACGGCGCTGGGGCGGGTTTTCTCCGGGTACTCCGGTTTCCCCCGCCATCGCATTCCAACGGTGCTCCATCATCATACATGCGGTGCCATAAGTAGTTAAAGCCGGCGTTAAACATTACCAAAAAGAAAAGTCCATTGAATTGTGTTGTGTGAATTTTGTTTTTAGTAGTGAATTAAACATCTTATTTATAACCAACATTTGAGTTAATAAATATATTTGTTACGTTACGTAGTCAGTTTACCCTCTTCGTATGTGGGACTAACACCTGCTTAGGACTTGCAAGCGGATGCCTAAGATCAGAAGTCGGTTGAGGAGCCAACGGCTCGTAACCACAGAATTAAGAACCTGGAACGAGTGGTGATTCGTAGCCAGGTATGAGCTGGAGGAAGTGGATGATAGGAAAACTGATGAGGAACAATTGGCGGAGCAAACCCGCCCAGAGGCAGTTTCGCCCACCATAAATTCCACATGTGAGCGCTTGTGTTTGAACCCGACCGCCTAGGTGGGAGGAGAGCAGTATAACTATTCTGACACAGTGCCGCCTAAATACATTTGTTACAAATATTAACCAGAGACTGCTAAAGAATGCGGCTCGGTGCTTTCTTTACCTCCGATAACATCCTCCAGAAAAGCGGCTTTGTTCCTGCATAATCCACGCTAAATATGAGGCGTTTTATTAAGGTACCTTATTGGCGCTGGAAACTATATTTTCTAATCACATAGGGTCTGAGCAAATACTTCCACGTCTTGGTTCGATGTCGTTTAGAAACATCCTGTATAGCACATACCGAGAGACATGGCTTCTCGATAACGTGTGAGGCTAGCATTTGGGAGGTTCTGGATTAGATTCCCTCAATTGCCCACTATGACCTTGTTTTTTCGTGTCTTTCTCTAGTCGGTAGGTGAATACTGGAGTGGTTTCTCATCTACCACTACTTCCTTTCACTTTCACTTTCTTCCCTTCTGATCTTATAAGTGTGCTTTGATTTGGTGAAGTGTGGCGTTGCCATATTGTAGTTAAAAGTAAGCCATCGTATAATAAAAATGGAAACTCTATTTTGAGGTGTTGATTTTCGTTATTTTGTCGAAAATAGACGCATTATTAGTTGTTAATTATGTATATAACGTATAAAATTAACCTCTAACAAAGTATCCTGTCAGTAAATTGCGGATGATCCATATCCAAATGCGGATTATGTTTCGTTGCCTTCAGATTATATCCAGTGTCTCTTGTTCCAAGACGTACTCTGTTCTGTTATTCGTGAACAAGGCTCATGAAGCGGAAAGAGATAAAAGATCTAAGAGAAAATCGACGTGAAGCTGTCGCTAAGGAAACTCTGGATGACGTCAGATACTGTGGAAAGTTCCCATATATTTTTTCCCTCCCTTCCAGGAATGGTGGTTTCCTATACTTTCTTACAAACAGCTACAAAGTTAGTGTAGCTAACACAAGATGAACCTTAAGGTGAAGTTCGAAAATTCACAGAATGCAAGATATCTGATTGAAATACATAGTTATTGTATACAGTAATATTGATGTTTTTCCATCTATAAAAATAGTAGCTCGGATGGTTATTTAAATACATTTTATTGCCAAAATCCACAACTTTTGTAAAAATGAGCCACGTGATACCTTTTTAAAATATTCGCATAAAAACTCCAATTTTACAGTAAGTAAGTTTACAAATGTATTATTTTTTATGTTAGTGCTTATTAGCGTAAAAAATGATAACGTTTCATATTCCACAAAGTTCTTGATTATTCAAATGTTAATAATGTATTTATTTAAATTAGAGCATAGCCTATTTTCCTAAATGTGCTTTTGAGAGGCAGTATATTATTTTTTAAAACAATTTAATGCAAAATTGCATTCTGTGGAACATTTTGAGTATGGAAAAGTGTTGGAAAAACACATTTATAGCTTCAGTTAATTGGTAGTTAAACTGTGCTAAATGAGCAAAACGATATATTTTCCTACAGTTTAGAATTCATATCACATTCTTTTTTGTCGTGGTATTTTATGCCCGACACCCCCTAGGACTTATAAGCAAATGCCTAGGCGTCAGAAGCCTGTCAGCGAGCCATTGGCACGAAACCACAGAATAGAGAACCTGGAACGAGTTGTCGGTCCGTAGCCAGGCATGAGCGTGAGGAAGTGGATGATATGCAATGCAAGCGAATTGGATTAAAGGGAAATGATGATGGAGCAATTGGATGGATGAGTGGCGGGAGAAACCGGAAGACCCGGAGAAAACCCGCCCAGACGCCGCTTCGTCCACCACAAATTCCGCATGCGGTCGCTTGGGGTCAAATCCGGGCCGCCTTGGTGGGAAGTGAGCGGTGTAATCACTCGACCACATTATTATGAAATATTTTTTTTTTCACAATTTTTGGTGACATTTCACGGATGCATTTAGTACCTAAAACAGGTGATGCTGAAAGTTTGAAGTATATGTTCCGCAGCTGAAGTTAAATATGCATAAGAGGTCACCGAACGAGGTGGAGCCGAGGTAATGTGACAACTCATATTCGTGAGGCACCCGCTTCGATTTCCGACGACCACTCAAACTGATCCATCGGTTTCTCATGGATTTCTCGAGGTCCCTGATGTTGAAACGGGAATGAGAAACTACCTTATCATTTCCATTTCCGTTTCCCTCTCTTTAAGGTATGTTTTCTGATCGAGGTGGATGACAGTGCGAGCTGATGGCGCGGGTGCATGCTGAATAACGGGTGATCCAAAAACGTCCGAACCGGTTGCGCTGTGTTTTGCCTGTCCGGGTCCTTGGCGCTCGTTGCCGTCTGTCGCTATCACAGAGAGACGCGGATAAGGCCATGCAAGATTTTGAAACTACGTCTAAAGGTTTTACTTACCAATATCATTATTGGATATGTTGAAACTGACCACCGTCGTTGTCCATAATTTTTTGGCACCTCTTTAAGAAACTATGCATCACTCGCCGTAGTTCATGTTGAGAAATGCTGGCACTTTCCTGGCTGACATTATGCTTTTAATTCTTCAGGGGTGTATATGTTAGTATACTTTATGTTTTAAATTACCCCAGAAATAGAATTCGCAGGAGGTTAGGTAGGAGGACCTAACAGCTTTACAGCCAATCTTTAGATGAGAATAAATCCACTCTCAAATTGTGTTAACACCTACGATTCCTAAAGAAATGCACGCTGCCCAGTAGTAAACAAATGCTGAGCCATAATACATTTTATGACTATGTACAGGACAAAATAATAAAACACACTAGTAATAACTCCACCACACAATATCACCATCAGCTCGATACTGCACTTTCAGGGCAGAGAAAAACAAATCACCACCATGACAGCAGCCTTGTGAACAATGGAAAATCACTGAGCAGCGGTTCGGATAATTTTGGTTTGCACGGTTTGAAAGGTTACTCACCCTTCTGAGTGGGGGCGTTAACTTTGATAACAGAAGACACAATTCCAATTACTTTGTTTTGCAACCTATGTGACCACGTCGGTGTAATGTAACGCTGAGTTCATATTAGCAAATCATGACAGTAAGCTTTGCGAACATGTTTTAAATTCATTTTTAATATTTATGAATCAATACTTAGCGAAACTTGTTTAAGTAGTTGGAAAGCTGTTGTATGTATTCAGTTAAGTGCGTGCTGTCATATGGCTGACTTTGCACTGCTCATTACTGATAATTGGAAACATCCATCATATAAAACCAGACACTTTGTACTCCTGCCTCAGCAGTGTTGACCAACCATCAAAATATTTACAGATCCAGTGATTAATGGCCGAGTTAACTTCACTCGTTATTTCCAGTTTACTTGATGCAACACAAGAAGTTCGTTTGGATTTTACGTCACTGATGTTAGCAGAAACGATATGATAATGAATTTTGTTTTAAATAAATAAATATTTATTGTAGGATAAACTGCGAAAGTAGAATGCCCATAACTAGGGTTTTGCACGCAAAAGAGCTTACTCCTGAAGAATTAGCGTAACCAAAATCTTCTGCACTTGGTAATTATTTAAAAAACTCATTAATCTGCATTAGGAAGTTTTGAACTATAGCGTATTTTATTTCGAAGCTATTATTTGACACATATTGTTAGAATAGTTGGAAGAAGGTGTGAACAGTAAACTTAAAACTTAACAGTGTTACAAGTAAGCAATTTAGTCATAAGAAAGATGAAATTATGACCAAAAGCGCAGTGATTATTTACATAATTTATTGTACTATTTTTTTCTAATTTTATTTTAGTTATTGGGATACGATGGTTTAAAAGAGAAAGGGGAAAGAAATGTGCAAGAAAATGGAAATAACAGTAAGACGTGTCCTAAAATATCAAATATTTCTGATACCTACCGAAGTGCACCACGGAAGTCTCCTTTCTAATTAGAAGTCTGCAACCACAGTTCGTCTGGTTTCTTTTGAAACATGGCAATGAGAAAGAGAGTGCACTACCGTTCGCTCCGTTGTAGGTAACCCTTTACTGCCTAATCCCAAGCCGTGCCGCTTTCATGCAAATTTCTAAGAGGACTCTCCATGACGTTATCGTAGCTCTGTTCTTTAAAATGTTAAATTAAAGTTTTAATCAATTTTAATTTACTGAACTTTATGAAATTAGCATTTGGTTTTATTTTGATTTTACAGCAAAAATTTAAATCATAAATCCTGTAGAACCTGAAAGTTTCCACAGTATTTAAATAAATTAAAATAACAATACAATCTATACTTGCTAATGTATAGTGTGATATAACACATATTTATGGTTTGCAACATGTATGTGTAAAATGAATATAATAAGAAATTGTACATCAATCAATTGTATGAAGAGATATTCATTAAATCGGTTTAGCCAATATTAAGCTATCTGGTGTTTGCGCTATGAACAAAGATATCGCAGCTCAAGAGATGGGATAGTTTGGAATGATGCATGTGATGCACGTGATGTGTTCTTATAAGGAAATGTTTAGTAATACTTTCTGCAATATTCTCAAATATATGTACAAATGTGATGGCCAGAGCTAGAAAATTTGTACCGATTTTCTTATGCAGAATAAGAGCGGCTAGGGTTGGCAATACCATGCGGCGCTACTTGCGCGAGCAAAGGTCAACGTAAAGTGCAACCCATTACTGCAAAGCAGCTATCACTGCATAACACAGAACCACGTCTGTAGGAAGGAATTCGAATAACATCTTTGTTCTGCTCAAATGTGAGCAAAATTAATTTGTTTCATAACCATAGTAAGCCTTCTAGCAGCGAACTTATTAATGTACTTATTTAGAAACCGATGGTAGTTCTAGTAAACAAACTGTCAAACGTCTAGTAGCAGAATAGCTTCACAGAAACATATTATTGATTTCATATTTTTTTCAGAAAGTTGCCCACAAATATTACACTGAAAAGAATGCAGGGTTCAGTGAGATGTATCGCATACAAGCTACACTTAGAGATCCCACAAATGCTATTTGCTTGGCGATACTGATACATCGTGCGAAGTGGAATGAACTTTTTCACATCCTGTTTGTCGGAACGTAGAATGAGATTTTCATTTGAAATGTTTCAGAAGTACATATAATTTTCAGTAATACGGCTGTAGATGAATAAAAATTTAGTTTCCTTCCTGCTATTGTTTTTATCTGGTAAGGGTCTGAAGATTATAAGAAGTTAACTTTGTTTGGTTATTTTACATTGATCGGTAAGCATTACAATTCGTATTATAATTGCTTGGATGTTTTCATAATTTACATATGTAAAGAAGGAAATCCTTCAGTCAGCTTTATATATGCAACAATTTATATGTTGTACATAATGATCTGTTTTTATTAATGTCTCATAAATCATTTTTGTTCTCTGGAAAGAGTACTGTGTACTTGGCAACAGGTTAGTTTACCTCTCAACCTTGCGTTTTTATCAGTGACTTGTTTTGATGCCGCGAGATGATCGGTCGAAACCTATACTTGGAACGGCAAACGGTACGAACTTCCCAGCTCTGGTAATGGTAGTTCCTGGAGGCAACGCACTCGGAGCGTGCTCTCGAATAAATTGTATAAATGCCCCTTAGAATAACCTATTCGGGAGACTCGCCCAGAGCGGTATACAGAAGACTACGTTCGTTGTTAATAAATATTCGTATTTTCTTCTTCTCTGGACTTAGTCTGTGAAACCACCAAAGCATCCAGCTCTCCACGAGTACGACCTAGTTCGACTCCTAACTAGTTATTATCCTTAACAATCTTCAAGTCTTAGGCTATCAATCTAGATAGCTGAGGGCATTTCAATTTATATACAATTGTTCATGAAATCCTTTCAAACTTAATACTTTATGCTCTATTAGTAGATGGCGGGAAAATAGATTTGCCACCTTTCTTGGAGTTCAAAGTGCGAGATACACCGCGCTTTTATTTTGAAAAACAAAAACTGTTAGAGCTATAGAGATGAAATTTCAGTTGGTTTATTGATAGGCCATGTAACTTGTGTGTATACACATTTTAGTTCCTAGGTTTATAAATCTAGAAGTGATATTTTAAACCCATTCAGCCCTTTACTTTTATTCATCTTTTAATATCGGTGTATTGTAACTTTTATTTTGTTATTTTATATTTCTGTAGCTTTTCCAGAGACAAAATTGTGCTAATTTCCACTAGCAAAGTATTGTTTCGTTTTTATAGTAATGATATGCATGTACATGCTGTGATTTAATTGCATTGAACTAAAAGCTATGTGATTTGTACTGGGTTGTTTTGTTCATTTTAAAACCAAGCACGAGAGTGATATAAAACTATGTATAATATACTATCGTTAATATTTTAATGGAAAAGCAACTGTCAGGGCAATGAAAAAGCTGCGCTGATCGTTTTGGGCACATCTATTGCTGTTTGCGTCATTCTCTCGCGTGTCCATGTGACATCACACGTATGCGCATCGCGATTTTTTTTTTTTTTCTGGATTAACGTCCTTTAACCTGGTTGGTCATATCGGAATGAAATGATGCCCAAATGATCTTGGGGTCCATGGAGCTTAAATTTACTCGACATTGTCTTCTCAGGATAACGGAAAACCCCGGAAAAAAACCTTCGCAAGGTTTTGTCAGTGGTGGGAGAGAGGGTGTTGCAAGCGGCAGTGAGTGATCACAAAACTCATAGTTGACTGCTTATGATAAGAGTATATAAAGTGAGAATTATTAACAGTAATGTTCAGCATTACTTCAGCACCTAAGTTTTCTTCTGGTAAGTCCTTTAGAGGACAGACAAGGGAGATTATTTATGATGTTGCCACTTGCGAACACAAGTACTTGTTCTCATCCTACATTCAGCATGCACGCGTTATATTATAACAATGATCTAGAGACGACGGCAAATTCTCCCTATATCCCCAGCTTTCTTGCCATTTCCTAACGGAGTCCGACTAAAGTAGGAAGAGAGGAAGCAGTTGAAGGCGTGAGCTGCGCGGACCGAAATGTTGTAATATTTTTAATTGCTTTCACATGTTATAACGGCGCCTCTGTGTGAAGTAGTGATTGAATCATAGGCGATATCTTGCCGGCACAGACTTTCAGCACCGTACGCACTATGTTGTCAGACTGGACGAAAAGTAGCCAGTTGGACTTTTTTTAATTTGATGCGGTTACATATGTTTATGGTTGGGCTACTTGCGAATTTTAATGTTACTCAAAGTGTTGCTTGGTTACTTTTGGGCTACCTGCTTATTGGGCAGGTTTATGAGAACCATCCAGAAAGTAACAGACGATTTGGCATAACTAAATAATACGAAGAATTTCGACACAAAGTTATAAATCTTACTTTATATCCCATCATAATCACCGTTGCTATCAAGATATTTATTGCCATGTGGTAGCGGTGTTTCAATGCAGATGTTACACTCTTCTACCGCCAAAGATCTGAGCCAAAATATACTGCCACTTTGAGGTTGGGAAATTCTTTCACCCAAAAAGTCATGTGTAGGGTCTATAGTAAAACATCGGTTTTTATGAATTCCTTTATCAACATGTACTTTCAACTCATCCTTGACGACTGATAAACTACCACTCCGATCTTTTTCGTGCATACTGGTTCTTCGTTGATTACAATAATTATGCGCCATTTCTTAACTAAGACACTTTAATTACATTATCAACATACACTTGCACTATCTGCCTATAACATTCGATTAGCCAAACATTTTGAGCATTTAACAAACAAAAAAACCGAAACCGAATAAGTCCTTTCTCGGTAGAAAAGTATAATATCGGCATTGAAAAACTAACACGGGACAACAAATGTCTTGAGAGAATGGAGATTGCGCCGAGAAATAGATTAAGATACCGTAACTTTTTACAAATGTTTTGTGTTGATATATTTCGTTATTATTTAGTGTTGGCAAATCGTCTGTTACTTTATGGATTGCCCTCGTAGGATGTGGAATTCGGCTTGACGTTTACTAAGCTGTAGAAGTATCTGTAATATCATTAATAACTCGAAACAATGCGGTGAGGTTTCCTATATTTGATAACACTTCAACAGGAAAGAACACAGCTTGTTGATTCGGTTTTTTTTTTGGTAGTGTTTAACGCCCGCTTTAACAACTTATGGCACCGCAGGCGGTGTCACTGATGATACATGAATGAAGATGAAGCACCGGTGGAATGCGATGGCGGGGAAAACCGGAGAACCCGGAGAAAACCAACTCCAGCGCCGCTTGTCTACCACAAATCTCACATGCGGTCGCTTGGGATCGGCCGTCTAGGTGAGAAGCAAGTGGTCTAACCACTCAGCCACGGTGCTATAACAACATGAAAATGTCTCAAATTCACAAAAAGCATTGTTCCCCTCCGTCACCCATATGTAACATTCTCTTGTCTTCTTGCTAGACTATTTCAGAATTTAAACGCGCGCCTAACGGAAATTAATTAGCTCTTCCAGTTCCTTATTTGTCTTTATTTGAATATTACCTTATTGACTTCTTTTTTCTCAATTTGTAGTCAATTATTGGTTATTTACAATTTATTAATGCCTACTAGGCGGTGCCATGGCCGAGTGGTTAGACCGCCTGCTTCTTAGTAATCCCAGGTTCAATCCTAGAGGACTGCATGTGGGATTTGCGGTGGACAAAGCGGCGACTAGGTGGTTTATTTCTGGGTCGTCCTATTTCCCACATCATGCACTCCACCACCTGCTCAATTATTACCTTTCCTTTCATCCATATCCCAGCAATTTTATAAAAGCTTCCTCACTTACATACCAAACTTTGGGCTGATCACCCATCCTGGGTATTTTCTGATCCAGAGTCCGCTTGCATCTGAATAGGCTTCTAACTCCAGGCGCTAGGTCCAGGGAAGGGGTTGCAAGTTTCCCATACAGGGAGGGTACACAGATAAAGAGGAAGGAATCCTACACTATTTTAGTGGGGAAGGTTTAACTTTTCTAAGTTTTTTAAGCTACATTTTGGGCTACTTTAGTAAGAACCTCGCTACTTTTAAGGCTAATATTCGTAATTTTCCGTTCTACAAATATGGCAACCCTGTGTGCGTTCAGTATAGATACGGCACACTTAAAAGTAGGTTGTGTCTGATCTAAAGTATTTTATAGTGCTTTAATTTAAAATGGGCGGTTCAAAGTCACATCTGATGGCTTACTACGCATCCCATCCACACAGAGTTCTGTGTGCCTGCCTCCCCTCCATCCCTCTCTTTCTCTCTCTCTCTCTCACTCTCTTCAAGGCATAAACAAAGAAAGTGCTACAGAATGGGAGTAATGCGTGTGCGACATCTGAGAGGGAAATATAACCTTGAACCGCCCATTCTAAACGAACATGGTATAGTAATTGTTAAAATCATAGCCAAGACAGAATATGTAGCAACACGAAAATATTGAAGGAAATAAGACTGTATAAAGGAGTTTTGTGCGTTTCATTTTTTAATTAATGTTACAATAAACTGGTTGGTAGATCCTACGTTAGTCGAGGAGGCTGAAAGGTGTTTCACACAATGATCAGAGCACCACTAAGTCTAAGAATTTATGCGCGGTTTGGCTTAAGCCGTATTGATCACTGATCTAATCTAGCAATTAATGTTATCAATATTCCGAGAAGAATTACAAACTGTGTTTAATTATAAGCACAACAGAAGCGTATTTGACATGTTTAGAATGCAGACCATTGTCATGTACAGATTGAGCGAGAATTCTACGAGAAATTTCGATTAGGCATACATGTTTATGTAGCTTCACAATTATTTCTTGCAAAAGTTGAAATACATTTGGACTCTTGATTTTTCGGTCACATTAACTATGTACTCATAATATCTTGTTTGAGGAACATCACCATAAACAAGCTATGTCAATTCACTCAATGTGCGTGCGCAGGCGTTACCAGATTTACAGAGCAGTGGAACTGTTCAGCACAGGAAAATCGAACTGTGAAACTCGCAGAGCTTATAGCAAAGGGTAAGCCTAGCATAAGCCGCATCAGAAGTTTAATAAAGCTTCAGCTTAAACTTAAACTGTAAAACCTGTTCTGGAAATAAAAATAGCATACCGACGTAGGGGACTCGCCACCAAATGTTATGTTGGTAATTGTACCTATGCCCCTAGGAGGCAGGGGTAAGGTGAGGGGATACACCAGGTGGCCGGAACCAGGAGCGATGTCACTGCAATAACAAGGTTCTTACGGTTTCCCGATAGAAGTACCCCGACAGCTGGACAGGCAGTCTGGCGCTCCCCAACCCGCACCCAGCCGAAGTCGATGGACGGAGAAATTCATAATGAGCATCTTTTTTCTTGCTATGTTGCATCGGGCACTTCGTCAACATTTCCAAACCTGAAAGAAACCAACGGGATTAAGGATGAATAAAATAGAATGGTCAGGAAATTCGGGTGATGAAAAAAATTTTCCCAATATTCGCCTGGCGACCCGGAGGAAGTCCTGGAAAAAAAAAAAAAAACATGGGTCAAGGAGGCCTATCAAGATATATCGAACCCGGGAGCTTCCGAATATGGGCCACAGACAAAACCGCCTCAGCCATCTCACTCGGTATACCGGTTCTATCAGTATGATCGGGATTGCCAATTCATGCTGTTATACTGCTAAATGGCCTTCCAAATCTGGCAAGTTTCGAGTGTGAGTATAACCTTTGGAATTCAAAAATTACGATCTTCCAGCTACATATTTCAAAACAGCATCACTTACTTTATTATTATTATTATTATTATTATTATTATTATAATTATTGTTATTATTATTATATATATTATTATTATTGTTGTTATTATTATTATTATTATTAGTGGTAGTGGTAGTGTCTAAAGTTCCACAGAAGTTTAGCGAGATCTGTCTTATGCTATATATCTGAGTTTTGGACTGTGTTGGAAAGGAGACAAAAGTAGAGTAAATGCTGCAGAGATAGATGTAGTTCATGCAAAGGGCTGTTGGTTACACTAAATTGGATTTAATGAGAAATGGGTTTGTTTTAAAAGAGTTAACGGTGCAACCAGTCCTTAAAAGTATATCAGAACAACGGGAGACAACAGGTGCATAGGATGGGCCCAGAACGCATTTCCAAAGTTGTAAAGCAGTAAATTCCCAACTGACCCAAAAAGAGATGGAGGGGAAAGTTCTTATTAAGATCATAACAGGCCTAATATCCTAACACATGGAATATATTGTCGTTATTACTAATACTGTTATTATAACAGGCAATGAATGGCTAAGGCCGGCCTTACGCATATATGCACACGACACAATCGTATTCAACCACTGCAGGGAACTTATGTGGTCGGCACCATGCATCCTCCAGCATACCTTGACGGAAACATCTCCCAAGTGGGTTGGCTCAAGCACATGTACATTTCGAAACCGAAAACTGAAGCAGTGCGTCCCAGCTCACTGCGTCACGAGATAAGACACCGAAAATGCATGCTTACAGGGCCTTAGTGGTGTTGCGCGTCAGCGGCAATGCCGACTGACTTCCCTAGTCCCACAACCGGATTTTCTGCCCTTCAGTTACCACGCAGTACCCCACTTTCATTTGCAGTTGTCTTTTGAACAACGTATATTTATATGTAAATGTTATTTTAAATACGTATCGGCTCGTTGCATTCGCGAAGAAGCCTTCTACTCTATTGTTTCCTTCCATAATATCAATTCACAATCTTGTGGATAAGTTTGAAACTACTGGTTCAGTTCAAAACAATGCACACATGCGACAGACAATGTACAGTAACTGCAGAAGAAAAATTAGACGAAGGCGGAAACCTTCAACGTTCCCAAGGAAAGTCTCTCGTATTTGGGAACTTAAGAAAAGCATACGAACTGAAATGTGAAACATTACAGTGGTCGAGCTGAATGTGTTTATTCTGTACAATTCATGTTTAGCTGCGGAAGGATGATATTGCTAGCATTTACTGTGAGGTAGAAGGTAGAGCATGTTAACGGCGGAGGACACCTCGGAACTGCGACCAAGTACTTATGTATTGTGGCCCTCCAACCCTCCCCCCTCCGGGGGAAAGAATTAGAGGAGGGGAAACCACAGACGAGCACACAGGAAACGACAGAGCTAAGCTCAAGAGTCACATGGAAGTCCCTAACAGTTTGCTAGCTGGCAGCTCCGACACGCTAAGAAGGCTATAAAGCGCCGGAAGCCAAAAGGAGGCTCCAGCCTCAACTAGCGCAACCAGGGGGAAGAGAGTTTCACTCTGAGCAATCAACATCTGCTTGCAAAGCCACTCCTACGCCGACCTCAAAGGTGAAGATGGGAAAGTAAATGAAGGAATTAAAGGAAAAGGAACCGTAGTAGATATACAATACCCCAGCATTCGCCTAAGCGGCCCCAGGAAACCACGGAAAAACTCATGACCACGTGGAACAGGGAGCAAACAAGGACCTCCCGAATGCCTGTCTGAGACGAAACGCCTGAGCCTCCTGTCACGTCTACTGTGGAGTAAGCATTTATTTTACTATATTTTATATACAGGTCTAAGAAGCGAATATGAGAGTACTGGTACGGCCGGCTCTAGTATTTGCGAGCGGTCAGGGTTTATACCGAAAATCCTGTAAAGTAATGCAAATATATTATCCCCGTTGTCTTTGATTCTGTTAAGCAGAACTTGGATTTTCTTCGCAACATAATAACCTGACCTATACAGACATTTCTCTTTCACTTAACAGGGAGTGTCATGTCTCAAATTATATCAATATAATTACAGAATATAGGTACTGGTGAGAAAATATTCGATTTTCTTACTATCCATTAGCATAGAATCCGCTGGAATACCCGCTAAAAGCCAAATTCTCTAGATCTGGCGGCAAAACTACTAGACGCTAATCTTGAGCAAAACTTCTGAACATAAGGCATATAGTTATAGAGGGGTTATTATAGTAAAAATGTCAGATTGAATGGCAGGTTGCTTCTTTAACGGTTAACGGATTGTTTGGAAGTTAGTGTACTTTTTATTTCTCATTTGCTATGAACCCAATAAAAATAATAAGTATTTCTGCATTAGGAGTTGCAGTTTTCTTCATTTATTGAATTCTGCATTGTGTTATCAATATATTTTACTGTGTTATTAACAGTCAGTGTTATTTTATCGCTATCTGAAGAAGTTTAGTACCGATGTAAAATGTACCAATGAAACGTTGGATTGTATTTTAGCCTTCTCACTGCAATTCTCCATCAAAGCTCATGTAATTAATACATCAAATCAGCCGTATAGCATAAACATGTGTTTAGTTTTCATTAAATTTCAAGCTGACATAACAATATAAATTTAGGAATGATTCATATTCATCCGCATACTGCGCAAACAAACTGTACCGTACAGCGCGGTGCGAAGGTATATGGCAATATGCACTATATTAGCATTTTGAACAAACTTTACTGCACGGGGAATATATAGCTCTGCTATAGCATACATCATTACGTGATCCATATATCATGTGTTTTTCCATGGAGAGATGCTGTTAATTTTTTCGTTCTATCAACATACCAGGGCATGCAGCTGATTGCTATTATTTCATCGTTTGCCTCAATAATGCAGGTAGACATTGCACATGCAGAAAAAGCAGACATAGAATAATGAATGAGGAATAGTTAACGACGTGTATTTCACAGCGTTTGTTAAAGCTACAGGTATGATTTTTAACAGTGTGGAAAACGTGATGGTGATAAAGTTTTCATTCCTTCTCCATTGTTAATGATTATATTAGCTTACAATGGATATAAGGAAGTATTTGTATCACCTTCATCTTTAAATGTCTCTCTCTCTACACAGAAAGGAAATAAAAATGTTATTCACAAAAACGAAAATAATTTCTTTGGAAATGTTGAGTGAGCTTATTACATTCCTTTATAGATAATTATGCAGTAATGCGACACAAACAGAATGGTATGTGAGAATAGAACTCGAAAGTATCAAAGGCAAATGCATTTAATATATATTACACACCATAAGAAAGAATTTAATAAAATAAAAATAATATAAGTCGTCACAAAATGTATTCCAAAAGGTAGCAAATGGCATGAATATATTAATTATGGTAGTAAACTGTTCATTGCTTTGATGCAGTAAGCATACATTTTTTGGTAGTGTTTAACGCGCGCTTTTACTACTTGTGGCATCGCATGCGATGACACTGGTGATATATGGAAGGAAGATGGAGCACCGGGGAAATGCATTGACGGGGGAAACTGGAGAATCCGGAGAAAACCCACTCCTGCGCCGCTTTGTCCCACACAAATCTGACATGCGGCCGCTTGGGATCGAACCCGGGCCGTCTAGGGGAGAGATGAGGTGGTCTAACCACTCGGCCACGGCATAATTTGTGTGTCAAATTATAAATCCCGGCCAAAAAACAGATCCTAAACCTTCACAGCGTGTTAGGCAAAGGATGAAAAAAGGAAGACCAAATTAAATCACTCAAGAATCTGTGCTGCCAGTTTTCTGCTTTTGTAAACATTCACAGAAGGCCACTCCACAGAGTAAGAAAACAGGGAAGGGTGTTGGCTTTTTCTTTTTCCAACACGTATGCACTGTCTTTCACAAAAGGAAGTAACCACCACACAAAGGATCACCTAATTCTCAGGCGTTCTTGCATAGGTGGTATGAGAATAAAATTTCCATATGCTTCCCTTCCCTGTGTACTCAACTGGGCATGGCAGCCATCCGCTCACCTCGCAGTTTTGGAAACCAGTATTTCGGCAATCATTGTAAACTAACGTATTGTAGGTTCAACTTCAATACACTTGCAGAAAATGTGTTATTGTGATGCGATTAAGTAGTGGACCTAAAGTAAAACGCCTCTACTATTGGGTCATTTGCTTACAAAGATAAGTCGATCATCAGCAAATGTGCATGCAATTAGAATAGCCGAAATGGTTAAAGCATAGTTCTGTTGAATAACAGAAGGCGGGAGATGCATTGCACCTCGTGTAACGCGTGCCTTTATAATTATCATTATTGTTATTATTACTATTATAATTGGAAAATTGTTATATTCACGGCCAGTGCGAAATACAAATTTGACAGATTAATGGAACACCTCTCATAAAAGTTCTCCCATAGGGCAGCAAGTTACACGATTAGTTTTATTTTGCATAGCGTTGTAATATTTGCCGCCCTCTTACGAACGCTGTAAATGCTACAATTAAATCAATACTTTTCTTTAAACACTCAATTCAAAAGTAAATGTCTATAATTCTCGAATACTTATCAGGTTAAAAGATTTACCTCGGTAATGCATTGTTCAGGCTTATATTAGCTTACACTGGATATAAGGAGGCATTTGTACTTCCTTCATGATGTAATACCTCGCTAGAGAAGAAGGAAATGAAAAAATTACAGGCACAAAACAAAAGCAAGTTCTTTAGAAATGCTAAGTGAACTCGGCTCGCTTACGTTTATGCTTAATTGTCCAGTAATGCGACACAAATACAATGGTAATGTGAGAATAGGACTCAAAAGCAATTAATTTTAATATATTATGTATCATAGGAACGCATTTAGTAGAACAGAGATTATATTAATAGTCACAAAATGAATTCTAAAAAGTAGCAAATGGCAGCATATAAATTAATTGATTGTATATTAAACAGAGCACAATACAGTTGTGGATTGCTTGAACGTGAAACAACCTTTAAACCTAGCAGCGTTGATGTATTGTTTATTTCCAACAATATACAATGTTGCCATGTCACCATTTACTGGCGTTTACAAGTGTTCCTTTATACTTATGAGGAGTTAAATAGGGGTTTTAATCTTCCATTTCAGAGATTAAGCACGCGGGGGCGGGGGGTGAGGATCGAACCACCACCACCTGCTGACACTTTTGAATTCACGAATAGCGACGCAGCAACCTCGGCTATTCTTCAGTTGAGAGGTTACGTTCTGTTCACCTAATATAATGTGTTACTGTGCTGCTAGCTTTGCAACAAATTTCCTTGCAAGGCGTTAAGTTCGTAGTACCCTGAGAAATGGTAAATATTTTGCTTTTGTTTCTGGATATTAATTACTTTTATCTACGGAATGGAAAGAGAAGTATTGCAAAAGAAGCACTGCGACTGCAGGACAGGTAGACCGGCGAACCCGCCCCACACAGGGTCCAACGCCCCACAAGTGGTGGTCCTCATCCAGGCAAAAAGCCAGAGTACGGGGATGTAGATATTCAAAATGAGTATCCATTTTTCCTGCCACGCTGCACCAAGCAGTATCGCCGGCATTTCCAACCTTGAAAAAAAAAAAAAAAAAAAAAAAAAAACGAACGGGTTGAAGGATGAAGGAAATGAACATTAAAACCACTTTGAGAGACGGGAAGTTTTCGGGATGAAAGAAACTTGTTCAGTACTCGCCTGGCGAACCGGGGAAACCCCGGGAAAGCCCATGGATTAGGTTGGCCGGTTATGAGAGTCCAGTCACCCTCCGTGGGTAGTGGTTACCCAAGGTCACGGGTTTAACCCTGGTGGAGGACGATGGGTTTTATTCGGTCGTAAAAATCCTTAGCATGACTTCCTTCGGAAGAGAAGTGAAGCCGTTGGTCCCGTGTCATAGATTTACGGCACGTAAAAAGACCTCAAGCCTGATAAAGAGGCTTCTGGGCAAAATTAAGCAGCCTTTCACGCCCAAAATGGAATGGAACGCTGAAAACTGCAGTAGTTAATGAGCATCTATAAATAAAACTGCATTTTCATTTACGGGGGTTGAACCCGCGAGCGACGAACGATGGAATTCTCATTTCAAAATGTAAAAGATTTGTGTGGCATCGCGCGGCTATTTTGGGGCTATAACAGAATCTTTACACCGAATGGTTAACTGCGTATGTTATCCATTCTTGCATTTCATTTTGGAGGAAATTTGGGGAGCTTTCTCAAACGAGTTACTCCCAATGTTAAGTGAGCTGTTAAAAGCTGCAGAAGTGCTACTGTTAACTCGAAAATTCGTCTTCTACCTCTCATAATCCCAGTGATTTAGAGTTTCTTCCCCCACGTTTTCCTTTGCTTTCCCTCTCGCCAGGGCATTTCCCTCTTGCATCTGGCATGTAGTGTATGAAAACTACCAAAATACACTTCTTATGAAGTGCTAATTAAAATTAAGCACAATATTATACCAAATGGTACGGGTATTTGAATGTTTAATAGAAATTGGTATATTAATAAATGTATTTTGATTATCAATTAGATTAGTAGGAGGTGCCGTATATACGTGGACCGATATCCCTTCGTGCGTTAAAAGTTGCAGAACTCAGTGGGGCTACTGCATGCCAGTGAGAAACTGGCCTGCGCGAACTTCGTTTTACCCTTCTTGTTTATCACTGGAGATTTAAGCGGGTCTTGCTCACACAGAAAGGTAAAATGAAGGTCGCTCGGGTCGGTTCACAAGCGGGTTTTAAAGGGAAATGGCCTCGTTATTTTTTAAAAATATTTATATGAAATTCAAGTTTTGCAATAAGTTTTGCAGTTAAAATTATATCCCTCTTATTTCATTTTTATATAAGCCTATAGGTGTTTTATAAAAATTATATTGATTTTACAAAAGCTATAGTTCATTTTTATAGAACCGAAATGTTATTTTGAATATATATATATTCATTTTATTCCCTGTACCTTGAGAGCCGCGAAAAGAGTTTTAAATGGAAAAGCTGCATTGCGTAGAGCATTTTAGGAGAGGAAGAACCCTGAAAATTTCCCAGAATACAAGGTTTAAAGTGAATGCGTCTATTAAAACGCATGGGCTTTTTCATTTATGGCTTTAGATAATTTGTAGTTCAAATGCGTCAAGTGGCTAACACGATATATTTTCTTAAATCTTATGATTCGTAATATTTTATAATAAACATTTCATGATTCAACTTTTCACAATTTCACAGTTGAATTGCCAAAAATATAGCATACGAGATACCTTCAGCATGGAAAAGGTATACCTATAGGTACTAATGATACACAATGAATGTGTGTGAATCTGTATTATACGGTGGACCATTTAACTTGAGGCTGTAGAATATGTCCAACGCTAAACGTTGTAGAAAGAAACGCTTTGAATAAAATTTGCTTGATATAATGGGGGAAAGTAAATACTATTTGTTGTGCTTTAATTGGAGAAGGTTTGGATGGTAATTTGCGGGTTAAGATTCGTTTTTAAATGGGAGCCAACATTATTTGTCTTAGTTCATCAAAAAATAAACAGCTTTTGTCTAAACCATTTTCTTATATAGGATTCTTTTACAGATGTAAATAAACTTTTGTTTTGAGTTCAGACATCATGAAGGCACGCACATGAAATGCTTGTGCCAGTATTGCAAAAGACATGCTTTTACGGACACAGTAATCGTTTATTCACAGTTGGAAAATGCTTTGAGATAGAAGGGCATCATTTTGAACATTTGTTACACTAAGGTACGATGCTTATGAAATAATACTGTAAAATACCCTTGCTGTGTGATAATCTTTACACCTGCCTTTCATCAATGTTTGTCTTCACCGGTAACAGATTACTATACTAGAAAATGGTTTAGACAAAATGTGTTTATTTATTTATTTTTTTTGAGTAGTAAGGCAAAAATGTTTGTTCCCATTTATAAAACGTACCTTGACCCTCAAATTACCATCCCAACCTTCTCCAAATAAAACACAACAAACAGAATTTACTTTCTGTCATTATACTAAGCAACTTTTATTCAAGACGTTTCTTTCTACAACGCTCAGTTTTGGAGACATTCTCCAGTCTCATGTTAAATGGTCCACCATGTATAGATGTGCATGTGCTTTTTGGATTTTTCTAATACTGAAAGCCCAAAACTTGGAGTTTTACTTTGCTCAAAGCAAAACTAAGATTTATTCCAGGATTTTATCTTTATTCAAAGTGGTAACCTGGTTAAGACAGTAATTGAGCTACACTGAACTGGAAAATTGCATTTAAGCCGAAGTTGCGCTTTATTCAAATTGGAAACCAGCTTTATATTCACTATATCGCAACATAACATCGTCATCCCTTTTATCTCTTTGGTAGGTGGGTGATTGTCCATTAGTTATTTAGCTTTTCAACAATAGATTCAAATAAGACGGTAAGCACTTTTAGAACCTTATGTAAAATTTCCAATGTAGATATTGTTACAATGCTATGAGTATTTATTTCACAGTTATAGACCACTCCATCTTTTCTAGTGGCAGCAGGAAATTTGAATGATGGATAAACCCTTTCGTAATATGAATAATAGTATTTTGCAATTTTTACTTTCTCTAGCCCCGTATGTATAATGTACATAGTGGATAGAGAAGGTATTGTATTCCACCCAAAAATTCGATACCGAGATTTCACCGGAATTACATGTTTTAGGACCCCCTGAATCCAAAAAAAAAAAAAAGCATTTTCAAAAAAAGGACCGTGTGTGTGTGTGTGTGTGTCGTCAGCATACCTCAAAAACGAAAAGACGGTAAGTACCAAACTTGATATTTAAGTTTAGTATTTTCCAAGGATGCGACACGATTTTCAAGAAAATCCACCCACCTCTAACTACCCTTCAAATGGAAAATTTTTTGAAAATTTTATTTTTCTTAAAAATGGCTCTAACGATTTTAATTAAAATACTACATATTAATGCCATCTGCATCACAAATAAAGTGTTTATCTTGAATTTTCTGGGAATAGCTTTTGAAGACCTCTTTATTCTGGACGAATTTTGCCGAATTTTGCGTAACTAGTTAACCATAAGAAATAGACAAAAACTTACTAAATAAAAATGCAGATCTTATTAAAATACACAATTAACGTCATATCCATTTTTTTTTTTTCGTGGAGATTGCCATTTTAGACATATTCCTTGTTACTAGTTTCAATTGTAATATACTTATACTTTTCTCAGAAAGGAAGTGTCCGTTTTTCTTTTGTTCTAATCCTGGCCAAGCAAAGAAGCGATTTGCAGTGACAATCGCCTAACGACAATTCTTAAAACATTTGACTATCACGTTAGTATAGCGCACTCCTTTAATTCTCTTCTACTTATAAGGAACTAAGTAACAAGAACATTCTGCTAATGTTTGTCTCGATAAGCGCACATGCCCGATACAACAACAGAACAACGAACCAATAAAAGAAATAACACTCTTATATTGCCCATACATATATTCACACACTCAACTGCACCCATGAATTCACACATATAGATAACTCGTATACCAAATATGTCTATGCAATATTTACACAAAAACCTTCTCTTAGCACACATACTTTCATTAAGTATGTGTCCAGGCTTGGCCAGTTTTGGACTATTTAGAATCAAATCCCAGCATGCTGTCCTCCGTCTGTTTGAAGCTAAAAATACCAGAAAATGTGGTACTGATTAAT
The DNA here is from genome assembly GCA_030762935.1 of Hymenopus coronatus. Lineage (NCBI taxonomy): Eukaryota > Metazoa > Arthropoda > Insecta > Mantodea > Hymenopodidae > Hymenopus > Hymenopus coronatus. Next base: position 512,048,337 of record CM060900.1, read on the forward strand.
AGGTTAGTTTGGAATGATACGTATTTCAGTTAATTCCTTCAATGTGTGTTCGTTAAAATAAGAAAAGTGCGGTATCGTTCAGTGAATTGCTTTTTAGTTTTGGATGGCAAGATTTGAGAGGAGACAACAGCAAAATGGGATGCTGTTTATGGGGAACATTTGTCATCCATGACAACATTTATATATTGGTTCAACGACTTTAAACGAGATCGAACGTCCGTTGTAGTTCTTGAGTTGCGCCCAGGGCGACCGACGATTTGGTTACCGAGAAAATGATTTTAAAAATCCATTATATTAATATCGGTTATCACTGCTTCTCTAGCGCGAACGTATATACAATGTACATTAGCTAGAGAATATATTGTATTTCTTCCAAAAATTCCATGTCAGGCCTTCACCGGAAATATATTTTTAAATTGAAAAAGAGCATTTTTAGAAAGAGGTCTGTGGACAGCATAACTCAAAAACTAAAGACAATTAAATACCCAACTTGATTTATGTTTAGGATCTCCCAAGGATGCGACACAAGACTTTCAAGAGAATTCCCCACCTCAAACAACCTTTTGCACGGAAAGTTTTTCCTTAAAAATGGCTCTTGACGATTTTCTTTAAGAGTGCCTATATTAAAGCTACTTGCATAACAAATAAAATTTATATCTTGAAGTTTCTAGGAATATCCTCTTAAAATATGTCTATTCCGGATGAATTTTGTTGAATTTTGCATAACTGATAAACCTTAAGGGACAGATAAAGCATGTAGATCTCGTTAAAACACGCAATTTGTTATACTCTATTATTATTATTATTTATTACTACTACAACTACTATGTTTATTATTATTATTATTATTATGATCATCATTATTTATTTCATTTGTTTAGAGTTGAACGTTTTTGAGATATTCCTTGTTATTGGTTTCAGTATTAAACTACGCTCTTTTCAATCACGAAGCCACCTTTCGTTTCGTCTTTATTGATTTTCTGCTGGCCATATAAAACGAACTGAACTTACATTGATCCACATGTTTTAAAACATTTGACTATCGGTTTAGTCCAGTATATTCCCTTATTTCCTTTTTAATTACAAAGAAGCAGGTAATAACAATTCTGATATATTATTCTCGATTAGTATGATGTAGATAAAGGAATAATCTTTGCTAATAATAGTTTACCTGTGGAACAATAGAGAAAGTTGTCTGAATGGAACATATCGGAAGATTTTTTTTTTTTTTTGTTTTTTTTTTTTTTGTTTTTTTAAATTTTGGTTCATTTTCGGGAGCTAAAGTAAAAATTTATGAATGAGGGAAAGTATTCTAAAATTCACGAGTAGCTCAAGAGTTAAAATCCATTCCATTTACAAAATACTGTCATATAAATTGTTTTATCCACTTTTTTTGTAATAGTCTTTTTTACCAACATCAAAACCTTACTGTTAAACCTCTAGGAGTCTCTCACTGATACCTGTTCTCATGGTGTGTAAGTTCATGGCGTGTCTGGGTCTTAAACACACGCGCACACACACCCTCATAACTTAACACTAAGTATGTCTCATATTTCAGGATTTAATGGCAGACGTGTATTATTAATGAGGATTCCTTAATGCTATTCTCAGCGCTGAAACCGTTGCCGCAGCGGAAGGAAGGAGAGAGGCGAATGTAAACAAAAAGTAATAACAAGCTGAAGGTAATGCATCTGTAAATTTGGACAGTATGTCAAAGGTCTTGTTGAAATTTATACCAGTCATCAAAGGTCATAACTGATATATATGCCCTGCTTTAGAATTCTATCTGGTATGGTTATTTAAATAAAACAATATTTTCTACCTAATCCCATGTTGTAATAACAAAATCTGTTACATACACATGAATTTCTGTACTTGTTCTGCAACAAACTATTCTTATAAAGGATTTTCTTCTAACGACATCATGCTGAACGAGATAAACATTAACACAATTACTCTTCTTACTTAGTTCCTTATATGCAGAAGGGAAATAAGGGAATATACCAAGCTAAAGCGATAATCAAAACCTTGAAAAGCCGATCGATATGTGAACAACTATAGCTTTACATTTCTTCCACATGGCAACCAGATTTTAAAACATTTAACTGTCGTTTTAACCTAGTTTATTCCCTTATTCCTCTTCTATTTACAATAAAGCATTTCTGCTAATGCTCGATTAGCATGAAGTATACAGAAGAATATGCTTTTTAACAAATATTTGTTACAGAGATGTGAAGAAAATCATGTGAATGGAACACATCAGATTTGTTTTCTATCAAAACGTGTATTTTTCAGAATGTGAGATTCCAGGCTTTCAGGATCAACACTAACCGTACCGTGCCCGAGTGGTTAGACCACTAAAAAGGGATTCGATTCCAGGTGAACGCATATGGGATTTTTGGTGAAGAACGCGGCGCAGGGAAGGGTTTTCTTCGGGTTCCCCGCCAATGCATTTCACCGTTGAGCCATCTTAATTCCATGTATCGTCAGTGTCATCGCCTGCGGTGCCTTTATAGTAAAAGCCGGCGTTAAACACTACAAAAATAACAGGCGATGGTGTTCGGCGTGTTGCGGCTAAGCGTGGCTTGTGCACTGCAGAGATTTCGTTCTGGTCTTTTCGCAGGACTACTCTTGGGTGCTTCTGTGCTAGGGCTTTTCGGGGTAACCCCCGGGGTTTGGTATTTGCGGGCGTTCAATCTGGAACCCTTGAGGGCACTCTCCATGCCTGCACCCGTTGTCATCTGGATCTGGTCACCTTTAGGGTCTTTCGCATCATTCCTTCATCCCTGAGGTCACATAGTTCACAAAGGGCCCCTAGGTGTTATTTGTAGTGCTCTGTACCAATGACTGGAGATTCTTCTTCATAGTCAATCCAACCTTATTGTAATGGATTAGCCTTTCCTTTTGTACTAATCTTAGTGAAACTCTTTCATAGAGACGGCTCCGGATTACCCTTCATTTCACAACGCTTATAGTCCGTTCCAGTTGAGGTTACCGCTCACGACGGTGTCACTAGTGTTGCTGTTGCCTAACGTATGTACATTAAACGGATGGCACAGATCGTCACGTAATGATATAAACAGGGGAATTCATGTTGATGTTTCATTAATGTCATTAACACTAGATAATAAAAAATAGTTATCGGATTTGTTATAACTCACCCACTGTAATGTCAGCACTGCTATAATGAGGCATCGTAATCAATGAGTGAACTGATTTTCCACAGCGCCTGTTCAGTGAATGACGTAACAGTTAGTGCGAACGTTCACCACCGGTAACATGAAGTGGGGCGGATCGTTCATTGGTTACTTCTTATGTTCCTATTTGTTTTTCGGGCCAGTCATACGGAGAACCGATATGGATTCGAAGGAGTCATAGTTTGATTACCTGAAGGTAAAAGGTTTATGCAGAGAAATACATTGTTGTGATCGAGGGTAGTGGGACACTTTTATGTAGACAAGTGTATGTGCAGTGCTAGAAACGGATGCTCTCTGTGAAACCTTCCCCGTTCTTTGATCTTGGACTGATTTCCGCGGTAAATAGAACACCCCCTTGGCGGGGGTCACCAGTTTGCCTGTTTGATTGCCGGGAGTCTCAATCTGGAAACTGTGGCGACCTTGTTCTTGCTGCGCCGTCGCTACTGGTTCCGCTCGACCGGTGTCTTTTCTAAGCATTCCTTCCCTCCCAAGTGCAGCCCTCGTGTGGGTAGGTACAGTCACCTCCCTGGATAGATATTGAGTGCTCTCCGTAGACACCCTATTTCTATCTCTGTGGTAATTGGAGTTAAATGAAATACAAAACGAATAATAGAAAAATGAATTTCATAAACACTATCATCGTATGTAGGAACACCAAAGGTTTCTGTTGGATCATATTGATCCAAACTCTATGTATGCTATGATGGAGATTTTACGGAAGCAAACGTGCGTTTATTTGTCATTCTGGTCTTTACCTCCAATAAATAATCTACACCATTTGAAAAGACCTGTAGACTGCAAATGTTGTCCACATGTAAACTATAAGCTAAGCTCTTCTCATTTCATTCTTTTTAGCCTTTTTGTGCAATTAAAATTCATCTCCTCTCAAAATGTTTTTGCAAAGGGACTGAAAATTACAGTAAATGTGTGAGAAACTATCACCAAACAAATTAAATATTGAGTGTTTGATATATTGCATGGTTCATTAAATAAGAAATAAAACATGACAGAAAAAAGCTGGTGTGTTTAATGCACATGACGTTCTCTACCAGTTCTACAAACAAACTATTCCTACAAAAAATATTCTTCTATCTACATCATGCTATACGAGATAAACATTAACAAAATTGGTCTTCCTACTTAGTTCCCAATCAGCAGAAAGGAAATAAAGGAATATACCAGGCTAAAACGATAGGCAAGAATTTTAAAATCCGAGGAATATGTGAACAATTGAAGTTGGTTTCTTCGAGAGAAGAAACGAAGCGTGACCCCTATTGAAAAGATGCGTCGTTTACAATTGAAACTAATAAAAAGAATATCTCAGAAACGGTCAACTCTACAACAAAGATAAATATGCTATAAATTGTGTGCTGTAACAAAATCTACATTTGTTGTGCAGTAAGTTTTTGGTATATATTACGGTTTACCAGTTATGCCAAATTCAGCAAAATTTACTCAGAATGAACAGTTCTTCAGAAGCTATTCCCAGAAAATTCAGATATACATTTTATTTGTGATGCAAATATCTTTCATATACGATATTTTAATCAAAATCGTAGCTCCATAGCATGACAGTCCACAAGGGGCTTTTGCCTACCGCCCCCTCTGCAGCCTCCATCTTGGCCCGAAAGCACCAAGAATGGGGTGCAGTACTGGAGGGTTAGACGTGATTAGCGCCTCGAGTCCCTCACGGCCGGTTGATACGGTCTTCTCGATCTGGAGCCGCTACTTCTCAATCAAGTAGCTTCTCTATCGGCCCTCCAGGGACCTCACGAGGCTGAGTGCACCACGGACCAGGTCTCCCAGTGGGGGAAAATTCCCCACCGGGTATCAAACCCAGATCTCCCGCTTGGAAAGAAGCCGCGCTAAGGAGACGACTATCCTTGGAAGATACTGAACGAAATATCAAGTATGGTATTTCACAGTCTATTAGTTTTTGAGTTATGCTGCCCAAGACACACACACACACACACACACACACACACACAGATACATGCACTGTTTTTCTAAAAATGTTTTTTTTTTTTTTGGACTCGGAGGGTTTTAGAACGTATATTTCTGGTTAAATCTTGGTATGTTTTCGTGGAATACAATACTACTACTACTATGTACTATGTACATCGTACGTATAGAAAAAATAAAAAAACACAAAAATGTTCATCAGTACCCTGCATTATCTTTTATTATGCACGGGAAGTAGATATGAAGAATGTGATACTTATTTTCATTAATCACAGTTTCTAGTTCACTCTGTAACATTTTCGGCCGCGTATCAAAATATTACAAGGAGGTACATTTTAATAACACGTGTTCTTAAACACAAAAATATTAATAGCTAAAACACTATTAAAACTATACGTTTGAAACTTCAGTTACATTATAAATAGGTCAGGTAACATATGTGTACAAGAATTGAAGTTCCTAGATTTAAAACCCTAGAAGTTAGATTTGAAACACATTCTCCCCCAAAATACAGCAGACCGATTTTGTTAAAATAAAATATCAGAGTTTTATAAGTATACATTACTTTATTTAAGGGAAAAAAATGGGATTTCTTCCATTCACATGACTTTTTGTACATCTCTGTAACAAAGTGTGGTTATAAATCTGATGTGTTACACTCGCATGACTTTCTCTAACTGTTCTACAAACCGACTTCTTGCAAAAGATTATTCTTCTTTCTATACCATGGCAATCGAGTTAAGCATTAGCAGAATGTACTTATTAGTTAGTTCTTAATAAGTATATGGGAACTAAAGGAATGTACTATGTTAAAACGATTATCAAATGTTTTAAAAGGTATTGTTATACAATTGTCATTGAAATTGGCTTCTTGGCTTGCCTTCGGAAATGAACTTGCACATGTCGCCGTCCTTTTGGTCTACCTTGGAGTTGGTCTGGATTAGCATCAGTGAAATACTTTATAAACAAGTTCTTTGATGCGCCGGCCCTGCTCATCCACGTAGAACACAAGTTTGACGCTCACTGAGGCGGAGAAAGAATAACTGGGGTATATGACACGGGGTAGACTCAAAAATAGAAGTACTTCACTTTAGATTCCACTGAATTAATGCTTTTATTTACCTTTGTTTCTTGAGACACTAATCTTGCGAGCGACTCCCTACATGGTAATTCTTGAAGGCGTAGAAATGTTAATAACTAGTGTTATTTCCTTCTGCTTACTAAGTTCTTGTTTCGACGGTCATCGGTAATTACTACATACTTCCCTATTACGGGACAACTCAACTCGTGCGATAACTACAATGTTTCGCGTAATAGTATCACATACTCAGGCACCAGCACTGCCGCATTTACGTGCATACAGCGTACCGTGTACAGCATCACAAATGTAACAAGCAGCCCAACAAGAAGATAAAGAAGCCTAATTTCTTGTAAGCGCATTGCTTACCTAAAATATCCATCTTGATGCTCATTCCTGATTGGTTGAAAAGAAGCGCGAAAATAACGTTATCACGTGATTAATTTTGGAAATTCTTTTGTTAGACTCACCTGACTGCACTTTATAATGGAAAAGTCCCCAGCTGCTAACTTTTAGGGAAGAGGTCTTTCTCTAAAAAAAAATGCCCTGTTACTTATGTCTCTAATGCGCTAAAATATTGTTCTTACAAAAGCCTTTATGCTACAGTATTAACAAAGAAAGTAACCTTGGCGTATATAATGGCAACTTCTCACCCTAAGGTTTTGAGTTCTGTTATCTGTTCAGTCTTGGCTACTGAAGCAGATATATTTCTTATATTAAACCTGTGTAAATTATTAATTAAACTAATAAAATATAAAGCGTAGTAATATATTGTTGCACACTAATGATTATCTCGAACGGAACAGCAGAGTTAAACAAATCTCACGCATCACATCACAGTGTAAGACTTAAATTAGAAACGTGTATCACCTTTATCATAAATCTGACAGCTTAGATGTGCTTTCAGTTCTAAGTTTTAAGTGGAGTCGAAATGGGATTTTCATAATTTTTTTTCTTTCCATTTTCATGTTTGCGCTCGCTAAAGTGTCTCGGTTTGGTGCTTCGTAGTGCACAGGATCGTGGGTTCGAGTCCCGCCTTGGGCATGGGTGTGTCTGTGTTTGTAAATGTGTCTATGTTTGTGTATGTTTATGTAACAGGAAAACGTTAAGATTGCATATGAATATTTCGAATCTTCCTCTTTGGCATAACTTTCATAGTGCTATACCCTAACTGTAAATTGTTTTAAATATTGCTGAAAATAATCCTGGGTAATAGTTTTTAGAACATTCTGGTATACTTACTTAGTAAAACACTAATTGGTTTGTAAATATTAATGTTAGAGAAGGGACCTTTTTATCGGAAAGTGTTTGGAAAGTTAAATTACTTTTTTTAAATGTTATATTTGATAGCAATTTCTGTAAAACTGTCTATACACATGTCTCATTATCTCAGAAGCTAATTGACACAAAAGGCTGAAATTTTTACCACACATTTGCATCTATATAGATTTCGTTTTTACAAAAAAGTTGGTCTCTTTTAAATTTAAGAATAATTTTTTTTTATTATCATTGTAAGAGTTTTATTTAAAAAAATATACATTTTCTTCTAATGAACAGAAGTGTTCCTTCATTAATCAACAGTAAAGGTTATTGCTGAATATATCTTGTAAAAACATAGCTCATTATCTTATATATTTCCTAAGATAATGGATCAAACTTTAACATTGGCATGGTAGGGCATTTCGACTTCCATTAAGACCCATAAAAATCACAGAACCCTCTGTAAAAAAAAATACTGAGAAATCCTAGACAATCGCAAAGCGCTAATTAAACGCAGAGGAAAGCAGAAACTCTGTAGAAAAATTGAGTTCCTAAGACAACGGAGACGGAAAATTGAAAGAGAAATTTGAATGGAAATGAGAAGAACGAAACTCGCATTGCAGGCTTCCCGAAAACCGACTCGTCTAATCTCTCTTGATTTGAAACTGAACTTGTGTTGACTATTCTTTTTCCGGCTTTCAGCTACTCTGTTGTTATTTACTGGTAGCTGTCAACTGTTTATTTAGTTATATTGTTGCGTATTCAACTGTTTGTCTTGAAATGGAATGTTTTTCACTTTCTCTACACGTACTATGTACATATTGTATAGAGAAAGTACTGTATTACACCGAAAGTGTTCGATACCGAGATTTCAATGGAAATGTATGTTTTGAGACTCCCTGAATCCAAAACAGAAGCATTTTTAGAAAAATATCGTGTGTGTGTTTGTGTGTGTAGGCAGCATAGCTCAAAATCGAGTTAAGTCAAAGTTCGCTAAATACCAAACTTTGTATTTGCATTCAGTATCTTTCAAGGATGCGAACAAGAGATTTTCAATAAAATCTCTCCGCCTCCAATTACCTGGAAAAATTATCCATAATTTTGATTTTCTCAAAAATGGCTGTAGCAAATTGGATTAAAATATCGTATATTAGAGATACTTATATGACATATAAAATGTATATCTTGAATATTCTGGGAATAGCTTAGACATATTTATTCTGAATGAATTTTGCGGAATTTTGCATATCTGGTATACCGTAAGAGATAGATATAAACTGCTTAACAAAATGTGTAGAGCTCGGTAAAACACACAATTTATGTCACATACATTTTTTTCCTGGAGTTGAACGTTTTTGAGATATTCTTTGTTATTGGTTTCAGTTTTAAGATAGACTTTTCTCATACGGGAATTTATCAACTACTGACTATACAAACAAAGGAACTTCAGTTACATAACCATCAGCGTTTAAAATGTTGACTATCGCTTTAGACTATGGTACTCACTTATTTCCCTGCTACTTACAAGGAAGCAAGTAATTAGACCATTTCTGCTATTTTTTTCTCGATTAGCATGAAGTAAAGAGAAGAATAAGCTTTTTAAAGATAATTTGTTGCAAAGATGTAAAGAAAGTCATGCGAATGGGACCACATCAGATATTTTGAGTAGCATTACGCATTCAATACCAAAGAGGGTATTCACAGTAAAGACGTAATTACCAGCTCTACCAATGAAGCATATTATAGTGCTATTTACCATTTTAATTTGAGTGTAATTTTTGGGGACCGTAACCTAGAGAATAAACCACTTGACTCCCAAAAATCCCCGAGAGTATTGAGGGATTTTTGGTGGACAACATGGCGTGAAGATGGGCTTCCTCCGGGTACCTCCGCCATTCGTTGCACCACCTGCTCCATAATCACCTTTCGTTTCATCATTTTCACAGATATATGTCATCCTCCTCATTCTCATATTGTGTATGAGGCTGATCACCCATCCTCCCTACTTCAGTTGCCCTCCGTGGTGTAATGGTTACCCAAGGTCGTTGGTTCAAACCCGGTGGAGGACGATGGATTCTTTCGGGCGTAAAAATCCTTAGCATGGTTTCCTTCAGAATGGAAGTAAAGCCGTTGGTTTCGCGACGTAGATTTACCGCACGTAAAATAGCCTTAAGCCTAATAAAGAGGTTTCTGAGCCAAATTAAGCGGTCTTTCACGCCCAGTATAGAATGGGACGCTGTGAACCACAGTAATTAAAGACGGTCCATAAATAAAGTTCCTTTTAATTTTAATTTGTCGCTACTCCAGAGCCCGGCTGTTGCTCAACAGGCATCTGACACCAGACCTGGCTTGCGAGTCCTGGGGTTGTAAGTGAGAAGAGGAAGCTCAAGAATACTGTTCCCATATGATTCCTCAAAATGAATTGAACCTCTATAATATTCGACTTCTGAATTTGGTGGAAACAACGAAGAAAGAAGCGAAAGTGTAACAGAGTGGCTTATTAGGCAGAAATCGAAACCGTTGGTTGGCGTTGAAAATTCAAACCTGGCGAGTGATAACTAAGCTATGCCACAAATGAAGGAACGGGATAGGGACAGATATAAGCATCTCTGCTACAAATTGTTGAGTATGGTTATAGATGCCCTTTGGACCCGCTGTTTTTCCATAAATGATGAGGCTTGATTTTGTCTGTTGGCATAAGTAAATTTCTTGAACAGCAAGTAATGTACCACAGAAAATCCTAACGTAGTTTACCAGGACCCCCCCCCCTTACATGATCCAGAGATCTTTGTATGATGCGATGCTCATTATTGGTCTTATGCTTTCTACTGCGCGTCTGGCCTTCTTTGATAATGTTTATCCTAACCTAGCTGAGCAAGAGCTTAATTGTTGCTTATTTCAACAGATGGGGCAGCATCTCACTGAAATGTCAGTTATTGTATTCGTGGGAAGTTTACTGCTGAGTAGACTATAAGAAAATGTTTGTGGCAGCCTGCTGGTTGTATTCCCCAAACCCACTAAAGCAACGTTCCTAGATCGACCTTCTCGTTACCGTGTAATCAAGCGTGTAACTATTAGCGAATTGTGTGCGTCTCTGTCGACTGTGCCTGGCATGCAGTCCAGAAGACTCGACGGTTCCTTCGTCCCTTCCGTGTCTCCCAGGAGTGTACCCATACAAAAATATTCATTTGCGGATGACGTACTAGTTGTTCGTTCTGCTAACTTGTAGTGTTACTGCCATCTTCAGAAAAAGTAATCAAGTAACTCTAAGCTATTCCAACTCCGGCCTTATTTAAGAGCAATTCCGTAGTCCTTTCTGGCCAAATGCCTATAGTGATGAATACTAATTGCCATATAATCTTGGCGCAAAATAAAACATGCTCGCAAGAAGGTTATGTATATTAATACTTATTTAGTTAGATTGCCCTCCCCGTTTGCAATATTTATAATCCTCAGAACTTGCACACAAGTGCTTAGGGTCACAAACCTATCGAGTCGCAGAGAATCATTAAATCATGTAAAGAACCCGAAACGCGTGTACGTCCCATATCCAGGTATGGAAGTGAGGAAGAAAATAAAATGGCATGAACACGAAATGGATGAAAGGAAGTGTGAGATGAAGCAATTTGTAGAATGAATGGCCGGGGTAACCGAAGAAACCCCGCCCAAGCGTCTTATGGTGCACCGGAAATCCTACTTGCCATCCACTGGTTTCAAACCCAGGGTAAGAGGCGAGGAGTCTAACAATTCAAGGCGCGACCATTGATAAACTAATATAACATTAAAATGCAAAATACCATGTGAATACAAAATAAATGGGCACCTTCAATTACTTCAAATCCATAAGTAATGGTATAATGAATTTGTGTGTACAGCCCAGTAGAACAGGTCTTGAAGTTTAGCTTGTGATTCAAATGTTCAATGTATGACATACATCAAGACGATAATCAAGTTCATTCCACACCCGATGCAACATATCTGCATCGACACCTGCAAAGGCTCTTTTCATACATTCCTTCATTTCATCTAAATCGTTGGAACTGGAGGGAAGGAAACACTATGTTTAACGTATCCCCAAAGAAAAAGGTCACACGGCATAGGATCGGGACTTCTTGGTGGCCAAGGTAGCAAAGTATTGTTGTCGTTTGTAGCAAGAGACCAATTCAACGCAGGGGCAGACATTCATCCAAATAAAGTATAACCTCTACCTGTGGAACGGTGCTCAAATCTTGTTGGACGATACATATTTCCCTTGCCACATACAGTTGGGGTGTCAACCAAATCTGTAAATATCGAGATATATAGATCCTGTTACCGTATTTTCTCCAAAAAGCAGGGGCAATACACCTAGTGTGGGATACCGAACATAACTGACTAGTTTTCGGAGATTCCCGCTCCTGTTCCACCACAACCCACGGCTGTTTAGCTTCCCATAGTCGAACATTTTGTTTATTTACTTCGCCATCCAAATGGAAAGTTGATTCTTCACTGAAAACTATCCGTTCACTGATAGCATCTTCGTTACAACGCAATATTTCTAACCAGAAATTTCTACGTTTGACCTACGTTTGTCTTCTTCATGTAGATGTTGCAAGAACTGCAATCTGTAAGGAGTGCTTGTTAGAAGCTTTCGCAAACTTTCCCATACGGTTGAGTGTGGCTTTGTAATTCCAAGCTTGAACTTGTTGTCGATTTCTGTGGAATTCTTTAGAGCAGCACGAACTCGTTCAACCCTCTTCTTATACGCGTGGTCTACCCGGGATCTTTCTTTTGCACAAACAGCCTGTTGTCTCAAGTTCACTGTGCCAATCATAAAGCTATTGTCTAATCAGTGGTGGTTTCCGCAAAAGTGCACTGAAATGTCGGACAAACAAGAGTCGCAAAATGCTTTTTAAGCAATTTCTACCTAACAATATACTTTTTCCACAGAATTCGCCATTTCTGCTGTTCTGCACCTGCAACAACAATCACATACGCGATTATCAACTACACCATTACCAATTCAAACTGCCATAATTTCTCCATATAACATAGTAAATTCATGTTGATATCACACTTATGTTTCGTTTCCTAGAACTTCAAAATTGCCTACTTCATTTGTAAAAGCCTTGTATGTGTTTCGCTTAAGTGCTACTGAACACCCATCCACGTTCATGCACCGTTTATTTCACATGGACTCACTCCATCGATTGCCCTAGACTTCATAAGAACCGTTTTTGTTTTTTAAATACCCCGAAGGATGTAAAGGGGTTGCCCCTCCTCCGCCTCCCCAGTGGCGATCATCCCGAAGAGATCTACATCGCCCCCTCCACACCTCCATGTACCAGAACTCTGCCTAGGGGATGGTCAGGAAGCAGGTAAAAGTTAAGTATGGTACGACCATAGCAGCCTGAGATTTGTAGCTGAGTACTTAAAGATGCCCTTAACACAAAAGAGTGTCTCGGGCAGTTGTTGAACTAGGACCTGGACTTGGCTTCGAACACGGATCAGGACCTAGAGCTCAGCGCTCATGGTGAGAGGGGAAAGGGTGTGGGTCTTATGCAGTGAAGAAGTGAAGCCATCGGCAATTAGTTGCTCTGTCCTGGCTACCAGCTAGAGTGGGGGCTGATGTGTCTGAAACATAGAAACACTGCGCATAGATTGTCAATAATTAATATTAATACTCTGTGGAACTTCGGACTAAGTTACAGATGTAGAGTGAAGACCACTCCGAGTCAAATGAGGTATACACATACTTATACACTTGCATACATTCATACCAATATATTGTAAACTCATGTGCTAGTTATGATCATTAGCTAGGTTAGTTATTTCCTATTAATATTGTAATAATTTTTTTATGCTAAGCCATGCTACTGTAACCTTAGATTTAGACCTCGATCAGTTGCCTTTTTCGTTGCTGATGTCGTGTATGTGACCGCACAGATCAGCAGCCCTCCTCAGCGAGGATACAAATATATGTAATCTCAGGTCTTGAAAGATAGCCAATGTTTTAGTAAACCAAGTTATGTATTCCAGGTGATTGGCAACAACTGTTAAAAGCAAAATAACGTACAATAGGGCATCCTGGTGCAAAAGCTGGCTTTGGTCGAACGTAAATCCTAACTGCTGCATTCATTGTCTCTGCAGACCTCCCACGTCATACTAAAGCAGAATTAAACGTTCCTTTTGCTCACTGACTCACAGATGAGTTGATAATTTAAAAGTCATCACATTTCGCACCGTATTTCAGTACGACTTGTATTGCTGATGATGCTAAGATGTTGCTCTTATATGTGCGTCTTTGTTGCTCAGTATTTTAAAGGAAGTTGCTCGACAAATGCCAGAAAAGGAAATGACAACGCTCTTGCAGAGATATTCATGAAAATGAAAAGGATATCCTTATAACTACGTTCTTTACTGTTCTATGCAAATGTCTTGTTGCTCGCAAGAAGTGCAGAATGGAAGTGTGTTTAACTCTACCTTATGTAAACTCGGTAAGCTACATCCCTTAGTGATTTATGTTGCTTGCCAGAGCATAATCCTAAAGTTTCCTTGCTATATTTTCCTTATTGTTCTAACAAGGGGTCGTTATGAAATCAATGTTACAAATCGAACTGGAAATTCTTTTAGTGAAAGTAGACCGAAAATAAAACGACCCGTGTCTCTGCTTTCTGTTGCATAGGCCCTAGTTCCCCAAGAAAGTTATAATGACTCGCTAATAATGGTTAATTCCTTGCATACTTTTTTTTTAAATACCTTAACTCATTTACATTTCCATTAGATTAGTAATACTAAATGTCAGATTTACTGTGTTTAACATTTGCTTTTCCTTACATATGTTTTGCGAATATTTTTGTTTTTTGGTTCATGTGCGGTTAACTTATTGTTTTGTTTTAGATATTATACACTTTCTAGATTAGTGGCATTCACATACTCAGATATATTTTAGAAGCTATCCTGCTAGTGCTGGTTAACTTTCTGGCCATTTCTCTCCTTTCTTCCTTATTTGTGTCCTTAATGTTTTTCAACATCTTGCAGTCGTATAATATGTGATCTGTTGTTTTGTCTCCTCTTCTACATTGCAGGTGGACTCCATAATAGCAATCCTGAGTCTTCTGGGTCCTGTCAGCATGGTGGTGAGATTTGTTGTTCGTTCTAGTCGTTTTGCCACGGTAGGAAATGAAATGGAGTTTTATTTATGAAGCTCTTTAACTGCTGTGGTTCTCAACGTCCCATTCTATACTGGGCGTGAAAGACCGATTAATTTTGCTCATAGATCTCTTTATCATGCTTGAGGTTCTTTTACGTGCCGTTAATCTAAGACACGGGACCAACAGCTTACTTCCCTTCCGAAGGAAGCCATGGTAAGGATTTTTACGCCCGAAAAAATATCGGCCTCCGCCGGGTTTGAAACCGCGTCCTTAGGTATATGAAGTTAGCAACCATGGTAACCATCACACCACGGAGATCGACTGCTATTATAGGATAATATTGTTTCGTCTCTATCATTCTGCTGTGTTTTCGCATTCTATTTCCCATTTCCTTAATGTTTCTTCTCGTAATTTTTTCCTAATTACGCTTTTTGGGTATCCGTAATAGCTTTGTGTTTTGTCATTTATTGTTACTTGTTTTGCAAGTTTATCTATAATTTCATGACCATTTATTCATAAGTGTGATTTTATCCATCCTATATCTATTGTCCATTCTTTTTTATTTATTTTTCCTAAGTATGTCCTATTGCTTCTATCAAGTGGTTGTGATTTTTGGTGTATTACGTAACGATTGTAGTGTTATTTTACTGTCAGTGTAAATTGCTAATTTTTTCTCGTTGATTTGTGTCATTTTCAGGTTCTCAATTATTTCCAGTGCATTTAGAAATCGATCTTTAAAACCATCAAACGAGAAAACTTACAAAAATGAGAAACTTTATCTCTTAAAGTTTTTCTTAGAGGAAAATGGAAAATGTCTGTAGGCGATTTTCTCTTCGCTAAATGAACTCTTGGGTGTAAGTTATTTTTGGCGCGAGCTTGCGCACTGAGCCTCGATGCGGGCATGGCTCATTATCAGTGCCTGGCATACCATCAGACAACTGATCCTTGGGCGGATGACAGACCTAGTGTCAGCCGTTACATCTTAAAACGTTATAGATAGCTTCGGACATGATTTTAAGTGAACTTCTAGTATGCTGGTACGTTGTTTACAAGCGAGCTGAGAGGGGAGATGTAGAAGTAAGCGCTACTGAGTTTGTGCTATAGGTATAAGTGGGTAGAGATGTAAGTACACACAGTGTAGTAAACATAGCTTTTGTTACAAAATATAAATAATAAGCATTAATGAATCAGAATATACTTTCTGAATATGTCAAAAGAAAAACGTGTTCTATTGGACCTCATAGCTTCAGAACCGGCTGTACATGTACTGATCGCTTGCTTCGAATGAATGACTGACATTATTTGGGGAGGGGGAGGTCCCAGTGAAACTCTTGTGTTCACGTAGCTATTTTCCAAGCAGAATACAACCAAATTGCAAGAGTGTGCAAAGAATTGTTGTAACTCTTCTAGGGGTAGGGATGTAAACATTCTTTGGACGACTTCCATTGGAAGGGAAGTAAGCCGGAGATTCCCTTTCGAAGATTATCTGTGCTTTAAATAACCTCAAACTGACAAAGAGGCCCCTGAGCAAAATTTCTGGTCTTTCCGTCCCCAATGTAGAATGGAACGCAAAGAAACATAGGAGTTCATGTTTTCCTACTGTAATCATATAACACACTCGAAAGATTTGTCATTTGTTCACCTGGCACTTCCGTTTATCATACTCCAGGTGCATCACTTAAAATCGGAGTGTCCATAATGAACACAGCCAGGAAGTTCGTACCGTTCGCCGTCCCGTCATATAGGTTGCGACCGGCCGTCCCTCCACATCAAAACAAATCATAGATAACGCAGATTGGAGAGGTAAACAAACCTGTTCTCAAGTAAACAGTACTGATTCCAGAGAAACAAAATGACTTGTGAAACATTCGTAAATGCACACCTATTTAGATAATTATGTACAACACACAACTTTTTGCATATATACAGGTTGAGCTATTGATTTCCTTCTTTACATATATACTTTATGAAAACACCCAAGCAATAATATAATGCAGATTGTAATATTTACTGATTGAATGTAAAATAATAATCAAACAATGCAATTAATTTCTTAAATATGTTGAGATTCTTACTAGATAAAAATCAAAACAGGAATAAAACTACATCTACACTCATCCGCAGACGGATTACTGAAAACAATAATATGCTTCTGAAGCCTTTCACATAAAAACTCATTATACGTTCCAACAAATAATATTTATAATGCGAAGAAGTTCGTTTCACTTCGCATGATGTCATCAGGGCATATATGTAATATGTTATCAGTTCCGTATCAGTATCACCAAGCAAATAGCATTTGTTAGGATTTAAAAGTGCAGCTTGTATGCGATACATCACACTAAATTCTGCATTCCTTTCAGTTATGTTTTTCATTTTCATCTTTATTTCAGGTAGAATGCTCGTGGATTAGTAAATCCGTTTTGACAGTTCTACATTATATAAATTCAGTCAGCTCCAAACCTCTGGACTGTGACAGTGTGGGTAACTTTTTGAACAAATTTGCAATCAACGATATATTTCAGTGAAGCAATTCTGTTACTAGACGTTTGACAGTTTGTATACTAGAACTGGCACTGGTCTCTAAATAACTACACGAATAAGTAGATTGCTAGAAAGCTTACTATGGTTGTAAAACAAATCAATTTTGCTCACATTTGAGCAGAACAAGATGTTATTGGAACGCCTTCCTTCCTACCGACAGGTTCTGTGGCATGCAGTAATACCTGTTTTGCAGTAATGGGTTGCGCTCTACGTTGACCTTTGCTCGCGCAAGTAGCGCCGCATGGTATTGCCAAACCTGACCGCTCTTACTCTGGATAAGGAAATCTGTACTAACTTCCTAGCTCTGATAAAGGCTGCATAGGGATGCCTTTTCAATTCCTTCCCGCAGTTCAGACAAACCACCTGCCACTGTTATTATTCCACATGATTTGGGTTTCCCCGGAGGTGGCAAGACACAGAACGTGCAGGGAATTCTGACCGCTCTTGCGTTGCTTATGTCAGTGATGTACATACATTAAGCTACCTTTTGCCTAGCTCCATAAAATGTTTTCCATAGGTTTATGTTAACACGCTTTATAGGAATTATGTCTGATTTGATTGATAATCTTCATACATACATACAAATTTATGTGAGTATGTAATGTATGTATGTAGTGAATTGCATACATTATATTTATCTTTTGCCTAGCTCCACAAAACGTTTCCCATATATTTATATCGACAAGCGATACGGGAATTATGGTCGTATTAGATTGATAATCCTATATATGTCAATAATATATAAATCTGTATTTTAAGTAAACTATGTATATGTATGTAGGTGTGTACAAATATTATGTAATTATATGTAATGTATGGATACATTTTATGGCATAATAGGTCTGTCTAAAATGAATTAATGCGTAGTTTAGTTGTAACTATCTAAGTATGTATTCTATACGGTGCCAGTTCTTGACATTTACTGTATGACATTAAGGAACTATTTTTCAGTATCACAAAAACCACAGCCGATTTTTCAAACTTACCATAACCATGTATGATAGCCCGCTACAGAAGGGATTCAACCTGATTATAGGCAAATAAGATGTTTTAGTGATAATTTTAATTTTTTCTCACAGAAACTGTGTGTATGACAGGAGTTGGATAGGAAGAGTCAAACTGAAAAATGCAATGCCATAGCCGAGATTTGAACCACGGATGTTCCGGTTTCTAGCCGGTTGCTCATCCACTGAGTTACCATGGCAACATGCCGGCATAGCATTGAATTCCTCAACTGACTCGCATGTTTTCCGGTAAACCACAAGGTGTTCTCAAATTATTTTGAGGTGACAACCCCAATGGCGACTTACTACTTATCACAATTGTCCATAATAGTTGGCTATACTAGGAATCCTGGGACTTAAAGAACTTATAACATTGTAAGTCGCCATTGAGATTATCTCAAAATAATTTGAGATCACCTTGTGGTTTACCGGGAAACATGCGAGTCAGTTGAGGAATTCAATGCTACACCGGCATATTGCCATGGTAGCTCAGTGGTAGAGTAACTGGCTAGACACCGGGAGAGCAGTGGTTCAAATCCCGGCTATGGCGTTGATTTTTTCAATCTGGCTTTAGCTATCCAAGAATATTTTGGTATTTTCATAACATTATGAGAAAAAACAACAGTCATAAAACCATTCCGTTGCAGTTTTTATGCAAGTTGTCCATAGCATTAACTGTAAATTGCGTGAAATGTTAATGAATTTTAATCATATCGACAAAAACAGCCTTTCTTCCGGTTTTCTTGGCAGTTCCTTTAAAAAATTAGCGTCATTTTTGTTCTCTTGGTTTTAATATGTCTTGTCACCGCTTGAAATGCGGTTATAGGCTTAGCGTCACAGGATTTCAAGACGAGCATTTCTGTTTGACTTAGCAAAACGTAAAGTTGATAAACGAACGTTAGTATGTACTTAACGTTGCCTTGAACTTCTGAAACCCTAAAGATAGTTTGTTTACTGAGAAGGGATGTTGGCAAAGCTCTAGGGATTTGGCCTCTTATACTTTCTCAATTCTGTATAATACAATTCTCTGGCAGATTTGTTGGCAAAAACTAATAATAGTGTGGCGTTTGTTCCAAAGAGAACGTAGTACTTTGCTTCCTATTATGTTCTACCGCGGCGTTTTCAACTGTGGAGACCATCTTCATGATTGTTTAGAAACCTAAAGGATAATCATAAGTTGTATAATCTTAATTGTCCTTTAACATAAGCCATGTATAGGCCAAAAATAGAAATATGGAATAAGACTGAAACAATTCATTGCAATAACGGGATTTTCAGCTCTCCGTATATTAGAAATGAGAATGTGAGTTGCAAAAGGACGTAGGGAGCTCGACACCGAACCTGATGCTGTTAACGTACCTATGCCTCATGAGAAGGCTCTCCCGGGAGGGAGGAATGAATTAAGAAGATACACTGGGCGGCCGGAAGCAGGAGCGGTGGCACAGCAATGACAGGGTCGCTAGGGAATCCTGACAGCCGGACAGGCAGACCAGAGACACCGCCCCACAGTGTCGAACGTACGCCACCAGGAGTGATCCTCATTCTAGCAAATACCCGAAGTCAGGGGCGGAGATTCACAATGAGTATCCTTTTCTCTGCCACTTTGCACCAAGCACTATCGCCGACTCTTCCAACCCTGAAAGAAAGCAATGGGATGTACAATAAATGAAATGGCAAAGGTGACGTTATTGTAAGAAACGAGAACACCAGTTTCTGCTAAATTTACTTTATTCGTCACTATTAATTGAATCACTACGTTCAAGTCACTATCTTAACACTCGTCACTCACAACATTTAATTGTGAACTAACCTCACACACACACACACACACACACACACACACACACACACACACACACCGGCGCTTGTCGGCTACTTATACGGGGATTCAAAAATAATTTCTCAAGGGTTGGGGACTATTATAGGTGAGAAATTACCTTGTGATTGACATTCTGCTGACACGTGGCCGTCGCGGTGCGCTGTTGCCCTATTTAGTGGTTGTCTGTCTGCAGCGACAGACGTTCCACTGCTTCCTCTAAAATGCCTTCTTCTCTCCATGCATACCTCTCGTATGTTGAACTATTTTCCCCATTTCTCACTAGCTACCTCATCTATTTATTTCCACATTGGGTCCTGTATTACACTAAACGGAAATGTTTTATTATTTCGGCTAAAGTAACCTCAACTTACTTATTACGGATGTAAGATATTTTCAAATTACAGTGTCACTCGTGATATTTCTAGGATGAGAACAGGAGCAATGTCCCCAATATATAAAAGGCAGTAACGATTATAAATGTAAATCCTTACGATCACTATGTGTAACACAACCGAACTTTTCACAGAATGCAAATCAAACAATCAGATTGCAAACAATGGATCAGTCTCGCATGAGAACGCGCGTGTAAATTTACACTGAACCACGTAGGTGCTGCAACGCCGACGACGTCACGTCTCTGGCGGTTATGTATTCTTACACTATGATTGGTCAGCAACCTGACAAGCCCCTGCCTGCAGACGACACTCCCCACAAATGTCAATCACAAAGACATTTCTCACCGATAATAGTTCCTTACATCGAAACAACAAAAAGTGTTCATATAAACAGCTGTTCCAAAAACCTTCGTTTTCGATTTCCTGAAATTCCAAATGTTTTAATCAAAACATTTTAAAGTGACACATTAGTATTCTATTTTTAATGTCAGCTTATTAGGAGGTGTTCAACGCAAACATCACCTATAATAAATGCTCGAAATGCCCCTCCTCTTGCGTACAGATACGCGTGTACTTGTCGAAGTATGTACTGTCTAATGCTTCCTGTCGGTGGAGCAGGGTTCCATGACTCTTAGATTAAGAGTTTCATCATCCAGCTCCATGAATCAATTGTTTAAGTTGTCCCCAAAGATAAAAATCCAAAGTATTGAGGTCGGGGGAATGTGTAGGTCTTGCGAATGGACCTCCTCCACCTATCCATCTGTCTTGGTAGATACTAGCCAGGGCATCTCGAACAATGAGACTAAAAGGTGCCGGAGCCCAATCATGCACAAAATACATGTCTCTTATTTTCAGGGCACATCTTCTAGTAAGTCTGGTAGACTCCCTGGCGTCAGCACCTGTAAGGCGTAGTGAGAATGTATTACACAACTGACAAATGTAAATAAGCAGCCAGGCAACACGGTGCCAACTCCGCAGAGTAAAATGGGTCAAACTCTTCTATGAATTAGTGCACAGATAAATAAAGTTGTCAGGTTTAACTCGGAAAGCCGTTTAACTTAAATTTTAATTAATAAATTCATAATGTGAAAATTAAGGGTTTTAGAGCATATGTTTACATCAACCTATTTCCTTGTTTCCATGTAAGGATACCAACCACAAACGTAAAAGTATTTTTGAATGAGCCTGTATAGTCCGAGTCCGAATTCCGAAAATTCCAGTTATAGAAATTACAGGACATCACTGGAGGAAGAGATAAAGAACTATCGGAGATGTTTTGCAGGGAAACACACAAAGGTCTGTCTTTGCCCAGTATTTTGCCTGTCCACTCAATTGTTAGAGCAAGACAGGCACCGAGATTCCTTCACCGGTCGCTCGGCCTCACGATATGGAAGGACAGGAAATTCGGAGAATGAAAGAAACGTAACCAACATTCGTTTGGCCACCGGGAAAAAAACCAGAGAAAACCCATGGGTTCGGCAGACCAGCCATAGAGATCGCACCCGCGACTCCGGACTCTAACAGACTGAGCTACTGGTAACATTCTGGCATGAAATTAAATTCTCAAACTGTCCCATATTTCTTTTTCGGTAAATCATTATATAGCCTGAGATTCATTTGGAGATAACATACCCCATCTTTCACTTAGAATATCATAATATATCTAAATGATATAAGAACATATCTTAGTACACACAATGTTCATTAGTGATACAAAGTTAGGTTGCGTACTATTTAACAATAAGTTAATAATGTACAACTGTACCTATCTTATGTTGAATCTATGCCTCTGAGCTTATATACAGGTCCATTTTAAACATTGCCTTCATAGTTCACGAGGTCAGAATACATTTGAAATGTACGTACAGGGTACAGGGAAATAAACAAGAAAATGTTATAGGCTTTTCTCTCCCTGAAACTAATCTGGTCTGAACACTGATTAGAAAACTACCTATAGTTATGTACTTCTTAGAAGTGTTTATTGTTCGATAACAAATAAAAGAAACATCAACTTTGCTCCGCCAATCAGCGGCCTAACAGTGTTCCGTCTTCCTAACTCTATTTCTCTCTTCTGATGTTTACGTTGGATGAGAGTATTATCGGGTCAACTCTTGCCCGTCCAGTCGTTCGATCGACTTGCGCTTTCTCCCATAACTGTGTTAGAATAGAGATTTTGAATGGAAACTACTGCTGGGTACTCAAGCTCTGATAAAGTATAATCATTAATTTTCAAACAGGCAACGAAAATGTATTTTCCAGTTTGATATTTGATAATTGTGAGATTAATAACAAAGAAACCCGGGTTGTAACCCCAAGGGTTCCATGTGAAATTTGTAGTGAACAAAGCGACACCTAGGCGGGTTTTCTCAGAGTTATCCGTTTCCCTCCGCTATTCTTTCTATCGTGTGCTCCATAATCATCTTTCTTTTCATTCATTTCACAGTAATTTCATGTCATTCACTTCCCAACTCTAATTCCGGGAGTTAGGCTGACTCATTCTCCTGGCGCCCCTATCTGATCCAGAGTTCATCTTGTAAGTCCTGGGGATATAAGCCCTACATTCCAGGAGGGTAAACAGAGGCACCAAAAGTAAGAGTTAGCCAAATAAGCGCATATTGGTACATCTGTTTTCATATTTTTACATACGGTATGATTTGTATACCTTTCAGAGGGCAAATGGGCACAAATTTCTCATTTTCGATCAAAAATAAATTATAAAAACTTTTATCAACCTTGTTTTACATATTTCCGAAGTTTTCTTTGTATACCCCTGCATCCTTTAAAGGCCGTGTGCTGTTGGACGCTACTGGCAGGCACGGAAAACATGGACGGATTAGGTAAATTTATACTTAAAGCAAGATAGCTGAGATCTGAGGAGGCTGCCAATAGAGAAGGGGGAGGGGAAGGGGGAATAAGATCAACTAAACAAAAGTGACTACAATGTTATATATATATATATATATATATATATTATGTCATACTTAGGTCATTTTTGTGCTATGGTT
Organism: Hymenopus coronatus; assembly: GCA_030762935.1. Classification (NCBI taxonomy): domain Eukaryota; kingdom Metazoa; phylum Arthropoda; class Insecta; order Mantodea; family Hymenopodidae; genus Hymenopus; species Hymenopus coronatus. The sequence goes on from CM060900.1 coordinate 512,071,734, forward strand.
CTATATATGGTGTATATATTATATAGTACTTTTAAGTGTAATTATCTATTATAAGAGGGTGCATTTATGAAGGTTTACTCTGTGCTGTAAATTTAATTTGCTATATTTGAATATCTTTGTATTTTTATTTTCGGGTTCACTCTTGATTCTTTATTGTTGTTTTAATATTGCTTTTGACTGTGTATTACCTTTGTCTTTTTATGTTCGTGTTTACTCTTTTAATTCTTTGTTGTTGTTTTAATATTGTTTGTAATGTGTGTTACAAAAGCACGTACGGTCTGTGGACCCATGCCATTGTTGAAATTCTATGTATCATATTGCTATGTCAATAAATACACTTATTCATTCATTCATATAAACGTTAACCGTAGACTTTCTTCCATTTCAATTTTTAGTATTTTACTGCAATTTGAAAGCAGTTCCTCCTACAAGTTTTATACAAATGGCAAAATATTGCAGTTCAAGTTTCAGTAGCTATACCTAATAAACCTATCTATGGTAGTTTTGATATATCCCAGGGTTCATTAAATGAAATATAATAAATTTCACGTGAGACTAGAAACAAAATTTTTGTCATTACTTTGTTTTCCCCCACAGGAAGAAGATATAACAAAATGTTATACTTCGTATCTTCGACCACAGCTTCTAACACATGTAATACAATTTTTATCATTTTCGCATTAAATTGTATGAGTTAGATTTTGAAAATACAGGTTGTAATACAAAAACATCAATAACTAAACTGTTAAAGCTATTGGGTTGACATTTTAATTGGTATATTGAAATATATGTACCCTCAAAGACAATAAATGTGCGCCTGGCGCTGTGATTTTGCTGGAAATTTGAACAGTTGACGAGGAGTCGGGTCTAACCGCGATTTTCATTGGTACTATTCTGGTACAACACGCTACGCGAATAAGAAAAGACAAAACCGATTTGACAGTCTACCCTTTAATCCCTCAACCCCACTCGACGCTCCCACAGAACAAGTTGACTTGTGTAAGCAGTGTGTTAATTTAGTCGACCACGTGAACCTACTGCCTCGGCATTGGAACTTTGGTGTGTAGTGCAGAGAAAACGATATATTTTTTATCAGCTGGTGAGCGTGATTGAATATTGTCCAACCAGAAATTTTAGGGATTACCAACTCGCTACTCAGAACTTCATTTATCGCAAGTTCTGTTTCATGTCTATCCGCTCTCTTCGGTAAACTGGTTTGTCCAATGCACTTTTAAGAGAATAGCAAAATAGACGGAGTCGGAGAAAAGACCCGTCTTATGATAAGTATTTTCAAGCTTATTTTAATGTCTTTGAGTGCACAAAAGTTTAAGTTCCTAGCTTTTAAATTTATAAATTAGATTAGAAACTCTTTCGCCAGGTTAGGGTGAGATAGGTTACTGAAAAAAGTAGATGTGATTCATTTTCTTGAATTATTGTAAATAAACTCGCCAAATGTCATACCCATATAAACCAGCTTCTGCTACATATACAATAAATCCTCATTGTTAAAGGCAATTAAATGTACAATTTCGGTGTATAGTACAGAGATTCTCAGCAATAAATACTGCTAGAGTTATAAGTGTAGCTATTTTTTTTTTAGTAATTTATAAAAATTTTGTGGACAGAATCAATATCAATGTTTGCGGAATTAAAATTGTACTTATTAAGAGTAGTGTGTTTTCAGATTGGTTAGTACCTTCAAATAGGTTTGATACACTCAAGATATACATGTTGAATTTCCTTTTAGAAACCGTAACCTTGAGTGGGCGGGCCTCGCTATTACAAATGCTAACTCGGAACTGAGTTTGAATGTTTTCTGCAAGGCGAATGAAATCGCACTATATAGACCAGTGGGTCACGTATTTAGGTGTGAAATCTAGAAGCGAAACGGATAGTGTATGCTTACAGACACTGTTAATTTCGCGGCGCAGTTACTACAATACGACCATTAAGGTGGCATTTATCAAAATCTTTGTAGGGATTTATACCACTAACATCCTCTATGTTCTTAAATACTAACTAGAATGAATCCAATAGCTTAATTACATCTTTCAAAAATAATTATTATACGTGAAAGATATATTTGAATCTTACAGCAATCTTCAAGAAGGCGTCAGAGGATGCACTCACTTCTTCTAGATTACCTCTTGTTTCTAGAATCGTGAAGACCGTGTTCATTAACTTTGACGACAGAAGAGCACACACCACTTTAGCTAGTATTCCAGTGTTTCTAGAAAAACAAAGCCACCGGTCCATGTTTCCTTTTAAATAACTCCTTTCTATGCTAGTTGTGCTAGAATGCATCTACTTTTTGCCGTAGTCTGATGTATCCCACTGCTGAGTTTGTTTTTAAATATTAGAAGCAACATCCACTGAGTGGAAATATTTGCCTTAAAACTGAATTATGACACACATTCTTTTATTCTAATAAAATGAATGTTTAATTATTATAGTTGGGGTTTTCATTCCACCACATCACAACCAAAATAAGCATTACAATCGGCTGAAGTGTGAATTTAAAAACTCTGATGCGTTATATTCACTTGACTTTCACTATCCTATATTGTTTTTAGCGGCTATACAAACTAATTTTACGAAAGCTCATTTTCCCCTACAATTCCCTTATTTCCCTTCTACTTACAAGGAAGTAAGTAGTAATGCTACATCTGCTAGAGATTTTCTCTACTGTTATGATATAAATAAAGAATAATCCCTTGTAAGAATATTTTCTTCAAGGAACAGATAGAGAAGATCATGTGAATGGAACACAAGGTTTTTTTCTACCTAAACCCACCTCAAAATTGGACCATCCCCCTTATTGCCATTGGAATCGCTCCCAGAATGCAGGTCAAATATTTAAACAGAGATAACCTTATTTGAACGTGCGGGAGGTTGTACCAAGTACACTGTTCACTGTATCAGTTGAAATAAACTTGACGGAAGGAGGATGGGGTCTTACCACCAACAAATAATAATCCCAGAGACGACGAAAACCGGACTTGTGATTCATTTGAACTCGTAGAAGCCGCTAGCGCTCTTTAAATTGTCACATGGAGTTGAGTGCTGGAATGTGTGTTGCATATTTGGTGACTTGTGGAATCAGACATTTTCACTATGTATGAATTAGTCAATGATCTATTGTCGTGAATCCATGAACGTTCTAGTAAAAACGAAGAAAACGCCCTGTCCTAATTTCTAAGTTTCTGTCTTTGTTTGGACTGCAGAGAAATGCAACAATAGTGGTTAACTGCCGGTAATTTTAGCATTAAGGAATGCTACAAAGTTAAGAAATATAGTATCGTTAAATTATAAGGTAACCCCTCTTGCGGCATCTCTCTACTGCGCGAGAGAACCGAGAACCGCCGACAAAATTGTTCCGGCAAAGACGTACTAAAATCCTCGTCGTATAGTAAATGCTGGAAATGCATTGACCAAATGTTAAATGTGTCTTCAAACAAGCAGCATATCTTGTAACAATGTTCTCCTTCACTACCCTAAGCTTGTCAACAGGAATACTTGTGATTTCTTGCATGATATTATTACTAAGTTCCTGTAGTGTAGGTGGTTTAGAACGATATAATTTTTATTTCAAAGATCCCCATAAGGAAAACTCGCAAAGTTAGGCCGCAGGAACGAGGGGGCACAAATTAATTATTCTTCTATCATGAACCACCTATCTAATTTCATGTATTGTTGTAGTCCTTACAAAAACTTAGTGATTGATCCATCATGCAAGAAAATACAAGGATCTCTGCTGCAAAGCTTGGGCGAAGGAGTAAATGAGAGCAGAAGGTCAACGTTTCCAACATTTGCTGTAAGGTGAGGGTTAGTACGTCGCTAACACAAACTTCCCGGCGACTCTCGGTTCATTCGCCCAATGTTGAGAGGCCCCAAGAGGGGTTACTTTATAATTTAACGACTCTATAGTTGGTTAGTGCAAGAGTGGGCGAGTGCATGGCATATTCCCGGAGGAAGGCACATCTAGGTGTCCTCTATCACAGCATTGGCATAAGACGAGTCTTAATTTTCGAAACTTAGAAAATTTTATTTATTACAATTCGGGATATGCATTAAATGATGCAACTAAAATCGAGTACTTATTCATTAATATTCATACACTAAAGCTTTTTTTATAGTGTTTAACACCCGCTTTTACTACAAGTGGCATTGCAGACGATGATACTGATGATGCATGGGTTGAAGATGGAGCACCGGTGGAATGAGATGGCAGAGGAAACCGGAGAACCCGGAAAAACTCGCTCCTGCGCCGCTTTGTCTACCACACATGCGGTCACTTGGGATCGACTCCGGGCCGTCTAGGTGAGAGTCGAGTGGTCTAACCACTCGGCCACGACGCGGCCTCATACTAAAGATTTGAAACTCAAAATATTACATGCTTCTTATCAAAGTGAAAAAATAACTATATCGTTTATAAAAAGAGGCGTACGCTGCTATCCAGCTCTGTGCCAGCTGTTGTTCTTTTTTTTTTTTTTTTAACTTGGAGAATGATGTTTACATTTTTAATCAGGATTTAATAATGGTTGTGAGTCGGCCAAGGCGAGTACAGTCCAGTACCCGGGAGTGCCATTTGCACATATAAAGGCTTCCCGCCCGCCTGTACACTCCAGTTAGGAAAGCGCGAGTGATAGTTCTTTATGGCATTTCCCGTGTGTGTGTGTTAAAATCGTGTATATATTCATATCATAAGCAATCCAATATAATCTCAAATCCATTACAATACAATAAATGTGTACAACTCTTTCACTGTCTCACGTGCTTGACATTACTCTGTGATATCTCCCTCACTTGCCATGTCGGTCTCCGATCCGGTGGCCGTTTTTTCGTCAGCATTGCTGTCGAATCCTGGATTGATTATTACGTTTTCCATTTCTTCTTCCATCAGTGCATCTCTATTTCAATGCCTATGTTTCTTTAATATTTTTCACCATCTGAACCGTGTTTTTCCAGTCATTTTCTGTTATTGATCCAATAGCATTCTAAGAAATTATGTTCTTTGAGCCACTACGTCAGAGCGTTCTCTCAGTAAACTCCATTTATCTTCACACTTTTTATTTTTTTTTTTTTTTTATTTTTTTTTTTTTTTACATCTTCTTCTTGCAAAAGTTCAATAAATTTCGCAGCGTAGGGATTTCTTTTTAACCTCTTAATACTCTAATTTATTCTAATGACACACCCGTCCATATCGTCCAAAACCACTTTGTTTACAAGAGATTTAACAATCTTGTGAAGTGTTGTAATTTTTCTCGTCCCACCTTCTTCAAGCCGGCCCTTTTTTCTAATTTTGCATATCGTTATCTTATTCTAACCAGTAGAAGTAACAAGTACAGTCATATTTGTAATAGGTATTTTCTGGACTTCTTTCTTCTCTTCGTCACAAAATTTAAGGTAATTTGGAAAACCCACAGTATGTAATATACCTAACGAAAATGTATATCGGTGATATAAATAATGTGATATTTTCCCCATGTATCAAAACTATAGCTTAAATGGTTATTTAAATAAGAGTGTCTATTAATAAGCTTGCGCCCACAACTTCAGTTGATTGGTAGTTACGGTGCGCTAAGTGGGAGAAACTATATGTTTTCTTAAAGTTTAGAAATCATTATTATTTTATTATCAAACAAAATAATTTTTTGATTTTTCACAATTTTTGGTCAAATTTCACAGATGCATCATCTTAAGAACATTACAAATAACACGTTTTGCGTTCCATCACTTTCTGAATACTACACGGTGAGCTAGTGAAGTAAACCAGACTGTACAGCATTTAATGACGTATGCGCGAAGTCGTATTGCGTCATCGCGTTAGTTCGCCTGCTCTCCGCTCCCGGAGAGGACTGCACTCGCCTTGGTCGGCTTATACATTTTCAGTTTTTGATTACCAGGGATAGTATCTTGGGGACCGTTAGCGGGACCGACTGGAATACAAGTTACTTACCTAACGAGTACAGAGATACCTGTGTTGGTGAATTTATGCACTGCCTGCAAACAACAGGTGTACGTTTCTATAAACGTGTTCCGTGTTGCGAAGTTTTTCACAATATAAAAACTGTTTAGGTGCTAAACGGAGGCCATTCACATTTGAGGCGCTAGCAGTCTATGTCATTGTAATCTTGAGAGCAAATGTAACCGATAATGATCGTGATTACTTGTGCAGAACAACAAATGAGTTATGTAATTATTAAAATTAATTCCTGTAAATCAGTAGTACTTATGTTCATCATCTAGCCTGGCTCACTCGCCTTCCGCTTCTGGTCTACCACACCACTAATACCCCATTTTCCTTCTGTTAGTATACCACTACATTACACACTGCATTGTAAAACACCACAACTGTACATGCCATGTTGTGGTAACCTAGTTTCTGTCCATCTGTCTGTCCCCAAGTGATTATCTGGATGTTAAAATGTGTTTATGACTGCTCTTATTAAAATCATTACATTCATGGCATAAAGTATTCTAGTTTTGCTTTTTGTGTTTCTTGGACTCCATTTGTTAAGACTATTTGATCTTGTTTTTGCTTTCCTTTACTATAATTAGTGTTGTTGATTTCATTAATGGATAAGCGAAGTCCATATATTGCAAAATTAATTTTATCTTGATCTTTGCTTTATGAATATAGCCAATTATATTTAACTTGTTAAAAAAACTATTGGTTTGTGTTTCTTTGTTGCATTATATGATAAATGTATAACAATTTTGGCATGAAGAAAACAAAACTATTTTAAATAATGCTCAGACTCCTTACCCGTGCCACCAATCTAAATAATGCTGTCAACGATGCCACTATTGTACCAAAATACCATAAGTATGCCACAGCTAATTATGATTCAAATTTCCTGCAGATATAGCTAAACGGTTTTAAGAAATACAAAGCTATTTACATACTGTTATACAAAACTGGCGCACTGAAAGCTTCTCTGGTTGTTTCAGAAAAAGGTTTTAAATCTTTAAATATAATTTGTCACGAATGGTCGAAATGTGTCAGATCGTGAGCAGTTTTAAAGTGCAGCAAATACCAGATACCAGATTTGTTAACGTTTCTTATGTTTAGGCTAGAATTAAAATCTCTGAGAAGGAAATTGCAGAAGTCAAATTGAAACTTTACCAGAATTTACATCAAACTTTAGAAGAATATGGATGGCAGGAAATAATTACTTAAGCGTAGATAATCAGCTTAGCGTTCTACAGGTTTCATCAGTATTACCTTCTCAATAAGATAAGCCTTAACTAAGCTTCCTATTAAGCCCTTGTAGGAAGTTGGAGATTCTATACAAACCGCCTTCTTGAAAATTTAAGTAGTTCAGAAAAGTCTTGAAAAGAGGGTTAGCAGGCGGTGATCTAAAACCAGGATAACATGGACATGTTACGTTGTAAATAATCTCACCCAGAGCTCCTTGAGACGACTTCCAAAAATTGGTGTTCTACAGAGAAAAATTAATAGTTCGTACACCGTCAACTCTATGCAAGGTGGAAGGGAACATATAACACGCTTTCTAATATCTAGGGGATACCGGGTAAGGTTGACGATATTAAATATTAAACATTGTTAATAAATTCAATTTTGAGATATCTTTATTTTTCTTTGCACGCATTATGGGCATTTTCTTGTACTATATCTGGTTGGATAACTTTTTATTTCAATATGATCAAAATTATTTTGCCATGTTTAAAAAGAATGCAAAAAAGTAATCTTGCCCCGGTAATGGGGTAAGACGTCTTTGATCACGGGGCAAGATGATTTTTCTAATACGAGTTGAATACATTTTTATTTCCTCCTTCAAAGTTGTATAACTCTCATGTCACAATGCGTGGTATTTGCAACACTCTATCCAGTCTTCTGATGATCAGCACAGATCACATTACAAACATGGCACTCCACTATACTTTCTTTGGACGTTTGCTGACGCCATAAGTGTATGTATCAAGGCTTCTTAGTTCTTTTACAGGAATCAAACTTATGTTTCTTAGTAACACTTCTTTTTCTGCATCTCAATGTTCTTATTTTTGTTGCTTTGGATATTCTGTGCTTCTTTCTTAATTTATCTCTCTTTTGACTTTCTTAATTAGACTCTTTGCATAGGTATGACTACCGTTTTTCACATTTGGTTGGCTATGATCTAAAATCCAAAATATTTTGTTACGGTTTTGGCTTAACGGAAGTAACATTTATCGAAATTCATGATTCTTTATTTTGTGCTGGCTTTTCTATTCCATTCTAGAAGACATTTTTATTTATCTTCGTCATATGTGCCAAAAATTAATGAAATAGCCCAATTGCCATAAAAATATTATATCTCTCTATATCTTGCAGCGCATTATTCAACAATTTGAAGATCATGTAGCTCAAGAAATCCCAAAACAAAATAAAGTGCGTATAAGCACAAAATGAAAACGGTAAAATGATCTCGGGGCAACATGACTAGGCCATTAACTTCCCCCATTCAACTTGGCCAGATTAGCAACGTTAAAATTCCTTGGTTGTTGTGGTAGGATTAACAACAATAAGATTTAAATAAATAGTGATTATGAAAAACATATTGTCTAAGGTAATCATGAATACGAAATTATAACGAGATATCTTACCTTTCAGTCCACGAAAACTTATTTCGAATGCCTTGAAAATTATAACACGTCAGGCAAAATATATGGACATAAAACAACAAAATGGCGGCAGTGACTTCTCTGTACGAAATTTTAGTGTCTAGTAGTGTGGATAGCTAGTAGTATTGTAAGATGGTGCTACTTAAAAGATATGCATTTAAACTAAGATATTAGTCAACTTGCCTCGCTCTTCAACTTCCCCGGCTTCTCCTACTTCACAGAATTATTACAATGCAAGAAGTGCTGTGATCAGGCGTTTTCAAAGAAAATAAACAGTTGATTTTCGAACATAGATGGTTTATTCCACGAGGATTTAGGAGTAGAAGAGTTTGTTACTTGTAAGACGGATAGAGTAAACTATTTCTGGCCTAGTTTTAGTGTCGCACCATACAGGGTTATGAAATAATTAATCATTTATCGAACACAGTTTAGCATAGGTGATGTGGTTGGACTCGTAGACAACGTCAAGAACAAGGTGTTAAGTGAGAACCGGCTTCCGGACATGAACGAAACAATATGCCTCTCCTGGGAGAGTGTTCTACTGGCGATTTTGTTTTCCACAAGACCCTTAATGCAAATACGACACGCGAACATGAACAGTTTACGCGTTGGTCTACTTCAGGTTTTGAAAGGGTGAGTGCCACATCCACTCCTAGCTAGCAGTGTTTGCCGCTGCAAGGTTGTCAGCATGTGCCTTTTATGTTCTCGAAAAGCCTAAAATGTCTCACAGAAAATTTTTCATTTTTTCAACTGGGAATCCATAGCGCGCAACATATGAGTGACTTTTCAACGGGAATTTCGGAGTATGCAGTAATAGCCGTAGCCGCAGCCGCCAAGCGTCGAAAGAGAATTTTGCGAAAGCATTAGAGGAAGACAATTCATTTGTGAACAGATTTTTAAATGTAGTCAGTAGAAGATATAAAGGGTTGTTTATCGGAGAAATAAAACAGAGCTTTTTGTTACAATATTTAATTGTGAAATTAATTATTGGAAACTCTGTGACTGCTATTCACAACCAATACGTCGCAAGACTGCTATACAATCCTTTCATTTTCTTGTGCCATCTTAAGGGTACAAGGTAGTGTGATTGTAAGGATTTAACAATTTGTCAAAATTAACCCCTCACATATCAAGAGGTAGTTAATGAATTTTCAAATTTCACATGGTTAACAATTTCTAATTTCCATAATTTGTAAGCTAGGCTTATGAATCAGGCAGTCAGAAGTCATTAATGAGTGGTAGATAAGTATAGAAAATTTCAACATTCTAGCATCAATGGTTCCTGAGTAAAAGGTGCATGTGTATCAGAAACTGTAATATCCAGAAAATTGAACTTTAACCTTTGCAATGCTTATCTGACTTACATCAATACATTCCAGGCTGATTTTCATATGAATCTTTATTCCTGGACTCTGTCTGCTTCTCAGCATGAACAAGTTTCAATCAGTTTCTATCATTTGAGCAAGCAGAAAGATTGAAGATGCAGAAAAGAGGCTGTGGCGCTCTCTGCGGGAGCATTTAAAAGATTGCGCGCCATGTTTAAAAGGACATTTAAATGCTAAAAATGGACGCATCATATTAAATATACACATGTTTCAAAACGGCACCAAACGAAGATGTGAACCTTGTTGGTCATACCATACGTAACATGTGAATATGATTTTCAGCTCTAAATTCGCCACATACAAAAACTGCCATAAAATCATTATGGATTAGGCAGTCGTACTTAAACAGGTGGCACGTGCCTGGCCCACTCCAAGAGAGATGCCGGGTGGTAGCGACGGTCTCAGTCGTATGGTGTAGGCGTGGTTTGATAGACACGCCGGCGCGGGACAGGTCACCTTAGTAATAGAAAACGTAGCATATGGGTGTGGCGTATGACAACTGTTGTTCCTTCGCTGCCTAATCCCAAATTTGTGCGATTTTGAAACACATATAAAACTTTAAATAGAAGAGTGTGAAAGTTGTGACATCAAGTTTCGGACAATTCAAAGTATAAGCTAATCGACTGTTTTCTTCGTTTGGTGTCGTTTTGAAACGGCCTGTATATATACATATATAGGTGTGTGTGTATATATATATATATATATATATATATATATATATATATTTAAATCAGAGAACTTCAGAGAATTTAACTATGCCGAAAACCAAAATTGCCATTTTGGACTCCTTCATAGTACCCTGTACCCTTAAAAAATAGTGAACATCTTTTTAAAAAGGCCAGACTAGCAGCGAGACAATTAATGGTCTTTAGAAAGATAGATAAGCAAACAAGAAATACTTTTTCTGGATTCAGCTTCAAGAAAACTAAAATACATTGTGAAAGCCAATTTAATATCGTGTTTAAAAGCTCACTAAGGCTAGATATGCAATCATATATAAGTTAAGGACAGACTTGCGTTTGTTAAGTGATTTTACCGCAGACTGTACTATTTTCAGGTTATATTTCAATCTGTTTTCAGGAAGTTGCGTGTTGTTTAAAAATCCCATTTCGTTTCTGGCTTGTGTATTTAAGAAGATTTAATGCATTTAACGGTGTATAAGCTCTTATAGCTACAAATCCTCAACAGGCTCCGAAAGAGTAAATCTTTTGGACACTCAGGGGTGGCATGTTTCCATCCAAAGTCCACCAAACTAACGGAAACAAACTCCTGTGCAGTATTTGCGCAGTGCAAGTGGCAACTGTTTTACGACTAAGCGAGCGCTCATATATTACGTCACATACTGAGGGAGGAAGCGGATTTACGCAGGTTAGCCATCGTGTGGTAATATTTTCTTTCTTTGGTGTTCTTGTTTAAAGCGTAAAACAAATGTGTGTTCCATTCACATGACTTTCTCTATCTCTCTGCAAAAAAAAAATGTTAAAAAGCTTATGCTTCTATTTACTCCATGCTAATCGAGAAAAAATTAGCAGAAATAGTCTTATTACTGGCTTCCTTGTAAGTAGAAGCGAAATAAGGGAATACCATAGATTAAAGTGATAGTAAGAAGCTGGTTTCCATATGAAGTTCCTGTTTGTATGGACAGGAGTTGACAAATTCCTGTATGAGAAAACTATAAGTTTTTCAAAGCTAAACTTACACTTCTCTCATACAGGAACCAAAAACAAGGAATATCTCGAAAACGATCAACACCACTAAAAATGTATATTACATAAATTGTGTGTTTTAACGTGCTCTACATGTTTTGTGTGGTAAGTTTTTGTCTGTCTCTTAAGGTTTAGCAGCTATGCAAAATTCCGTAAAATTCATCCAGAATAAAGTAGTCTTCAGAGGCTATTCCCAGAAAATTCAAGATATAACTTTTATTTGTCAGGTGAGTATCTTTAATATACGATATTTTAATCAGAATCGTTATAACTATTTTTAAGAGAGTCAAACTTTTCGAATAAAGTTCCATGTAAAGGTTAGTTGGGGGTGGGTGATTTTCTTGAAAATCTTCGTGTTGCATCCCTGGCAGATGCCAAACTGGAATACCAAGTTTGGTATTCAACGGTCTTTTCGTTTTTGAGCTATGCTGCCCACAGCCACACAGACAGAGACGCACACAGGCACACACACACGTACCTTTTTCTGAAAACGCTTTTTTTGGATTTAGGGGGACCCAAAACATGTATTTTCGGTGAAATCTTGATTTGAATTCTTGTGTGGAATGCAATACCTTCTCTATACACTATGTACATAGTACGTGTAGAGAAGGTAAAAAGGGACATCTTCGGTATAACGTTTTTATCTCAAGCGCTTTCAAAATGTTGTGCACATTCATTTTGAGTTGAGTTAATTCAGGAGGGGTGTTACCACTAGTAAACAAAGTACGAGGGCAATTCAGAAGGTAATAGACGATTTGGCGTACTAAACAATAGCCATAGATGTCAGCACAAAATTATATTTATAAAGTTACAGAACCTTACTCTATTTCTCAACATAATCACCATCACCTTCATAAACTTCAAATTTGAAGCACTGCATAGAAAAAGATATGAACTTTTAGGTTCCATAAACACAAACTATTATTTTTCTAAGAAAACCTACTGTCTCTAATTAAGGTAAAAGACTATTTAACTAAAACAATACTGAAAGGAGATAATACAATAAACCCAAAGGTTTCAGTGTTAAGGACAATTAAAATACGACTCCATCAAAGACAGTCAAGTCAAGCACGAGATACAAAATCTGTTGCTGGGTGACATTTTAGGTAAGTTTAGTAAAGGCAGGTTACATTGGAGGAAGCAGCCAGCTGGAAAGTCGTAATTAACAAGCACGCCCAGTTTTAAACCCAGTTTTCTCGCAAGCATTCTTTCAGCACGATACTATGTCATACTAATTTGAGTTAAAATTCTTGTACAACCTCTCAAAATTACATTAAAGGTGGTGATGTACTTTTCCAAAATAACGATCCAATTTTGAGAAATAAATTATTAACTTTGAAAATTAGATGGAGTTTTGTGGACGCTCATGGACTGCTGTGCTTCTCAGCGTTCCATCGTTTATTGGGCGTGAAAGACGGCTATATTTTGCTCAGAAGCCTCTTTATCAGGCTTGAGGTTTTTTTACGAGCTGTAAATCTACGACACGGGACCAAAGGCTTTAGTTCCCTTCAGAAGGAAGTCATGCTAAGAATTTTTACGCCCGAAGAAAGTCATCGTCCTCCACTGGCTTTGAACCCTCGACTTTGGATATATGAAGTTAGCATGGTAATCATTACGCCACCGAGGGTGACAAGCAGACTTTGAATTTTTGTTATGAATATTTTTAAAAATACATTAATTGGAGCATTTTATGATAGTAATGAATTGTACGACATTAAAATTATCATTTAGATAACCATGTAAGCTAGCATTTTGAAAAATTGCAACAATATCATTGTTATTGTATGTAACAACTTGTAAACATTTCAACTTATCTTGCATTTTCAAAACTTCAGAGATGTGTTACGTTAAGGACATGTATGACTGAAAGCTTTAAATTCCAAACTAATAATGTCAGTTTTTTAAAATGTGTACCAAGATGTCATATGATGCAAATAAGCTACAGTGTACATTTCATCGCTTGCTCTAACGGTTTGGACGTTATGGACTAATTTGTTTATGTTTTTGTCACATCACTAAAAAAGTCCCGTGAGATAAAAAAATTAAATTTTAGTCCAATATTTTAAACACAGACTCACAAAACATTTGCTTTTTGAAATTCCCCTAGGTTTCTCTGTGTTTCCTTTAGATAGACTCCAAACATTTTTAAAGTTATGAGTTTTTTTTGTCATAAAAATATAATATTTGTGTTTGAAAATTGAAAACATTTTGCTTAAATGCATCTGACAGTAAAGCCAGCTGTTCTTATTCATTGTACCTCTGTGAACATGCACAGCAAATTTTATTTGTGTAACAGAGAAACTGCTCCGCAAGGGAACATTTTACAGGAAGCGAAATGCTTAAAATATCAATAGCGAGAAAACAAGGAAAGATTCGGATGCATTCCATTAGGTTAGTAGGTCGGACCCTCAGCTTTCTTTTTTCCTCTCCTCTGTTGCTGTCTTTTCTGTCTTTTTCTTCTTGTATTGCTGCTTAGCTTCTGCACAACTTCATTTTTTACTTTGCATGATGCGAACTAGATCTCGTAATGCCCTATCTTGCCAATGTTCAAGTTTGACCCATTATCTCAGCATCTATTCAAGATAATGAGCTAAATTTTTCAAGGTATATTCAGCAATACCTTTACTGTTGATTGATGAAAAATAGAATACTTCTATGTGTTAAAAGGAAGGATATGTTTTTTGTTAATAAAGCTCTTAAAATTAAATTGAAAAATGATTTTTTTTATTTTAAAAAAAATACTAGTCCATAAACATAAAAACTATTTCGCTAAAATAAAGCCTATTTGTGTGCAAATGTGTGGTAAACCTTTCAGCTGTTAATGTGAATTAGTTTCTGAGATAATGGGGAATTTGTATAGAAAATGTTACTGCTCCAGTAATTGCTTTTAAACATAAATAAAGTGTAACTCAACTTCGCAGTACTTTGAAATTGTCATATGAAGGAAATATGAGAAGGATGCCAATACTGCGAATGGCTAAATTAAAACTTTCCAGTCAAAATAAGAAAATCTGATGTGTTACACGAGATAAAGATTAGCAGAATGTTCTTACTACTTAGAAGGGAACTAAAGGAATGTGGTATGCTAAATGTGATTGTCAAATATTTCAAAGGCTGTCGTTATGCGATTGTCATTGCAAATTGCTTCTATGCTTGGCCACGAATAGAACAAAAGAAAAACGGACACTTGCTGTCTGAGAAAATTATGAGTACCTTACAATGGAAACCAATAGCAAGGAATATATCGAACACGATAAAATCCACGAAAAAATGCATATGACATAAATTGTGTATTTTAACGAAATATACATTTTTTGTGTAGTAAGATTTCCTCTATTTCTTACGATTTACTATTTATGCAAAATTCAGCAAAATTCGTTCAGAATAAACAGGTCTTCAGAAGTTATTCCCAGAAAATATTACATTTACATATACATCTTATTTGTAATGGGAATGGATTTAATATGCGACATTTTAATTAAAATCATTAGAGCCAATTTGAAGTAAAACAAAATTTTCGAAAATTTTTCCATGTAAAGGGTAGTTACGGGTGGGGTATATTCTTGAAAAATCTTAGTGTCGTATCCTTGGAAGATACCAAACTTAAATCCCATGTTTGGTATTTAACCGTTATTTCGTTTTTGGGCTATGCTGTCCATAGAAAAACACGGACCTTTTTCTGAAAATTCTAATTTTGGATTCAGGGGGTCCTAAACATATATTTCCGGTGAAATCTTGGTATCGTATTTTTGGGTAGAATACCATATACCTTCTCTATCCACTATGTACATTGTACATACAGGCTAGAGAAAGTAAAATATATCTTCTCTAACAGTAATATTTATAAAGTTATTGATGTTTTACCAAGAGGGTGCACCAAAATGTTCTAAAAATTACTATGCAGGATTATTTTCAACATTATGTCAATAACAGTTTCATTTAGAGTACCTCACTGAAAGTTGTACCAAAGTGAGCGGCAGATGGCGGATGGTGGCCAATTATATATTTTTTGTATTCTGGAATATTTAAGTTATTTTATGGAATTAAAATGAAAAAGTAGACTTTTTGTTGTGATTTTTCATCAAATTTCAGTCATAATAGATGTTCGAAAATGTCTTTGGATAAAATTGAAATACAGCAGAGCAGATATCATCATACGTTGAGTCGATTAGTGACGTAGAACATGAATATTTATATGTGCTAAAAGTAAACGCTTGGAACTGGAGATGAAACGTCATTTGTCTTGTAATTCACTGCTCCCACCAAGTTTGTCGCCCGCGTCAGTTGACTGAGGAGTTTGGAAGTGCACAAACACGGCAAATAATAATCGCATTAATCTATTCAGAAGGCTCTTGTGTATGTCTACTGATCCTTGTCCTGAGAAGCGCGTAAAGTTATTCCATATTCATGAATAATTCAGCGTTAAGAGCTGCTAATCGTTTCAAAAACATGATTTGGAATAATCTGAGAGCAGGTAATATAATAGACACAATACCTTCGGGGTCATTAATACCAGTTTTTCTTCCTTTATCACTAGGGAGCTGATGTTGACGATCTAAAGATGACTAAAATGATCAATAAAATACTCTAAATTATTACGGTATAATGACGTAAAATGAATAAAAAGTGATAAAAAGGCATACCATAAAAAGAGTGTCTTTATTTGTACACATTAATTTTATCTCTAAAACAATGCTTGAAATTATTGTTATACAAAACGTTTATACAACAAACGTTGCAAAAAAAAGTAGTACAGCAATTTAGTATAACAGCGCACAGTGCATACGTAATGTTATGGACACGGGGAGTTTAATTCTGACTACAGTCGGTCAAAAACTCCAAAATTGTTTTTTTACTTTGCCTAGCTCGCTTGCACAGTGACATAGTCGATAGAGAAGGTTTAGGATTCCACCCAAAAACTCGATACCCAAATTTCAATGGAAATATATGTTTTGAGGTCCCCTCAGTGCGAACAAAGCTCTTTTAGAAAAAGGTCTGTGTTTCTCTGCTTTTGGACAGCATAGCTCAAAAAAGAAAAGTCAGTTATATACCAAATTTGGTATTTAAGTTCAGCATTTTCCAAGGATGTTACACGAAGATTTTCGAGAATGTCCCACACCGTTAACTCCCCTTTACATGGAGTATTTTTTAAGTTTTTGATTTTATCAAGAATGGCTCTAATGGTTCTGATTAAAATACCGTATATTAAAGATATCCACATCACGGATAAAATGTATATTTAAAATTTTCTTGAATGGCCTCTGAGGAGCTCTTTATTCTGGTTGAGTTTTACAGAATTTTGTATTATGGTTAAGCCGTAAGATATAGACAAAATCTTACTGTACAGAAAATGTAGACCTCGTTAAAACACATAATTTATATCATATACGGTTTTCTTGTAGAGTTGGCCGTTTTCGAGGTATTAATTGTAATTGATTTCAATTTTAAACTAATTAACTTTCCCCAAATGGGGTCTTGCAAAGCGAACCGAATCTCAATTGTCTCTCATAGCCACCAGCTTTTAAAATACTTGACTGTAGCCTAATATATACCCTTCTACTACAAAGAAGCGAGTAATAATAATAATTCTGTTTATCCAGATTAGTATGCCGTACGAGGGCCGTTTCTTTTTCAACCTCCGATAGGGTATTAATAAAAGACAAGTTCATAGAAAACAATTATTTTATTACTAAAAGTTTTGTACACTTATGGTTACTACTTTTCAACATAATGACCGAAAAGAGTGACACATTTATCGTACCTGTGCACAAGATTTGCAATACCCGCTTCAAAAACTGTTGCCACCAATAACTTCAAATGACCATTGACGTTGTTTTGAAGATCTTCGTTGGTTTGAGAGTGCTGCCCTCCTAACCACGTCTTCAGTTCAGGGAAAAGGTGAAAGTCGCTGGGTGCCAAGTCAGGACTGTACGGCGGATGATCGAAAATGTCCCATTGAAATTGTTCAAGGATCCGATGGGTTGTGCCAGCAGTGTGTGGACGAGCGTTGTCATTCATCAACATAATTCCTGAAGTCAACATTCCTCTTCGTTTGTTTTGAATGGCTATCCGCAAAAGTCGTAAAGTACAAGCTCTTCAAAACAACGTCTATGCTGATTTGAAATCATTGGCGGCAACATTTTTTGAAGCGGGTATTGAATAGCTTGTGCACAGGTACGATAAATGTCTCAATCTTATCGGCGATTATGTTGAAAAGTAAACATAAGTGTACAAACATTTTAGTAATAAAATATTTGTTTTCTATGAACTTGTCTTTTATTTATAGCCTATCGGAAGTTGAAAATAAAACGGCTCTCGTAAATAAAAGAAGAATCTTCTGTTAGAAAAATTTGCTTGTGGGACAGATAGACAAAGTTATGTGAGTGGAATACATCAGAATTTTATTATTACGAATAGTTGTTGAAGCCATTGGACGTCTATAGAGTATCAAGAGTTAAATGTCTTGCTTTGGACTCTACAGTCATTTAAAGACCGTTCAATACAACTTTTTCCTAGCATACTATTTCATTAAGCAATGTTTTTCTTAAAACTTCATTTTCACAGTTTCAAAATGTTCTCTGTTTGTTTAAATACTAATAAAATGTTCCAGAATGTGCATCAGTACCCATTGTAATATTAAAAGGAACAAATTTATTCTAATACCAGCAATAATTATTCAAAATATAAAATGTTATGAAACTATCACTAATTTTACAGATTAAATTTTCTAAATTTTAATAAAATTATAATAACTTAGTAATAAAAGTTATTGAAACATCCTCGTGTAAAGTTTTTGTGTATTGTTCAAACCTCCAATACAGAAAATGCAGAACAATTTCCTTAAATTTTGAGGCGCGTGGGAAATTTTGATAATGCAATATATTTATATAACATTTCTAATTTATATCTTGGGAAGTATTTATCCAACTTGAATGAAGATATTCATATTGATAACAAAAATGCAATCAGATTAAAACTTTCCAAAAAGTCCAAACAGAAATATAGAATTTTGAAATTACACACAAGTTTCCTTTAGTACTGTTGCGTTCTTTAAAATAATTGCTTGCTTGTAAAATTCATAGTTTATTGTTGAAAATTTTCCATTCATCACTTTCCAGTATCTGAAAAGGTATAAATAGCACAGTTGCGTTAATTTGTTAGCATATAAGTTAAATAAAATACAGTTGTGGTTCAGTAGAATAGTGGAAACGTTGCACATAGTGTTGTGGTCATTTTTTTCTTGGACCAGTTAGTTTATTTGTTTACTTATATTAAACCTATATTTCCTGTTTTCAATTCGAACATTTTACTGCAATGAACTTGTGTATTAGAATGACTTTTCTATACTGAAGCTAAACTTCCTCACACCAAGGTGTGCACGACACTAAATGATGACTCCATTTCCATATGTCGCAACATTTCGGAGAATTCCCACATGGTTGAGCTTGTAATCAGCGAACAATGATAAAATATTGGCTCTGTTTTCCTGAAAGAAGGGCCTCAAAGAAACTTGAGTTGACAACACTGCGGAAAGACAGCTGGGCCAGCTGTCTCTTCTTCCTCCCCCTCAACCCGCTTTCGTTTCCTCGTAATACTAGTGCCACAGAAAAGGTGCGCGCATTGTAGTTTCTTTGTGATATTATTGGCTTCCTCGTTACCAGATATATTCCTGTATAAAAATCCCTGCCGAAGCAAAATCAGAGAAATTTTAACTCGGAATTTTAGTTAGAAGCATACACGCCATGCCTAAGATACGGATGTGTGCACTGATGAACTTTAAAGGTGCCCCATTCCCCTAGATCGTAACAGTGTTTTCTCTCCGTAAAATGTCCACATTCAGGTAACCAAACTTGGACTCCACCCAGCCGGTATTAGTTCTCTATTTGACTGGCTTAGAAAACTATGCAGAGACATAATACCATTAATAAACGATATTTATAACCTATATGAAATGAAGGGGTGTTTCGGATACCGCCTTTATGAGAGCGTTTCACTGTGATTGGTACACAAACAAAAAGCTTAACCAATACCAGTTCGGACATGTAATGGAAGAGGTGAAGGGTTATTTACATGTTTGTTATATTGGATGACAGCTGGGCACTTATATGAGAATTTTTCTCAACATTAATTTACTATTTTATTATTGTTTAATGTTATTTTATTTTTGTGTCAAAATTTAATGAAGGACCAAGTAGATAATTAGGTTGTAATTGTAAACTTGGGTAATGTTTCTCTAGTCTATCTCCAATGAGAACCTTATGGAAATATTGCACAGTTTTTCATACCAAAATATTTGCTATTCAGAGTTCTACTTTAGGAGGAATTGAGAAAGTTTATCGTGGTAAACGAATTCTTATCCTCAGTGACAAAGTGACTTAAAAGCACTTTCCTCAGACCAGGTAAAATCAAAACTAGTTTGAAAATACCTAAATGCCTTGATTGCCCTGTAATCTCACAACATACTCTGGGGTTGTTACCAGGATATCAGAGAATTTATGAAACTGAAATAGCTGAACAGCTCGCTAAAAGGGGTATAGTTTTCTCCAAGAAAATGATGACCCTCAAACAATACCACTCCCCCTTTCCAGTGAGCAATAACCATTAGCAAACAAAAGACGACTCTGTACTAGAGGCGAGAGGCAACGCAGTAAAATCGGTTTACTGGAGACTTTGCTCGCCAGTCGAGAATCGCGCCTCAGTTAAGGGACCAGCAAGCGGAAGACTTGGCAACAGACCCTGAAGAAGAATGGGGCAGGGTCAACATAAAAATACTGTACTGAGATACTCTATGTTGGCCCTGAACCCTTGGTTGGAATCGTCACCCTCCGTGGTGTAATGGCTATTATCCTAACTTCATATACCCAAGGTCGCGGGTTCAAACCCGGTGGAGGACGATGGATTTTTTCTAGTGTAAAAATCCTTAGCATGGCTTCCTTCGGAAGGGAAGTAAAGCCGTTGGTGCCGTGTCCTAGATTTACGGCACGTAAAAGAACCTCAAGCCTGATAGAGAGGCCTTTGAGCAAAATTAAGCAGTCTTTCACGCCCAATTTAGAATGGGACGTTAAGATCCACAGCAGTTAAAGAGCGTCCATAAATAACACGCCATTTACATTTTTTGTGTTGGAATCAGGGCAGGTACCGCCAAAGCCTGGGTAAAACCATGGATTAAGGAAAGACCCTAACGCAGATGGAAATCCTATTGTGGACAAGGACAAGGCAGGAAATTTGTAGTATCTCCATACAGCTCTCTTTCATCATCTCTCCTGAGATCGGATAGATCAAGAATACGGAAAGTATTTCCATTAGTATCTGAACGTGATCACTACATAAAGTAGGACTCTAAGGAAAAACCCAATTTAGAATGTGCATATCCTCGGGATTCAAAATCCCTTTAATATGAAAAGACTAGTAAATGAATCTGAAATTGGAAAAGTATTAGGTTATTAAATTCCTCTTAAAAGTTATGTAATCTAATCTCCCTTTCGAGAGTTCGGTTAGGGGAAGTGAAGTATTCAGCCAGTCCAAGTACAAGAATTATACACAAGAAATAGTGGTCACTCTGGCAGAAGAGTGGGTTGAGAAATATCGGTACCAACATAAAGAGGGAAATCTTTGTTGCATGTCAGTATATATTTCTTTGAACTGTTTGTTTGTAATTCATTTAATTTTGCAGTGCTATAACGAAGGAAAACGCTTCCTATTGGGGTTGTCTCTTTATACGAATACAAATAAAAATTAGAACACATTTTATTTGGGTGTACACCCAAACATGATTTTGATATAAATGCCGATTGCTTAAAACATTTTCATGATAAATATCTTGAATATGAATATCTTGAATGTTATGGCCTTTGAAGCCCTCTTCATTTTTTTTAATTGTTTCATTTGTATAGTCTCCTTTAACTTCAGTGGTCATATCGGAGTCTTTGACTTGTGAAATAACTCGTATAGGTTGATGAATTTTATATTACTAAACACACGCACATTCACTCTCACATTTATACTTCCAGACTCTATGGGGGTTAGGGAACAATTCTGGTTAAAGCAAACTTTCCTACCCCTGCCGGTAATCAACCCCGGGACCTCCGGGTGAGAAGTCAGCTCGCTGAACACTCAACTACGGAGTTAGTCGAGCCCTGCTCATTTTGAATTACTTTTGCATAGCTGCTAAAGCGTAAGAAATACAAATTTGTTACCAAATATATGCAAAGTTGATTAAAGCAAATGGTTTATGTGAAATGCACTTTTTGAATTAACCATTTCCAAGATATTCTTTGCTATTTGTTTACATTTTTCAACGCTTATTCTTTCTCAAAAGCGAAGTCGTCATTCATTTTTCTTTTCCTTTCTTTCTGTCCTTGTCTTTCTCTCTTTCTTACTTTTTTTTTAACTCCTGGTACTGCAGAGGCAACCAAAGGTAAATGTAGGACTTAGTGTTTTTTGGTACTGTTTAACGCCCGCTTTTACTACCTGTGGCATCGAACTGGAGAACCCAGAGAAAACTCGCCCATATGCCGTTTTGTCCACCACAAATCTCACATGCGGTCGCTTGGGATCGAGGCGAGAGGTCTTACCACTCGACCACGGCGCGGCCGCTTAATTGGTTTGACAATTGCTGTAACCGAGTGCATTGCCTTATTACCGTTGTACCTAGAAGGAAATAATAATAGGACTATTTCTGGTAATGTTTATCTCGTTTGGCATGAACTAGATAAAAGAGAAAAAATAGTTTGTTTTTCTCAACAGGTATAGAAGGTAATGCAAATGTAACACATTTTTGTTATCCTCTCTTTCTCATGTGCCTCGTTTAAGCCAAAATTTTATTTGGTTTCATTTCATAGTCGGCTAACCCTCCCCAGATTGCAGGACTGACGTTCTCTTAGGAGTTAAAATCAGAAACCGGTCGGGGAGCCAACGACACGAAACTACAGAATGGAGAACCTGGAACGAGCGGTCGTCCCATGAGCGTGAGGAAGCAGGTGATATGAAATGCAAGCTTAATGGGTGATATGAAAGGTGATTGGATTAATGGTTTTTTTCACATAAGTCGTGTGTAGGACAGGAGTTGGATAGGTGCTCTACCGGCATGTTGTCATGGTAGCTCAGTGGCAGAGCAACCGGCTATAGATCGGGAGAGCCGTGGTTCAAATCCCGGCTATGGCGTTGACTTTTTCAGTCTGACTCTACCTATGCATGAAAGGTGATGTTGGAGCAATTGGTGGAATGAGTGACGGGGGAAACCGAGGGACCTGAAGAAGGCCCGCCCAGACACCACTTCATCCACCACAAATTCCACATGCGGGCGCATGGGATCGAACCCGGGCCGCCTAGGTGGGAAGCGAACGGTCTTACACTCGGCCATGGCACTGCCTATTTTATTTGGTACAAATCATAATTTACGCTGAAATATAACTTTGCAACGGCGGCCTGCGTAACTGACCATGCACACACCTTACCACGAATCTGGTTATATTTTGCCTCTTCTCTATCAGCCATATCTTTGGAATAAGCATGGTTTCTAACATTGTACCGTTACATGCATAAAAATCCGATGTCTTCTATTCACGTGTCTTTCTCTACATCTGTGTAACATATTAGCTTATTCACATATCCACTTCATGCTAATCGAGATAAACACTAGCAGAAACGGTCTTATTACTTAGTTCCTTATGAGTAGAAGCGAAATAAGGGAATACTAAACCCACAATCCAATGATTTAAAATGTAGTTGCTACGATACAGAAATCTGCTTCTTTGCGAGGCCAGGAGTTGACAAGTTCCTGTATGAGTACTTTAAAACTGAAACCAATAACGAAACAAATTTACAGAACATAAATTGTGTGTTTTAACGAGATCTACATTTTTTATCAAGAAAGTTTTCGTCTATCTCTTACGGGTTGCCAGTTATGCAGAATTCCGCAAAATTCATCCAAAGTAAATATGTCTTCAGAGGCAGTTCCCAAAAAAGTCAATATATATTTTCATGTAAATATATTAAAATACAATGTTTTAATTAAAACTGTCAAAGCCATTTTTGAGAAAATTAAAATTTTCGAAAAATTTTCCATGTAAGGGGTAGATGGGCTGGGGGAATTTTCTTGAACATTTTCGGGTCGCACACCTGGAAAATACTGAACCAAAATATCAAGTTTGTATTTAATTGACTTTTCGTTTTTGAGCTATGCCGCGCACACACACAGACCTATTTCTAAAAAAAAAGTTTGTATTCGGGGGTTCTCAAAACATGTATTACCAGTGAAATCTCGTATCGTATTTTGGGTGCAATACAATACCTTCTCTATACACTATGTACATAGTACGTGTAGAGAAAGTAAAACGTGATCCATTCCCCTATACTGCAAAAGCACTTTTCTCTCGCAAGGTTTCCATCTACAAGTATCCAAACTTACTCCTCAGAGCCAGTATCAGTTCTCCATATGACTGGTCTAAAAACAAACAGGGACGCAGAGCTAATGAACGAAATTATAATTGATGTGAATGTAAGGGGGCATTGCATAGGGTATCTGTGAAAGAGTTTCGCTACCATTGGTACATAAGGAAAGGCTAAACCATTTATAATATTCGGCGTCCTAGAGAAATAGGTGAAGGATTATATGCATGTATCTTAACCTTAAGTACTCTTATTTGCAATTCTAGCCAGTGAACAAAGAGGACTAGAAAAGGGCTATAAAGTAACCTAGTCATCCTCTCTGATAGGCAGGCTCTTGACTCACACCAATTCAATTCGAAATTGGTGCGGGAATGCCTCCAAACCATGCAAACCCTGTCGCAGCGCAGCTCAATAGTGCTAGATTGGGTGCCGGGTCATCTGGGTATTGAGGTCAGCAAAAAATCTGCTCAATTAGCCAAGAAGGGAGTAAAAAGCCCTTACTGTGGACATGAACCTCCCTTTGATGTAAGTAAAGAAAAAACCGAGAGTCATTTACTACTGGGTTGCGAGGCCCTAGAGAGAGGAAGATATCGTCTCTTTGGGGCTTTAGAATTGGATAGATTAAAAGATCCTATCTGTGGGAAAGGAGCACTGGAGCTGACAAAGAACAAGGAGCTCGAATTCCTATGATAGGATAAAGGGATTACACGAAAGGTGTTAACGCCGAAGTGTAAGGGATTTTAAGCATTTTTAAAATCTCCAGCTATTCTACTTAGGGAAAGAGTATGTAATGTTTAGTTCATATGCTGTTTATTATTATTATTATTATTGTTATTATTATTGCTATTATTATTATTATTATTATTATTATTATTATTATTATTAGTAGTAGTAGTAGTAGTAGTAGTAGTAGTAGTAGTAGTAGTAGTAGTAGTAGTAGTAGTAGTAGTAGTAGTAGTAGTAGTAGTAGTAACAGTAATGGTAGTATTGTTATTATGCTGTTTTCTTAGTATTTTTGGCTAAGTTGTTATTTGTTTTTTTGTTTTGTTGTTGTTTTGTGTGTGTGTGTGGTTTTTTTTGTGGCAATGGAAACAAAAAGGAAACCCTTGGCGAGTTCCACCAACTAAAAAACTACTGCCATCTCCCCTTGTCAGTACTGGTAGAGAGTAGAAGTAGTAGTGGTGTGGTGTCCCCCCCCCCAACAGAGGGGGAAAACCCTCTGGGCATCAGGGAAGACGCGCCCGACTCATGCCGAATAAAAGGGTCCCTCTTTTCCGTTGAAATCCTACTTGGAACTAACTACCTAAAAATAGATAACACATCAATTAGGAAACCCGAGTTCTTATAGTCTGTTCTGTCTTTTAATTTCATTTCTCTCTGCTTCCTTTACACTCATAATCTCTACCGCCATGGATTGTAGTGGTGGTGGTGGTGGTGGTAATGGTACTGGTGGTAAATGATCACACACCTGTTGTTAGTTCCCTTTTATTAATTCGTCATACGAAAATAATATTAATAAAAGGTCGTTTAACAATTACTATCGTTTCAATATTACAAACATTTTTTTTTTAATTTACATGCATGATTTAACTGGCCATCAGCGGAGAGCGAATGGCTTAGAGAGAACACAAACACAGAAACATACCATAAAGAACCATGACCAGGGCGGGACTCGAATACGCAATCCCCTGCGGCACGAAGCACACGTTAGCCATGGGAACTGGCAACACGTTTGTTAGGTATGCTATAAAAGAAAGCAATACACTTGCACAGTCTGTAGTTTGATGGAGAATGTAATTAATTCTATTCTTAAAAATATTTGCTAAACATTGACTTTTTTTAACTATACTTTTGGTAGTTAATCAAACTAAAGAGATTTTTTTTTCAATGAAACAATATTTCATGAGGTATAAGCATCTGAATATCGTCGAGTTATTCCTGCTAATCCTATAGTGTATTACTATTTGTTTCACACAGCTGTTGCCTTTATTTTCGTGACTATTTTGTAAACGACTGTTAAAACAGGAGCAACTGGTATTAAGCACAACGTTTAAGAAACTGTTGAATATCAGAGTTTTAGCCTTAGGGAAGAAGTGGGTCATATAAATCTGTGAATTACGTGACTAAATTTAACATGTTTGATGCGCTCGGTTTGTTTACTAATTTACCAAAAGAAATGCACAATTGCATATTTAAGGTTTAAGATAAAATAAGTATATGGTGTCGTTAAATTATAAGGTAACCCATCTCGCAGTCTCTCAACATTGGGCGAGAGAACTAAGAGTCGCCCGGAAAGTTGTGCCGGTAGAGACGTACTAAAATATAGGGTCATTTATATAGAGCTGACACATTTTTTCATGAATTGTTTCAAAACGTGTTATGCTAGTGACAACTTATGATACCTAACTTGTAGAGGAATTTTGCGAGATTATTTACCTCTATAGCAAATGTTGAAAATGTCCTCCATCCTGCATAAGGCATAACTCAACACGTCGTTCCATGTTACTGGCCACTCGTTGGAGGACTCTGTTGTCAATAGCTTGAATCTCCTTTGTGATGTTGTTTTCCAGATCGTCCAATGTCTGGGGACATGTGGCGTAAACCCTGTCTTTTAAGTAAACCCATAGAAAGAAGTCCGGCGATGTCAAATCCGGAGATCTCGGTGGCCACAGGTTCCTGGAAATTATACAGTCGTCAAAGAAACTTGCAATTAGGTTCATGGATTCATTTTATGTATGGCATGTAGCTCCATCTTGCTGAAAATATCCTTGTTTCAGCTCTAAATCGTACTGGATTTTCACGTTAACTACAAGAACAAAATGTCGAAAAAGCTGCCAACAATGCAATTAGGAATAAAACATAAACATCTGCGCATCTAGTGACAAGGAATCTAAACTCCAGAACATTCTGCTCGATTTGGTGCTAAAATTGGGTGTTTGAATGAATTTCCAACGGAATAATTGAAGAAAGAAATGTGTCAGTTCTTTATAAATCACTCTGTACTTGACTTATAATAAATACTGGAAAAGTTGACCCTCTGCTCTCAAACAGGCGGCATATCTCATAAAAATAATTTTGCTCATTCGCCTAAGCTTTGCATCAGGAATCCTTGTGATTTCCTGCATGATGCTATCAATCACTATATTCTTGTAATGACCAATACATGAAATTAGAGAGGTGGTTCGTGACAGGATAAGTATTGCTTTGCGCTCCCTCCTTCCTGCGGCCTAACTAGTTGTGAATTTTATTTATGGGGTTCTTGGAAACAAGAAATGGAAATGGCGTGTTATTTATGGACGCTCTTTAACTACTGTGGTTCTCAGCGTCCCATTCTAAATTGGGTGTGAAAGACCGCTTAATTTTGCTCAGAGGTCTCTCTATCAGGCTTGAGGCTCTTTTATGTGCCGTAAATCTACGACACGGGACCAACGGCTTTACTTCCCTTCCGAAGAAAGCCATGCTAAGGATTTTTACACCTGAAAAAATCCATCGTCCTCCGCCGGGTTTGAACTCGCGATCTTGGGTATATAGTAACCATTGCACCACGGAGGGCGATTTGGAAACAAGAGGTATATCGTCCTAACCTACTTACACTACAGGAACTTGTTGATAATATCATACAAGAAATCACAAATATTCCTGTGGCTAAGCTTAGGAGAATAAGCGAGAAAATGTTTACAAACTATGCTGCCTGTTTGAAAACACATTCAACATTTCGTCAATGCATTTCCAGCGTTCACCATAAGATGAGGATTTTAGTGCGTCTCTGCGGGCAAAACATTGCCGGCGATACTCGGTTCTCTTGCCCAGTAGAGAGAGGCCGCGAGAGGGGTTACCTTATAATTTAACGACCCCCTAAATAAAGACAGATACAGATATATTTATGTATGATATGCTGTAATAGTATGCATAAGCATAGTGATACAGAAAACACTTGAAATGGCTGTACTAATACATTGTCACTGAACCGGTTTCAAATTCCCTCTCGCTCCACTGCCCCTCCTGCACAATGGTTATGCAACCGGTAAGGTAGCCGCGCCACGACCGAGTGGTTAGACCACTGACCTAGACGACCCGGGTTCGATCCCAGGCGACCACATGCGAGATTTGTGGTGGACAAAACGGAGCAGGGGCGGGTTTTCTCCGGTTTCCCCAGCCATCGTGTTCCACCAGTGCTCCCATCTTCATTCCATGTATCATCGGTGTCATCGCCTGCGGCGCCATGGTAGTAAAAGCGGGCGTTAAGCACTATTTAAAATAAATAATAAATAAATAAGAATAAGACCCAGTAAGAGTGTTAACATTCGTGCACAGGCCTGGTAGGCAAAGCGCAAAACGTGTGAACTTGTCCTCCCTCTCGTCCCCACTACTCTCTTTCAACAGTCACGTAGAGCCAAAGAAACCGGTTCATTCTGGTATTAGCTCCGTGGCAGCCTTACTAGTGCAGTGGTGGCTTACATGTGCAATATGAGTGAGATGCGAATGTTTAGTCGGTACTGGGAGAAAAAGTATTTTGTTGTTCTACAAGAACAATCGCCACTGTTGCACACGTAACCTCTCCGCTTCTCTGCCAGGTGGAAGGTAAAAGGAAGGGGCGATTGTAGGGGTAGAACATTTCACACTGCGAGTGCTTATCTTAATGGCCCTGGGCTAGACAGTCAAACTTAATATTTCGTAACCAAAGAGGGTTATTTCGGCTTTATTACCTGGTTTAATCTAGTCTTCGATACCTTGTTCTATTAGGGCTTGGAAGTAACTAGCTTGGGATTTAATTTGGGGACGTGAAAGGGACATCGGGTGTAGTGGGTGAAGGATAATTAAGAGACGACTTCGGAATATTGACGAACAAAATTTAGAAACATTGTGTGCGGCTAAAATTTCACTCAACTTAGTTCCAAATAGCGGGGAGGGATGGCTATTTATAGCGGAATTGCTATTTAGTTTACTCTGCAAGAGAACAAAGAATCTGTTTAGCGTGGCCTATGAAGACAAAGTCATTGATCATACCGGAGCGAGAATATGTCCACTCTGAGAAGGGTAAACATGTACTAGCAGAGTGCAGTGAAACAGAATTGTTAAAGAGAACAATATTTACCGCCACAGTTTGAAGTGAAGGCTTGCTTGAATGTAATGTTGGACACTGGGTGTCATAAAATGGGCAACTACTTTCTCTACACATACTGTGCACATAGTGTATAGTTGAAGTATTATATTCCACCAAAGTATTCTATGGGTCGTGGTAGCGCAGCTGCTTACCAAGCGGGAGATCTGGGTTCGATTCCTAGTACCGGCGTGGGGATTTTTCCCTGGTGGGAGACCTGGTCCGGGTTCACTCAGCCTCGTGAGGTCCCTGGGGGGCCAATTGAGGAGATACTTGATAGAGAAATAGCGGCTCCAGGTCATGAGGACCGCATTAACCGGGCGGGGGGATCGAGGCGCTGGCCACGTCTTACCCTCCAATACTGTACCCCATCCATGACGTCTGTCATGGACCAAGATGGGGGCGCAGCGGCCGGGAGGTAGGCCAAGGTTCCTTGTGAGCTGTCGTGCCATGGAGTTATTAAATATCCGATACCGAGATTTCAGCGAAGATACTATGGATAATTCAAAAAATCTTTTACAAAGTTTAGGAGTAGGTTCTTTACATAAAAACAAGAAACAATGTCGAAATAAACAGAAGTCTCAAAATACTTCGTTCTCGATTTATTCAAGTTCAAAGTGCTGTTAGTCAAAACATTTTAAAGTAACACATTATTCTATTTTTGACGTTTTCAGCCAATTAGGTGTTCCACACAAACACAGCTTATAGAAAATAATACAGATGTCCTCCTCTCGCGTTTAGACACGCATGTACCCGTCGAAGCATGGAAGGTCAAATACTCTTGAGTCGGTGTCGTATGATT
Source organism: Hymenopus coronatus (assembly GCA_030762935.1). Classification (NCBI taxonomy): domain Eukaryota; kingdom Metazoa; phylum Arthropoda; class Insecta; order Mantodea; family Hymenopodidae; genus Hymenopus; species Hymenopus coronatus. Next base: position 512,101,743 of record CM060900.1, read on the forward strand.
TTGCAGGCTTCCATGACACGTAGACTAAGAGTTTCTTCATCCGAAACGTCTTCTGCATAAACAAATGGTTTAAGGTGCTTCCAAAAGATAAAAATCTGAAGGATTGAGTTCGGGGGATCGTGCCATGGAACTGGTCCTCCTCTACCTATCCATTCGTCACGCTATCTGTGTTCCCATTGGTTGTCGTTCGGCCAATGGAAGGGGTCGCTGCATCCTGTGTTCCCATTGGTTCGCTGACAGCAAGGTAGAATGCTTTTCTTGGCAGTGGTCTCCAGATGATGTTCAAATTTTTTCCATTGACCCTGTTAACTTTTTGTTCTGAGTTGCCAATTGCTTATTTGTGAAGGTGGTGTGCAATTTTAACATATGTATATATGTATACTGTTATATTTTTACTTTCTCTGCACGTACTATGTTTACAGTGTATAGAGAAGGTGTTGCATTCCACCCAAGAATTCATACCGAGATATCACCGAAAATACATGTTTTGGGTCCCCTGGATCCAAAAAAAAAAAAAAAAAGCATTTTCACAAAAAGGTCCGTGTGTGCGCGTCTTGTGGACAGCGTAGCTCAAAAACGATAAGACCGTTGAATACCAAACTGGATATTTAAGTTTGGTATCTTCAAAGGATGCGTCACGAAGATTTTCATGAAATTCTCCCAACCCAACTACCCTTTACATGGAAATTTTTTCGAAAATTTTGATCTCTTAAAAATGGCTAACAATTTTGATTCAAATATCGTATATTAAAGATATTTGCCTGACAAATAAAATGTATATCTTGAATATTCTGGAAATAGCCTCTGAAGACCACTTTATTCTGGATCAATTTTACGGAACTTTGCATAAATGCTAAACCGTAAGACGTGGACAAAAACTTACCACACAAAAAATGGAGAGCACGTTAAAACACACAATTTATGTAATATATATTTTTTTCGTGGAGTTGATCGTTTTTTGGATATTCCTTGTTTTTGGTTTCAGCTTTGAAAAACGTATACTTTTCTCATACAGGAATTTGTCAACTCCTGTCCATACAAACAAAGGAACTTCAGCCACATTGCAACCAGCTTCTGACTATCACTTTAACCTATGGTACTCCCTCATTTCGCTTCTACCCACAAGGAAACAAGTAATAAATCCATTTCTGATCATTTTTTCTGGATTAGCATGAAGTAAATAGAAGCATATGTTTTTTGGCAATAATTTGTGGCAGAGATATAGAGAAAGTCATGTGAATGTAACACATCAGATTTTTTTTTCTTGTTGTTCACTGAATTTAATACGATTTTAGAAGTCGCTATAAGACCTTCTCGCCTATAAATAAAGCATTAATACGAATAGCACGATGGCGATCAAGGTTTATGCATGTCGGAGTGTAAATTGAATAGTTACGTTCAAGTTGGATCCAGGGGAGATGTGAAGTAGGTGCTAAAACACTGCTGAGCTCTGTTTACAGGTTACGTACGGACCTCTGTTTGGACTCCAGCTGAGTTGCGCCTTCCGGTTTTTGTCACGTCCCAGGCAATAAAACAAACGGACCTGCTACGTAACCTTCCAGTGACGAAGTTGAATCAGCGATTGATCCATAAACCAGCGGAAAATGCTCATTCGATGTGCTCATGAATTGCGTCAAGTATACGCTTTATCAGCCTCACATTTGTTTGATAGCAGGCATAAAACATTGCTGAACTTATAGCAACGGCGATAACTCTATCGAAGGAAGTTTTAAAAATGAATTGTTCCTCCAATTGAAACTGTTTGAATTGTGTTTTGGGTACGCTATGTCTTCAAAGCGAGATTCTGCCTGCATATCGTTTAAATGTCGTTTTGTGGGGAAACGAATAGTTTGTGTTGAGGAAGCTAAAAATCGTTTAGGTATATAACATCAGAACACAGTCGAGAAAATAGCATACAAGTTTTGTTTGCAAAGGAAAAAAATCTCTACCTCTCTGTAACAAAATTGACCTTGTTACTTGGTTCCTTGTAAGTAGAAGGGAAAATATCTAATGTGTTCCATTCACGATGTGCTCTAGCTGTTCGGCACACAAACCTCTAATACAAAAAATTAATCTGTTATCTACATCATGCTAATCAAGATAAACATAAGAAGAATTAGTCTTATTACTAACTCCTTGTAAATAGAAGGGAAATAAGAAAATGTTCACGCTAAATGGATAGTCTCGTCCTTTAAAAGCCGGTCGCTATGTGAAACAATTGAGATCCCAATCTCTTTGCTTGCCAAGAGTAAACAAACGAGATAAAAATGTCTTCCCGTTTAAGAAAAGTTTAAGTGACTAAAATTGCAAGAAATAATCCGGAATATCTCGAAAACGGTTAACCCTACAGAAAAAAAAAAAAAAAAAAAAAAAAAAGACACGTATATAACATAAACTGTGTGTTTTAATGAGATCCACATGTTTTGTGTAGTAAGTTTTTGTATATCTCTTACGGTTTGCCACTTAATGTAAATTTTATCCAGAATGAAGAGATCTAAACAGACTATTCCCATAAAATTCAAGATATACATTTCGTTTGTCATAAAAATATCTTAAACATAAAGTGTTTTGATAAAAATTTTTAAAGCCATTCAATATTTTCAAAAAGTGTCCTATGTAAAGGGTACTTACGGACGGGGGGTTCTTGAAAATCGTCGTATCGCATCCTTGGAAGATACCAAAATTAAATACCAAGTTTGGTATTTAACGGTCTTTTCGACTTGGGGCTATGCTGCACGCACACACAGACACACTGACATGGGAATTTTTCTCAAAATGATCTTTCTTGGATTCAGGGACCTCAAAACATGTATTTCTGGTGAAATCTCGGTATGAAATTTTTGTTACAATACAATACTTTCTCTATACACTATGTACGCAGTGTGTGTAGAGAAAGTAAGAATGGTGTTTTACATTATGAGTAGGAAGCTTGCGAATCGAGGCCGTAGGCCGAGTTTCGTTATCCTACAACAATATATAACAATTTTAACACATGTCATACACCGTTTTTAGACAGTTCTCAATAATTGTAGTCATATTACAATTATGGATAGATTGTTTTATCTATTTCACGGTGTTCGTGCTTAATGGTCTGCGATATTCAGTTGTTGTCTTGCTTAGCATCAGTGCTGACAACATTATGGCTTACTCGTATAGAAGAAAAACATTTTATACAACGGAGGTAGTGTAGCAGTTGTAATTTTGCTCTCTCAGCAGCTGGCATAATTTCGTCTGGTTCAACAGATTCCAAGTTCATGACATTCAAATCATCCGCCATTCTATGGATCGAAACGAGTATAGCCTACTTGAATGAGGCCGTGGACGCATAAACCAAATTTGGCTACATTGATGTGTTATAATTTTATAATATTGAGTAACAGAATTGTCTACTTTTAACACTACTGACATCTGGTAAAAGACCTACTTTTATCTTCAACTGTCTAAAAAAGATTATTCCTTTATCTACATTGTGGTAATCAGCAGCAATTGTTGTATTAGTCCTTCTAAGCAGAAGGGCAAATTAAGTAATACTCTAGGCTAAAGCAATAATCACATACAATAAAAGTCCGGTCGCTATGTGAAACAATTGAAATTCGGTTCCCTTTCGGCGCCAGAAGTAAACAAAAGAGAGATGAAACCATAGATGACCTCCCGTTTGAGAAAAGCTAAAGTAGTTTAAAATTTAACCAATTACAAAGGAATGTCTCGGTAACGCTTAAATCTACAAAAAATGTACACGACATAAATTGTGTGTTTTAACGAGATCTACATGGTTTGTGGAGTAGGTTTTTGTCCATTTTTTTACGGTTTACCAGCCATAAAAAAATTCATCCTTAATGAAGAGCTCTTCAGAAGCTATTCCTATATAATTCAAGATATAATTTTATTTTTCATTTAAGTATTCTTAATATTTATTTGAATCAAAATGATTATAGGTATTTTTGAGAAAAGCAAAATTTGCAAAATATTTTGCATGTAAAGGGCAGTTTGGAGTGGGAAGATTTTGTTGGAAATCTTCGTGTCGCATCATTTGAAAGTACTAAACTTAAATACCAACTTTGTATTTAACGGAATTTCGTGAACTCTTTACGTCGAATTTAGGAGTGGAATGCAGAAGGTACCTTCTCTAACTACTATATACATAGTAATGTAGAGAAAGTAAAAAGGAATAAGATTATAAATTAATTTAAACGTTTCAGACCTCTTGTGTAAAGCGTATATGGAAAAAAACGCAGGGGAAAATCTCGCACCTTGCAACCTACACCAAACACCCTCGACCGGTGTAAGCGATTAAGTGAGGTAACCATAGGAGGCCGCAGATTGGCAGCCACAGAGACGCGCGGAAGTCCCTAACATTTCCAAGCCAGATGACCCGACCCACTGCAGCAGCCACTGTTGAGGGCGATGAAGCGACCTGCCGATCTGACAGCCCTATAGTGTCCACGGGGAGAATTCCTTCCATTGAACATGCATCCAGTCGATCCACCCACACTGCCTAACACTACAAACCTTGAAGCACGCCTGAAAGATGAGAAGGAAATGGAACTAAAGGAAAATATTTAAAAAAAAAAATGTCGTATATTCGAGATACCATACCAGAATTCACCTGCTGATCCTGGGAAAACTATGAAAAGCCCATGAGTCCATGTAGGTGGTAGCCGGGGATCGAACCCGAGATCTTCCGAATGCGAGTCGCACACGTCACCGCGGCGCCACCACGCTCGTGTATAAAATGAATTATTAACTTAGAGTAAGTATATTATATAAAGTAATGTGGGGAAATTTAGCTCTAATCTTGGTTTTAAAATTCATTCTCAACTACATTTAGGATATGCATCTAATATGTCTTGCCTACAATGCAGTTTTGTTACCTATTAAAGCTTCTTTCCATCTAAATTCTGGAATAGACGTATTTCAGAATATCACGTGTTTTCTGGTTTTAATTGTTGATTAGCTCTGGTGAAATGTTCCAGTATAAGCAAAATCTGTCACTCATTGGAGTAAATATGTGTTTATTAGATTTAGTAGAAATACTAGAAGGCAAGGAGTTGTTTTTTTATTTATACTTTATCTACACGTACTATGTATATGTACTATATAGGTATAGAGAAAATATTTTATTATAGCCAAAATCGATACCGGGATTTCACCGGAAATATATGTTTTCAGGTCCCTAGAGCTCAAAAAGCATTTTTAGAAAAAGTCCGTGTGTGTCTGTGGACAGCATACTCGAAAACTAAAACAGCATTAAACACCAAGACTTTCAAGAGAATCTCCCAAACGCAAACTACCGTTTCTATGGAAATTTTTTTGAAAATTTGGTTTTCTTAAAAATGCTAACGATTTTGATCAAAACACCTTATATTACACATTATTACATCAAAATAAAAGGTATATATTGAATTTTTCGGGAATAGCTGCTGAAGACCTGTTTGTTCTGGATAATTTTTTCTGACGCTTGCATAACTAGTAAACCGTAAGAAATAGACAAAGACTTACCACACAAAAATGTAGATCTCGTTAAAACACAATGCGTTTTTGTTATAGAGTTGACCGTTTTTAAGATGTTCCTTGTTATTGGTGTTAATTATAAAACACTTACACTTTTCTTAGACGGAAAGTGTCCGTGCTTCTTTTGTTCTACTCCTGGCCAAGTAAAGAGGCCAATTTCAATGACAATTGCACAACGATAGCTTTTAAAACGTCTGACTAGTAGCAGTGAGTGAGTAGTGCCAACATTTAATCGTCATAATGTATTTACAACAATCCATTCTACAACGTGAATGAATTTGAGGACAAGTTTTTGTCATCACCACTATTTTGACCTGGCGGACCGATTTATTAATGTTCCTGTTAGTGTTATTTACATGAATAATAGCCAACGGTCACTAAGCTAACCAATTTTCTCTCTGTTTGCCACAGAAGGGCATTTCTGTCGCTGTCGAGACCACTCTTCTATCACATGACAGAATCTTAATCCAATTTGGTACGGGCTTTTACAACGGCCTGGCAACACATGATGAATGCACGAAGAGCAGTCACAAGGCCTGTGAAAGAGCCCTAGTGTTACACTGCGTTTTCTCCTCTCGCATGTCGTGTTAACACCTCTGAGCGTTATGCACATTTAGCACGATATGCTTCATTGCAGCGATAAGCCGAAAAGAGCTTTATGGCATTGAATATTTAACTTTCTGCAATTATAATGTTGGAAGGGTGAATGAGTTTCATTTTTCGTCACTGTGCTACAAAACAGTGAAAAGAGATCTTTAAATATGAAAAAGTGTATTAAAATTTTACTTTGAATGGCAACAAAACACAGGTCCCGATAATTTTGGGAGAGAATATTAAAATCAAACCAATGTATGAAATTAAATCTTGCAAACAATGTTAATGCTGCGCAGGATAACTCTGGCAGTGGTGCTATTTTTGGTATAGTCTATTTTGCATTATTTTTGGCCAGGAGGTGGGGAAGAGCGGAAACGACCAGCCCCTGCATCAAGTGGCATCCTTCCCCCTTCTACAAGCCCTGGCTGAAAAGAATACGAATGGACTGTAATAGTATCTCAGGGTAAAACGATATGCAGACTTTGCAAAACGCTATAAATTAGTAAACAAAAACCTTAGAAGCCGCGAATAGTAAATGTAAAAATATTAGAGCAGCTAAGAGGGTAAAGCTAGCCGTCGTCCGATATGTCCTACTGGGCTTTTTTGCTTTGTTTAGCGATTTTCTTAAAAAATGTCCACGTATGGATTTTTGGTGCAAAAATGCGTTATACTTTTTAAAGTACATATTTGCATTGTTTGATTATCCTAGGAGGGATGTAAAACATATTTTGGACGCCATTTTAAAGAGACTTGCTTCTTAAACGGCTCCCTATGTAAAATGTGAAAGCATGTGAAAGCAATCTTTCTCACGTTCAATTTACTTTTTGAACTATCTTCTCCAACTGCAGCTAGAGCTCTGAAAAATGTCCCAAAGCACTGCAGAATGTGTAAGAAAATGTCTGTTTGAATTTTTATATTAGTCATGAATTAGTTTTAAAATATTTGTTAGCATGATTATGCGTTTCTTGTAGTTTTTACCGCTTTGTGATATAAAATATATGTTTTAAAAATACAGCACTTTAGGAACGTGCCGTACACCATCTGCGAACCTATTTCTGTTGAAGTCCCGTATTGACCACCCTGTAGCATGGATAATGTCATCTCAGGTGTTGCACCGGATCCCTGGCAGTGGTTCTTTGTCAAAGAGATCGTAATCATAGAGACTATTATAACCCTTCATGGTATAGCGTGATGCAGCATTACCCCATCAATGTCATACTTCACAATAAACATCACATTCACAGCACTTCGTGTAGCGCGCACTTTCTTTGAACCAGGAGAACGAGGAAGCGTCCTATCATTGAGACGCTGCTTACTTCTATACGCTGTTGCAACATCATCTTCGTCCAGTGCTCAGGCGAAAGCGACGACATTTTATGGAATAGCACCTCATCATTCTGCATGACAGTACAAGATGCTACACCTCTGCTGCAGTCCAGAGTCTCTTGCGCTGTGGCAATGGGAGATTCTGGAACATCCACCATACTCACCCGACATGAGTCCCTGTGATTACGATATCTTTGCCAAAGTGAAGAACCACTGCGAGGGATCCAGTACAACAACAGAGAAGGCATTTATCCATACTATAGGGCGGTTAATACGGGACATCAACAGAAGTAGGTATACGACGCCTTCCCAACATTTGCCAAAAGGACGTAAATAACGGGAACAATTATGTCGAAGGTGTGTAACTATAAGTACCTCTGTCAATAAGTAATTTCAGAGAAACAAATAGTTCTCATTACATTTTAGTCAGCCCTTGTATATCTAGAATGAAAAGACATATTTGAATTTAACTTGGCATGAATGCTTTTCTTACTTTCTAATGTTCGGGCTTTAATACTTTAGAAAACGCTTTTATCGTTTTGGTGTCTCCTTAAGCTTAAAAACAAAAACTATATGAGACAAAACTCAATTAGGTCCCTCGAGAACACAATAAAAGGATGTTATATAAGATACTGATTGTGTAAAATATGGGTGAATCTTCCTGAAACGGTGCACAGCAGATGGAGCACGAATTACCCGGCTTCGAATCCTGTTGAGGAGGGAAAATCGCCGTCCCAAAGAAAATGTTGCTCCGAAGGTGTTTATAAGTCAATGAAAGAAGTTTGAGACTCAGTCCCAATGATCTGAGGATTCCTGAGAACACTTAAGGACACCATCAGCTGCGTAGCTCTCGTCAACTGCAATACGAAGTACTTTGTTCTTAAGATTGTACTGCATTCAGTTTACTTGCAGCTGTGGCACAAATTAAAATTAAATTGAGTTTTATTTATGGACGCTTTTTTAACTGCTGCGGTTCTTAGCGTCTTAGGTTAACAATGTAAGTATATATGAACGTAGCTATGCAATAAAGAACCAAGCAAAATACCGTTTTTATTTTATTTTTTGTTTATTTTTTGCTAGAGCTATTCTACGAGGGCCATCCAGAGAGTGACAGACGATTTGGCATAACTAAATAGAAACGAAATTTATCTACACAAATTTCCAGTACCTTACTCTATTTCTTAATGTAATCTCCATTTTGTCACGATATTTATTTTTACGTGGTCCCAGTTTTTCAATACCAGGTAATACTTTTCTACCACCAAAGAACTTATTCGTTTTGTGAATGCAAAAAGTATTCGGCGAATTGAGTTTTATAGGCAAATAACGCAAATGTATGGTGATAATGCAATGCACGAGTCTTCAGTGAGGAAATGGCTCATAATTTATGAGTGATCAAAGATGAACCAGTGTGTGTGTGTGTGTGAAAAAGACCGGAGTGGAAATTCATCAATCGTTATGGTGGAGTTTAAAGCAAATGTTGATAAAAGAATTTAGGAAAGCCGGTGTTTCTCTTTGGACACCGTACATTACTTTTTGAATGGAAAAATTTCCCAGTCATGAAGACCTTAAAGTAGCATTGACATCTTGGCTCAGAGTTTTAGCGCTGAAAGAGTACAACATCGAAAACCGTTACCACGTGACAATAAATACGTTGATAGCAATGACGATGACTTTGAAAAATAGAGCAAGGCACTGCAATTTTGTAAATAAAGTTTTGTGTTGGTAACCTTCGTTATTTAGTTGTGCCAAATCGTCTGTCACTTTCTGGATGACCCTCACAATAAGCTATTAGGAATAAAATTATCTAAGTAAATATCACTGTGCAGAAGCTTCGCTTACCAGTATTTCGGATTTAAACGAAAGGCTTGAGTAGTCATTTGGATATGAATATTTACTTTATAGTCTGTTTTGTACAGAACATTTTTCCTGTAACTTATATTCTGCGGCACGTTGCTATCCCCCTCCCCGCCACAACACACACAAAGCCCTGAGAGCTAATTTTTAAAGATTTGAGTTTATTTTTATTTTGTTTACGGACGCTGTTTACCCACTATGGTTCTTAGCGTGTTATTCTATATTGACCGTGAAAGATTGGAAATTTTGCACAAAGATCTATTTATTAAGCTTGAGATTAATTAGTGCATTCCGGGAGATGTTCCACACTGCAGCCACCAACGGGCGTATTGTTCACCAGACCCCAGGAATAGGTATGTATTATCGACGGGTGGCCGAACCCGACCGCGGGGAAAGAGCAACTGTGGTGTGATCCTAACATAATCCAAGCGATATTTTTACATCTCAACGCGGGGAGCGCTAGAAGTCCACTCTCTAGGTCTGAAAAGAACCCTAGGTCCTCAGACCACTCCAACGCCACCCGGTCACCCAAATTTGTATTTCCAAAGCTCATTTTCCACCACGGAAGGGCGCCCACATCGCAGTCTTCGCCAATACTTACAATCCTGAAAGAGACCGGTTGAAATGCAAAGGAATGAAATGAAGGGACACGATATTCGGGGGCGGCCGCACCATGGCCGAGTGGTTAGATCACTCGTCTTTCATCGAGGTGGCCCGGGTTCGATCCCAAGCGACCGCATGCGAGATTTGTGGTGGATAAAGCGGCGCAGGGTGGGTTTTCTCCGGGTTCCCCCGCCATCGAATTTCACCGGTGCTCCATCTTCATTTCATGAATCACCAGTGTTACCACCTGCGGTGCCACAAGTAGTAAACGTGTGCGTTGAACACTACCAGAATAAACAAACAAACAAACGATGTTCGGGGAATGAAGAAACCTCCCCTCATTCGCCCGGTGATCCTTTGAAAACTCCCGAAAAAACCCCATGGGTCAGAGAGGCCCGCAAAGAGATTCCAATCCACGAGCTTCCGAATGCCATCACAGGCGAAACGCCAACTCCACCTGCCTCGATAGCTTGAGGTTCTTTTAGGTGGCGGAAGTATAATGTAAGGGATACCGGTTTTACTGCTCTTCCGAACGAAGCCATGCTAAGGACTTTTATATCCGAATACATTCATCACCCTGCGCCGAATTAAAACCGGCGACCTTGGAAACTGGATGCTAGCATGGCAGCCCTAGACCACGGAAGAGGACTTTTAACATTTGATATTCACCCTGTAGCTTATTACTCGTATTAGCTGCTTTGTTTCTTAGGCTATTATTATTATTTGTTATTTTTGCCTAAAAAAATGAGATTGTTTTTTCGTCTCAGAAACGTGCCCTCGGAAACTTTATTCCTGAAGATATCGCACACGCAAGCTAGGCCTTCTGTTCGGGTCATCTCTTATTAAGCCCAAAAGCTTCTAACCAGCCAGGATGTCTGTATTATTAGCATGAGCGTACCTCTTTCGCTGTATAACACCTGGGCATGTTGCTATTATTCATAATTCTGACCAGCCTTGGGGAGGTCCGCTTCTTTGGAGGCAGTAATCTCTACCCCTCCTTCACTCATTCCTCTACTCTCGACTTTGTCTACCTCCGGCAGTATACTATGTGCTATATTGTATATTGAAAGCGCAGTAAATATTCCCAAACGCCAATGCTGGATATACAAGCCTGACAGACTAGATTTATCTGTTCCTAACCGTGGACACATCCTAACTGGAAACACTACAACTCGTAATGTCCATGTTTGGTTCCACACACAAATGTGATCAGATATTTTATGTATTAAACGAAAGTAAAGCAATTGTAATGTTCGCAGAAGTTAAAGGCATATGGAGGCGGGCCTTACTGATGCCTCCAGCAATTCATATACTAGCCCCTCTTACCAGCGCTGCCGTTTCTGGTACTCACATCTTACGTGTCTGAATTGGGAACATCTTCATTAATTACGCTCAGATAAATATTATCAAATGATAGACGTCAATAGTATAGCTAGACAATTTTAATTTCTGACCACGGCCGTACAAAAATCCTGTCCCTACGATGCTCAGAATACAAATTATATTCTGAAAATAGGCTGAAAAATAACATAAAATCGTTCCTCGCAACGCTTATCTCGAATATAAACATACAGTGTGGTATAATACACAAACCACGCAGTTTGAAAAGAATGAGCTAATGTTCAGTTTTTAAAGCAGTGGTGTGTTATTTTACTCGTATTACTAAATTGAACGGGCATGATAAATCGTGTTTCAAACTTGAGCTGAGAACTTGTTAATATACACTTTCAATTGTTATATTTCTTTTTGAGTTACGAGTGTGTTAATTGTCCATCGAAGCAGGGACAAATGATTTGTCGATTTTTAAACGTGAAGTAAATCATTCTCAGTCGCCAATAGAAATACTACGCTCAAATTAGCGGATGTAGAAAAGCGTATGCACAAGGCAATAAGCTTTGTAACTAGGTTTCACGAGTCGGACATGCAGAACAGCTTAGGAGGAAGATTTCAACAAAGACATTTCCAGTCCATTATATTACTAACTTAAGGAATGAAAGAGACAACTCCGAATTAAGTGCTTTCGAAGAGGATGAAGGCACCGTTTAACGTGTTGCTGTTCCAGTCTATTAATGGTTAACACCTTTAAGGTAACATGGTAATGTTTTAAGATTGTTTAACATGTTAACTAGGGAAATCATGGACGGCAGCGTGACTCACGCACACAGTAACCACTGCATTTGGCAACAGCGTCCGCGCGAGCATTGCCCAGCGTTCATATGCCTTTAAGCTTTGCGGCGATTATATACGGTCTAATTTAGATGATAAGAACCAGCTCTTGATCGCCCGACCCATGTGACTGTGTGACGCAAATATTGTATTATTGTAAACTTAATAATAAATTAATACTGCTACTGCTAGAAATTCTCTCAAACCAGACACAGAACACTTAATTCAAAGGTGTCAGTTTTCTTTCCATCCCCAGAATAAAAACATGTATATTTCAGAGTTTTTACTCCCGATGTGTATGATTTTCTATGTAAAGTGTTTTTTCACATGTATTCTGGGTTCTTAGCATGATTTAGTATTGCAAAGTAAAATATTAATTGCTTTCAGTATTTATGAGTAGGCTTTTGAAAGTACTTTATATATTCATGTGTTTCCAGCACATAGGTATTTTTTATGCTCTTAAATGTCTGGAAGCGTTTTAAACAATTGTTTCAATTGCTTTCAGTACAAGTTTGAATGACATTTTGTTAGTAGCGTAATCTTCTAATTCTTATAACACCAGTTGATGACCTTGCGTCCAAGCCCCGATTTCTCGCCAAATCATACCAACTTTAGAAATCACCAAGACCACGAGTAGATTAGCAAAGAGCAAAGAAGTCCAGTATAATTAAGGGAATGGATGTGGCGTATAAGTGTAATTTCTTAGCATTACTCATAAACGATTAAACGAAAAATTCCTTTTTGTTCATTCGGTTATAGAGGATAATTACTATTCATGCACATTTAAATCACATTGTAATCTCCAAAAATTGGTGAAATTAAATATCAGAATAGTGGATTACAAAATACATATTAATTTAATATATGCAGAGTTATATTAGGTCATGCTTTAAAGGTTATGTTGCGCAGTATTTTTTGCACCTACTCAGCAGAACTTTGTATTTGTCAGGCAAATATATATTACGAAGTATATTAATATTTTTAAGTTGACGTAATATATATATATCAGCAATTTCTTGCCATCTTCACCCTTATGTAGGTTATAAATATGTAGCATCAACTTTATACCTCGTAAAATACATGAACTTGAAATTCCACTAGATTTGGTTTTCGTAGGCTGCCTGCCTGACGTCACGCAGCTCTGAACGTAAAAGCAGCAACATGCGCTTTGTAATTCCCGATTCCATACCAAACAACCATCTCAACTTCCAATTACACATTTGTCCTGCTAACCCATCGATCTCATTGTTAATCACCACAAACAAATCTGAACCTTCAGTCAAACGCGGAAGATTGCGGATAACCCCACAAATTGGGCAGTGTGTGTTTGTCAAAGGCGTTTTCCCTTTCCTGTGTGGTCACATATTCTGCTCACGCTTCACGTATTTGCTCTTTTGAATTACCACTAACAAAGCTGAGATTAGCATGACGCACTTAATAAAATTAAAGTTGTACGTGTACAGATAAAGAAGGGTAGTTTTGAAAGACGAAGTTAGTCGTTCCCGCCTCTCTTTCTTGATTCCACAGCATCTGATGAAAGTGCTGTGATATAAATAACACGTATAAGATTTACTTCCAGGTATCCTACAGCTCTGTAAATTAGTATATGTACCATGGAGCTGAGTGGCAAGTTTATTTGCAGTGTCCTTAAGTAAGTATTTGTCCATTAATTCTGTTTATTATCTTAAGTACCTCTGATATACAAGTAAAATTTACGTTGCTTAAAGCACACCGTATAGCTTCTCAAGGCAATTAAAAATATTACCAAATTATGGTCCGCGCAGCCCACGCCTTCAACTGCTTCCCCTCTTTCCACTTTAGCCAGCCAGTGTTCGGAGATGGTAGAAAAGGTGGGGCTGGAGTGAGAGTTTATCCCCGTTTTAACATTGTTACAATACGCACATGCATGACAATGTGGGATGTGAACAAGTACTTGCTTTCGCAAGTGGCAACATTGTAAACAGTCTCCCTATGATGTCCTCTATGTGACTTACCAGAACCTTATTTGTTGAAGGCTCCGACATTAGCTCTCAATTTCTATACTCTTACAAGTACCCTATGATTCCCCTCCCCCTCACTGTTCTGCCAGCATTTGATTTATTTGAAATAATTCTCTCATGTCCAATTGCAGAAAAGAATAAGCTTTTTTAAACATTAATTTCATGTGTAATTTGTTACTCGTTTTCACCACGAGATACCTCTAAAGCATCACGTTTATTGGAGATCGGCGCAGGGCTCATTTAGTGTCGCTGACTTTAGGGACTCTGGGTAGTGTTTTTGTTGCATCTGCACCCCTGGTCATTATCAATAAGTGCAATACGAGCGAAATAGGTGTCCAAAGTGATTTAGAGAGTTAATAAATTATTTCAATTTATACCTTATGGAAGGGAAACAATAATTTAGTTTAAACCAGTTACATATCTCAATATTTGTAAAGTATTTTGTGTTGTTCATTTTGTAACAACTTTCTCTGGCGATATATTAGATTCTTCGAGAACATAAGACGCTCACATTGGCAACATTACAGCAGCACGGACCCATAGCTGCGAGCAAGATTGTCGCTCTCACTTTCAAAACCAGAAGTTGGTCAGCGCGTAAACAGGCTTCACTTCCACTCGTCGTCGTGTTTGTTTCCATTAACGGTCCTGAGGAAAACAATACTGCTTATCCTCACCCGTCATTTCGACTATGATGTTTTGTTTGCAATGTGAGCTGGCTCTCATAATGAGTTGTCTTGAACTAAAAATGTGGCTTATCTCTCCAGCCACATTACGTCTCCAAAACCATACTCTAAAAATTAACTACAAAGATTTTCGTGGAACACAAAACTATTATACTTTTTGCTTGTAGAAACTCTAATAAATACCTATTAGAAGCAATGCAATAAGATTTCTTCTACTCTATTGGTGCAACTTTTTTGACGCGGTTTGGTCTCTCAAAATATCTAAATTCTCTATTTTGGAACAAAGAGAATAAAAAAAGAAATTTCTCTTCTAGCTGTAAGCACTTAATTCACAAGGATTACAAATTTCACAAATAGATAGATTAAAATACTTATGCATTATTTCATTGTAAACAGATCCAACACCTATTTCTGTATTGCACTGTACATCAAAATTAGACACGTTTTGCTGATGTTTACGCACCACAAATATTTGTACACTGTTATTAAGGTGTTTCAATCTAGATATAATGTGTGGTGCAGTGCAATGTAATCGAACTTTTTGTTTCTATTTCTTCTCTTCCTTTCTAGAGTCTTTAAGTATTTAAAGATGTGCTTATATGAAATGTTCTTGTGAGTGTTTTAATTTTTAGAAGAGAAAGCATAGAAGCACATCAGTTATTTCGTATTATCAGATACATTTTAACTCACAGTAGCTACTGAGAGACCACGGAGATATACACGCCACTGATGATGCCTGCCGCAGACGCAGGCGAAACGTCTGGGGAACGACGGGAGAAGCCCAGTGGATCACGGCCTAAAAGCCCGGTTTTGTTTTGTTTTATTTCATTAATTACTTCACAATATTTACTTTAATTATCTAACATGTATTATTCTCTTTAAATTGTCCCTAAACTTCTTTAAGGTCAGAGGTAACCACGAAAGGCTGCTACAGGCAATGCATTCCATTCTTCTATGGTACCATTAACAAAAGAACATTTTCCTACGTCGCTTCTGTACCCTTAATTTTATACAAATAATCGTTTCGTCCATAAGCCAAAATTACAAGAAAAAATAGCCTTGTTGGCAAAACCGACGCTAAGAAGACAAGATCCATTTGACCTTCAGTGAAGATTTGTATTCAAATGTTGTATGACAGTAAACCACTATAGGAAAAGAAACACTGAACAGCCGTTTCAGGAGTTAATTCCGCATCTTTCGTTCTTGCTGATTGACTGATTCATTTACGGCGTTTGATAATGATGAGATTGAAAGCGATTTAACCCTCAAATGGTACGGTACGAAAATATAACATGATTGGTACAGGAGCTCTGAGATATCGCGTTAGTTCAAAACAATTGCGGTTAACAATCCTGACAGTATAATTGTTTAAAACTGTTTCACTGTATTAAAAAGTTCACTAATAAACACTTTTTGACTTAAATAACTTTATAATATTGGGCAAAAAGTAGGTATTTGTTTAATTTGGAAAACTGAACACTTTTGTGTAGTATAAACAGCCAGTCTTCCTCTGCACAAATTCGACACACTTTTTTTGACAAACTTTTCGACATTTTGCACGCTGACACTAGTAGCAAGAGTATCCTGTCTTTCTTTTCAGTTTCGGGGGGCACAGAGTTCCTTTTTTTCTGTTCTCAGAAACCTCTTCTTCAGCCGCGTCCTTCTCTGGAATTTTGTCAGGGAGCCTCAAAATCCTTCTCATATTGAGTCTCAATTCTTGTAGTAAATTGTGTGAAAGTCTTCCTCTTATGTAAGTCTCCTTGGAAACCGGAGAAAACCCACCCCTGCGCCGCTTTGTCCACTATAAATCTCACATGCGGTCACTTGGGATCGAATCCGGGCCGCCTAGGTGAGGGGCCACCGCGCGGACCCGTTTCATGGGTTTGTTTCCAACAGAGTTAGCTGGAGGTCGCAATCCAGGAAGATGAGTCAAAATGTTGTGAGCTCTGGTTTAAACATTTCGTGGTGCGGGTGTTTTGTTCCAAACGAAAATTTTTTTCTTTAGGAAAGTTGCAGCGTTACTTTGTACACTTTCTGTCTGAGTTTCTGACTCATCCTCGATTCCTGAATGTCAACTATGGTCACTTTTCGTTACGAATGTGAGATCACTGTCAATAAATCTAAGTCTTCTAACTCCGCTAATGTCTGAGTTATGAATTCAAAGAATCTGGGATCACCTGCTCTCATGGACGATAAGCCCGGGTTTTCAGACATTTTCTGTAAATGAATCTAAAAATATCCCCTATATGCTAGTAGCAGCTATATTTGTTATATTGCAGATGCTTGTTTTTTTTTAACATATTCGTGTATATGCAATTAGTTTACATCGAAAAGTTGCATTTATAAATATACTGTTAGTTAAATATTAAGTAATATATACACATTCTAGTATATTTGTTTAATAGTAGGAATATTACACATTATTTTCCTCGAAAGTTTAAATCGAGAATTAAAAAATATGAATAAGTAAAAGTATTTACTTTGTTGAAAATAAATACCATAACTGGTATTAAACGTCTGAGAGACCTCTTCTTGAGTTCCAGACATGTAAGTCAACAATGTGAACAAGCAGAACACGTCCACTTAACATTTCACCGGCGGTCGACAAGACCGCGCAATACCAGTTAAGTGTTAAACCTTATGCAACTCAGCCTAAAGGCTTTCTGTCACTTTCCATAGTTTATTATAAGCTTAGTCGAGTTATCGCATTACAAGTTGGGGTCCTACTGCTAGAGTTTAGACACTTCGCAGATGAGCTGACTTTCTCTCTAGAACTTCTCATTCTAGAAGAAGATTAACTTGTTTTATCAGATACCTTACAAAGGCGACATATTGGTTCCTCGTGGAATATTCCACTCCACCTAAGATGGTTTCTGAAGACAGATTTTCCGGTGAGAAAGTTACTGATTTTCCTTACGAGATGCCTATTTAATTTAATTAGGCAAACACTTAGATGTTATTTGTTCCTAGGGGTCCAGAACCATCTTTCGTTCAGTGGCCTACTACATTTTAGTTGATCTGAGGTTAATTGGTTCTGAATCTATAAATGGAGTCTAAACCCCTTTCTTGGCCAAAAACAGCTTGCTCATTACCTCCAGCACCGTACGACCGCGTACCAATACAGATTAAATTTGATGGTGGATAGGTGGTTAAGTAACTTATGTCCTATTTCTCAGGCAAAATTTTACTTCAGCTGGTGTGAATTGTGAGCATTCAGTGCTGTTGGCAGTTAATAGGAATATAATTTCTTTCACATTCAGGTGTGCCAACTATTTCTGCCCTGAAGACTGTGAAATGGAGTTTTATTTATGGACGCTCTTACCTGCTGTGGCTTTCAATGCCCCTTAACATACCGGGCACGAAAGACTGCTTAATTTTGCACAGTGACCTCTTTACCAGGCTTGAGATTCTTTTACGTGACGTGAATCTACGACACGGGACCAACGGCTTCACTTCATTTCCGAAGAAAGCCATACTAAGGATTTTTATGTCCGAAAAAAATCCATCGTCCTCCACCGGGTTTGAAGTCGCTACCTTGAGAATATGAAGCTAACATGGTAACCATCACCACGGAGGGCGACAAGAGTCTTTGTGGTAGCCTCAAATATTCCTGTTCCAGAACGGTTTGCATCTGTTGAATTGCAGATATCTTTTCTTAGCGTTAAATGCTCCCTTTTACTACCATGGCACCGTAAGCGATGACTTTATATGGAATGAAGATGGAGCACCGGTGGAATGCGATGGCGGGGTAATCCGGAGAACCCAGAGAAAACCCGCCCTGTTTAGCCAACTCGACTCCCGCCGCGCGGCCCAGAATTGCAGATGTCGCCCCTGCTTATCTATACAGTAACTAAACTCTATAGTAAACGTGTCTTATCAATATGGTTCCGCTTTTACGCTGGTTAGTTGCGATAGCGGAATATGAGAGCGAAGCCGTGTTATGGGTACTATAGTAATAATTAGGGTGTGGGATTTCAAAATATTATGACTGTTCAGTGCGGGCGGAAGCGGCGGTGGCGGTGGTGGAATAGTGGATGGGGGCAGAGGTTTGGGACGCAAAATTGCTGAGGTCAGGAGTGGAATATTTTATCTGGAATAGGAAATAAATTTACATGTATCTGTGAATTCCAACCAAATGGTAGAAACCTCATAACATTTATCTCATTGATTGCCAGTTTTAAGGTCAATTATTTTTGTGATTGAATTGATCATAGTGGTAAAGAGTTTAATGCTTATTAACGATTGCAGCCGTGTCATTTAAATGCTAGATTTTGGTGTCTTAAGTTGGCTTTAAGAAATGTTGTTATATATCTATAAAACATTTTAACTGTCGTTTTTGGTTAGGTAAAGTCAGATTGAAAAATTGAATGCCATAGCCGGGATTTGAACCACGGATTTCCCGATCTCTAGCCGGTTGCTGTGCCACTGAGCTACCATGGCAACATGCGGATAGAATTGAATTTCTCAACTGACCCGCATGTTTGATCGGGAGATCCGTGGTTCATATCCTGGCTATGGCATTGAATTTTTCAGCCTGACTCTACCTAGCCAACTCCTGTCCTACACATGGCTTGTATGAAAAAACAATCAGTAAAATATGTATCTTTTTTACTGTTACAGAATCGGTGCGGCGTTTGAAGTTCATCTGTCAACAGGTAAGATAAACTTAAATTCTCCTATATTAATTGGCATCATCCACAGCCTAGCTGTATAATTTATTTGACCTAAAGCACTTCGTGCTCATCTGTAAACATGTTATAGAAGATGTACACTTTAGTGGTAAGTGATAACAATGAGCCACTTGTTAAAAACATTAAACCAGTCCGGAAATTTACTTTTTGGTACTCCACCGAGCTGCTGTTTACCGTATGGATAATTCTCCTGGGAAGGTTTTATTTTCTGGAAAATTCCTATTTATACTTTTACACGAATCAGAATTAGTGCTGTTTCCTTTAATTTTTGAACATGTTTTTAAAACCTGAAACAGAAAGTAGTAGTTCGGTGTTGTATGGTGCTGTCCTCAACACCAGGGTTTAAACTAAACGCCACTATCAATTATATGTGGTGTTACTGTAGTTTACACTCGATTACAAAACCGATACTTAGGATCACGAATAAGTTTGTAACACCCTACATTTTGTGCATAATTCAACATAATTTACTGTAAATCTCTATAAATAAGGTCTAAAACTTTTAATTTGACATGTTGGAGATTTCAGTCAGAGCTCCATGTAGGCCCTACACTACGGGGCCTCAAAGGCTTAGCTACGTTGATAATCATTATCCTCTATCCACCTTTACTTCACCGGTATTTTAAACAAAAGCAATAGGCTGCAACGGCTCTGACTGCCTGCTGAACGTTTCAAGCCTTTTCTCCGTCAAAAGTAGCTCCTCTTAAACTGTTGGCAGAAGCACGGATTGCCATACTAGAACTATGCAATCTTGTTTAAATAGTATAGTGTGCATGACTAAGGAATGGGAATTTACTTGATTTTAATCTTTATTCTTTAATGTAATAATGCGCAAGCGTTGTGCAGTCCATAGTAACGGCTGCCTCCAGCTAGCACGTGGGGAATGCGATGTCTAAGTACTGGCGGAGACTTGTAATGCCAGCCAGGTAGGGAAACATAAGCATAGAAAGCCCTTAAAAATGACGTGAAAAGAAGTCTTAAACTATATAATAAGTTTTGTAAAGTACCCTACGCTTACACTACACAGTATTATCAGTTTAAGGCTCGGAGTGGTTAGACCACTCACCAGGTGACCGCATGTGGGATGTGTGCTGCACAAAGCGGCGCAGGGGCGGGTTTTCTACGGGTGCTTCCATTCCCCCCGCCATCGCATCCCACAGGTGCTTCATCTTCATTCCATGTAACATGAGTGTGCAACTGCAACAGATCACTCAACTGCAACAGATAGTTAAACCAACTATTAGGTGAATTAATTGTTAACTAAGTAACCTAATAGATGGCTAACTTTAAAGCCCAGGATCTAAGTACTTACGGAGCTTGTATGTCTCCATTGAGGTACGACTACTCATACTATATGAGATCTTCTTGTGTTTTAACAGGAAAAACTTGAGTCAGTTGGAGAATTTAGTGCCCTGCTGGCATGTTGCCACGGTAGCTCAGTGGCTAGAGCAACTGGATGGAAACCGTCGTGAAATCCCAGTTATGGCATTGTAGTTTTCAGTCTGACTCTATCTCAACTTCTGTCCTACAGACGGCTGGTGTGAAAAAACCAATTCACATTCAGGTTCTTTGAAAGTAAGGATGGAAAGTCACAATTTTCTTATTCTTCTTTCCCCATAACCAAGTCCAATACTTTTTGCCGTGTCACTTTTATTTTTGCATCGCTAACTCAGATTTCGCTCCATACACGGTAGAGATTAAATTGGGTTTTGCGGTAAGATCCCTATTTTTATCGGAAAACTGCGGGGAAAGGATAATGAGAAGGTGCTGTTTTACAAATGTATTCACACTTTAAATACTCTGTTTAGCGTCACTCCCGCAACTTTTATCCTAACCATACATTTACAGCTTTACGTCTTCGGAATATTCGTGGTGAAATTCCTTTGCTGGAACTAAGTTGATGGTGAAAATGACAAAACTTTAGATTTTTTATTCATTTAAGTTAAACATTCTGTGAATACGTATAAATCATTTTGGGCAAACATTTTTCAGATTATCCACCTCTAAAATCCCATAAAAGTGCTTAAGTCTCCCATGCGCTATCTTTTAACCCTGGGTCTTGTTTGTGAATGTGTATTTTTTCAGTTTTGCACGTTTTCACATGGATTTGATTGATTATATTTCAATCTTACTCTGATATGTATGCAAAATTGTATGTAACATTTCAAGTATAGCATAGGTAGCGTCAAACTGAAAAATTAAATGCCATAGCCGAGATTTGAACCACGGATCTCGGCTATAGGCACTGAATTGTTCCGTCTGGCTCTACCTACCTGACTCCTGGCCTGCACACGGATTGTGTGATAAAACAATTAAATCAACACTAATTGGTCATAGTAGTTGACTATACTATGAATTCTGGGACTTGAAGTACCTACGACATTGTAAGTCGCCATTAGGGTATGTCATCTCAAAATAATTTGAAATCACCTTGTGGTTTACCGGGAAACATGCGAGTCAGTTGAGAAATTTAATGCCGTTCTGGCATGTTGCCATGGTAGCTCAGTGGTAGAGCTACCGGCTAGAGACCTAGATATCCGTGGTTCAATTTCCAGCTATAGTATTGAAATTTTCAGTCTACCTCTTCAGTATTTCAGGTAGTATTTAGGAAACGATGTATATATTTTATGAGTGCTTTATACATTGGCTCAAAAAAACTAATTTGTACTGGAAAAACCAGGTAGATCTTAATACCAGGATTTTGATAAAAGAAGTATTTCCCTACAACTAATAATCTAAATTTGAATCAAATACTTAGATTTTATTTTCTCCATATTAAGGTACCAAAAATGTTACTATCATTATTCCCTGACAAATGTAAATGCAAGGTAGTTGAAAATTTGCATTTTTTGGCACTAACTACAAACATGTAATTGTTATTTAAAGAACAACTTGAGCTAAAGTTTTCAGCATTTGCACGTCCATATGTTTCTCGTATTGAGTGTGGCAATTTTCTTTTCCAGGTAATTAGATTTAAAATGTAAAAAGCCAGGTAATTCAGTCCTAGTGTGCATTAAAATATTCAACATCGTAAATTTTAATGCAACCTAGCGTATCTCCACTTAAGTTAGATGCCCGCTTCTGTGGTGCTCAAAGTTACAAGCTATAAGTGACTTTTCATCAATATCTCAATCCTCGGCATATCATTATCGCGTTTCAGCTATGCAGTCACGTGACACTATCTCCATTTATTTCTATTCACTGTCAAGTTATGCTTAAAATAAATATAATGTTCTTTTTATGGAAAATAGTGCCGAAAACTTCACAATCGTTTTGAATTTAAATTTGAAGTATTCCGTTGCCATAAAGCAGTTGCGATCTCACGATAAAGCTTGTTTCAGCAACACCTTAAGTTTATACTTAAAATCCTAACTTCAATAGATCTGGAAACGTCTTCCTCTGCCTAGAAAGTGTTTCTTTGTGACTCACCGGCCACCATTTAGAACGCTGCCCTATTTTATTCCTAGAAGTTCGCTTTCCTGCATTCGCTATTTCCGTCTTCCGTGGTGTAATGGCTACCATGCTAGATTTTTTTTTTTTTTTTTTTAAATACAGTACCGGAGTCTGATCAGGACTCCGGCACTGTATATCCTACTTTTATTTACCTTTTTGTTTTTACCTTGTTTTGCCGTATTATTACTGTTTTCTTACTTTTACAACACACACACATACACACAAACATATAACACCCATGCCCAAGGCGGGACTCGAACCCACGATCCCCAGCGCTACGAAGCACCAAAGCGGCGCCTTGGCGAGCCCGGCCGTGGGGACCGGCGATGCTAGATTCATACACCCAAGGTCGCGTACGACGATGGATTTTTTCGGACGTAAAAATCCTTAGCATGGCTTACTTCGGAATGGAGGTAAAGCCGTTGGTCCCGTGTCGTAGATTTACGGCACGTAAAAAAACCTCAAGCCTGATAAAGAGGCTTCTGGGCAGAATTAAGCGATCCTTCATGCTCAGTGTAGAATGGGACGCCGAGAACCCAGCATTTAAAGAGCATCCATAACTAAAATTGCATTTCCATTTCTCAAGGATTCACGGGCTACTAGTTGATATTAATATTTAATCCGTGTGACACTACATATCTTTAATTATGAGTATTTGAACCCCTACGTCAGGTATTGGTGAGGGATGGGAGGGGTGTGGAGAAATATGATGACATAGAAATGCGATTCTCGAAAAACTAGAAATATATATTTATTAAAATTCAAGGTATCTAGTAAATGGCCAAAGAAATGCAAGTGCTTTATTTCAGAGAATAAATGTCTGAATAGCAATATGTATCATACTTCTTACCAAACTGCAGGTAATTGTAAATTCTGTAAATTCTGCCACTAGAGTAAAACAGTAGTAATTAAAACAAGAGTATGTATGTAATTATAGATTTCATATGAGCATCTTAATTGTCATTATAGTCCAGTTTCATACCACTATCTACGGAAGGTTGCCCCACTTACACTCTGACGAACTTGGATCGCCCTCTCACTCATGTCATTGGTCAAAGCGCTTGTGTTTGTTGTGGCTACAGCTTTGCAAACATTTCGGGCGGTTTTAAGTTGCATCACGCTGTCATTCGTGTCCCATATCTGTACTTTTTGCAATCTCACGATGGTTGTTCAAGGATTGAAGTACGAGAATTATCAATATTTGTGCTTTCATCAGTTGGTACATGGTAGCATTGCGAGATGTGCGCAAACCTGAAAATATTGATTGTTAAATGTGGATCTTCTGATTGCTGGAAACCTGCACTTTAATGAATAGGTGCACTTTAATGATGTACACAAGAGTAAAGCTACCAGATGCATAATTACACTCTTTATGCATGGTCAAGCATAAAATATTATATCGCTTAAAATTTGCAAGAAAAGTGTACAAATAATACTAAATACATACAGTTTTTACTATAGACAAATACCATGTTGGTTTAATAATTGGAGCTGATGTACTGCTGTATGCTTTTTTGTTTGTTTTGCAAAAACTTTAAATCCAACAATTCACTTTTAAAGCAGTACCTCTCAGTGTTATTAAAGTGTCACTCGCTATATTAAAAAATCATATTAGTATAGTAAACTGTTTGAGTCTTATATTAAAATATTTAGATAAATTTCACTTACATTTCAAGATTATAATTATTTTCAGGTAATGATTTACATGGTTGCAACTTTATCAACAGTTGTTTATATTGTTTACAGCTTCAGTTATGTATTTGCGTATCCATATTTGTATGGTTTAGTATGCTGTATTTTTGGCAGTCTCTAGTTGGGGTAAGCTAAACTTTGTCATTATTCTGTGTATGTTACAGCAGCTTTTGTATGCTACAAAATATGAAAGAGCTCATTCTTAACTGACTGCCAGACTAATTATTGCAGAATGCATCTTGTAATCGCGTACAGTAGTGTTCCGCCATTGCTGTGCGCTTGAAGGGATGGGGTTGCAGACGCTTCACACGCGTGAAGAATGCCCCAGCATGATGAACGCAACGTGCCGTTTCAGTTTGCTAACCATCACATTGGTTGGTGAAACATTTTATCGAAAGGTGTTGCTCGCACCTTTCATTCTATTGATTGATTGGTGTTGGTTAAGGGCGCTCAACTGCTAGGGTCATTAGCGCCCTTATAAAATAAAATGAAATCAAACACAGAGAGCAAAATAACAATATAAAGGAGAAATGAAAGATAAAGGAAGAATACCAGTCAAAAACAAAACAAAAAAACGAAAATGTACTAAAGCCACAATTAAACCTAAAATATACCGAAAAGTAACGAAAAGGATAAAATATACTAAACACTCGGTCAAATGAGTGAAAGGAACTGGTGATAAGAACACTTAAAATCTTTAAAAAAAAACAAAAAAAACATGAACTTCCGCTCCGTAAAAACCCGTCGCTAAAAAGTAAACTAAAAGCTAAATCCAGAATGGACAGGTCAAATTCGATAAAAAGTTAAAAACTATCGACCGCTGTGAAGTCTTCCGCAAGGACCTTCGCGAGGGAGGCCGGCAGTTGGAAAGCTGAACGAAGATCTGCTGGAGCAGCACACTCGCGGCGTACCGACAACGCTGCTCCACTGAGCGTACAGATAGGAACAGCATCCCTTTTAAAAATATAACTATGCGTCAGTTTACAGTAACCGCTTCGCAAACGAGCCAGTATCAGCTCCTGCCGACGAGATAAACGGGAGCAAGTTATCCAGTCTGCAGGGAGGTCTTTCATTTCCATTAGCTTGTTTCCACGAAGAACTGACCATTCTTCGTGCCAACATGAAAGCAGCGCTCTCCGCAAAACAAGTATAAATTCTGCTGATGAATTGCATGACTGGGTTCCATGGATGTTGTCTTTGCTCCCAAATGCGGTGCCGGTCCCCATGGGCGCGCTCGCTGATATGCCCTGCTTTGATGTTTTTTGGCGCAGGGATCGTGGGTTCGAGTCCCGCCTTGGGCATGGGTGTTAGTGTGTTTGTATATGTCTGTGTATGTGTGGGTAAAAACACTATAAATAAATAGGCCAACAAAGGAAATGTAGGAAACTGAAGAAAAATGAAAAAAGGAATACAGCGCCGGAGTCCAGACAAGATTTCGGAACTGTATTTTTATTAAAAAGGAAATCCGCAAGCTCGTTCCCCAGCAGTCCAGCGTGCTGAAGGATTAAATCGCATTCCACAATAACCCCAAAAACGGTACAAAACGCCTTTCATTCGAGCTAGATAAGATTATCATTGGTGTGAAACCGGACCTTGGTCACAAATAGGATATTTTCTACCAGATTTTAATCACACAATGAACACAAGGACTTCACAAATTTAATTGTATAGCAAATTCGTTCTAAACGTATTGGATTTACTCGTATCTATTGCCACAAAATCATGATTCACGTACTACAATACCCCAACAATCGCTAATTGGACAGGCCTGGATGGTCAGCATATGACCCAAAAAGACATGCCACGTACATAAAAGAAAGACAGCAAAGCACGCAATTTAACATGCTACTAATAGAATAGGGAGACTTAGAGGTAGAACTTGTTAGTTTAATCATGGAACAAATAACATTAACTCTGATAGAACATGGATTGGATGTCATTCAGAGTAAGCAATCAGCGACTCAAATGTATAATTCCTGTGACAATCTGGTGCAAAAACACGGAGCCCGTTAGGGTTTTCTATGGGCCTGTCCATGTCGTACATCCTGTCGTGTATGAAGGCTGCAGGAAAAGAACGTGCTTGATCCTCTGTTTTTTCAAAAATGAGTTATGTATGCTGTGAGATGTAAGATTCCGTTTTGTTTAATATTGTTAATGGACCAGTGTGATGACATGAATAGTCCACGTTCTATAAACAATTTTAGATTAGGCATGTAGGGAAACAAAGTGCTAATGTCTCTCGCTATAGGGAATGAATATGTTTTGTCCAATGTTATGTATTATGTCTCAGATTCCATGTGGGTTGGCAAGAAACTGAATTTGCCTTTATTGTTGGTATAATGAAAACCGTATTTAGTTTCAGGCACTTGTTAAATAATGCAGGCGTTATGTTTCATTTGAGTTTTAATAGTTCATTATTTATACTGAATGATGAGTTATCCATTTGAGGATGAAAGACAGAGATTCTAACATTGTTAGGAAAAGGCAAGTAACGGGTTGAATAAGTGGAGTCATGAAGGAATTAAAGGTTCAGTCGCACGAACTATACCCCCGCCGCTGAATCCTTGCACTTGGCAGTTGGGAGTTAAATTGGTATAGGTACCCACAAAAAACAGATGAAAAGCTTTACCCTTTTGACTATCTGAGCCAATTTCAAAGCAGCATTCCGATCGGTCTGTCAGACAACGGAAACGAATCTAGATGCTGCACCGTAGCAATATCTCTAGCTATTTCCAACCATGTGTTCAGTTTGTGAACTCCTAACACGTGCGCTGAGCCGTTCTGTGCAAGCTACGGATTATTCGTTGTTACTTATATTTGTTGTTATTGTTGATAGTATTGTTTGTACGTGAGGGAACATAGCAAGACTTTCGCAGTTATAGAGGTGGATAGACTTTTGCGGGAAGGTGTGGTGATTGTGGACGGGGCTTCATGGAAGAAGAAAGTGAATCATGTGCACAAAATAATACGTAAAGCACAGGAATTAGATTGAATCACCAATAAATGTCAACTATTAACGAATTGTCCTTTGACGTCGACGACGATGTTGATGACAATGACGATGACGCTTCCGAGCATGGTGACAATGGACACTTGGATGGAATTGAGCCTTTAATATTTTAAACCGGTGAAAATCAGCTTTCTCTCATTGTTACAAGCTATTTTGCATTAGTTTGTTATATATTGTCGTAAATACATAATGTATGCTACATACTTTATAGTATCACTGTTCTTTTCAACTAACGTAAATAATAACGAATTAGTTTCATTATTTATCGGTATTCATTTCCTATGTACACTGTTTAATTCGTCTTTACACAAAATAGAGACATTTGTAGTCAGCTGTTGCAGTTTACTAGTTACTCTGGCAACGCCGCAAAGGCAGCATAGCCAACCTTACGCAAACCACCCAAACTGCCAAGTGCAAGGATTCAGCGGCGGGGGTATTGGAGAAGACTGCAACTTTGTGTTACAGTGTTTTGCGGAAGTAAATGCTGAAGAAAGATCAAGTATTATAAGAAAATTTATTTATGTGGAAGACTGGAATGAACAATCATTGCATCTGACAGGCCTTATTACAATACTTCCAGTTCACAGAAGGCGATCAAGGAAGAATGAAAATGCACACAGCTTCGAGAGTGTAATCTCAACTAATGAGTGAGAGTGAAGCGTGACGACATTGTATATGAAATTCATATAATATCTGAACCATCAGTGCATCGGTTGTGAAACAGTCACACCGATCGCTACTGTGTTAGTGGCAAACTTTGAAGAGAGTGCGGTAATGTTGCTAAACATTTACGTCACTGATAGTGTGTTAGAGATGGCCAATAGGGTGTTAAGGGGTATAGCTGCATATACTTTGATAGTTGGTTGCTTAACTTTCTCTGCACATACTATATACATAGTATATAGAGAAGGTATTGTATTGCGTCCAAAAATTCGATACCGAGATCTCACCGGAAATATAAGTTTTGGGAACCCCTGAATACAAAAAAAAAAGCATTTATAGAAAATGATCTGTGTGTTGGTCTGTGGACAGCATAGATCAACAACTGAAAGAATGTTAAATAACAAACTAGGTATTTAAGTTTATTATCTATCTAGGATGCGACACGGAAGATTTTGAAGAAAATCCCCACACCCCAAGCTGCCGTTTACATGGAAAATACTTTGAAAATTTTGTTTTTCTCAAAACAAAATCTCTAATGATTTCGATTAAAGTACAAAATGTACATTTTGTATTTTCTGGGAATAGCCTCTGAAGAGCACTTTATTTTGGCTGGTTTTTGCAGAATTTTGCATAACGGTTAAACAGCAAGCGATAGACAAAAACTTACTATACAAAAATGCAGATCTCGTTAAAAGCATAAGAATTTTTGTTGTAAAGTTGACCGTTTCCAAGATATTCCTTGTTATTGGTTTTAATTTTAAAATTGTTATACTCTCCTAAGACGGGAAGCGACCACTTTTCTTTTGTTCTACTCCTGGCGAAGCAAAGAAGTGGCAGTCTCATAACGATAACTTTTAAAATATTTGGGGATCGCTTTAGCATAGCGCTTTCCTTTAGTTTCCCTCTACTTATAATGAACTAAGTAATAAGTACATTCTGCTAAAGTTTATCTCGATTAGCATCGTGTAGAAAGAAGAATAATCTGTTGTAAGAAGGTGTTTGCAGAACAGAGAAAGTCATGTGGGTGTAAAGCATAAGATTTTTTTTCCGCTAGACTTCGTCTTCATTCGATAGGTATCGCGCAATTTTGGGAACAGAGCAGAATGACAATATTCAGACATGTAGTACGCAAACACCCTGATATATAGTGGTTTCAATGCGAATGTATCATTCGGTCTGTAGATTGCGGAGTCCACGCACATACACATGCGCTGCTTCGTGTAATCATTCAGCTAGATCGCAGTAAATTAGATAACCTAGTCACCATAATGGCTAAGGGTCTCAAAGAAAGAAACTTCCTTTGGTTGACAACACTGCGGAAAGGCAGGCGGGTGAGCTCTCGCTTCTTACCTCTGGCCCTCGCTTCTCTCTGGCCCTATGCGCATAGTATGCATCCACCTCAGTGGGGTGTTAGTTGTTTTCTCTCTTCCGTAAATAATTTTCCCACAAACGCATCACATAATCTACTACCGGATATTTTCTGCACTGTCGTAACTGCGGCGCAGGATAAACAGTCTTGTTAGTATAGATTATCCATTTTGTTCCACGTGTTCACGCTTTCTTCGCCGATGCTGGATCACATAGAGGTCATTGACCTTGGAGAAAGCTTTCGAACCTATTTACACTTAATGGGGAATTAATGTATTGGAAATGCAGGCATAAAAATTAATAACCATAAATCGTATTTCAAATTTCATTGTTATGTCTTTCTCTATGAAAATGTAACTTTTAGAGAGCGCTAATAATGAATATTTGGATACGTAAGGAACCGTGACTGATTCCTCAATTTGTTACTACGTTTATGCCAATGACCTCGATATTCGGTATCGTGAGGCCTGTCCAACTCGTTTTAAGCTTCTTAAAATTCCCTTCCCGGGTTCTTGAAGCTAGGCACATCATAATATGACGTGCGAGAGCCGCGCCTACTTGGAGGTATTGACTAACCTCAAAATATACTACTCCTTATAACTAAAATTATTAGTTGCCAAATGAAGCAAGTATAATGTGATGTGATCCTTTTTTTTTTTTTTTTTTTTGTAGTGTTTAATGTCCGCTTATACTACTTCTGGCACCGCAGGCGATGACACTGGTAATACATGAAATGAAAATGGACCTGCGGTAAAATACGATGATAGGGAAACCCGGTGAATCCGGAGAAATCTCGCCCCTGCGCCGCTTTGTCCACAATAAATCCCACATACGGTCGCCTGTGTTCGAACCCGGGCCAACCATCTTGGTCGAACCACTTGAACACGGCGCGGCCTTGATGCGCTCTCGTCTAGCATAAAAACCATAAGTGCTATCGAGAGTTAACCATATTCTTCTAGAATTTTCTCCACTTCTCCGTCCGTGAACATTCCAGAAATTCTTTTGCATAAATGCAAGCGAGTGAGTGAGATAGTGTACTATTGTTCATGATGCCACATAAAATATTGGTTGTGCGAGTGAGATAAGGACTTTAGCTGTGTCGTACAGCGAGTGCTTTTAGTGCGAGAGATTAGAGTAACCTTGTGTTCGACGCTCCAGCGAACATGTGAAGCGAAAGTAAGTAGAGGCTACTCCGCCGCTTTAATGGTGTATGGACATAACCCACTTACGTTTCAGAAATAGAAAGGCAATATCAGAAAAGAGAAGTTTCTATTTCGGAAGAATAAATTGTGCTTATGCATATTTTGTAAAAGGCAAAATCAAAATGTTCCTGACCAATATATGCTTGTAATTTTAGGGGTACTGAGAGTATCCTATTTCACTACGTTAACAGTACATTCTTAATATCCCAAACTCTTAGTATCTATTGCTTAAGTTTATTTTGAAAATGTCATACTTTTAATAGTGTTTAACGCCCACTTTTTACTAATATGACAACGCAGGCGAAGACTCTGATAATGTAGAATGAAGATGGAGCACCGGTGGAATGTAATGGCGGGGGAGACCGGAGAACCCGGATAAAACCAGCCCCTGCACGACTTTATCCACTACAAATCCCACATGTGGATGCTTGGGATCAACCTAGGCCTCCTAGGTGTGAGGCGAGTGGTCTAACCACTCGGCCACGGCGCGGCCACAAAATTTCATCTCACATTTATGACAGATTAATAATGAGTTAAGACACAAGGAAATTATATTTTGCTAACAAGAGGCCATTGACACACTGGTGCCATAGATCGAGCTGGAAATGTTTAATGAAAGTAGATCGAAAATAAAAATACCCGCGTCTCTCCCACAGACCCAAGTTTGTTAAGAAACAAATGTGTGTGTGTGTGTGTGTGTGTGTGTGTGTGTGTGTGTGTGTGTTTCAAAATGATTAAACAACAGAACTTACAAATTCTTTTATATTCTTCTTTCTTGGATGTGTCCATCGCTGGGAAAAAATGAAACATAGCTACTGCCTGTATTTACTTCGCGAAATGAACCCTTGCCTTTAAGTATTCTTTAGTGCGGTCTTGCGCGCATATACTTATAGCCTCAGTGTGGGCAAAGTATATTATTATCAGCGCCTGGCATAGCACTATGTGCGCAACTTCTCTTGGGCTCTCTTATTTTATAGTCTTTAACGCCCTCTTTAACTACATAGGCACCGCAGGCGATGACAGTGATGATGCTTGGAATGTAGATAAGAGTACTGATGGAACGTGAGGGCAGTGGAAACCGGAGAAAACCTGTCTCTGCGCCACTTTGTCCACCACAAGCCCATTATTATTAGCGCATGGCATATCACTACTACGGCAGGCGATGACACTGGTGATACAGGGATTGAAGATGGAGCACCGGTGGAATGCGATGGTCGGGAAAACTGGAGAAACCGCCACTTTGTCCACCATAAGTCCCACGTGCAGTCTTGGCAGGCCTTGGTAAGACTCAACAATCTAACACTCGGCCAGGGCGAGGCCGTAGAACAGTGGTTCTACGGACGGTGGGAAGAAGGTAGCACACGCCCGCCTGTCTTTCAGTAGTTTTGTCAATCAAAGAAATTATTTTCATTGAAGCCCTCAGCCATCATGATTTATAGATTATCTAATTTACATCGATCTAGCTGAATTATTATACGAAACACAGCAGACATGCGTTTGCGTGAACTCTAGGATCTACAGAAAGAATGAAGCCACTAGATGGCAGGTAGTATACTACAAGTGTTAATGTGGTCGCCTTATCTTTTTCCAAAGTTGCGCGAAACCTACCGAATGAAGACACGATCGCCCAGGAAAACTATGTATTAGGCAACTGATCGTTGAGCAAAAGTCAGACTTAAAGTTAACCGTTACAACTTACAGCTTTGATATTTTTCCGCCGAATAGAAAATATTGTGGCAAACGTTGAAATACGGATAGTTTTGTTTTAGAAGTGTTTTCAGTATATAAACTCTGTTACTCAATCTGTACACTTGTGAGTTCAAAATGTGAAATATTATTTTTAAATTTCTGTCAAATTTAAACGCAAAGCTATTACAATTTTCAGAAATACAATCTCTTTTGGTTAATTTGTCAATAATATCGTGCTAGAAGCTGCAAAACTATATAAGTAATATATGATTCAAGTTTCGTTGCTGTAGGTATCATAGCTTCAGAGAAAATGCGTCATTTGCAGAGAAAAATCTTAGTTTCGAGGAAAATGAATTTAAAGGAAACAGTACACAGAGTATACTCACCAAACTTTGATATGCATTCCGGATCTATATACATTGCCAAACTCACTGCTAACAACAGAATAGTAAAGGGAAAAAAATGCGAAATATCTCTGTTAGAATCTAGCTCGTAATGGCGGTAGAAGAATTTGCTCATTATGCAGGGATCAGGAAGACTGGATGCATGCTTTGGCAGATGGCGTGAAGATGGAGGATGTTAGAAAAAATTACTACCGGAAGTATTTTTAGCGTCGGACAGAGGACAGCATGCTTATAAAAAGCCAAAACTGGCCAAGCTTGGGCACATACTTAATGGAAGAACATGTACTAAGAAGCAAGATATTTATGTAAGTACTCTACAGATATTCTTGGTACCTGAACACGTGTTTGTGAATACGTGGGTGTAGTTTTGAGTGCGAGTGCGTGTATGGGTGATACCAGAGTGTTATTTCTTTTGTTCGTGTGTTGTTCTGATGTAACTCGCGTATGTGTGTTGGTATTTCGTGTTGTGAAGATGTGTAAATTAGGGTTGGGCAACATTTCAAATTCAAGTAGTTTTAGAGCGCATGAGCGGTCACCCGAGCCAAGAGACTGACGCATTGACTATCTTCAAGCTTCTTGCTGGGATGAGGAACGCTCCTGGACCCTGTGTGGGGCGGGGGCCCGACCATCGGCGTGCTGTGCCGTCGATGTAGTTCCGGCTGTCCAGTGTATCTCCTCAACTCATTCATCGCGTAGCGTAGGTGCAAAACCTCAGGTTCAATGCCAGTCCCCTCCGACCCTATCCTCTCCTGCCTTATCCTAATCTAACCTATTCCTAATACACTTCTACTTTCCTGTTAATTTCCACTCGAGTTCAATTAGAGTTCGTTTGTTCAGTGTCTTACAATTTGCACTGCTCTTAATCTAAATTGCATTGGAGGAAACACAAAAGCAGAGAATCACACAAGGACTTTCAAATTTTGCACAACTGCAGCAAGGGGCGACATTCAGAACAAATGCATCGAAACTTCACAAGTTTAAAGGGACACTGTTAAACTTTTATATTTCTGCAGAGATGCTTCTGATATTTTTACTGTGTGTGCTTGGTTTTATTCTAATACTTATAATAACGGAAATTAAAATAAAAAGAATAAAACAATAATAGAAATAAAAATAATAATAAAATAACAAAAATAAAGATAATGATTATGATGAAACTTAATAATAATGATAATGTTGGTAATAATGATAATGATCATCACGATGAAGATCATGATCATGATGATAATAATAATAATTGAAAATAACAATGGTAATAAAAATAATGCTAAAAATTATAATGGTTATAATAATTGATACCAAATTTCGCTCAAATTGGATAGATATTTTGCAAGATATAAAGTTTCTCATAAGCGTTTCTGTGTAAATATGTTGCACAGCCAAAATGTTCTATAGGCTTAAAAACTTGAGAAAATTTGTTGGAGTTTTTTTGAATTGGAATTTTGAACTACACACTAAAGCTTTATGCGGCGGTTTCAGTAACTATGATGATTGTTTCCAAAATTAGAAGTTTTAATCTCTAAAAGTACTTTTTCAACTATAATAATTTTTAAAACATTACTATTGGCCTGTCGCCTGTAATAGTACAATAGATATTTCTACATATACTCAGAAATGTGAGTTCTATTCAAAGGAAAACAAATAGGCGTGGAACATTTTGAAGGTATGTAAATATTGTGTTGAGAAAAATGCTCTTTAATAAAATAATATGCCAGGAAGCAGGTGTGTAGTACGATCTTTAATTGGCTAAAGAGGTCCAAGCAAGGGGCAGAGAATATTGTTGATTTTCTATGGATGCCCAAATATTCCAACAGCTATTTGTCAGCAAAATTAATTTTTAATTTTTTGACCACTTACAGTTAAAGCTTCCCTCCCAGTGTCCCACGTGGGAATCCGGAATTGGTCAGCATGAACTCTCTCTTTAGTCCACTTGCCTTGAGGATGAGCAACCTCACTTTCTTTAGTTATTACGGAAAATTCTAGGTAAGCAAGCTTGTATGGCTAAGAGAATGCCCATTCTGACTCGTGATTTTTTTATGGTTTCCCCGAGTCAGCTTCCGAGTGATAGAATTAATATTCTTCTACGAGTTTCCCGTCCATCCTTTCCTGTATGCATGACTTCCTTCTGATGTGTTGTAGTTTTGAACCACCAGGCGAAGGTGTTAGGCGGGTTGCAGCTGGGTGGTGACTTTGTGTCCTGTAATGGTTTCTTCCCTGACGCCGTCGCGGAACTGTTTGTCAGGACCCGCCATCGGGTGCTTTCGGACGGGTGTCTCCCGTGGGACCCCCAGAGGCTCGGGGTCTCTGGATAGGGCCTGGTCGACGGCGGTTGCGTTCAATATGGAAACGTTAGAGATTCGTCCATGCTTGTGTATGTTGTCATCCGGATTTGGTCATCCTTCGGCACTTTCACCACATCTCTCCCTCCCGGGGGATCACCTAATTTGAAAAAGCTCACAATGTACTACTATTTGCGGTGATGTGCGTCAGTGACTGTAGGCCCCATCCGCGATAATTCTAATATACCTCATACTTTCTTTGGTTTTCTCTACCATCCACACACCCTTATACGTGCACAGACACAAACACACAATTACGTTTATATATGATATATAATAATATAACGAGCGAGTCAAATAACTACGAACCGGCTGCGCGGTTTTGCCTGTGCGCGTTCTCGGCACTCGTTGCCGTCTGCCGCTATCTAGAAAGGCGCGAATGATACCATTCAACACAACTACGTTTAAAGGATTTACTTACCAACATTATGAAAGGAGATGCTGAAATTATCTGGCGGATATTTTGTTTTAATTCTTCCAGAGTATGTGGGTTTGTCTTGTACACCTTATGCTTTAAGTCACCCCCAGAGACAGAAATCGCAGAGGGTTAGGTCGAGGGACCAAACGAGCCACAAATATCTACTAATAATTCTGTACTGAAGCACACTTTCAATTCTTCTTATCGAAAGGTTGGCCGTATGCATTGTTCATGAATTGTTGTATGGCCTGGAGCTTTTATATCTGGAAGTTTTTCTGCAAATCGTACTTTCACTTGAGGAGCTGACTGAATTAATACATATGAATCATAAATAAATAGACGCTGTGCAGTAGAAAACATATGTTGAGCCATAATACACTAAGTGCAGGACAAAATAATAAATCACTGTTAATAACTGAAATACACCATACCACTGTCAACTCAATACTGCACTTCCAGAGAAGAGCAAAACGCGTCAGAAGCCTGACCTTGTTTAGAGCAGCACTGCGGAACCATGTGTTCGCACGCCCAGTAGAAAAACACCGCGCAGCCGGTTCGGAGGTTTTTGGTCCATTCGGTACTAGGTCTTCATATTTATTCGGTCATTCGCGGCAGTGGGTGTATGAAGTCATTACTTCAGCGAGCCCCTTGTCTCAAAAGGGGAGTTGCGGAATCTTGGACTGCATGCACTGCCGACTTCGTAATCAGGTTGATATACCTACTGGGCGGTAGAGAACCGTTTTTCACCAGGACAGTCTCTGCGTTCTTTTCACGCGAGATGGAAGTGACCACCAATCACAGAATTTGCATGGTTGGTTGCTACTTCCGAACTGGAAGAATACGTTACC
Organism: Hymenopus coronatus; assembly: GCA_030762935.1. NCBI lineage: Eukaryota > Metazoa > Arthropoda > Insecta > Mantodea > Hymenopodidae > Hymenopus > Hymenopus coronatus. The sequence goes on from CM060900.1 coordinate 512,138,260, forward strand.
TATCAGCATAAATGCTGCGATTGGGATTTACGAGAATCAAGCGCATGTTCCAAATGTAAATATTGAAAAATTACGATGCAAGTTCCATTACACTAAGTTGACGTTGAAAATGTTGACATCCACTCCTATCCTATGTTCGCTAGTCCTCTGGAGGAGGCAAAGTGTAATTAACTCGCTCTTAGTATTGACGTCATGTGCGGATAAACGGCTGGCGGCAAAGGCTGAATAAATCTGAAGAACCTATCTATACATATATTTGCCCATCTATGTATAATACAATTTCTGTTAACGGCGACTTTGAAGTGTGTTATACGGCTTTTGAACGCAAGGGATATTAAGTCTGCTGAACTTAATCGTCAATATATAGAGATTTACGGTGAAAATGTAATGAGATTGAATGCCTAGAAAGTGGGTTAGGAAATTCAGAAATGGACTATCCAATGTTCATGATGAAGCACGGAGTGATGTTTGATTAAACAGTTGAATGAGAAAATTCGTGAAAAAAGACGGTTCACAACGGTTTATGATGTATTTACACAGATTTCAAAATCTGTTTTGTATTATATTGTCATAAAACGTATATCTTTACTGGCAGCAGCTTTCCTTGAAGAGGGAATACAAAGGCTGCTTCACCGCCTGACAAATGCTAGAGCAATGGTTGCAACTATATCGAAAAATAGGCGAAGAAATGCTCTTTCGTGTAAAAAAAAAAGTATTGTTTTGAAAACTAATATTTTTTTTATGTTGCATTTTGTTCTTTTTCTTTTTTTCTAAACCGGTGGTTACTTTCTGGTCACGCCTCGTAATTATAAGCTACTACTTTTTTAATCATAACACATTAGTCTAATTAATACATTGATATGTACCCACTGAATAAGAACCACATTGCACTCCGGTACGTATAGTTAGCACGGGAAATATTGTAGTATTTCAAAAAAAGAAAATCTATGTCGATATTACAAAGGGCATATTATGTTTTGTGGCAGTCTTTTTTTTTTTTTTTTTTTTTTTGTGGTGGTGTTTAACGCCCGCTTTTACTGCAATGGCACCGCAGGCGATGACACTGATGATACATGAAGATGGAGCCCCGGTGGAATGTGATGGCGGGGGAAATCGGAGAACCCGGAAAAAACCCGCCCCTGCACCACAAATCTCACATGCGGTCGCTTGGGATCGATACCGGGCGTCTAGGTGTATGGCACTCTGAATCCATAACGGCACTTTTAATAAAGGTACTTGCGTGTATGTGTATTCCTGTCTCTGAACAGTGTAACTAAAAATAAAAAAGTCGGATAAATACCAAACTTAGAACTTGAGTTTTGAAGAAAACCCCGAGCTCCAAACTACTTTTATATGAAACATTTTTCGAAGAAATTGATTTTCTCAAAAACTGGCTATAAGATTATCATTAATATAACAAAGTTTAAAATATTTTAATGAAAACCTCAATGCATATCATAAATTCTGGCGAGAATAGTCGTTGAAGACCTCTTCGTTCTGGATGACCTTTGCACAACTGGTATACCCTAAGAGGTAGAGGAAATACATATTTCATATATTATAATTGTGGCGGCGCCGTTGCTCCCACATAGGCGGGCCGGGTTCGATCCCAAGCACCCACATGGGGGTTTGTGGTGGAGGAAACGGCGTCTGGGTGGGTTATCTCTGGATCCACTGGTTTCCCCCGCCACTCATGCCACCATCTCACTTTCCTTTCATATCATCCACTTACTCACGCTCATGCCTGGCTAAGGTCCGACCACTCGTTCCAGGTTCTTCATTTTGTGATTCCGTGCCGTTGGCTCCCCGACAAGCTTCAGATCCCTAGGCATTCGCTTGTAAGTCCTAGGGGAGTGTCAGCCTTACATATGGGGAGGGTAAGCCGACTACGATGATTATAATACGTATCTCACTAAAGTAAATTATTTATATCAAATTTTTCTGGGATTCACGTTTGGCGAGACATTTTTTGTTATTGGTTAAATTTTATTAAGTCTATAGTTTTTTAGTTAAGAGGTGGTGATTCGCTTTGTTTTTCTCCTGTTCATCCAAAAAGAACGGAATTTCAAAGCTATCACATAATAGCCCGCTCTTTAAAGTTTTGAATGCCACTGTTGTCTAGTACGTTCCCTTATTACCATTTTACCTAGAAGTAAATATGTAACACAGCTATTTCTGCTAAGGTTTATCTCAAGTAGCAGGAAGCAGATAGAAATAAGCTTTTGTAAGTATTGTTTTGTACAAAATAGATAGAGAAGATCAAATGAATATTGCACATGAAATGTTGTATGAAAATAATAATTTATTACCTGATACAAAGTAAGAAATGAAACACTAGCATTTGTTGCTTATACTTTTTTTGTTATCTACAGGGTAATTTCGATCTAAGGGAAAAATTTCGAACTGCAATTTTGATATCAATAACATGGAATGTAATTGCGCTATCACATATCCATAGCTACAGAACTTTAATAGTGGTTTATTACATAGCCACTGCAGGCAATGAATCTGATAATACATGCAATGAAGATGGAACACCGATGGAATGCAATTACGGGGGAAACCGGGGAAACACGCTACAGAGCCGCTTTGTCCACTATATATCCCACATGCCCATCTGTAGGGTGGATTCATATGCAACGAAATTCACTACATAGCTTAACTTATTTAAAATGTTTATATAAGATATTCTGAGTAACGATTTAAGGCAGGCGTCAACAATTTCTGTACTTTGAGTAGCTGCTCTGAGCACTGTGTGGAAAGAAAGAGCTGATAAGTCCTATAGTGCTGTGGCAGTGTGCTACATTTTGTGTTTTAAATACGTAATCCGACATTCTTAGGTAAGTACACCTACCTTAGGTTCATGATTGCTAGAATAATTGCTCTAATATGTCTTTTGCATTAGTATTTGTACTTCGGGTATGAACATATAAACATTTTTATAGGTTTGATGGTAGGTAAATTGGTAGCCGTAACATTAACAATTGCGAAAAATTAATGACAATTATTAAATTATTAACATAATAAAACAATAGAATCTTCTATCACCATTGTAATGCTGTATCGCAAACAGTATGAAAATGTATTTGTAACGAGAAACTTTCACATTTAAAACAATAAATATAAACAGACAACATTGTAGTTAATTGGCCTTGAACGCAGTTTAAAAAAAAAACGTTATCACAGTTTGTCGTACTCACTTGCATGGGTTGCGTAATGACTTTGCAAATTGAAGTTTCTGATTGTAAAACGTTGCTAATAACCGAACACTTATTCGTCGCTTTCTACAAATAAGAAATATTCCCCCTACGCTGGCATAAACGTAAGAGTTGATGACCTGCGTGTTGGATTGTTCTCTGTTCCTGACATAAACTGACAAATGGTACACTGTACAAGGAAGAGAGAGAGAGAGAGAGAGAGAGAGAGAGAGAGAGAGAATTCCTGCTGCCATGTGTTTACCCACTACATGTACGGAACAAGCGACACAAAATAAACCAAATTGGTAACGCCTGCTTTAAGGTGTCCCCTAAGTTCAATTCCTAGCCAGGTGCTATATATTACCCGATTCTAAATACTACATGCTTTTCTGATCCAATAAATCCAATAAGTACGAAAGGCTAGGCAATTGCACCATAGAATAAGGTGATGCATCTGTAAAATTTGGAAAATCCAGGATATATAACATATTTTTTAAGTTTACATCAGTTAGTATGCAAACGACAAGTTTCAAAGTATTTTATTTAAGTAAACATGTTTATTTAAATAATTTTAATGTCTAAATTCATTCTTGTAATAAAAATATTTAATGTGATGAATATTTTAAACTGTTCGCATAAAAATTCTAATTTTACAATAAATGAGTTAACAAAAATATAATCACCATATTTTATAGTAATCCCAAAAGCTTGCAGAAAAAGTATTATTGTTTTTACTGTATTAAAACTCTTGATTTAAAATTTAAAAGCTCATTCTTAAAAAAAGTTATTATTTCGAAAAGTGTGTGGTAATTTTCTTTAGTGTATCTTTTAGAGATAGTACAAAACTTTTGAAACAGGTTTGTTAAAAAGTCTGATGTGTTCCATTCACATGAATTTCCACATCTCTGAAAAATTATTGTTAAAAAGCATATTCTGTCATTTATTTCATGCTAACTGAGAAAAAATTAGCAGAACTGGACTTGTAAATGGAAGGGCCATTGGATAAAGCGATGGTCATACGTGTTAACAGCTGCTTGCTATGTGATTGAAGTTCCTTTATTTGTATGGCCAGGTGTTGACAAGTTCCCGTATAAGAAAAGTATTTTAAAACTGAAACTAATAACAAGTAATATCTCAAAAATTGTCTGCTTCACGAAATATATGTATATAACATGAATTGTGTGTTTTAACAAGATCTTCAGTTTTTGTTAAGTACATTCTGTCTATCTCTTATGGTTTACCAGTTATGAAAATTAAACAAAATTCATCCTGAATGAAGATGTCTTCAGTGGATATTTACAGAAAATTCAAGATATACATTTGATTTTTCATGTAAATAATTTTAATATACGATATTTTAATCAAAATCGTTGGAGCCATTTTTGAGAAAATCAAAATTTTCGAAAATGTCTTCATGTAAAGGGTAGTTGAGGTGGGGGGGTTTTCTCGGAAACCTTCTTGTCACATCCTTGGAAGATATTGAACTTAAATACCAAGTTTGATATTTAACATATCTTCTGTTTTTGCTATGCTGTCCACAGACACGCATACAGACACACACGGAGATTTTTCTATAAGTGCTTTTTTTGGATTTGGGGGGGTATTAAAACATATATTTCCAGTGAAATCTCGGTATCGAATTTTTGGGTGCAATACACTATGCACATAGTACGTGCAGAGAAAATAAAAATGCCATCTTCTGGAATATTTAGTGCATGGGAAAATGTTAACATTTGAAGAAAATAAGGTTTAAGTTGGGCGTACCCGTTAATACGCATGCACCTTTACTTATGTAGCTTGATTTAATTGGTAGATAAACTACGCCAAGTATAAAAATTGTTTTCCTAAGGTTCATTGTATTTTATTATGATTTTTCTTTAATGTTTCACTGGTATTTCAGCTTCCTGTTTGGAACTTGCTCGATAGCTAGAACCTGCTTGGGGTCGAGACATTTCTGCAATGTTTAGCTAAAGAAGAAGACGATGAGTGAGGTCCATCTGATTCCGAGGCAATGGGCCAAGAAGCGGAGTAAGAAATTGGCAGCTGTTAGCCCGTAACGACTTGCCCATTACTGTTCCTACGATTTGTCCCATTTCTCAGTACAAGGATGGTTGTGTGTTTAAACTCCTTGCAGGTACTTGCTCCACTTTCCTGAGCTTGTAGCAACATCAAGGGAAATTAAGAAATTAGCATAACGATTCGCATGGTTTGTATCAGGAATTCTTAAATGCAACCCTAAAACGTTCCTGACACACTTCAATAAGCTTTGTTCATTAACAGGTGAATACCATATTATAACTAGGGATAGCATCTTGGGAACCGATAAGGGGACAGAATCGAAGTTAGCCCAGCATGATTTACAGGTCATTTCAAAACGACACCAAACGAAGATAACAGTCGATTAGCTTACACTTTGAATTGTCCGAGACTTGATGGCGAACTTTCAAACTTCTCTATTTAAAGTTTTATGTGCGTTTAAAAATCGCACACATTTGGGATTAAGCAGCAAAGGAGCAATGGTTGTCATACGCCGCACCCACATGCTATGTTTTCCAACTAAGGTAACCTGTCCCGCACCGGCGTGTCTATCAAACCACGCCTACACCACATGACTGGGACCTTCGCTACCAACCGGCATCTCTCTAGGAGTGGGCCAGGCACGTGCCATCTGGTTAAGTACGACTGCCTAATCTTTGGTGATTTTTTGGGAGTTTTTGTTTGTGACGAATTTAAAGCTGAAAATGATATTCACGTATCACGTACGGCATGACCAACAAGATCCACATCTTAGTTTCGTGTCGTTTCGAAACACCCTGTGAAGTTACGCTGTGTTGACAATGTAATGTGTAGGTAGTGGTACTAATAGAAGGAAGATTGAGCAGTGGTTGCGTGGTAGACAGTAGTGTTTTCACTAGCACTGGAAGGCGATTGATCCTGGGTGCATGATAAACATAAATACCACTGATTTACGGGAGCTAATAATTTTAATATTTACATACATTTAATTGCTGTTGTGCAACAAGTCATCAGCATCATGATCCGTTTCATTTTCTCTCAAGATACATACATAGATTACAATTCACAACAATATACATTCGTAACTTCTCAAATGTGAATCGTTTCCGATTGGCACGTAAACAGGTGTTATATTGTGCAAAATATCGCTGCACATCACAAGATGCGATTGGAGGAAAACCGAAATAGGACACATCATCGAACATTGGCTAAGATACTCCATCAGCAATTATTTCCGTAGCAACATCTCGTAGAACAGTTCGTACTTCACGCATTATTGAAAGTAAGGCATTTTTCTCCAAAAAAGGCTCGAGGCATTTCAATGTTCAATGTTTCCAAATATTTGTTATTGTCGTAGATATGTCTTCAAAGTTCTTCTGTATGAATTGCAAATACTCATGCAATCTATTTGAAGAAAGAGATTTTACAACCTTGATCGATGAGTAGGCATTAATTACCTGTAAAATAGTATTGTCATATACAGCATAGCACACTGCTGCGTCGAGCCATAGTCCCCAGCTTGTTTAATTAATGCGGCGCGTGCAGTCACCAATGCAGTTCGGGCGCTACTCAGTAGGTAGGCAACAGGTATTAGCATGCGTCCCGCTAACAGATCCCAAGATGCGATTCCTAATTATAACTGAGATACTAAATGAAGTAGGGAGAAGGGGGCGTGAACTTCCGTCCACACCTCAGACATGTTATTGTGAGCATGTACAGTCCGGTTTACGGGAACTCGACATTATGACGAGCAGCTATTCATGTTGGTAAACAAACCCAGGTCAGCTATAGCGTGGTAAGATATGCTTGCCCTTTGTTTCGCGATGGCGCAGGCGAACCAGAGGCCCAGATTTTCTTTTTATCTCTCTTCCGTTTTACTCCTTGCCCGGCAAAGCGAACCGAACTTCGATTGTTCAAATAGCGACAGCCTTTAAAAGATTTCAGTATCGAAATCTCTGGAAGGACACAGGTTCTCAAGCAGCGAAAAGGTTAAAGACAATTTGAACAGTAGTTCCGTACAATCCCTAGTTACTTGGCCCACTATACATATTGGATAATGCCAGCTTAAATAGCTATGGTGAATTATGTGTAGACAAATATGTATCGGAAGATATTGCAGCCAACAGACCACTCTAATCAAATGTGTGTGTGTGTGTGTGTGTTTATGTGCGTGTGCGCGCGCGCAACGAATATAATAATGTTTTTCATAATTCAAACAGTCCTGCTTTGTACTGGACGAACCTTATAATTACACCTTATTGACTAACAGAAGTTTCCTGCTAGCTAACTCCAGTGGAGGCGATGGGATACGAGAAGAACGGGACCGCTCCCCCCTCGCATTGGGCAATAACCATTAGCAAACAAAAGACGAGCCTGTGCTAGGGGTGAGAGGCAACGTACTAAAATCTGTTTCCCGGAGACTCGAAGACTCTGCTTTCAGGTCGAGATTTGGGCCTCAGTTATAGGACGAGTAAGTGGAAGTCTTGGCAACTGCGAGGCTTGGTTTCCAACCGCAAACCACCTAAACCCAAACTTAAATGTCAAGCCGCGTTTGGCGGATAGTTATCATGATCTGAAAAATACTGTATGTGATTCGCAACATTCGTTTTTTTTCGTTAAAGTAACCTAGATAAGATTACCGTGACTCGCTAAAATGCTCTGCGGCAAATATCACTGCTAAGTTACTGATGCACTAACACTTCAATAATCTGTAAAAACTGTAGCACGAGTGGTAAGATACAGTAAAACCCCATAATTACGCTCCTGATTATAACTCTATCCCGTCCATTACGTTCTATTTGTAAAGCCCCTGTAGTTCCATATTTGTTTGGCATGATTTTATCTCCTTTGGCGCTTCCAAATCCCACTTAATAGCGCTTTTGGAGCGATCAAAAAACACAAATATAGTAAATAGATTGCGAAATTTGCAATGTTTTAAATTATGATGATAAAATATGTAGTTTAACTGTACTCAGCGGTCAACCGCTTTACCTAGAACATCCCACGGCGGTCTCTGCCTATAACGGCATCTTTTCTTGAAGGAAATCTTCATTTTCAAAAGGCTTCCTGTCAAGGTGTTGTTATCCTTTTAATGTGTTTGCTTTAACTTGAAACATAGTAAGTAGAATGAGATAGCAATGCTTTCCACAGGGCAGTGGGCAGTCCTTAAGTGCCTAATCTGTCCCTGATTTCAAAGGTTTCCCTCGTTTTCCAACACCTTCTTGGAACAATACGAAATCCGGCGAAAGATATCAGCACATATTCCACATTTCGCTGTACAACTGGTAACAACACAAGTACAGCTGATAGTGAGAGCGTAATAGGCAGCGAAGGATGACTATGACAGGGTTTTCCACTATTCGGTCCGTCATTAATGCACTGCATCCCCTAGACCGGACAGGTAACAGAAAAAGGGTATTGTTTCAACATAAACCTCACGTAATATAAACCTCTTTCTTTGAATTCCGTGCAGTGTATAGCGAGTTGTGCAGTAGCATAAAATGACAGATCGTATAGTTAATAATAACGGTAAGGATACACGGCAATTAACATCGAAGATTTTTCTTTCTTGGTCTTCATTTTGTACTGCACTCCACCCGAAGTTCAGAAACACCTATTATGCTGTATTGCCTATTAAATTGGGCTAAAATTGTATTTTGAAACCCAATAAATCATATCCTGTGTGTAGTGCAATACCAATGTTTGCGCTTATAGGCCACTGTTCTTTGAACAGCGTAATTGCGGGGTTTTATTGTAGTTGAATCGCAAGAGACGCCACAGTGTGAGGAGACGCAAGAAGCATCAGAGTATCTAAATGTTTTAAATGCATAACGTATATTGCTCTAAGTCTCGCCTACATCAGATTACCCCACCATAGTTTCTATGTTGCCATATATTAAACCTTTTTCTTCGCACTTATGGCAAAATATTTACCCTTTATATGCTAATATTTCAGAACACGTAAATACTAAGGACTCACTCTGAACTTATGTCTTTCTCGTTTACCGAAACTTGAGGAATGTAATTACTTCGTCACTCGACTTCGGGCTAATTGCTTCTTCCAACATAGCTTGCCTTTTATTAATGACTTCTACCTAGCTGCTTCTACAGCATAAACCAACCCACATAATAACAGATTCTAACGAGAGAACGCAACGTTAAAAAATAACCAAAACGTATTTATAAATCGGATTTGTTTATTTTGTGCTTATCATTATGTTAGATTATTATTGCGTATGGTAATAATCTGTATTTGTTGTCGCTCAGTGATGCGTATAAATGATGCCTTGAGATATTTTAAAGTCGACTTTGCAAGTGGACAAGCAGTCATTCTCAAACTTCTAAGCTGGTTTTCGTGCTTTCTTCTTTCTGTAAGCATTCTTCATTCTTTTTCTGTAAGCATTCTTCATTCTTCTTTCTGTAAGCATTCTTCATTCTTCTTCCAATTTTCTTCAAAATTTTAAGGTAAACCCTAAAAAATGCAAATAAAAATGTTGGAAGATATTTTTTCTGAAGTGTTGATATTTATGAATATGCATTACGTTTGATTAGCTTCTTAAAAATTATTGAACGATTTGCTTTGAAAGGAAATAAGTTTTTCCGGCAAACTTAGATAGTGGGCCGCGCCGTGGCTTAGTGGTTATAGCACTCGCCTCTCACCTAGATGGCCCTTATTCGATCCCAAGTTACCGCATGTGAGATTTGTGGAGGACAAAGCGGCGCAGGGGCGGGTTTTCTCCGATTTCTCCAGTTTCCCCTGCCATCGCATTCCACCGGTGCTCCATCTTCATTCTGTGTGTCACCAGTGTCATTGCCTGCGGTGCCACAAGTAGTAAATGAGGTCGCTAAACACTAACAAAAAACTTAGAAAGTAGCAAAGAATGTTTCTAACATGTTTACAGTGTTCACATTATTGGAATAAGCAGTAAAATAAACAAAATTAATTCATCATGTGCAGTATTTATGTTTATGATTAAATAATTGTTTAAACAATAAAATAACCGCAAAACCATTAAAGATGTTGCAATACAATTTAGTTGCATGCCATCTTTGACAGTAAATGTCTGGTATAAATGTGAAACAAATGTTATTTACGTAATTATGGAAACTAGCAGTTCTACATTTGGGTACGCTTACCATTATGCCCCAGGTCTAACATCGGAAATTATTTATCGGAATTAATTGTTTTGTTTCTCTAATGCTTCTATATAAAATAATCATTAATTCTAGTACCAACATAATTACATATCGAGCTTCATTCTGTGACGAGTTAAATTTTTGCGCCGCGACTCCCTTCTACATTAAACTATTTGTGCCAAGTGGTTTAGTAGACATGTCATTTGTGAGAGAGGTGTCTGTCCATTTCATTGTCGCTCTACATCACACTACAGTTCAGAAAAGTATTATATTTTAAAGCCGGTATGTGAGAACCGTGGCATCCCCATACCAACTGCTATTTCGGAGCGGTAGCGTAGCGTATTCCTTCTTTTTGAAATGCCTATTTATTAAATACCAGGTATGACTGAAGTGTCAACATTAAATCAAGTATTTTGCTCGTTATTATTCATACAATAAAGCTTTGAAACTTAAAACTGATCAGAGTTATTAAATGGAAGAATCAGGTGTAATAAAGTTCCAGGAAAAATTAAGAAACAATACTGAGTGCTTACAGTTTTTACAATACCTAAATAAGTATCATGTTACTGATACTTGGAACCAGGGGTACTATAACAAACTTTTTGTATCATTTTGCAGAAAACATAAATTAAACAGTTCATTTATTAAAGGTGCACTAGTAATATTGAAACACCAATTGCATTGTACACAAACTAAATTATTTATATACAAATGTGTTTATTTTACATAAGGGATATTCCCATATAAAAGGGATTTAATATCAAAGTCTACCACTTCCACTTTTACAGTTTCAGAGAAAAATGAGAACAATTTATGGCCTTATTTACTGGAAATAACAGGTTTTGTTAATAAGTTCTCTTACTAATCCTATAAATTTTGCTAATTTTTTTCAACTGAATTATTGAAAGTTGTTTTCTGAATGTTCGAATTTGCAACACAGTTCCACATAGTACCTTCGTCATGATGATTGATGATTTGTCCTAGTTTGTAGATGTCCATTTTGTACGCTGATAGACTTTTTTCCGCACTGTTTGAAGCGTACAAGGACCAATAATCGACATCTTGTCTGTTTGTAAAACAGTTGCAATTAAACTGACTCACAACATGGCGTGTATAAATGAATTGCCAAATAAAGTACTCACAACGGTCAGTGGATGAGGTAGGTTTTTAAATACACGGAGCATCTTTTTTCCGATGGATATGGTAGATTCTGAAACGAATTATTTTCGCAAAGCATTTTAAATGGAATATTGATTGAACTTATAAATACAAGTGGTGCATATAGTAGGTGGTGAAATGCACTCTTAGTCGTATGGCATAACTCAGCGTTTAAAAAAATGAATGTGATGATATGTTTTGATACCAGAACCCTCATTGGTGTGTTTAGATTATATAATCAAATAATAGTTTACATAGTTACAATTCTGTTAACAGTAACTTGTATATAATTTCAATTGCACGATTATACGCCGTTGTTGTTTATTGTACTTTGTTTATGGAAAATTTTAGTTAGGGTAAGCTGAATTTGGCAACAATTTTTGTATACCAAATAGACAATAAATTGCCACACCTTTGTATGATACAACATATGAAAGAGCCCATACTACCCTAAATGTCCGACCAGCGTTTGTGAAATACCCCTCTAATTGCATACAGCTGTGTTGTGTCATTGGCTAAAGCATTGCTATACGCTGCTTGGGTATTCTAAACAGGAATTCTGAAGGGGTGGAGTTGCAGGTCGTTTGACACGCGGGCGTCATGAATTTCCATGCATCGGAAATGGAAAATTTTATTTCAACATTGAGGATGCAGTTGCTACGCTATCAAATATCTGCTTCCCTCAAGGCATTCAATCGCGTGTTCTATACATTTCTAATCAAGAATGGCTTGTTTTGTTTGATTTGTATTAAGCACACATGTATATATCAAAGTCCCATCTGTATCTGAATCTCTGATATCATTTTGATAAAACTACCTTATTTTAAAACTACTATTTCATTGCATGTGCAGAAACACAATGTACAACTGGCAAACCATTTAAGCAACGGTTCGGGTCTCGAAACACGCCAGTCTAAGTATTCAGGCTTGAGCATCTGAAGGTGTAAGCCCATAAGTAATGGGACCATAAAACCTCACGCCAGTTTCTGTGTGAATTACTATGCTTTCTCATGTATTTGCGCTATATTCCAACATACACATATGCACAATACAGAACGTTACAGAATAACGTGAACAAATATACTCTTGTTGTGAGTGCTAGAGTTTATTCATATGTAGGACATTGCCTTCCATAAAATTCTTAACTTCTATAACAGTCCTTGCTCGCTGGTTTTCTTGGTGCCGAGATTGCAATCTTTCCATCTATTGCCGTTTCTCTAGAACACACGGTTTTATTTTTCCATCGCTTGGTGCTGATACCTAGAATTCTGTGAAGCATTATCATAAATCGATTCTAGGATACTCTTACTCCACATCTCTTTTTGCAATATTTGAACACATCAGGTTGAGCACTTGAACTGGCACTAAAGAAACTAATGTGTTCCAAACGTATATTGTCACAGAACAATTTCCAGCAACTTGCCGATGACTAGCGTTTCATATTAAGGGTATGTATGACTGAAATTTCATGAAAACTTTTATTGTAGTTCCAAAAAATAAGTTAAACATTACTGAACACAAAAAAGGTCACCAGGCGCCATTTTAAATGCCTTAAATGCCAGATCTACAGCAAAACATTACAGGTGAAACTGGACTGCACTCTGCAAGTAACACTTCAGTTCGAGGTTTCATTCGCAACATGCAAAGTAAAAAATGAAGTTGTGTAAAAGAGTAAAAAGGCAGAAAAGGCAGTAACAGAAGCTGAGGATCCAACCTACTAAGCTGATGGATTTTAATGTGAGCCATGCATTCAAATCTTTCATTGTTTTCTCGCTATTGATATTTTCAGCATTTTTTATTCCTGTAAAATGCTCCTTGCGGGGGAGTTTTTCTGTTATAAACATAAAATTTTCTGCACATGTTTACAGGGATACAATGAGATGCACTGGATTTTACTATCAGATGTATCAGATCACATGTTTTCAATTTTTAAACACAAAACTTATATTTTTATGACAAAAAGGCACATTCATAACTTTAAAACTTGTTGCAGCTTAAACCAAGGGATACACAGAGACACCTAGGCTAATTTCAAAAAGTAGATATATTGTGTACCTAGGGATATAATATTAGATCAAAATGTTAATTCTTTTGTCGCAAGCGATTTTTTAGTGACGTGGCAGAAACATAAATTTGACTCTAACACCGTAGTGTCTCCTTTACTCAGCAAAAATGTGTTTCTCGCCTAAAAATATATTAGCAACGGTTAAATGAACAGTAAATCATATATAAGTTACATATTTTTTTCCGTTAAAATAGAAAATGTCATTTTTGGTCATTTTATACTACGCACTCCCCTTAATTCCATGGAAGCGCATAATTGTGTGTGTGTTTCATTTTATTTCTGCCTGTTATAGATACATTGTTTCTGATCAGAAGTTTTCTTATTTTGCCATATTAACAGTATGTCTTTGCTGTGATTGCTTTTAATGTATTCTTTATGTATAAAACAACTTGTGTATAAACACATAGCCAGAGAATGGCGGTGATGAACCTGGTAGTTTTGCGCCGCTCATTGTGAAAAAGAAAATAATAATTTAATCCGAAGCCTCGCAGTTGTTTCACTAGATACGCCATTGTTACATTGTGAAGTAATCCGAATTTATCACGAATCATGTTTCATTCAATTCATGTTTCACTATGTTTGTGAAAATGTTTACTCCTTGTACTTCAGCGGGAAATTGAAGCTGGCGATCGATCCTAGGATGCATCTTGTTTATGACTGTCTTATGATAATGCATACAACGTTGCCAGTTTAGATTCATATTATCCTAGCTTCGATTTCTATCACTGCAGTGGAATTTTCCTCGCCTGTGTTTGGATTCCAAGGCATACATAGCCTTGGTATTTGCGTTTTTATAGTTTTATTCTTTAGAAATGGACGGCTACAGTTTGTTGAAAAATGCGCTCTAAATTTCCCCGAATAGAATTTATTTCTGATCTGATATAAAAATTCAAAATCTTCTCGGGCTTCTAGCCAGGTAAAAACTTGGCTTCAAAATCTTCTCCGGCTTCTAGCCAGGTAAAAACGTCGCCAGGAAAGCTTCAGTTCTTATTTTTGATATAAAAATGTTTCAAGAACTTTTGAGCTAAGCCAATATGATTCCCACTTCATTTTAAAGACTATTTTACTTCTATTAAAATGCTCTCACGACACACATTTCAAGGTACACTTATACGTTGGAAATGATTTTTTAAACTTTTGGAGTCATATAATGACACGTACCTTCTAGTTATGAAAAAGGTATGGTTTATATGACATTCATTACAAAAAGTGGGTTTAAGTTAGGATTTTATATATCTTGCATGACTATTCTCATCACATTGTTGAAATGCTTTTCACTATTTCTCCGAATTGAAATTGTCAATATATTGTACACTTTTAAATCACATTACCCTTGAAAATAGCCACAAAACTTGTTCATATATCATTCTGTAGGTTATTAGGCGGGAAGTGATTGAATCATGTATGTCCTTAACCTAATTTAGAAACATACTGTTGTTGCTTTAAATCAAAATCTAATTGTTAATACTCTGCTGGGTTCCATTCACATAATTTTGTCTAGTTGTTCCGCAAACAAACTTTTGTTACAGAAGATTTTTTAAGTAGAAGGGAAATAGCGGCATACACAGGCCAAAGCGATAGTCTAAACTTTTAAAAGCCGGTCCCTATGAGAAACAATTGAGTTTCGGTTTTCTTTACTTGCTAGGAGTAAACAAAAGAGAAACGAAAAGAGGGGCATCTTCCATCTGAGAAAATTTTAAGTAGCTTAAAACTACAACCGATAACCCGGAACATCTTGGAAACATGTAACTCTACAAAGGATGTATGTGTCATAAATTGCGTGTTTTAACGAGGTCTTTGTTTTTATGTGGTAAGTTTTTGTCTCTCTCTCTCTTTAACGGTTTACAGATGTACAAAAGTGATACAGAAGTCATTCAGTGTGAAGAGGTCTTCAAAAGCTATTCCCAGAGGTCATTATATGCATTTCCTTTGTCATGAAAATATCTTAAACATGTGGCAATTTAATCAAAATCGTTAGCCATTTTCAGGAAAAAAAAAGATTTGAAAATTTTTCAAAGTAGAGGGTAGTTGGGAGTGGTGATATTTTCTTGAAAATTTTCGTGTGCCGTCCTTGATATACACTGAACTTAAATACCAAGTTTGTATTTAACCGAATTTTCGAGAAAAATCGCCTTAAGAGATTTGCAAACTTATCACCTATCAACGAAATGGAGCACAGATAATGCTTTTAGATGTACTACCGATAGACACACACACGTGTGGTGTGTGTGTCTATAGGCATGTTTCTAATATTTTGGGGAGGGGGTGAGGGGAATTCAGGGTGTCTCAACACATTTATTTCCGAATAAACCTCGATATCGAAATTTTGGGTTGAATAAAATACCTTCTATGTCCAATATATACATTATACATAAGTGATAGAGAAATTAAGAATACCTGCTTTAAAGGTAGAGAGCACAACATTTTAAGCATCTGATTTACTTGAAATATTCTAAGTTCACGTCACCGAACATGTTCCGAGAAAGGAAATAGTGTACTGAAGTCTTAGATGTTTACATTTTTATAGATATTAAAGTGTTTTACAGAATATGTAAACTTTTCAACTTAGAGTTTTCTTACGGATTTCAAAAAATACTTTTTTTTTTTTTTTATTTTTCGTTTACCGGAAACCTTTTGCCATACAATAGAAAAATACAAATAGAATAAAACTATACACTTTTCATCCCAATATGTGCATGTACCTTAAGGCAGGAATGTCGATGAAAGCTTGATAGTGTTGTGGAAAACTTCAGCCCGTAGCTCGTAATTAAGGTTGGAATGGTACGAGTACAATCGAAGAATTAACCTGTTTTTTTTTTCTCGATTCTGGCGCCCTATACAGTATACTGTAAGACCGTGGTTGCACACAAAAGAAGGATGAAGTTAACGAATCTTGACGCTGTTTTTAATACATTTTTATGCTATAGTTCTTATGTTCTATAAATATCTACATCACTAAATGATGTAAAGCCTTTCTATTAAGCCCTTTTTCGATATATAATTGAAGTGTGTATGCAAGTTATACTTACTCAATCAATATTGCTGTCGGCAAAATTGGCTTGGTGACTGCTGCTTTACAGGAAACACTGCAGTCGAGAAGAAATGCACTTTTGTGTGATGGTTTATATTTGTGGATACATATGTAGTAGATATCTTCATTGGTGTCAAATTTTAAAAGCTATTACGCATTTACTTACAGCATTAACGTTGACTGTAGATTCATATTACAGATAAAATTAAAGATGACAGAATGAAACAGAAGAAGAAAGTAAAGAAAAAGAAGAAAAATAGAGATAAGCACCTTAGCAAGGAAATTGCCAAGTTTTTCCGGTTCCTCTAGTCAGCCAAAAAATATCAACATGCCAACCTAATGATTTTTCTTTGTTTAATTTGTATCCTAGTTCTCCCACAGTGTACACGCATACTTTACGAGTAATCAAGGATGAATTAGTGTGCACCAAAAAGACTGGAGTGAAAAGTTCATCAATCGTTATGGAGGAGTTGAAAGCAAATGTTGATAAAAGAATTCAGAAAAACCGGTGTTTCACTTTGAACACCTTACATAACTTTTTGGATGGAAAAGATTTCCTAGCCATGAAGACCTCAAAGTGGCAGTGACATCTTGGCTAAGATCTTTAGCGGCGGAGGAGTATAACATCTGCGTTGAAAAACCGCTACCACATGACAATAAATACCTTGACAGCAATGCGATTACGTTGAAAAATACAGTAAGGTTCTGTAACTTTGTAAATAAAGTTTTGTGTTGATAAGTTTAGTTATTGTTTAGTTGTATCAAATCGTGTGTCACTTTCTGGATGACCCTCGCAAGTCACCATCTGATTGTGTATTTACTGGGGAAAAGGCCAGTCAGTTGGGGAATTTAATACTGTTGTCAGTAGCTCAATGGTTAGAGCAACTGGAGGTCCGTAGTTCATATCCCGTCCATGGCATTGAATTTTCAGTCTGACTCTTACTTTCCGGCATAAAATTTTTGTTAGAAATTTAGCCCAACCTCTTTATTGCATGTTGCTGTTTTAGGTTTCCTAGCAAGTTAACATTTACTGCAGCTCATCTGTTTAAGTATTAAAATCGAGAAGCATATGCTCCCATGGAGCTTAAATGCTCAGTAACAAAATACCATTTAGCCAAATTTAGACCCGAGTTCCACAAATACAAAATAAGAGGTAATTACTAGTAAATCAAGGTCTCCCCATATTACTAACTCCATGGCACGACAGTTCCCAAGGAACCTTGGCCGCTGCGTCCCCCATCTGGGTCCATGACAAAGGTCATGCATGGGGTGCAGTATTAGAGGGTGAGACGTGGTCAGCGCCGGCCGGTTAATGCGGTTCTCTGACCTGGAGCCGCTACTTCTCATCAAGTACCTCCTCAATTGATCCCCCCCCCAGGGACCTCGCGAGGCTAAGTGTACCCGCATCAGGTCTCCCAACAGGGGAAAACTCCCCACGCCGGTACCGGGAATGGAACCCAGGTCTCCCGCTTGGTGAGCAGCCGCGCTACTACCGCGCTAAGGAAACGACCAATATTGCTAGAAAATAGTCTTTGGTTCATTAATCTTAACCTAAAACCAGATGGAGAGGAAATAATATGATATGACCTGTATAACATAACCTAAATTGCTGAACCATAACCGTGCATAATTCTGAAACGGTTAGATAACTTAAAAAGTTAAATATATTTATTTCCGTATATTTAAACAATACAGAGCTCCATTTCAGGCGGCTTCGTCTGTGGCCCGCATTCGGGAGGTGCAGGTTCGCTTCCCGACTTACGTGAGTCATAGGTTTTTCGGGGTTTCCCTTGGTCGCCAGGTGAATATTGGTTAGGTTTCTTTTGTTTCCCGAATTCCCTGTCCCTTAATGCCCTTTTCATTGTCATTTCTTTCATCCTTCATTCCGTTGTGTTCTTTCAGGGTTGGATGTGTCAGCGATGGTGCTCAGTGGCAGGGAAAAAGGATGTTCTGAGTAAATAATTCGTACCCTGATTGAGGCTAGCGGCCGGGGTGCCACTCCTGGCGAGAGTATTGGACTCTCTCTGTGTGGGGCTGGAGACCCCGGTCTACCTCTCAGATTGTCGGGTGCTTTAATCTGAAAACTATGGGGAATCTGTCATTGCTGTGCCGTCGTTCCTGGTTCCTGAATACTCTCATTCCTTACCACGCTCCTGGGGGCGCCCCCCTCGTGGGGTAAAATGAAATGGCGTTTTATTTATAGACGCTCTTTAACTGCTGTGGTTCTCAGTGATCCGTTCTATACTGGGCGTGAAAGATCGCTTAAATTTGCTCAGAGGCCTGTTTATCAGGTTTGAGGTTCTTTTACGTGCCGTAAATCTACGACACGGGACCAACGGCTTTACTTCCCTTCCGAAGGAAGCCATGCTAGGGATTTTTACGCCCAAAAAAATCCCGCTTCCTCCGCCGGGTTTAAACCCGCGACCTGGGGTATATGAAGATAGCATGGTAATCATTATACCACGGAGGGTGGAACCTCAGGTTCGGTGCCAAGTCTGTAAGCGACCGCATGTGTGATTTGTGGTGAATAAAGCGGCTCTGGGCGGGTTTTATCACATACCACCGGTGCTCCATCTTCATTCATGTATCATCAATGTCATCGCCGGCGGTGCCACAAGTAGTTAAAGCGGGACATTAAACACACAAAGAAGTACCAACTCCTATCAAGTGTCGTGTCCTGTCCATTTTGCTAATGTGAGAAACGTACGATTAGACAATCCGATCTTTAGGAATAATTATTGCTGTAATTGCTTGAGAATAACTGCAAAGAAGTGTGTGTTTCAAAATTGCAAAATAATATGTGCTAAATTCTTTTTTATATTACTGGAGGTCTAGAACAAGGCTGGTAAGATAAGCACCCGCAAATGCTCTACTGCTATAATCGCCCCTTCTTTTTGTCCATCCACCTGGCAGAGAAGCGGAGAGGTTACGTGTGCAGCAGTGGCGCTTGTTCTTAAAGAACAACAAAATACTTGTTCTCCCAGTCCCGATTAAACATTCTTCATTCACTCATATTACACATGTAAGTCACCACTGCACTGATTGAACCGGATTCTTTGGCTCTAAGTGACTGTTGAAAGAAGAGTAGTGGGGACGAGTGGGAGCATAAGTTCGCACCTCTTGCGCTTTGTTTGCCAGGCCTGGTATAGAACCTCTAATCCAAATGAAAACCAGTTACTTTAGTAATTTATCTATGTTAATCTTTTACGTATTCTGCGAAAATAAATAGTTTTTAAATTCGAATGGAAAACTAAAAAATTTGATTGTCATTTTACACTTTAGCAATTTTTTCGATAATCGAAAACATTCAATAGTTCCCATCACTATCGCGAAACGCGAGTCTCGCACGTTACCGCGGCGCCTACCTCTGGGTTTTTGTAACAATAGTAATCTAAAGCTTGCCATTTCACCCACAATATTGTAAACAATGGCCAGTATCAGTAACGATAAATTGATATATTGATTGCCTAAGCGTGTTACGTGTTAATTTAATTTAATCAAGCCTCGACTCATTTTAGCTGGTTATATGATGAAATACATTCTCTCGCTCAGTTAGCTCCACGTGCCTCTGTTAACTTTCAACAATGTATTAGTTTTGCATGCTACATGTCATCGTGTTTTGCAGTCCTGAACACTGATGTTTATTAATAAATTATAAGTTGTGCTGCTTTCATAGGCGGCGAACAAATACTTCTAACATAAAATTTACTCTCTCTCTCTGTCTGCCTCTCACTCCTACTATCTCTGTCTCTTTCTGTGTCTCTATGTCTCGGTCTCTCTCTCACCCTCTCTGTGGCTCTCAATCTCTCTCTCTCCCCCCATCACCCTGTCTCTCTCTCCCTCTCTCTGTCTGTCTCTCTCTACCTCTTATCTGTTTCTCTCTCCTACCGGACAGTTCACGCATTCAGTAGCGTTTGTTTACTTCAACAAAACATACTAAACATTTTTGATGCGTTAGATTCACATGACTTTCTCTTTCTTCTATTACCAACTATTCTTACAAACACTAATTCTCTCTACTCCGTTCTAATCGAGTTAAACATTAGCAGTACTAGATTTTTTACTTAAACAAATTTATAATATAATTAAGAATAAAATGTCGTGTATCTCTTACATATTCATAAGCCTCATTAAACTTTTCATTAAAAACAATCTCAATTCACTCCATTTGTTGAAATAATTCAACATTTTATTACAGCCATCATTAATTCATCAAATCAATAAAGTACCCAATGTAAAATAATTCTGTTATAAACTTAAATCTACACTTTCACTCTTCACCAGCATAAGCGATGTATAACTATTTTATGCATATTGATCTTTTGGACACAAACTCATTCTGAGACAGACAGCCAATACACAACAATTATAGAGTTTTCTCTGCAAACGGATCCGGTGTGTTAGAATCTCAAGTAAATAGATAAGTTTGAACGTCGTAGCAATTGATTGGTATGAGATTACTCCCCTTGCATTTGAACATACGACGTAGTTTGCGAGTGGGTGGCTGTGCTGAAACGAGTATTATAATAAATAGGATCGAAGTCCAGACAGTGTACCGTTGATCCATTTTAAGTAGCTCAAAAGCAGGAAGTGCCCAGGCCCTGCGGTAGCAAAGGAGAATCTTACAATGCGCCAACATTAGCGAATATTGTCGCGAACAAGATTCCGCGACGTGGGGAATAGCTATTTGAGAGCGGTGAAAGGAAGGCATACGGTAGAGCAATCATAACAACGATAACGACTTAACGTAAAATAATATATTGAGAAATATTAAATAATTTGTTGGTTGCGCATGTTTACAAAGGTGGGGGATTGCAATCTACTCCATTAACCCTGGTCAATATCAGTCTGATTAAATGGATTACTAATACAAAGCCTTACCTTCAGAAATATGTCATGGTGTGTCTGGGCGAGGTGAGAGAGTGGTCGAGGTGGTTGAGCGGCTGGGCCCGGAGTGACGCCCCAAGACGCACGGACAAAGCAGAAGTTACTCCACGATCAAGACCTAGTGGTCGGGTCTGCAGTTCCTTAAATAGATTTAGCGGCATCCCGGAAGGGCATTCCAACATGGTGGCTGTACTCCTAATTTAGAGAACCAACGCCCTGATAGTGGGTAGTCTTAGCCAATCAGCATCGAATGTACAAATGTTCTAGAATATCTGGTGTGACTTCAAAGTGTGAATGTGCACGTAACCCAGCGGAAGTTGGTGTCGTCGAAAAGTCCACCAGGAGTGCCATGGGTAGACGCAAGTCACTTCCATCCTGTTACTTAATCAGCTTATAATAAACCTTGTAATTTTCAAAGAATATGTAAAAATGAAATTCCAATAAATTCAGATTAATTAATTCTTAATTAACAAAATATCACTAAAACAACATAAGTTAAACTGTCGCCGATGACACACGTGACAATATTCTACATATCCTGTTACCCACTATGTACACCACTGGCACAGACTAAAAAACTGCACACAGAAAGAGAGGACTTTCTAAAAATAAAATAGTACCTTTTGGATTCAGAAAACGGCAAACCGTATATTTCCAGTGAAATATTGGTCCGATTTTTTAATGGAAAGCAATACCCTCTCTACCTACTATAATTCTGTCTCAGACTAGAATGATCCTAACGTAAATCACGAGAAGGACCGGACTTAAGGGGGCGAGGTGCTTTGAAATGGTCAAAAATATTTTTATTTATTTTTTTTTTCAAGCAGTAATAAAATTTCTATTATTTACAGTTTCGGAAAATATATACTTTTTCATGGTTAAGGGGATTATAAGGCACTTAAAAGATCATTTATATGCTAGTCTGTAAGTACTCCTTTAAAACTGCCATGTAATTCTACTCCTTAAAACGTATGTATCTCTAAATTCAGTTTTCTCAAAACGTTTTTTATACTTGTATACCTGTTTCTCAGAAAGTATGAGATATAGAGAGCTGAAATTTTCTGTATGTATACAACACACGGTTGAACGTTCTGAATCAGAATCATATTTGATAATATATATTAGTGATATTAATAGCAACATATTGCAAATTTTCCAGAGTTTTACCTTTTTGACTTTGTAAATGATTTACTTTTTCAATTTATAATGAATTGATATATGTAGGGAATTAAAAAAATTGAGGTTCACATGATAGCTAATTATACTAAGAACGAATATGAAAAAATTTTGATTATATATTGCAAGTTGTACCAGAGGAAAAGGTACATTATTTCAGATGTTTCAAGTTGTAAATTTTATTATTTTTTGTTGAATAAAATGCTTTTTGCGGACTCAATCAAATAAGCCAGCAATTCAAACAACACTTGAAATAATTTTAATAATTTAAAGTGTAAACATTAAAGTTTCAGAAAAAAAATATTGAGAACTTTAAGTATAGTGGTACTTTAACTCACTTGAGGTGAATTTTCCGTATGTTCACTATACCTCGTCCCCTTATCTCAGCAGCTACAGTGAACATACAAGTATAGCAACCCTAATTGTAGCAGCGCTAACTTTTTGACAGTAAATCAATTAAACTATTGCCAGTAACCTATAAAATCCTAGATACATAATAAATGTTATGGTGCAGTAGCATAATAGTACGTTTTGCAATTTCCTTCCCCAGTACCGCGTAACAATACGTGTTCATTTGGCTCTGGTCATTTCTCAAGATTTGCATTGGTTGTTTTTCATTTCGGCAGTTTGACAAATCTGTTCATTGATGATACACCGGCTCTTTTAAATTGCTTGCAAATTTCTAGACTTGGTTAGGTATGTGTGGTAAGGAGTCTTAAACATCAGATGCAACTCTGTATGATGGACAATAGCATCGGAACAGCATTCACCTCGACACCAACTTTGTTCCGAGAATGATCGATGTTATAGGAATACAACTTATATCACTGTTTTTTTGGTAAAAACAATTAACAAGCTAATATTGTATAACTGCACGGTCTTCTGTTTAATAAATATAATTTTAAGCATTCCTTTCAACATTCACGAGCATAGGCCATCTGTGTTCCATTAATAAAATGTAGCTCAAAGATATAAGTTGACAACACAACTCAGTGAAGCTGTTGGATTTCTTGGTATTTCGCAGCGGAGTGTTCAACGTGTCTACAAGCAGTGGGAAGTGGGCAGTCTGACGGACAGGGACCGGAAATCACTTCCAAACCCAATAGGAATTGCTGCAGTCAGTGAATGAAAGCTCGTCCCTACCGGATAGCGAGAGAACTTTGCAACGGGAGCTGCTTGCAGTCGTCATCTCGCAAGAAGTCATTGCTCACTCAGGTATATAAATCTGCGCATGTTCAATGGGCTAGAAATCAACGAACGTTGGCAGTAGCAGACTATCCGAACGTAATATTGTGTGAGGAATCACACTTTTACCTTTATTCAAGTAACGCACGTCATCGAGTGCGCCGAAGGCCAACTGAAACATTTCATAATGAATGTGTGCAATATCAGGTTCAGTACGGATATGTGTTTGTGATGTTTTGTTTTTGTTTTGTTTTTTTTTTCTTTCTTTCTAATCGTGATTTGGGCCCGCTCACAGAAGTGACCACTTACATGAACAAACATAATTAAACATTTTGGATAATCAGGTGTTGTCTTTCAGGAAACATCTACATGATGAGTACGCTCTTGATACCCCTATTATTCAATATGACTTCAGAACAGCTTATCGGGCTAGAAGAATATGTGATTGGTTTGAGAACACTCCTCCAACCTATTAAATCTCGATGGGCTTGCAAAATTGCCCAAACTGAACCCGATAGAAATTTTGTGGAGCATGTTCGAACAGCGGGTGAAACTAAGACATCAGCTTCCGTAACTTAGTGGAATTGCGAGATCGAACCTCATCTAGTGGCATAACTTAGATGCGACGTACCTGCACAATATTGTGGACTCACTTCCTAACCGAATGCAGGCAGTTATCAAGTCCAGAGGCGGAGTTAACGATATTAAATGGTTCTTATAACCACATCCCAGGAATGACCAACTTTTTGTTTGGTGAGCTTATCCACAAGGCTGCCATTGCTTTTGTGCTAGCATGCTGGGATACTAACGTTGCGCGATGTACATACTTAATTAGATAGTGCATCTATTAAGACGTCATCGTGAGCTGTCATGCGCTACTGTCCCCCATCACTCCTACAAAGAGCAGAACATCCCACACCCGTTTTCTTGCCAGGAACGCTATAAACGTGCCCGAAAAGAAACACCTTAAACGAGTGAAGTGGTTCACCTGTAGAAAAAATGAAGCATGTGAAATACGTTACGCAAGAATTAGACGATTTTGTAGAGAATGCAATTCGTGTACAATTTCTTTCTAAAAATGAGCAGCAGATACTTATTTGATAAATTGCGATTTTGCGTACAGTTCGAAAAGAAAGTGTGAGTCACGAGTATGCCATCAATGTGTGTACTCCCTTGCAAAGCAGGCTAATGTTACTAAGCAACGACGTTTCAATACAATTCCATGTTCGGTTGAAATAGTATTGAGTCGAGTGAAAGGTGAAAGGCTACGTTAGACAATATAACACAGCATTTAAGATATAGGATGTCGAGTAACTGGCAAAAACAGCTCTTCCGCACGTGACCTGAAAGAAGTGCATGGAGCATGTAATGAAAGGAGGCGTTGTCCTGGGAAATGAACAGTGTGACACAGTTGTTCATTGGTTATCAACTTGAGTGGAAAGCAGCAGTTGCACAGACGACGTATCTGGCCTGGAGAATATAGAACTGACTCCACAACATCATTAAATGAAAACTATCGCACACCTGTTACTATATTTTCCATACATTTCTTTGGAATTAATTATTATGTGTGCACTCATCACCTTTACTTCCTAAGAGAATATGCTCGCCACCGTTAAGTTGTCGGAATAAGGGCTCTGTTCTTTTTAATTTCGCCATGTGGCCATGAAAGTATAACAGTATTTCTGGTGCGAATGGCGGAAGGATAGGTTATAACGGTGCGCTAGGTTTTGTTTAGCTGTGGACAAACTTAGGAGTAAATAAGGATTAGCTTAATTGCTGGGAGTTACAATTACTGTTCTAAAATGACCACGATTTGTACGACATTCTTGTGTGTGAAGGTTATGAAACCGATCCAGGAAAATATGAAGCTAGTTTAGAATTGCTAAGTAGTGGGCCCCGAACATTGAATTAACAATAAAGAAACATGTAATTAAACTGTCACACACGGCATTTCCTTCAGCATAATGGGAGATTTTTCCCAAAACTATGACAAATATATGTAGGTAGGCCAGGATATTTTTCGAGGAATATTTTCGAAAGGAAACTTCGTGATGAAGAAACAGTGAAAGAACAATACCTTGAGAGAAGGTTGTTTATCTTGTGTGTAGTGCCGACTTTTTTTATGGAAGCTTAATTCTTGGACAAATAGTTTTCTATGTTTAATCACATACTGCAGAGAGACTTAATGATGTGCATTAAACATAACAAGTTGATAGAAATTGCATAGAAGGGTGGAGGAAATTTAGAAAATTAATGAACATTTGAACAAAAACTAGTTAAGAGGCTTGATGACGAGATAGAATACTGGAGAGGTATTCTAAAGTTATAACTTGTCAAAGCAGTGGTAACACTTAGGCTTGCCTTTCGTGGGATTGATGTGCACTTCGGTTCACCGAACAACAGAAACGGTATGAGCTGCTGGATCCTACTGATCATTTGGGCCCCTTTTTGGGAGCACATTTTTACAAATACGGCAATCCTGGTAAGGAAATCCATATTCCATTTCTTCACTACCTGCGAGCGGTTTGTACAAATATGCCTCTCCTTGGACGTAGAAAATTGTAATATTTTTTCTACCCTAGATAATGCATAATTTGCAATGAAAAAGTATGCTTGTAATATCTTTTTTGGATCTTTGTACATTTCCTTTATTAGGTTGTATTGTATAACATTTTTGTTAGACCTTGTACGCTTATGTGTTTATTACGTTGTACTTTGTTGTCTGGTAGAGGGAAAGAGAAGGCCACACTTCAATGGGTGCAAGGTATTTCATATGTACATAATTACAAATCACTGACTGGTATATTTGATAGGTTAGTCCCTTTGTGTTAAATATTTACAAGGTAAAGATCTAGAACTGCTTTCACAATGCACTACAAGCGCCATCCAGAAAGTGACACATGTTTTGGCATAACTAAATAATAACGAAAGTTTGTAAACTTTATTTACAAAGTTAGAGTACTTTACTCTATTTTTCAACGTAATATTTATTGTTATCAATGTATTTGTCACGTGGTACCGGCTTTTCAACGCTGATGTTGTACTCTTTCATCGCTAAAGATCTCAGCAAATATGTCACTGCCACTTTGAGGCCTTCATGGCTGGGAAATTTTTCCATCCAAAAAGTCATGTACGGTGTCCAAACTGAAACACCGGCTTTTCTGAATCCTTTTATCGACATTTGCTTTCAACTCCGCCATAACGATTGATGAAATTCCACTTGTCTTTTTCGTACACACTGGTTCATCCTTGATTACTCGTAAATTATGCGGTATTTCCTCACTGAAGCCTCATTCATTGCATTATCACTATAGACTTGCGTTATTTGCCTATAAAATTCCATTGGCCAAAAGTTACTTGGCGGTAGAAAAGTATAACATCGACATTGCAAAACCAGTACCACGTGACAAATACTTTGATAGCAATGACAGTTACATTGAAAAATAGAGTAAGGTACTGTAACTTTGTAAGTTAATGTTTGTGTTGATAACTTTCGTTATTATTTAGTTATGCCAAATGGTCTGTTATTTTCTGCATGGCCCTTGTAGAACATATTGCCAGGCGGTGATAGACCTCAGCAGCCTTAGGAGTACCCCAAGTGTGAATCACAAGTTGACTGTAGGTGAGTAGGAGTGATGATCGCTTACATTGGTTGCTATAAATATATTATCTTATATACAAGTTTGAAAGATCCGTATATTGGCTAGCGGACTGATGCTGTGCTAACGACCGCCAGTTTTCAAGGATGCTGACTGACGTTTGTTTTGCTACGAAACCTAAATAAACTCGGGTTAAGCGCCGCTTCCTCTACATACACTTTCCTATGTTCCAAGTTAAATTTCAATATATAAATTAGGCTACTTTACACCTAGTGTTATTGAATAAGACTCACAGAGTGTCATTACCACATTGATGCCGCAGATTGAACAGCAAGTTTTACTTTCTCTAGCCCGCAGGTACAATGTACAAAGTGGATAGAGAAGATATTTTATTCCACCCAAAAATTTGATACCGAGATTTCACCGGTAATATATGTTTTGAGTTCTCCAGAGTCTGAAAGAATAATTTTTTAGAAAAAGGTCCATGTGTGTCTATGGACAGTATATCTCAAAAACGAAATGTGGGTTAAATACTAAACTGGGTATTTAAGTTCAGCATTTTCCAAAGATACGACACGAAGATTTTCTACAAAATATCCTCCACCCACGACTACCCTTTACATGGAACATTTTTCGAAAGTTTTGATTTTCTCAAAATGGCTAACGACTTTGATTAAAATAGCATATACTAAATATATTCACAGCACAAATAAAACGTATATTTTGAATTTTCTGGAAATAGCCTCAATACACCTCTTCATTCTGGTTGAGTTTTGCACAATGTTTTATTGCGGTTAAACCGTAAGAGATAGACAAAAACTTGCTCCACAATGTCGTTGAAACACATAATTTATGTCATATAGGTACGTTTTTCGGGTACTGTAGACTGTTTTCGAGATATTTATTGTTATTGGTTTCAATTTCAAATGAATAACTTTCTCGAACGGGGCTATGAAAAGCCTAGCGAACCCTAATTGTTTCACATAGCGACCAGTTTTTAAAAGATTGAGTGTCGCTTTAGCCTAGTATATTCCCTTACTTCCCTTCCACTTACAAGGAAGTAACTAATAAGACCAATTATGCTAATTTTTATTTAGATTAGCATGACGTATATAAAAGAAAAGTCTTTTGTAAGAAAAATTTGTTTGTGGAACAACTAGAGAAGTTGTGTGAATGGAACACGTCAGATTTTCGATATTGAAAAAAAATATTGTGTGTTGGCTTTATCTCCCATAGGGTCTCTATTTGCCGGAACAAAATCTGATGTGTTCCATTCACATGGTTTTCTCTACCGGTTCTACAAACAAACTGTTTTTACAAAAGAGCATTATGTTGGATACATCATACTAATAGAGACGAACGTTTACAGAAAATATGGTCTTATTACTTTCTTCCTTGTAAGTAGAATGAAAATAAAGGAATAGACTAGGATAAAGGGGAGTCAAATGAAAACTTTAAACATTTTTTTAAAATTGTATTTATTGAACAAACGTGGAACAAGCGCTGTCTACACAGTCCCATGGACTTCGTCGCGGGACCACTGTTAGTACACTCTGTCGGGTAGTTTCGAGCGGGCACCTCTTCATGGGAGCTCGAGATTAACGGCTGGCAACGGCTGCTTTCCATCTGGAAATGTTAAAGGTACCGTGCACGCCTACGTCCGTCATCAATTGGATCTGGCCATCCTTCGGCATTTTGACGCCATCCCTCCCGCCTAAAGGTCAAATCTGCAAACATATAAAATTGCTTATTTATGATAATCCTAATCCAGGTCTACAGTCTAAACGGCTGAGAGCGATGCTTTTTTTTCTGCTGCAAAAATCCTTAACATGGCTTCACTTCGGAAAAATGTAAATGGAGTTTTATTTATGGACGTTCTTTAACTCCTGTGGTTCTCAGCGTCCCATTCTATAGTGGGCGTGAAAGACCACTTAATTTTGCTCAGAGGCCTCTTTTATCAGGCTTGAGGTTCTTTTACGTGCCGTAAATCTACGACACGAGACCAACGGCTTTAGTACCCTTCCGAAGGAAGCCATGCTAAGACTTTTTACGCCCGAAAAAAATCCATCGTCCTCCGCCGGGTTTGAGCCCGCGGCCTTGGGTATATGAAGTTAGCATGGTAACCATTATACCACGGAGGGCGACTCACTTCGGAAGGGAAGGGCAACCGGTTATCCCGTGTCTTAGACTTACGGAACATAAAATAACCTGAAGTCTGATAAAGAGACAGTTGAGTAAAATTAAGCGGTCTCCTACCCCAGTATAGAAAGTGAATCTGAGAAACACAGCAGTTAAAATTGGTACATGAATATAATTGAAAAGCAAATCATAGACGTCTCGGGTGCTTGACACATCATCTTAGACCTACTGAGGATAGAACCTCAGAGTTATCGCTTGAGTAATTCCGCTAGAAAAGATATGATTGAAGCCCCCTCATTTATGACGAAGCACATAACGTAAAACAAACCCAACGTCCAGTCAGCCAATATTCATAGGATGAAACACAACATAATGCTCTTAATATTTACTGATAATGCTCAAATTAATGCGCTAATTTATTAAAACGTCTATTTAAGTAGACACTTTTCACTGTGCCTTAGGAATAAAGATATTAGAAATCACTGAAAATACTCATCCCAATGTACTCTCTCTCTCTCTCTCTCTCTCTCTCTCTCTCTCTCTCTCTCGCAAAGAGCACAGGATTTAAGTACTTCGGACAGAGGCATATTTTGTGAGATCCGAAGGTTTGTTGCCCAGACCAAGTAGTGGTAGGTGCGGATGTTGCGGGGTCCTTAAATTTCTTAAATGGCGTGTTTCAGACTTAGTCCGTTGCAGAACCTTCAAGTCCTCGACGATAGCTGAGGCGGTCCAGGGGAGAGGGCCATTCTTTGTGACAGCAACAGTCGATCTGCTGTATTATGGAGTCGGTTATACAGATGGTCAGTAGTAACTACAATGACAACAAGCCGATGAAGGACGAAAAGCCAATATTTCAAGAAAGACGGCGCTTTTGCAACTACTGACGAGCGGGAATACTCTCGTTAAAATCAGCACAAGATGCAATTCCACACACTCCATTAATACATTAACACATAAGCTCTAATACATAGAATATAAGATAAATTAGACTAGTAGTACACTAATATTATCATATGATATTTAATAGCACTAACGCATTCACTCTCCCTGGTATGGACCAGGTGTCATGGCCATTCCCAGACAGTAACATTGACGCGCTCGCATGCAATGCATGCCAGCAATTTGACGCTCACATACTAACCGGGATGCTATGTGGGACCCAAATAATGGATGAATTCGCGAAATACCTGCTTGATATAATTAGCTGGAGTGGATTTTAGTGGATATACCGCGTCCGAATGGAAGATCCATATCCTCCCGTTCACTGTACTGTTGCTTAGGGGTCGAATGTAAAGTTGCATTTTGCCATACACTAATGGAGACCTGCAGACATCTCCCAGTGTTCCTGCTGCCGAAAAGCCTCGAAACGCCTCGGTTTCTTACCAGAGGAGGATATGAAGTGGAGTTTTATTTGTGGACGCTCTCTAACTGCTGTGGTTCTCGGCGTCCCATTCTATAAATGGGCGTGAAATGCTGCTTTAATTGGTAATTCATTTGTACAAGTCTATTTGTCAGTCAGTTTAATTACAACGGTTTTAGGCAACAGGTAAGATGTCGATTATTGGTCTTTGTACACTTGAAATACCACCGAAAAGAGTATCAGCGTACAAAATGGACATCTAAAAATTATACCAATCGTGAATCATCATGAAGGTGTTATGTGAAACTGTGTAGGACATTTCAATATTCAGAATCCAACTTTCAGCAATTCAGTTGAAAGAAAATTAGTAAGATTTAATACCATTGCAGTATAACTTATCAAAACTTGATATATCCAGCAAACAGAGCCAAATGATTTTCTCATTTCTGTCTAAAGCTATAAAAGTGGATGTGGTAGACTTTGATGCTAGACCCCTCAGTTAATGTTAAATATATAACTATCATTAGTCTAATTAATATTGTTAAGATTGCTATGAAACTCACAAAAATGATTCAGCTGTAATAGGCAGAACAAAGTTGCTAGAATTATGCAAGGAAGTGGAGACAATGTAACACTTGAAGAGGTAGAGCTACATATCTCATTGCCAAAGTAAATCGTCCCCTTTTTGCATGGACAACCTTTTCGGCACAGCTGCAAGGAAAAGGCTTGAGATTGCACAGGCTCAATTCGAGAGTTCCATGGTATGAGTTTCTAGGGACAAGTGTGTAACTTTCCTGAGTAAAATGAGTTACGCCTACTTCAGGTTTGGAAGCCAGGAGTGGAGGAAGGCTCACCCTATATGAGAAAGGAAAGTTTGACTTTTCAATACCAAATGAAACTTCTGCGCCCTATCGACAGGATATTGTGGATCTAGCAATGGTTTCATGGAGCTGCCGATATTTCACTAGGAGAGTTATTTTAAAGCATCTGCATTTTAAGTTTGTTTCACTTAACCTTTAATGGTCTTTTTATGGAAGAATCATTTGGAAGGTTTGAAAAATTATTTTGGTGAGTATTTCACTCATTATAACTAAACACATACAATATGCAACTAGGATTAAGAAGTTTTCGGAAATCAGCTAAACTCTAGGTGGGTCAGTGAATAAACGTATTTATTGAAATACCAGTATGCATTGATCTGCATCAATTACACGAGTCTACAGATCGTACATGTTTTGAAATACACAAAATAGCAAGCAATATTTAAAAAAAAAAGTTAAAAGAGTAAACACGAAAATAAAAGGCAAGGATATTCAAATACAGCAACTTAAATTTACAACACAAAATAAACCGTATTCAGATTATTAATATTCCCCGTTATAGTAGACAAACACATTTAAGAGAGAGATATATAAACACAATACTAACGCCACAACAAAACAATGACCGAAAACTATAACATAAAATATATGTAAAGCATTATAATCGCTTTTAATTCTTCTTATCGACCCCGCACCCCCCCCCTCTTCCCTATTATCAGCATTCCAGGTCTCAGCTGTCTTGCGTTAAGTAGAAATTTAAGTGTTAGCTAAATCCAGGTAACCATAACCTATTCACTTTCGTTGATTCGCGTGAAAACAAAATCCAGCTGACCAGAGTGCACCGTTATAATGTAACCTTCCGCCGTTCGCGGCAGAAACAGTCATGCTTTCAGACTACACGCGGCATGTAATGCAAAATAAACAGCGTAATTATAGCGCTTTTTCGTCTCTTTTGACAACTTCAAATCTAATTTCACGAACAATTTTTAAAACGTACTTCTTCAGAAGTCACGCAATTCTGGATCACTATTAACTTGCTGTAGCACATTTGTCAACTTTTGGCGACTCATTTTTGAAAAAAGAAATGTGCACTGTGGCACTTTCTTCACAAAATCGGTATTTTCTAGCATCCCGTGTTTCAAAATCTTCCCATTTTCCGGGTGTAACCCCTTTACCCGTTTCCGCTTTTTCTTTACGAGCACTTTATAGTTGTAGCTGCAGCACCGGTGAGCTCAGAAGTTAATTTCACCACTTCTTTACGGAAAGTGTTGCTCATACGACATATCATAAAACATTCAATACTTGTTTTACCGCCACTAGTCGGTGGTTTACCAGCTTTATGCTTTGCGTAATGGAAATGGAGTATTTTATTTATGGACGCTCTTTAACTGCAGTGGTTCTCGGTATCTCTTTCTATATTGGGCGTGAAAGACTGCTTAATTTTCCTCAAAGGTCTCTTTTATCAGGTTTTTTGTTCTTTTGCGTGCCGTAAATCTACAACACGGGAAGGAAGCCATGCTAAGGATTTTAACGCCCGAAAAAAATCGATCGTCCTTCATCGGGTTTGAACCCACGACCTTGGGTTTATAAAGTTAGCATGGTAATCATTACACCACGGAGGACGATTTTTATGCTTTACGTGACTCCACGAAGACGCAAGAGCAAAGACAAGTCGGCCCTTCTCCATGATATTAATGGGGAACCTGCCTGTGGAATTAGCTCATCTAAGGCTAAAATTGCTGTAAAAATGGGTTCAAAAAGAAATCCAAAACAGATGGGAAACCATCGCCTCTAACAATTTTTACAAACATTTAGTTGGAAAGCCTTGTAGGAAATTAAGTAACTCACTCATCAGGCTAAATAAGCCTTCCTTAAGAAGAGTTATAACTTGTATAACTTGTTCCTGTACGTTTAGGAAAAATAATGAGACGGCAAAACATATTCTGCTAGATTGCGAAGCATAGGAACGTCTAAGATATCAAATCTGTGGTGCAACCTCGCAACTAGGAGAACAACTTGCAAAATATGTAGTACTTGACCCGTAGATCAGAAACAGGAAGTGCAGAAAAAGTCTTCTTAGTCTGATATGCTTAATGGAAAAATCTACTTCCATTTATTGTCAGCCCTATTTAGCGGCTTAGGTTTTGTATAGAATATTATACCGTTTAAGAACAAATTAATTCTGTAATTTAGATTATTATCACGGGATTACATTCCTGCGCGCATTGCTTCTACATTGTACCACGGTGGACTGAACTCGTCATGGGGTGGATCACCCGAAGAATGATTACAGTATAATAGCCACTGAGGATGTAATGACTCTGGTCGTTGAGAAATTTCCCTGTGATTGACACTTGTGGGGTATGTTGCCTGCCGGTAAGGTCTCCTCAAGTTACTGACAAATCATAGTGTAAGAATGCATAACCGTCAGAGACATCATGTCATTGGCGTTGCACCACCTAGGGGTTCAGTGGAAATTTTCGCGCGCGTTCTCATGCATGACTGAACTGAATTTTTTATTTCATTCAGTGAAAATTTTGACTGTGTTATACACAGTGACTCCGTAAGGATTTACATTTATAATCGTTATAACATTTACATTTATAATCATATATACTGTCCTTGTTCTCATCCGAGAACTACGAGTGACACTGTCATTTGAAAATGTCTTACATCCGTGATAAACCAGTTGAGATTACGTTAGCTGAAATAATAAAACTTTTAGGTTTAGTGAGGTACAGGGCCCAATGCTGAAGGGAATAAATGAGGTAATTAATGGAAAATGGGGAAAAGTAGTTCAACATACGAAAAGTCTGATAGAACGAATGCATTTTAGAGAAAGCAGTGGAACCTATTGCGCTGGAGACGGACGGCGAGTAAATATGGCCACAGCGTACCGAGACAGTCACGTGTTAGCAGGAATATCAATCGCAAGGTAATTTCTCGCCAATAATAGAGGGCGCTGACGGGGTATCGTTTCAGGAGTTGTAAGTTTGATGACGTTAGAGACGGGGGTGGGGTTAGTATACCCATTGTTTGGTCACGATTAGTGAGGCTGTCGTGTTTTGCCTTATCTGTTCAAAAAGAGGTTAGGAGAGCATGTGTCTCTTGCGTCTAAAGTTAAAGGTGCAGTGCAACTAGAGTTTACGCAACCCAAATGCACTCACTAGTAATGACTGAGTTGGCTAATCGTCCAGTCCAGTCCAGTGTGATTGGCAGGCTGAGGGCAGCCCGAGGTGTGTTAGACGTGTCCCTGTTCTCAGAGAGAACTTAACCACGTTCTGACGGGATTGTGGGTTTTGTAGGATGGCGGGTGTGTATTGGGGTTGTGGAGTGACAGGAGGAGGCGAATATTGCTCCTCGACGGTTGCCTTGATGGTGCAACGGCCCTTGTGCACCGCTGGTGTGTTTTTATCAAAATATTTCTTGAGGTTAAATTTTGAATCCAAGCAACTCTTGAAGGATAATAAGGAGCTTAGCCGTAGCAGCTGTTGGCTAATCGTGGGATGGCTCGGAAGCTTATGTTTGCACCCGCATTGGGGGAGGGGCCTGGATTCAATACCCGGTGACCGCCCGCTCTGACCCACGGGCTTTTCGTGATTTCTCCGGGCCGGTGTGCGAATACTATCTTACCACGACTTTACTGCCCATCATTTCCTGTGCCAGCTACTTCCTTGTCATCTGTTACAGGCGACAGTGTTCGGTGGGTTGCGATCTATAAAGGTTTCTCCATTGTGAGACCGCCATGTAAGAAATTGCCATCGGCGGCTTTCAGACCAGGGCCTTTTAAGAAGACCCAAGGAGGCTCAGGACTTCTGGGTTGTGCTCGGGCGGCGTTGTATGTGTACGACCTGGAAACCTTAGGAACTCTGTCCATGTTTGCGTCTATCGTCATCCGAATCTGGCTGTCTTTCGAGTTCCTTCCCTCATCGCTCCCTCCCAGGAGTCGTGAAAGTCGCAAAGGGCCACAAGGGCCTAATTGCGGAGCTCTTTCCCGGCGAATTTGGGCCCCATCGGCAATAATCTCATTCTAATCATATGACTACGTTACGGAGGGGAGGAACGGATGAAGTGAAAGAGCCGACAGAGGTACGCAGAGTTCCTAATAGTTATAGTTTTCTCCGAAACAAAATAGCCCTCGAACGGGACCGCTACCACTACCACTGATGATAATGTATATATTTATTCCTCTGCAAGTGAGTATTCCCCGGTGGCAGCATTAAATATATGTACAAAAGGTCACAAAGAACAATGCAATGAACAATAAGTATACGAACAAAACAATCCAACTATGATTATAATTACATTGAGTTTATAAACAAATAATAAAAATTATATGAACTAACAGTTTTGAAGCAGATTATTATAGCTATTAGTTTATGGCTTTTTAAAACTAGATACATTATTTAATTATATCCAATAATGAAATCATTAATTATTTTACTATTTCCATTAATTATCTAATTAACATCAGCAATTAATTCTACCATTAATATTTACAGCAGTACGAAATCATAAACATACACTTAAGTATCATTTACAATATCTTATCCAACATTTATTGTATTGAGATTTTTTTCTGAATTTCTTCAAAAAAGAGGACAGGCAATTCATTCCATTCTTTAATGGTTCTATTAACAAAAGATAATTTTGCTATGCCGGTTCTGTACCTCGTAATGATAATAATACATAAAGAAATGCGAAGATTCGTCTTCCTTTCATAGCCAAGTAGCCTGTTCCGCTCTCATATCATCCTCTCTTCGGTCTTTCCAGTCTTCTTTTTCCTTGTGCCACGTAATCAAGATATTCCCATCCTGTTGATGTGTTTTTTTTTCATTATCCTCTTTCATTTTGTAGATGTTGTATTGAAATAACTTTCAGATTGGTTAATAACTCTGCACTTTCTTTTCTATCGGGTAATATAAATTCTGGAGTTTTCCTCATAAAGCGCATGTCTGCAGTGAATTATTTTAAATATTTTTGCTTGAGAGTCCATGTTCCACTTCCCTTTAAAAGGATAAAAAAGCTAAAATATTATTGAGCCTTATTCTTGTTGTTTCACCATTGAAGATTGTAATGTATTATTTATAAGTCCCGCAACTTTTATAATTGTTTATGATTTTCTATAAATTGAATTTATTTATGAAGCTCTTTAGCTGTTGTGGCTCCATTCTATATTGGGCGTAAAACACCGCTTGATTTTGCTCAAAGCCCACTTTATAAGACTTTAGGTACTTTTACATGCTACACGGGACCACCGGCTTTACTTAACCGTACGAAGGAATTTTACGCCCGAAAAATATCCATCCCCTCTATCGGATTTAAACCCACGACTTTACTTAGCTAGCATGTCGACGATGTTTCTCTCTGGTATATCAATCCTCAGCAAAAGTAGTCCATTCCATTGATTAGTTCGCCTTCCATTGTTTTGTAATTGCATCAATGTAGATATTAAAGAGTAAGGGTAATTTTTTTTTTTTATTGCTTCAATTTATATCGGGGGCTTTGCAATTGAAACAACTCATCGTCTCTAGGTTTGAATAATTTTATTTTCCTCAAATACACACGTTCACTCTCACATACATGCTTTCAGACTCTGTGGGGGAGGATAGGGAATAATTCTGGCTAAAGAAAAATCCCCCACCCCGGCCGGGAGTCACTCCTCCGGGTGAGAAGTTAGCTCGCTGACCACTCGACCACGGAGACAGTCAATAACCGTTTTGTTTGTTAACGAAGCTGTCAATTACGCGGATTATGTCAGCACCGCCGTTGTGACGGAATTTCTTCCCGCAGGAGTTCTTTTAGCATGCCAGTCAATATATGAACACGGGGCTGTCGCTTTTAAGCGCACTTTAAAACCGTCGGGCTGGGCCGGGTTTGAACACACTTGTCATACTCCTTTTGTGATTGGTTTCCATTATTACTTTCTCTACACGTATTATGTACATAGTGTATTGCACCCAAAAAATTCGATACCGAGGTTTCACTGGATTTTCAGACCTCCTGAATCCAAAAGAAAAAAAAGCATTTTTAGAAAAATATCCGTATGTGTGTCTGACTGTGTGTGGGGGGGCAGCATAGCTCAAAAATGAAAAGGCCCTTAAAAACCAAACATGCTATTTAAGTTTGGTTATCTTACAAGGAAGCGACACGAAGATTTTCAAGAAAATCCCACACCCCAATTTCTTAAAAATGGTTCTAACGATTTTGATGAATATCTCGTATATTTAAGATATTTACTTGCCAAATAAAATGCATATCTTGAATTTTCTGCGAATAGCCTCTGAATACTACTTTATTCTGAATGAATTTTACGGAATTTTGCATAACTACTAAATCGAAAGAGGTGGACAAAAACTTACCACACAAAAAATATAGAGCACATTAAAACATACAATTTATGTTTTATAATTTTTTTCGTGGAATTGCTCGTTTTTAAGATATTCCTTGTTTTTAGTTTCAGCTTTGAAGACCTTATACTTTTCTCCTACACGAATTTGTCAACTCCATACAAACAAAGGAAATTCAGTCACATAACAACCAGCTTTTGACTATCATTTTAACTTAATAGTACTCCCTTATTTCGCTTCTACTTACAAGAAGGCAAGTAATAAGACTTTTTCTGCTAATGTTTTCTCAATTAGCATGAAGTAAACAGAAGCCTAAGCTTTTTAACAATAATTCATTGCAGAAATGTAGAGAAAGTCATGTGAATGGAACACATCAGATTTTTTTTTTACGTTGATAGATACTGATGATATTTAAATTAGTCTTATTCGTGACTTAGTCCTAATAGATAATGCAAGATGTTGGGCTTAAATCAGATAAGTTCAAAATAAATCGTTATGTTCTTATAAGATCTCTATAGTTTGGGTATGTAA
Organism: Hymenopus coronatus; assembly: GCA_030762935.1. Lineage (NCBI taxonomy): Eukaryota > Metazoa > Arthropoda > Insecta > Mantodea > Hymenopodidae > Hymenopus > Hymenopus coronatus. Next base: position 512,176,914 of record CM060900.1, read on the forward strand.
GTAAAACAAAATATTGCTATTTCCATCGCTCTCGATGTGGTCTATAACCTCCGGGCAACCTCTATATAGCAAGCCACGACGAGACGCAGGGGGCAAGTAAACATATAAATACTAATTATAAAACCATATATGTGGCAGTTAAAGCTGTTTCTGGCATGAGTAACGGGTTTAATTTTCTTTGTGGTATTTGTCCGGAAATCCACCGTACTTTAGGATACATTTTCTTATATAGAAACTAACAGCATAATGCTTATACAATGAATTGCTTAAACAAGGGGTTTCAAATCTTCTCCGTTTGACGTCCCTTTTGAGATGTGACAAGTCAGTACCCCCTCCTTCAGTTTCTTCAATGTATTGAAGGAAAGAATATAAACTAAGACAATATAACAAGCACATGGTGTTAAGTTAACATGTTTAAATATAAAATATCATATTTAACCAACATGTTTAAATGAGAAATAAGAACTTGCACAAACGTAGTACTAAATCAATTAGTGAAAGTAATAAGTAACTAATCAAATGTTTATGAAACAGCTTATTAATTTAGTATTATGTCAGTGAGATGCATGCCACTGTAAACTAACGCAACATAGCAAGCGTATCATGTTGAGTAAACATGTTTAAATAAAAAGAAAATGGTTTTTACAAAGATAACATTAAATCAACTAATACAGCTAATGAGTAAGTCATAATGTTTATGCAACAACTTAGTAACTAAATCACTATTATATCAGTGAAACATATGACATTGTAACCTAAGACAACATAGCAAGCGCATCATGTTGAGTAAACATGTTTAAATAAACATAACATAATTTAAACATGTTTAAATAACTACGAGGACCATCCAGAAAGTGACAGACAATTTGGCATAGCTAAACAATAACGAAGGTTATCAACACAAAACTTTATTTACTTTACTCTATTTTTCAACATAATCATCATTGCTACTCGTATCAAGGTATTTGTCACGTGGTACCGGTTTTTCAATGCAGATGTTATACTCTTCCGCTAAAGATATGAGCCAAGATATCACTGTCACTTTCAAGTCTTCATCGGTTGGGAAATCTTTTCCATTCAAGAAGTCATGTGTCCAAAATGAAACGCCGGATTTTCTTCATTATTTTAAACATTTGCTTTCCGCTCCTCCATAACAATTGATGAACTTCCACTCCGGTCTTTATCGTACACACTGGTTCTTCCTTGTTTACTCGTAAATGATGTGCCATTTCCTCACTGAAGATTCGTTCATTGCATTATCACCATACACTTTCGTTATTTGCATATAAAATTCGATTGGCCGAATATTTAGTGTATTAAAAAAAAACGAATAAGTTCTTTGGCGGTAGAAAAGTATGACATTGGCATTTAAAAACTGGTACCACGTGACAATAAATGGAGATTTAGAAACAACATTTTAAATCAGATAACGAAAGTAATGAGTATGAATGAATAAGTGTATTTATTGACATAATAATATCATACATTGAGCTTCAACAATCACACGGGTCCACAGATCATACGTGCTTTTGTAATATACACTAAAAACCAATATTAAAACAACAAAGAATTAAAAGAGTAAACACGAAAATAAAAAGACAAAGGTAATATACAATAAAAAGCAATATATAAACAACAAAAACAACAATGAATTAAAAGAGTAAACACGAAAATAAAAATACGAAGATATTCAGATGTAACAATTTAAATTTACAGCACAGAGTACATCTTCATAAATGTACCCTCTTATAATAGATGTATACACTTAAAAGAAATATATACACAATATATAAAACCATAACACAACAGTGACCTAAGTATGACATAAAATGTATGTATGTAAATCATTGTAGTCACTTTTGTTTAGTTGTTCTTATCCCCCCCCCCTTCTCTATTGGCAGCCTTCTCAGATCTCGGCTGTCTTGCCTTAAGTATAAATTTACCTAGCTCGTCCACGTCTTTGGTGCCTGCCAGTAGTTTCCAACATGCTTACTAAGTCACAATGCTAATGAACAGCTTAGTAATTAAGTCACTATTATGTCAGTGGGATGTTTGACACTGTTTTGCCTTGGTTGCACTTATATGTTTGGTTTCAAATTTGACAGTACACAACAGAGATCACTCGTGACATCTGGCCGACAACGCTGGTTTTGCTAACGTTAAGAATCCTGTCGTTGCAACACTTGACTTTCTTTATTACAAAATATAAGATGATTTATCCACAGCTTTTCCAGATCGGACGTTTTAAATTAACTGTTTGTTTTTAATCACACTTTTATAGCAACTTCTTGCAAACTCTCTGCCAGTAAATCAATGTCAACGGCAAAAGGAGTTCTGACCATTAAGCTATCTCGGACACATTAACGTGACGCCTGGGCTTAACTTACGAGTAAAAAAAAAATAAGGCTGACAACGAGCACGATTTTTAATTCCATAACTTCACAACATTGTTAACTTTTTAAAAGAATGTACCATTTTTTCGATGTTGCGTACAAATATTTCACTAATACAAATCTTTCTACCCTTCCCTCCAAGATTGTTATAGCCCCTTGTTTAACCATGGAATTACAGCGTTCGTGATTTCCGGATTACTGGCTTAAGGAACAAATTGCAACAATGCATGCGCTCTATGTTTACCTTTTCTACACGTACTATGCACATAGTGTATAGACAAGATATTGTATTCCAGCCAAAAATTCGTTACCAAGATTTCACCGGAAATATGATTTGAGATTCCTGGGTACAAAAACATTTTTTTTTTGAAAAAGGTCCTTGTGTGTATGTGTGTGGAAAGCATAGCTCAAAAACTACAAGACCGTGCAACGAATATGCTGTTTCGTGTGTATTTAATTTTCTTAATTTACACTTCTACCATATAGACTCTTCTCTCTTCTCAGGTCTGTGATATATGAGACGGGTTCTGTATTTTGGTTTCTACCACCATAAAGAAATATTATTATTATTATTATTATTATTATTATTATTATTATTAGTATTATTATTATTATTAGTATTAGTATTAGTATTAGTATTATTATTACTATTAGTAGTAGTGGTGGCGGTAACACTTATTTATCGCAAGAAAACGACATTTCTTACTTCTTCTTGTTTCGTTGTTAATCCAAATCGATCTTCCTTTTTCTTTTCAGAAATTGCAAACAGAAATATTTGTGTTGCCGTGCGTTCATTCCAAGGCCGTGTAACATATGTATGTTTTAGCAATGCACATACGTAAAACTCTTTCCGTTTCTTTCTATCATTGTTGCGATTGTTGGTCACGTCTCCTGCCACACATTTCCAACTCCTTTACTTAAACCTTTTTGCATTAGAATGAACACAACGTCCTCCAAATAGATTAATAACACAAATAAAACAATTCAGCAATAACAACTCACACACAAATTAACAGTTAAATGTACGTTTTAAGCTCTGATTTAAAGTTATTAATAACATTATAAAATAAATACCTTTTATCTTGTGGCTTGTGGCCTTAATACTGTCACAACCGTTAAATTCCAAACTAGGTGTTTAAGTTTATTACGTCCAAAGATGCGACACGAAGGTTTTCAAAAACAGTTCCCCCAACCCAAACTACCCTTGATATGGAAACATTTTTGAAAGTTTTGTTTTCTCCGAAATTTCTGTAACGATTTTAATTAAAATAATGTACATTATAAATATTGACAAATAAAATGTATATCTTTAATTTTCTGGGAATAGCTTCTGAAGACATACTCGTTCTGGAAAGGTTTTTTTTTTCTTCTGAATTTTGAATAACTACTAAACCGTAAGAGTTATCAAAATCTTACTACACAAAAATTGTAGATCTTGTTAAAACACACGATTTATGGCATGTACATTTTTGTTCCAAAGTTGTCCGTTTTCGAGATATTCTTCTCATTAATTTCAATTTTTAAACTACGCATTTTCTCATCTGCGAGACCTTTCGTTTCATCTCTCTTTTGTTTTTCTGGAAAGGCAAAGAGAAGCTTATTTCAATTGTTCACATCGATCGGCTTTTAAAAGATTTGACTATCGCTTTAGCCTGGTACATTCGCTAATTTCCCTTATAAATAAGTAGTAAGAGCAACTGTGTTAGTTAATCTCGTTTAGCATGATGTAGATAGAATAATCTTTTCTATGAATGGTTTGTTTGCAGAACAGGTAGAGAAAATCATGTGTGTGTGCAACATGTAAGGTTGATGAAAGTTACATTTTCAATAAACGAGAATATTCCAAAGTTCACAGAATTACAGTGGTTTTTACAAAACAATACCGGAAACGTGACAGAAATAGCATTAGAAATAACACATCCATAGATACTGTATAAAAGACTATTTCTTAAAATATAAATATTTGAACTAAATGGAGAGTTTAAACATATAACGGAATTAATTTAGTGGGCATTAAGGTGACACTCTGATAATAAATGGAACATATATACTATGAGGGTGGATTGAAAAAGAATGCACAATAATTTTTTCTGCCTTGGTATTGCAGCTGAAATGTAATTTCACACAGATATAGGTTGAGGTTTTCATTACACAGGGTATTTTTGTTTTATGTGTAACTCTAGCGAGAAAAGCGTGATCTATGCAACAATGCTGGTGCGCATGCTACTGTCGTCCTCGTGTAAAGAGCAGAGAGGTGTAGTTCGATATTTGTAGGCCAAAGGACATAAAGCGGTAAAATTCACAGGGAACATACTTGGCGTGTATGGGGATGATTGTGAGGAACATAGCAATGTCTCAAAGTGGTGTACATTCTTCCATGAGGGCCGTGTGAACCTTAGTGATTCACCACGCTCCGGACGCCGGTAACACCTGCAACCCCGCAGAATGTCAGAGGCATTGAGGCAGTAATTTTGAACGACTGGCGTGTGGAACCACGAACTTTATCGCAACAGTTTTACATTTCCTATGGTGTAGTTTACGATATTATTCATGACACGTTGAAATTTCGTAAAGATAATGCTTGCTGGGTACCTAAGAACCTGACAAACAACCACAAGGGCCAGCGAATGATGACAAGCTTGGATCACTTTACGCAGCACATCGCTGAAGTCGCCTGCGGTGCCATGGTAGTAAAACGGGTGTAAAACACTAAAAAAAACGTTGTAGAAGAGAGAGACTTTCTGAAAGGAATCATCACTGCCGATGAATCGTGGGCATATCACTACACGTCCGAAACAAAACAGGCAAGTATGTAATGGGAATATGCTGGTTCCTCAGTAAAGAAAATAATTCAAAGTGACTCAATCTGCTAAGAAAGGGCTTGTGACAATATTCTGGGATATGCATGGCTTTTTATTGGTAAACTTTGCTGAACACGGAACCACTGTGAATGCTGCAACCTACATTAAAACGTTGGTGAAGTTGTGTCGTGCCCTTCCTGACAAACATCACAACATAAATACTGACGAAGACAAACTTCTTCAGGACAATGATCGCCCCCATGTTGCTGCTGCTGTTTGCCAGAAAATCATCAAATTTGGTTGGGAAGTGCTCCAGCATCCATAATACAGTCCGAACCGTGCACCGTCCGAAATTCATCCCTTTGGTCACATGAAGAAATTCCTGGCCAGCTTTCCCTTGGCGAAGTGAAATCAGCAGTCCACAGAGACTGTACTCCAGGGAAACGGACTTCTACGAACAGGGCACATTGAAACTGGTAGCATGATGGGACAAATGTGTTGAGAAAGTTGGTGACTATGTTGAAAAGCAGGTAAAAGTGTTAGGCTCATTTGTGTGTTTTTTGTTTTTTATTTTACTATTAAACTTTTTTGTAAACGAATCCTTGAGCGTCACTTTTCAGTCCACCCTCTTATTAAATAATACGTGATTAAATTTGTAGAACATTACATATAACTAAGCACCAAATAAACCTTTTCTAATGGCTTTCAGATGTACTATTGCTGATACACGCAGTATAGTTGCCTTTCTGTTGCAGGCAGTTACGTTTACTGCTGTTGTTGGAGCATACATGTTATATTTGTCTTTTTGCGTTACTACTTCTTGATAACAGAAATTAATTAAGAACAAGTAATTCTAAAGGTACAATTTCGCTTGTTACTTGTATAGACCTTTGTTTGAAACATATTCTTTATGCTTGTCAGATAGTTTTACAGGATATTCAAAAACTCTTTTATAAAGTCTGAAGATGGATTCCGGACATCGAAACAAGAAAATAGGTTCATATAAGAATGTGCTCTAAAACACTTCGTTTTCGCGTTATCAATTTATTAATGAAAGTTTACATTCAGCGGATTTCCGGGTCCAACACCAGTTAATTCATCTACACACTCATTCATACAAGGTTTTCACCCGTTTTACCCTGCGAAGTTCGTCTTGTGTAATATATTCTTCCAGCATGCTTTACAGGTGCTGCCTACAATGACTTCATTCAGAGAACTCTCCCAGACTTACTACTTGTATGTTCTATTCATTCTTAGGTTGATCGGCGCCAAAACAGATCCACGTGGTCAGTCAACCGCGGTACAACACAGTAGTAGTGTGCACAAGAATTTAATCCATGCTAGCAGTCTAAATTACAGACTGAATTTATTCTTAAATTGTATAATATTCTATACAACTGCCAAAGAGTTAAATTGACGCCGATTTGTACCGTTAAGCAGAGCTACAACTCCCAACATGCTATTCGTATGTGTCACCCGATTTCCGCAATATTGTTTACGCGGTAACGGTCGCTACTGTGAGTTTTCTCTTGCAATTTTCGAGTTACATAGAGCATAAGGCCGGTAAACCGTTGACTAGTAGCTAAAAAACTATAGTGTATGGTAAGTTTTGTGAGAAATATCCCACACTTCCCGTAAAAGAAGTGATGAAATTAACTTCTAAGTTCACCGGTGATTAGGCTACAAATATACACACACAGTGCTCATAAAGAAAACCCTGAAACGGAAAAAGGGTTGCATCCGAGAAAAAACAAGGAAGCTTGTGAAATATACGATGCAAGAATGTGATGATTATGTGAATAATGCAACTCGCGTAGTAGTGCACAATGTCTTTTTTAAAAAATGAGGCGCCAACAGTTAATGAAGTGCTATATGTAACAAAAGAAGAAGCGTGTTTTGGGAGATAGATAGTTAAAGTGAAACCATTATTGTGAACCTGGTTAACAAATTTTGAGAGGAAATTAACAGCAAATATTTCAGACGACGGTTCTGATCTGGAGGGAATAGAGCCGCTTCCAGAGGGAAAATTAATCTAGGTTATCGCATACATGATATTCATTTTTTCGCTCGTGTTTTTAGAGTTAAGTATTACATGTGTACCTATTTATTTTGTTATGACCATCAATATTATCTCCATTATACCTAACAGAATATTATAGGCACCGTTTAAGTTGCGAGAATAAGAGCTCTGTTCGTTTTACATTACAATGTGCCACGTGTACGCGCTACGTGGTCGTGAAAGTATGTCAGTATTTCTGGCGCGAATGGCGGAAGGTTACATTATAACGGTGCGCTGGTCGCCTGGCTTTTGTTATTGGCGAGGATCCACTTAAGACTGAATAGGCTTTAGAAGGGCTCTGGCACAATTTAGTCTCTGGCTAGTATTTACCATGACCAGGATAGGTAGCGCTGGACCAGTACCATGGCCTGCACGTTTCCCCGAACTCAATCCTTTTTATTTTTGAGGGTGCCTTCAACAATTTATTTATGCAGCAGACATCCCAGACGAAGATTCTTAATCTACGTACCATGGAAACCTGTGAAACCTTGCGACACTGGCAGTCCATTGTTCGACGAGTGCAGTGTGTCTAGACGCAAGAGTTGTCCTCCATGATGTAATAGTTACCATGCTAACTTCATATACCCAAGGTCGCGGGTTCAAACCCGGCGGAGGACGATGGATTTTTTCGAGTGTAAAAATCTTTAGCATGGCCTCCTTCGGAAGGGAAATAAAGTCGTTGGTCCCGTGTCGTAGATTTATGGCACATAAAAGAACCTCAAGCCTGATAGAGAGGCCTCTGAGCAAAATAAAGTGGTCCTTCACGCCCAATATAGAATGGGACGCTGAGAAAATAACACGCCATTTACATTTCCTAGTATTTCAAGTATTTGCTATGAGTGGTGTTTGAGTTGAACACCTAACTAACAAGCTGTCAAAGATATAATAATGTGTCACTTTAAAATGTTTTAATTCATTAAATTTTGAATGTCAATAAATCGAAAACGAAGAGCTTTAGGACCTCTGTTTACATGACCAGTTTTTCTTGTTTCGATGTAAGGAATCAATCCCCAATCTTTGTAAAAGTATTTTAAATCATCCTGTATGTGTAGTTTTCTGGAACATTTTAAGCGTGTTCCTTAAACGTTTGTAGAACCTTAAGAGACACTGGTCTGAAACAGTTCTCAACTTATCCGAAGCTCATTAACAGCAGCTCCTTGGAAAGCTCGGGTGCAGTGGATCTCAAAGATGAATCATTGTTTTAAGGTAAGCAATTGAAGGCTGCCGGTCCCCATGGCCGCGCTCGCTAAAGTGTCTCGCAGTGGGTCGTGGGTTCGAGACCCGCCTTGGGCATGGGTGTTTATATCTTTGTGAAATATGTATATATGTGTGTATATTGGAAGAAAACAGCAAAACGATAATCAAACAGAAAAAAAGGCTGAGCCACGGAGAAGGTTCAACAGGAAGCTCTTTTCCTGTTACGCCGCACCGAAACAAAACCGCCGACACTTCCAACCCTGAAACACACCAAACGGACTGAAGGTTGAATGAAATAATGAATTAAAGCAAACAGAGGGCACAGAAAATTCGTAAATGAAAGAAATCGCCTCAACAGTCGGGGAAACTCCAAAAAATTTAGGGACATAATAAGTGGTCCATGAGTCAATCCCGGGATCTCTCGTTTCCGAGTTGCGCTGTTAACCTTGGCGCCCGGGGGAAAAAGGGCAAAGAATTAAAGAAATATGTTAAATATAATTAACTGCCAAACCATTAGAACATATGGCCTCATATCTAAATAAAACGATGCGATTACATCCAAGGTGATGTTTTATGATGTACACTGCACTGAGCCGAGAGGGTGATAAAGGCACAGCACGGCGGGGGAAACAACGATTAGAGAGAAGGAGGGGGAGGGATGGGGGAGGGAGAGAAATTCATTTACACAGTTACCGTCATTTTTCGAAAGCAACTTCTGTTTGTCCCAGAAAATAATATAACTGAAAGTTGCTAAATATTAAACTCGAAATTTGTTTGCAACTTACATAACTTTCCGCAACATATGTGGGAGAGAGAAATAGAATGGCTACAAGAAATGAATGTCTTTTAGCTTGTAACACTTCACACATTTACGACAAAGACGAATAACGAATTCAACTCACACTGTTACGTAAAATTTGTCAGCAGAGCGTGTTGAGGCGTGAGTAATCAACAGACGCTCGTGGAATACTAATCGCATCTCAGCTGGTAACGTGCGATTCTGTCGCTCAGGAGCATGGCTGAGTGCGTTCCCTTCTTTATGCTGTGTAGATCTCAGGGTTGTAAAAATTGCTGTTTTCTCTCTTTTTACTTTCTCTAGCCCCGAATGTACAATGTACACAGTGGATAGAGAAGGTATTGTATTCTACCCAAAAATTCGATACCGAGATTTCATCGGAAACATGTTTTTGGAGTCCTTGAATCCAAAAAAAAAGTTTCAGAAAAAGACCCGTGTGTCTGTCTGGTTATAAATTGAAGGAGGACAGTATGACAATAGATTTTTACTTTTCTATCACCCAAAAATGTTGATATTCAATTATGTTTTCAGCCTTTTGCACTTCAGAACACATATAAAATAAATATTTTATATAATAAAGTTCCATTTATATTAGTGTGGTTGAATGGGTTCCTGTGAACACTATAATTGAAAAAACAAAATATCAGATCGCGACAGTACTTTAGCACGACGCATACATTATTATTATTTTGATCATTAGTTTATGCATACTTAATATAAGAAATATCTGCTCTGTAGAACACAGAACCGTAGCGTGTAGAAGCTCGCATTGTATTCTTCAAGACTACGTGCTTTTTTCAAAATAACAAGAATTTTGGAGCATTAGGGACATAAGTAACAACCCTTGGGAGGAAGAAAGGTTCACCCCCTTATATTTTAGAAGGAAGGAATTTCTCTTTGAAGAGAAAGGCCACGTGGGTGGAAAATAAAGAAAAATCCCCGACAGTCACGTGACAACGCTACTTTACGAGCCATTTTCCAGCCAATCAAAAAGGAGGGCAATACTCGGACCTTTTAGTATATAAATGCTGCGCTTACAAGAAGTCGGGCTCACAATGTATACGAAATCGGACACTCAATGTAGGAAACCGCGTACAAGAAATCGGACACACATGCAAATCCAGTGTATAAGAAATTTGACGAGACTCTGTCTAAGAAATCGTGCAGCGTCCAGTGTAGGAAATCGGTGTGTCATAAGTTAATTTGACAGGCAAATATTACCGTAAATGTAATACGGGCCGTGAAACTCAAGATTACGGTGACGAGTGTAAAAATATAATAACTCAGTAAAAGTGAAACTAGCACTTAAACAAAGTTATATCATCAAGTTCGTGGTCGGTTATGTCGGGAGTCGCTCGCAGGGTTAGTGCCTCAATCTAACCACAGATTATCAATACAAGAAATCATTAGCGAAATTAAGTGAAATTGATCTTTTATTTGAGTCTACAAAGTGTTCCACACTTTTGTCATTCTTTCCCCCCTGAGCAAGAGACAACTCATGGTCTACATGAACGAGAATAGCCAGAGCAACAAAGGGAATCTGCAAGGTATGTACACTCTTAATGTAGAGAATTTCACGAGCATTAACCCTCGACCAACTCCAAGTAGACTCACCTGATAGCATCATATTGTCGCAACAGCGTGATGCCAGAAATAAAACTACGACATATTAGTATCCTAATGTGGCAATAATAAAACCACGACATATTGGTGCACCAACGTGACGCTCAATAAAACTACGGCATATTGGCGCCATAACGTGATGGCAAAATAACTACAAGATACCTGGTAGCTAATTTCTGTATCTTCTAAAGATACAAAACAAAACTGCTCTAGGAAATTCCTTCACTCCAAGGTACCCCTTATATGCGAAATGTTTTTTTTTTTTAATTTACTTTCCTAAAAATAAATAAAAGTTTTGATTGAAATGCCATGTGTTTAGTATAGTTAGTGTTTTACAAACCGGGTGAGGTGGCGACTTGTATTCGTGGGGCTGGGTTTGCTCCCCGGTGATCACCCGCTTTGTCCCATAGGACTTCGTGTTTTTCCCGGGTCGGCAAGGGAATGTTAGGGTTCCTTTCCATCAGTTCTCCCTTCATTCCATTTCCTTCTAAACTTTTAGGTGTGCTTCCAGGTTCGTGGTGTACAGCATTTGTATGCTCTATGAAAAGAGTACTCCATGAACATTACAGATCAACGGGTTGCTTGATCGCCCTCTCTGGCGAATCTGCAGCAGTTGGGCACAAAGCAAAAATAGTAGCAATTGGACACATGCATCAAGCAACTAGAGAAACTGGTTTCAGGCGCAGGGTATTAAGGGAGGCACATAAGTGTTAATTGCTCATGCTTGTGTTTGTTATTTTGTTGAAAATGGTATTTAAGAGATTCTTAGTCAGCTATGCGTACTTAAAGCATACTGTTTGCAGGGCACATAATGTGGAGATGATCTCTTATCGCACCCCAAATATTTATATTATGTTATCTTATTTTCGTTCTGTTAGAACTCGTCAATGATATTTTTTTTTTTTTTTGTTAGTCCATAATTACAATTGCATTTATTTACAAGCTCATTCAGCAACAATTTGTCATTTTTCTTCATTAATATTTAACTTCATTCGTATAAAACGGAATTTGTCATTAACTTAATTTATGCACATAGGCAAGAGTTTTCAGACATTTTCTTATATCTCTGGTTTCCTCAACATCTGTCTAGCTATTAGTAATCCTCTTGTCAAGTGTAGCTACAGACTTTCTTCGTTCAATCCCCTTCAAGTTTAGTTTTTTTCGGTCGTAAAGGAATCCCTGGTTCTCAGCATCATCTTCAAGGACTTATCTAGCCGAGTATGTTAGGGAGTGGTCTTTGCACGATTTTGTTGAGCCGGTGGTTCCATCCTTCGACAGTATTGTTGCTTCTGTGACATTTTCCGGACAGTTCCATATACCTTTTGGTATTGAAAGATTATCCAGCCACTGTTCCACAAAATAGTCGTACGAAAAATTTAATTTCTCAAATTTAATTTACCTTTCTGTTTCTGTGAGTTCCATGTCAGCAACGGGGAAAAAACAAACTTTTCTTCCCGAGTTACAAACTCAAAGTGACCTCCTCAAAGGGGCAAGTGACCTTCACAGCCCCTCGCCTCGCCAACACTAACTCACCATTTACCTGAAAGTGACCATAGTGAAAGTGACCTCACCTCTCTATATTATATGAATTTAACTTCGGCATTTTTCACGGCCACAAACTGTGTTTCCTACTGTAGTGTCATCTATGGGGAATGATATGATCCATCTTCACCATGTTTACATATGAATAGTGGCAAATCCGAGAGCTAGAAATTCCCTGATCAGGAAACCATATGCACCAACCATGGCAAAATACACACCAACATGGCGTCGTGAAGTATGAGGCTGAACTCTATAAGTGGTAAAGTTACACCATAGACTAAAGCGTACTACAAAAAGGTATAAATATTTTAATATACACAACTTTTGTGCAATAGATCTTTATTAATGGATTGAATTGTTCGACATTCACTTGTTTCTTACGATTGCATAGGAACTTTATGGTCATTATAAGGCGTCAGTTCTTAAGCATTTGACTGCCAACATCTATCGAGATCTAACGAGATCAGTAGTGCAGTATTTTTGCAAGGCTTGTCTCAATTAAAATGAAGTAGATAAGAGAATACTCTTTATCAAGAATAGTCTGTTAGCCCACCAATAAACGATCAATGCAAGCAAAACCAATGTGAATGCAAATCATATTATTTTAAATGTTTTATTTCGAATTAGCCCATTATACTCGCTAATATTACTTACTTCTCCAAAGTTGAACATTCCGAGAACAATGTCGTTTACATATTTTCTTAAAATGTATTATTTTTGGTCGCACAATCCACTAGGTCATAAGCGACCGTTTACAGTTTTACATATATAGACAACCTTTGAGTACTAAATCTATATTTACTATTGGTTTCACTTGGTAAAATTCTATAGGTTGCAGGCTTCTTTTTGAGTGTTTAAAGCATCATTTTACTACTGTGACACCACAGGTGATGACACTGATGATACGTGAAATGATACGTGGACCAGCGGTGGAATTCGATGGCGAGGAAACCGTCGCTTTGTCCACCACAAATTCCACATGCGGTCGCCTGGGATATGTAGGACGCAGGGTAAAGGTTATTGGAAGAAGGGACAGAAACATCTCGCTCACTGCGACATTGTGATGGATTGATTGTGGCTACATCCTTGGGAGGCAGGGATGAGGTGAAGGAAGTGGTGAGGTCATAGAACTGCTAGCAGATAGACCGATAAAGACCAACACCCGCTTACCATCAGAAAGCGATCCCAAGAGAGCGACGCAGAGACAGACTACTGTAGGCGAGTCAGTTCTCTATTGCGTCCAAGGGGAGAAGTCTTTCCATATGGCAAACCGCTGCGCCAACTGCCCGACACCGCCGGCACAACAGAATCTGAAACATGAAAGGGAAATGAAATATGAGGAAATGGGGAAAAGAAGTTCCATTCACAGGATCTTGCTGTAAAATAAATAAATAAATAAAATTAAATAAATGTGACCTGCTCCATTCACAGGACTTTGCTGTTAATAAATAAAATAGATAACTAAATATATCTCATCTGCTCCATTTACAGGACTTTCTGTAGCTGTTTGCTAAAAATCTAATCTTACAAAGGTTCTGCTTTTATCTATATAATGATAATCAACATAAACATTACCAGAAATGGTCTTAATACCTATTTCATTATATGTAGAAGGGAAGTAAGGGAGCACACTAGGCTAAAGCAACAGTAAAATTATTTAAAAACTGTCGCTATACGAATGTCATCGGTTGACTTTCTATGGCCAGGAGTAAAATGGAGAGAGATGAAAAGGAAGAAGACCTCACGTCTGAGAAAATTTTAAGTACTTTAAAATAGGGAATATATCGGAAATGGTTAGCTCTAAAAAAAACAAAAACAAAAGAACTGCATTCCAGAAAGTGTATGTTTTAACGTGTAGAAATCTTTTGTCTATTTCTTATGGTGCACCAGTGATGCAAATGTTATTTACAACATAAAGGACTCGAGGGTTCTTCCGAGAAATTCAGAATACATGTACAGTTTGCTTGCTGTATAAATATATTTAATATGCGGCATTTCAATAAAATTTCTTAGAGGCATCTTTTAGAAAGTCGAAAATTTTGAATAGTGTTCCACTTAAAGGATAATTTTTCTGAAAATGTTAGTATCGCATCCTTGGAAGAAAACTTAAATATTAAGTTTTTAGAGGACTTTTTCTTTTTTGAGTTAGTTTCTTTTCACACCCGCACACACAGACCTTTTTCTAAAAATTGTATTTTTGGATTTAGAGTACTGAAAACATGTATTGTAGGTAAAATCTCGGTACAGAATTTTTTAATGGAACCTTCTCTACCTACTACACGCATTTTGCATACGTCCTGCATAAAGTAACATGGAAAAAGTTATTTTCCTGGGCGGCTGTAACTTGTAGCATTGTAATCATGAATATTAAATATACGTCATATAACGCGATAAGAGTTGTAAATATTGTTTTACGGCGAGAAGGGAAACAGAAGATTATTTATCCGCTCCAATCTTGTGCTCATACCCCTGGAATAACGATAAAATGTAAAAACCATTGCTCAAATTGATTATTCCGCCGCTACACACTTCATCACCCCACTTTGTACTCTCCAATGTGGCAGTTTGGCTGACACTAAAGGTGCACTAACGTTCATCATACACGTTTGATACCATTGAAATAGAAGATGGATAAATAGGGGAAGGAAAAGTGTTAATACGTGTGTTATCTTGGGTAGAATAAGGGATATACGAGGGTTGGAACTTTTAATAGTGGCAACTGTCTATTTATTTACAACTGATACAGAATAGATACATGTTTGTTACCAAATTTTAACTGTTATTCAAAGTGGTCACTAGGTTTATGTACAACTCGTTGTCAACGGTGCGGAAGTCATAGAATACCCTTAGCAGCACCTCTGATACAGAATAGATACATGTTTGTTACCAAATTTTAACTGTTATTCAAAGTGGTCACTAGGTTTATGTACAACTCGTTGTCAGCGGTGCGGAAGTCATAGAATACCCTTAGCAGCACCTCTGATACAGAATAGATACATGTTTGTTACCAAATTTTAACTGTTATTCAAAGTGGTCACTAGGTTTATGTACAACTCGTTGTCAGCGGTGCGGAAGTCATAGAATACCCTTAGCAGCACCTCTGATACAGAATAGATACATGTTTGTTACCAAATTTTAACTGTTATTCAAAGTGGTCACTAGGTTTATGTACAACTCGTTGTCAACGGTGCGGAAGTCATAGAATACCCTTAGCAGCACCTGCTGTGTTGATAGTTGGAATGGAGCAGTCTACTGCCTGATGAAGCTCTGGAACAGTTCTGAAGCGGTTCCAAATTAAAGTCACAAGGACTTAAGTCCAATTTTGCTGCTTCTTTCTCGAAACTGGTCACAGATTGTGTTCCAAAAATGAATAATAATACTGCTCATCAACGGTCTGCTGTGGCGGAACGGAATGCATTAGCATAACACCATCACAGTCTTATGAGAAGCACCATAAGATTCACATTGCTGGGGGTCTCATGAACTCTTGATATTTCGATCTTCAAACTTTCTGATCTTCGGCGACACTTTCTGCAGGATCCACCCATCATTTTGCACGACAATGCTCGGTCACATTCAGTACATTTCCGGTTGATGAAATGCTGCACCATCCACCATACTCCCCTTTTAGGGTGCCTAATTCCTTGTGACTTTTGAATTGAATTCGAAGATGAAGGAACCAGTTTATGACATTCGCTTCAGAGCTGTTCCAGAGATTCCTCCGGCAGTAGACCGCTACTTTCGAACTATCAATACAACAAGAACTGCCAAGGGTATTCTATGACTTCCACATCGCTGACAACAAGTTTTACACAAATCTGGTGACCACTTTTAAGAACAGTTAAACCTGGTAACATGTATCTGTTTTGTATTAGTTGTAAATAAATAGTTGCAGCTATTAAAGTTCTAACCGTCGTGCATACCAACGTGTTAGGATGATAATCAAACAATAACTTATTTACATTATTTAAAGGTAATTTGGCCTCAGTTATGTAGTCGTAACAGCGCCCCCCCCCAATCACACACCTGACACAATTGAATTAGTCATTGCAGAAAACGTTTTTTAAGTGACCTTCATGCTGGATTAGCACGTTTAGTGGTATAGTAAGCAGTCTATACAGAACGGCATGAATATGCCATTAAATACGCTGTTAAAAGGTAATTTGTTAACTTCATTCATGTCCTAAGTAAGGAATATTTTCACCTTTAGCATAATCTCAAAAGCAGTAGGTAACTAAAGGAAAATTTTGTTTTTCCAGAATAAGTCTAGATTTATGCAACGATTTTAAAATGGCCAACTGACACCTCTAATGATACGTATGATGGACGTTACAGGTTTTCTCTCTTTCCAGTTTTCATGAATGGATACTCAAATATTTATACACAAAACTTTGAATTTATTATGATGATTTGCAGCATTCTCAAGAGATTCATTTATAGTACAGTTTAGAGTTTATAAACGTAACACGCTAGTTATACAGTAAGGAGCTACTACTTTTAAATAAATAAATAAATAAATAAATAAATAAATAAAATGGAGATGCGCATTCATTACAAAAAGGAAGTGA
This sequence comes from Hymenopus coronatus, assembly GCA_030762935.1. Lineage (NCBI taxonomy): Eukaryota > Metazoa > Arthropoda > Insecta > Mantodea > Hymenopodidae > Hymenopus > Hymenopus coronatus. The sequence goes on from CM060900.1 coordinate 512,193,893, forward strand.
GCTAGATATTTAAACCAGCGTTTTTGAGGAGGCAAACTATTACAAATAAGGCTCATTTCTGTTAAGTTTTCCAATTTTGGTACAGTATTACTAACGACGACGTTGAATAAAACAAAAATAATCAATTTTTACTTTTAATGGTAGTAGTGATTGCAGAAATTGCTGGATAGTTAAACCTGTATTTCTAAAATGTAAAATACTAAAAGTTAAAATCTTTTGTAAGTTTTCCAGTCCTGATATCGGCTCAGTAACAATAATATTGAATAAAGATAACATAATAATTTGTTTCCATTTTATATAGTTTTTTATCTCTCCACTAAAATTTGAATTCAATGACAGCCGATTTAAGTATAGTATGTCTAAGCAGTTGGTCACGTGTATAAAGGACTTGCACATCGTTATTAGTTTGTTTTACTGAATATTTACACCACAATAAGTATTGTTTACTAAATGTTTTAGTCTGATAATTTGTTTCATTACATTTGCATAAATTATTAGAATGAGATGGTCAAAAGTTATTTTAAAAGATTAGCCCAATGACGTAAAAGCATGCTTTCCAACCAGTTCAGTAATAACCTATAATACTAATGTATTCGTTTGGTATCGTTTCTAAACAGCCTGTACTCTGTTAAAATGCATGTTTAATCATTTTGAGTGGATACATAGGTTTCTCGATTTTATTAGATAAATAAATAAATAAGTTTATTTGCCAGAACAAAGTACATTGTGTAGCAACGTCAAATACAAGCAAGATTAAAAACAATTGACAGTATTATAACATTCATCCAAACAATAAAATGGATTTAAAATCGAAGTGCGCTTCACTGACCTCTTAAAAGATTCAATGGAGAGAGCTCTAGTGCTGTTACTGAGTTTGTTAGATAGATTTAATTATATTATTTCAAAGGAATTTTGTATCTTACTGTATCTTACATCTATTTATGTGAATATTGGAACTAGTTCTGGTGTGATGAAGATGCATTTCAGAACATAGATTGTATTTATGACTATTTTTCTTGGCAAATAAGAGGCAGTGGAACACAAACAATGAAGTCAAAGTTAAAACACCCAACTTAACAAATAAAGGTTTACAATGAGCTCTGTGGGCTACACCACATAAAATTCGAATTGCCTTTTTCTGTCATAAAAGTATCTTCTTAGCTAAAGTATGGTTCCCCCAAAATAAAATACCATAACTCAAATGGCTATGGATTTGTCCATAATAAACTGATAATAAAACATTGGAAGATACATTATTTTTTAAAACACGTAACATAAATATACCTCTGCATACTTTGTTGGCGATATAATTAATGTGTGAACGCCAACCTAGATCAGGTTCGAAATGAATGCCTAGAAATTTTGTACCAGTTTCAGTTAAAAAAACAGGACAACTAATATTAAAGGTGAAGTCAATTGTTTTGTTTTCATTGAGAACAAGACAATTGCATTTGCAACATTTATCATTTTTTTCAGTAAGTGTATCAAGTTTATCGTGCAGACTGGCATCAGAATTGACAGAGATACTTACTGCCAAATCGTACGCATACAAATATGTTTCTATTTCAGTTTCAGATTTAGGACTGAAAAATGCAAATAAAAAAAAAATAAAGCTAAAAAGAAAAAATACTTTCTTTGTGGGAAATTTCAATTTTACAGCGCCTTATCGCGAGTATTCTACACTGATTCATAACACTAGATATTTTGAAAATATTAGGGAGGAAATATGAATGTTTGTGGAAACTGTTCAAAATGGTGCTATTCCAGGTAGAAGAGCTGGTCAAATACAAAGATTTTTCCCCAACATTTTCTTTGTTTTTTTATTTGATTGCCGCTTTTTGTTTTTGCTTCTAATACACATATACACATCTATAAACACCATGCCCAAGGCGAGACTCGAAACTACGATCCCCCGCGCCACGAAGTACCAAGGCGAGGCACATTAGCGAGCGCGGCCATTTTGACTGGCTCCTTCAGGCATAACCTCAACACAGATACAACAAGAACATCCATGACCAAGGCGGGACTCCAAACCGTCATCCCTTGCAAGATGTTTAGTTAAATTTCTGAACAGCAAAGATGAGACATACTATGGTCAACCTTCGGACCCGTCCTTGTGAGTCCAAGCTTCTGGAAGGTTGTAAATTCTATTTCTCCCTCCCTTTTGCAGTACTAGCAATAGGTCTTCTAAAGTTGTGATTATTCGCCAAACTACAGGTGACACCGAACAAATATAACTCATAGCTTATACAGTCAGTATGCTACAAAACTTGGTCGTCAGGCGCGCGGCCCGTCTTCCGGTCACATACTATACACTTGGCTGGCAGTCGCACGGCCCTTCACCCAGTCCCACATGCGTGGACGTCAAATAAATTCTCAAATCACATTAACAACTACCAAAATAAACACAAAACATACCTTATCACAGGAGATGCTGGAACTTCCTAGACAACAGTAACCCTGTATGACTTGAGTTTTTAAAGTATTTTTGCTTTCCAAGCTGAAGCTTTCGGAATGCCAGTTTCTTGTGCAGGACGCCTAAGAGATTTTCAAGGTGACTGTTCTAACCTTTGTCCGATTTGCTCTAATTTTTTCTCCATAAGTACACGTCTGTTTACCCTTCTTTTCCTAAAACAAATTGACCCCGTCTCCCTGAATGTATTTATAAGCAAACGAATGGCCTTTCCACTCGGAATACCCACCCATGAAATTTAGTTTTATCCCTATAAGATTATGCAAGTACATACGTATCAACATAAAAATTTTGTGATGCAGTATACTGCATTTTGAAAGCACTACAAGCAAAACTAAACACTCCTAAACATTCATAATATTATTGAAGTGTGCACTGTACTAGAACAGACGTAAGACTGACGCACGTGTGACAACAGAATGGGTGTAGGACGCGCGCGCAGGAAAACGCAGTTTCTTAGCGGCCAAATTTTGTGACAAACTTACTATATTTAAAGCAGTCCAAAATTAGATATCACAGCTTCCAAACTCTTAGGTACGTTTTTAAGTTATTAAAATTACAGAATTGAAAAATTTAGCAGCACATAAAGCACAGGTATGTGATGCCCACATAAAACTCACGAGGGTTTCTTGGCAAGTACAATTCATGAAGACAAAGGGACTTGTCCTCGTTCGTTATGAGCAAATCTGTCCTATCTTTCAGGTAAAGGGGCAAAGGGCAGTTGCCAACTCGAGACTACTTATGACCCGGATGGTTTCAAGATTATTCTTGAGTGTGTAACATATCTTCCCTAACCACGAGTATCTTGTACCTCTTATTCTAAACATTTTCAAATTATCCTAACAGTAAAATCCACATTACGTACTGTAAAATGGACAAGAATTTGTTGTTAAATTTACAAATGTTTCATTCAGAATTACGAGTTAGACAGTTTAGTTTAACTTTATCTACATTCATTTTGGTAGTATTCAGATAGTATTCTTGCTTCTGTTGTGTTTCTCAGTACCGTGTCTCCATCCTCAATAGTATTATTGATACAGCACTTCTAAAATATATTATTAGCGGCGTATGTATCCCATCTTATTTTCCTAACCATTTCCTTTCATTTTTTTATGTTATGATGAAGCATGTTGAAGGAATAAACAAATAATTAAAAATATAGATCCTTTAGTGGAGTTTCTTAAGACAAGAAGTTTCGTAACGTAAGCTAGCCACTATGCAGCATGTCAATATGTTTACAAAAATACTGCAAAGGCACGCGATTCGGAGCTTTCCAAGTGTCACTTCCGATAGCGTAGAACAGCCCCATGGCTTTGTTTCAGGGTAAGTCCTAATCTACGCTGACCACGAGGCAATTTGTCTACGTACCTTTATTGGCGTTGAAAACATATTTTTTCATTACATAAGGTATGGTCAACTATGTTCACAGCTTGATTCGGTCTCGATTTTAAATAGCTGTAGTTTTGCAATGTGTGAACTTCGTAAGTGTTTAAAATGTTTATTTATTATGTTTGACTGTGGTTCTAATATGCCTCCAATTACGGCTTGTAAAAGTACAGAGTTACTACAAAAGAAATAGACAACTTCAACTGCCTGTAAAACAAAAACTATTAGAGATAGCAACCTAATTATTTTGGGGGTATGTTGAGAATCTCTCAAAAGTTTCGTTTGTTACTATTGGTAACGCTGTAGTGTTTTGTTTGTTGTTGCAGAAGCTGAAATGGCGGAAAATCCTGTGGAAAAGGCACATTGCGTGTTGGAATTTGCTAGAACGCAATCAGCAACTGTTGTCCAACGACATTTTAGAACACGTTACCACAAAAATGAAATGATGCGCTCACAAAAACCAGCATCGTCTTCATCATGTCGCAACATGTCGATGCAAAAGTCACGCCGTATGACCTTATCTTCTTCACTCAGAAACTGCAACATCTGTAATCTGTAAGGCATCATGTGCAGTCACTTCCGCAAGATTTTCCATACAGTTTGCTGTGGAATTTGTAATTGCATGCTTGCCCTAGATGTCGATTTCTGTGGGCTTCTTATGTAGGCAGAACGAACACGTTCAACGTTTTCTTCCGAAACTCTTGGTCTTCCCGAGCTCTTCCCTTTGCACAAGCATCCCGTTGTCTCGAATTTTCTATACCAGTCGTAGATTGACTGTCTGGTCGGTGGCGCTTTGTGGTAACGTGTTCTAAAATGTCGTTGGACAACAGTTGCTGATTGCGTTCTAGCAAATTCCAACACGCAATATGTCTTTTCCACACAATTTTCCGCCATTTCAGCTTCTGCAACAACAAACAAAACACTATAGCGTTACCAATAGTAACAAACGAAACTTTGAGAGTTTCTCAACATACCTCAAAAATAATTAGGTTGCTATCTCTAATAGTTTTTGTTTTACAGGCAGTTGAAGTGGTCTATTTCTTTTGTAGTAACCCTGTATTCTCTTTGCACAGGAAAATAAAGAAAAATATTCATTTGGTCAATGGCGATGCCGTATTCTTTGATTTTTACAGTAAAGCTTGTTGTTATTCTGCTTCAGAATTGTTTCTATAGCAATTTTTCTTTGTAAACAATTTTAAATTTTCTTTAAAACGAATAAATAGATAATTATCGTATCTGGAGAATCGCAATGTCTATAATCATGTCGTAATAAGCATACTAAACAATTTAAAGTTGATTAACATGTCCTATCTGCTTCACATATTGTTAAAGACATGAACAAAAATTAGAGTGAGTATTTTAACATATTTGTCGTTTATTTTGTTTAATTGATTGTTTTTTGTTTGAAATAATGCAAATATCCACAGTACGCAAGATATGTTGTTGAATTTTATGGTAAATAACAACCATAGTTTCCTCACGTTCCAAAAATTTGGCTTGGACAGGTATTTAAATAATCATTTTACTATCAAAATCCATTGTTCTAGTAAAATTCTCCATACGATGCATTTTTAAGAAATATTCACATAAAAGTCAAAGCTTTACATTCAATGGTTTTACAGAAATATATGTTATATTAGCCCCTATTTGTTGTGTAAAAGATACTGCCTTTTATACTCTACCAAGTATTTGTTTTTCAAAAGGTTATAATTTATTTATCAAAATTGGAGCTTTATTTTGAAAAAAAAAAAAAAAAAAAAAAGATATGGTCATTTCGTTTAATATACTTCAAGAGGTACAAATTGTTACAGAATTGTATCGTGTGGGGCAGTTTGATTATAGAAAAAAAAATTTGCGAGAATATAAGGTTTAAATCTGGGGTGCCTATTATCAATGCGCCTATCCATTTATTGGTTTAGTTAAACGGCACTTAAAATTTACAAGGTGCGGGAAAATAATGCGTTTCTTAAAGTTTAAAATTCATATTATTTTGTTTTGAAGTAAAATATTTTTTTTTTCAAAATTTCACAATTTTTAATCAAATTTCGCAAATGCATTATGTATGTTTGATGTCCTTTTACCTGGTAGGTAATATCGGACGGTGAATGAATGAAATGGGTGAAATTATGTTCAAATGAGCCCAGTTACCTATGAGCTTAAAGTTACATTTGCCTACTCAGGATAAGGGAAACCAGCAAAATCCATATTCCTTACCAAAATTCGAACTCCAGACTTCTTGAGTGTTATATATTTTTCGCTTGATCGTTTATGAGTCATAGTTTGACATATATCAATGAATGTATATTTTGGGACTTTATACTGCACGAGGTTCTCGTTTTCTTTTTTGGTAATAAAAATTTTTTTTTTCTTTAAATCATCATAAAAACATATTGATAATGTTGAATTTGCTTTGCGCAAAATGCAGTGTATAATCAACCGAGTATCATGGCAAATATTTTGCAACAGAAACAGATGACAAATAAATCGTGTACAGAGGAATTATGTTGTAAACTTGTCGTTTGTTATATAAGTGTATCAAATACTTCAGTGCTTCGTAGCGAGTTTTATAACGAAGTTAAAAGTGGCGATGCATAAATAATGGCTGAAGTTGAAAAAGGAATAGAGTTGATAATGAAAGCATGGATAGAGCCCTCTTCACCAGAAATATTCTGGAACGGGAAACCATCGTAGGTTTTTACAAATACAGGATGATTCAAACGTGCTTTTACAAAGTTTAGGGACAGGTTTTTTACTTCAAAGCCATAAAAAATTGTCATATAAATACATGTCCCAAAACTCTTCGTTCTCAATTTGAGGTTCAAAATGCTATCAATCAAAACATTTTAAGGTGACACATTATTCTATTTTGACGTTGTCAGCTTGTTAGGAGTTATTCCATACAAGCATCACTTATAGCAAATGATCCAAATGTCCTCTTGCGTTTAGACACTCGTCGAAGCATGGAATGCCAAATATTCCCAGTAAGTGTCGTGTAATTTCGCAGATATCCGTGATAGTTAGATTAAGAGTTTATTCATCCGCGATGTCGGCTGCATAAACCAATAGGTTAAGGTGCTACAAAAGATAAAAATCTAAATAATTGAGGTCGGGGGAACTTGCAGGCCATGGAATTGGTCCTCCTCTACCTATCCATTTTTATGCTAGATACCAGCCAGAATATCTCGGATAATAAGCACTATTAATAAACCACATGTGCTAGAGCATCATGCATAAACCACATGTTTCTTCTTATTTGTAGAGACACGTTGTCTAATAAGTCTGGGAGTGTTCTGAATAAAGTTCGTGTATGCGTGCTGGGGCAATATATTACACATCGGATAAATGGCAAATGTTAAAAAGTAGCCATGGCAACACAAAGCAAACTCAGCAAGGTAAAATGGGTCAAAGCCATCTATGAATGAGAGCATAAATAAATGAAGTTATTAGGTTGGACTCGGAAAGCTGTTGATGGTGAATTTTATTAAAAAAAATTGACGCTGCGAAAACGAAGGGTTTAACGCATATGTTTATGTAAAACTGTTTTATTGTTTTATGTCGGAGATCTATCCCCAAAAGTTGTACACGTATTTTTGAATCATCCTGTATATTACGCAAGTGTTTGAGTACAGCTAGAATGTTTTCTTTAAAATCTGTTTTTAGCATGTCAGGACTTAAAATACAATTCTATGAGTCTATAATCCAGGAGTTTAATTTCTGAAATACAGAGTGTTAGGTGGTGGAGAGAAACGAATATTTTGATATGGTACCTTAATATGTATTCATTTCTGTGTGTTTGTTGTTTCTTCTCTTTGTCTAAGAGTTTTCCCACAAACATGTCAAATAATTTACTAACTGATGTTTTCTGCATAGTCGTAACTGCACCGCGAAGTGAGCAATATCTGTCAGTATAGACTATCCGTTATGCTTTCAGGTGTTCACACTTAAATACTTGACCTATTGGCCCAGTTATCAGTTCGAGTCCTTGCAAAGGACATTCGAGCTCAGTTTGGCCACTCTGCTTTGTCTGCCCAACACTCTCTCCTCGAGCTATCGGTGAAAATAAACGCGTATGGCTTGCGTAAATCACGTCCACTTGGAGGACTAAGTAACCTAAAAACTTAGTGTTATTAATAAATAAAATATTAGTCTATAAATTAAGCAAAAATTGCTGTAGAGCTTTTTATTACTCTGTTTTAAATTACCAATAAAATATCTGCTCTTATACCCCTGACCGAAATATTTTGTCTCATTCCACGTTCTCTGCCTATGCCCACCTCTGTGGTGTAGGCGAAGTGTGTGGCTAACACTCAAGAGGTTCCAAGTTCGAATCCTGGTTAGAGTGAGTTATACGATTAGTTTCATTGTCCAGGGGCTTCCCTTACTCTGAAAAGAGGATTTTGGGTGGTGGTAGTGGTGGTGGAATTTATTAATTGCATAGTGTTACATTAATTACATCACGTCACATTGTGGCATTGGGCAGAAAACTGTGCATGCTCTCTAGAAAAATGTTAGAATTGAAAATATTATCTACTTCTATTTTACGTATATTCATAACAATCATACACACACAAGCGACATCAGCAAAATAAACAAAACATTTTGACATCACTCTCGATATACTCGCACTGATATGTAGATACTCATATATAAAATAGAGCTGTATAATGTTTACATAAACACCTTATCTGAGTACACGTACTTCCGTTAAGTATGTGCCCAGACTTGTCCAGTTTGGCTGTTAAATATCAGGTTCCAGCATGCTGTCCTCCGTCTGTGTGAAGCTAAAAATTCTTCGGATAGTATTTTTTTTCCTGGCATCTTCCGTCTGTACGCGACCTGTAAAAAGCTAGGTAGGTGGGTAAGTAGGTAGGTAGCTAGATACATACGAAGAGGGAACTCGGTGCTAAACCGGTGATATTATTGTACCAATGACCCATGAGGAGGCACTCCCGGAAGCGAGGGATGAGGTTAGAAGAGAACCCGATGGCTGGAGCTAGGAACGACGGCACAGCAGTGACAGGGTCCCTAGTGTTACCAGATTGACTTCCCTATTTTCGGACGGCAAACCGAGGAATCCGCATAGGGTCCAATATCTCCAGGGGTGGCCCCTAAATCCCGGCAAATAACACGTGGCCAGTGTACTCTTGAGAGTTCAAGAGATTATCCTTTTACACTACTATGCCGCATTGAAGCACCACCCCTGACAATTGCATCCATCAGAGAGACTAAAGGGGGGAAAGCTGAAGGAAATAATAATGCAGGTATATGGAGGTACAGGAAATTCAGAGAGTGAAAGAATACATACCAGTATTCGCCTTGTGACCCAGAAAAAACCCGAAATTCACGGGTCAAGGTGGGCTGTTGCTGGGGATCGAACTCGGGACCTCCCAAATACGAGTTGCGGCGGAGGATTTTGGAATTTTTTGGGCGTAAAAATTCTTAGCATAGCTTCTTTCGGGAGGGGTGGTCCTGTGTAGTAAATTTACAGTACGTTAAAGAACCTTAAGTGTGATGAGGAAGTGTGTCAGGAAATCAAGCGGTCTTTCACGCCCAATATAGAAGGGAACGTTGAGAACCGCAGGATTTAAAGAGCGTCCATAAATAAAACTCAATTAAATGTTCATATTTTAATCTCACCCATGCCATTCTTCGTCTGATATGACCTCGTCAGTTAAATGACGTTAAACAGAACAAAAACATTTCTGTTAATGAAGAGTTTGGGCAGCTCTGCATCCCAGACCACTCGTAATGAAGTGGAGGTTGATTGGCGTCTCCTTGTGAGCTGTTCTAATCAGAGAGAACTTAAATGGAACTAGCAAAAATTCTCCGTTTCCTCGACATCGTTGAAATTCAAAGAAACCGAACATGTTGAGGGATCGGAGATCAGATTCTGAGTTTCGACAAACCATATTTTAATGTTGTTCCTGTTTTTATTTTTTTTTTCTAATTTCAGAGCTGACCAAAAAGCTGTGTAAATGTAAACTGAAAAGATCGGTAGATCTTCGGAAGTCAGGATTACAATTGTCTTCCCAAATAAAGGAATATCCCGGAGAAACAGGTAACTTCGCAAACTCGCAAGCTCTCTAGTTTAGAAGGCAGAGATACTCTTCCTGCACGAAACGATGGTGAGCTGGGACAGATAAGGACATACTTGACCCCACGTGTCATCGCGTGTTAAGCGACCTCCATCCCCCCCCCCTCTTCTCGTTTGCCGCCTGCAACTCACAAAAAATCGTCTAATTCACTGGCGTCAAAGTTAAACGCAGTTCAGGGCGCAAGTGAGCTACTACTATCGGTGAGAAATTTCCTTGTGATTGGCATTTGTGGGGTGTGACGTCTGCTGGCAGGGCTCGTCAGGTTGCTGACCAATCATGGTGTAAGAATTCATTACCGTCAGAGACATCATATCATTGGCGTTGCAACACCTAGGTGTTCAGTGGAAATTTACGCGCGTGTTCTCATTCATGACTGATCTCATCGTTTGATTTCATTCTGTGAAAATTTCAGTTGTGTTATACACAGTGATTCCGTAAGGATTTAAATTTATAATCGTTACCACCTTTTATATGTCGCGGATATTGCTCTTGTACTAGTCCTAGAACTACCACGAGTGTTATTAAAGTGATAAACGAGTTGAGGTTACGTTAGCTTTTACGTTTAGTGAAGTACAGGACCCAATGTTGAAAGGAATAGATGAGGTAACTACTGAGAAATGGGGAAAAGTAGTTCAACATACGATAAGTGTGATTGGAAATAAGCATTTTAAAGGAAGCAAAGGAAGCAGTGGAACATGTGGTGCTGCAGACGGACAGCGAGTAAATGTGGCAACAGCCTACCGAGACAGCCACTTGTTAGCAGAAATGTCAATCACAAAGTAATTTCTCGCCAATTATATATACGTAGTTGCAGCAGTGGCCCTGCGCTTACAACGGCGTTTCACATGTGAGTGCTAGGAGCGTCACCTGCCTCCTTACTTGCAGCCGGGCTGCGCCTAAATTACAACCTCGCATACCTTTATTAAATGTTTCCCTTCAGAATTGCTGAACTAGGAGGATACATAGAACAGGTACCTACTACAGGTTTCATGTATTAACAGAGGACTGGTTCTTAGTGAGTCAATCATAAATATAAAACTACTTATACGTTAACGTAGTTATTCAAGTTTATTAAATTAATGAAAAACTTCTATATAACTTTGGAATGATTTGGATTAGTTTTTAGAGATTATCAAAACTACTCTGGTTCTTAGGTTAGCAGTTCTCAAACTTTGAAGCACAACCATTTAAACAACTACATGCCTCTTAAAGATATGCGATTTTATGACTGTTTTATCTGAGGCTAAAAATGTCAAAATCAAATACTAAAATTAGTAAATAAGACAATACTGGCTTGAATTTGTTTGGAGGAAGTGAAATATCATGCAACATAATTAGTAATACGGGAAGGTTTGTATGTACATTTTTTTTAAAACTATTTCCCTAAGCCTGTAACACCGTCGCCGGGTGGTTAGACCACTCGTCTCTCACATAGGCCGGGTTCGAACCCAAGCGACCGTATGTGGGATTTGTGGTGGACAAAGCGGCGCAGGGGCGGGTTTTCTCCAGGTTATTCGGTTTCCCCCGCTATCGCATTCCACCGGTGCTCCATCTGTATTGCATGTTTCATCAGTGTCATCGCCTGCGGTGCCATTTGTAGTAAAAGCGGACGTTCAACACTATAACAACAATAGAAAAAGAAAAGCCAGTAACTCAGGAGCGTCTTGTGTTAGGATTTGCTCTCCCTATTTATATTATCTCTATTTGACATTACCTTAAACTGAACTTAAAAATACCACGTATTATAGATATGTATAGCCAGTCCCTTGGCATATCTTTGGTTTCACACACGTCTTAATATTGGGCTTTATGTCGTTACAAAGACAGATTCTAGGACAGGAATCGTAATTACTATCTCAGAGCCTAATTCTATGGCGGATTTTAAGGAGTTTCACTATGTAGAAACCCCATTCTCAAAGGTACGTACTACCAAACACTGTCATACTTTATGCCGCCTGGTGTTTCACTTCATAATGTCTTTTATATGTTATATTTTTTAGCACAAAATACTGTTTACACACGAAGCACTGTTACCGACAACCTTGCACAGGAATTCTTTTTGCCGATTCCGGTTTAAAGTACCTATACGGAATAGGCGATTCCGAGTGATTCATGCTTGCAGCTTACGGTGCAACCATGTAGACTAATGTGGTTTCTAACATCTGGGCTCAGCGACTGGACCGCTGCGATGAATAGGCCAATACGGGTCACGATTGCTGCCGCTGATCCAATTCATGTTACGTAGTCGGGTTACCTTCCCTGTAAGTAGGATTGACACCATTCTAGTAAAAATTGCTGAAGAGAATGGTGTGTGAATCTGCCCTATTTGCGAGAAGGAAGAGTCGTGGACCCATGTCTTGGCAAGATGTAGGGGTACGGAGGAATGGAGGGAAAATATTTACCGCGATCCTTTACCGCCGCGAATGTGGAGCTAAAAGCATGTTGGACGCTACTGGCAGGCACGGAAGACGTGGACGGGCTAGGTACATTTATACTTAAGGCAAGACAGCTGAGATCTGAGAAGGCTGACAATAGAGAAGAGGGGGGATAAGAATAGCTAAAAAAAGTTATTACAATGTTTTACATACATATATGTTATGTTATACTTATGTCATTATTGTGTTTTGGTGCTATATATTGTGTATATATTATGTGTATATATGCATTTGTTTTTTTTAATAGGGTACATTAATGCACCTGAATAAGGTACACTCTGTGCTGTAAATTTAAATTGCTGTATTTGAATATCTTCGTTTATATTGGTGTTTACTCTTTTAATTCTTTGTTGTTGTTTCTTTAATACTACTTACTATTTTGTGTATTGCAAAAGCACGTACGGTCTGTGGACCCGTGTGGTTGAGGAAACTCGATGTATGATACTGTTATTCAATAAATACACTTATTCATTGATTCATTCATTTTTCCTTGCAAGCGGATGCCTAGGGGTCAGGGGAAGCCAACGGCACGAAACCACAGAGTATAAACCTGGAACGAGTGGTCAGGCATGAGCGTGGATGATATAAAATGAAAGCGAAATGCTGATAGAAAATATTATGTTGGAGCAATTGGTGGAATGAGTGGTGGGGGAAACTGGAACACCCGGAGAAAACCCACCCACACACCATTTCAGCAACAAACCCCACCCTGCTACCGCACTGCCGGCTCTAATTTAGCCACCCTTAAATACTGAGCAGACGGGTGTGAGAGCAACTGCAAGAGGGGCAAAGGGCGAACCGTCGATGTCATTCATACACTCCCTCAGTGCAGTGGCGGGTGAAGTTAAGTTCGATCGGATAGTTAATTTTCCGTTGAGTGGCTTAAATGAAACTGTAGATCACCAACATCAACTTGCTTCAACCCTGCTTGGGAGGAAACATATGACATAAGATAATAGCTAAGTGTCTAATTTTTAAGTGAAAAGATTTTAAACCATAAAATAATCTGATGCGTTCAATTCATATAACTTTCTCTAGCTGTTCCATATACAGACTACTACATAAATGTCACCCTCCGTGGTGTAATGGTTACTATGCTAACTTCATATATCCAAGGTTGTGGGTTCAAACCCGGCGGAGGACGATGCATTTTTTCGAGTATAAAAATCTTTAGCGTGGCTGAAGGAAGGGAAGTAAAGCCGTTGGTCCGGTGTCGTAGATTTACAATACGTAAATGTACTTCAAGTCTGATAAAGAGGTCTTTGAGCGAAATTGAGCAGTCTTTCACGTCCAATATAGAATGGAACGCTGAGAAACACAGCAGTTAAACAGCGCCCATGAATAAAACTTCATTTCGTTTTCATTATTAATCATTTTTACTATTCATATTAAAATATAGTATGACAGATCTGTTTGTAAACTCATTCTCTGTTCAACTGGAAGTTTGTATCTGAATGTTTTTAAAAATGCACCGCGTGACTCATTTTTATTAGGACAATAAATTTAGAGAGTAAAAAGTGTTATTCAAATAGCCATGTACGCTATAATTTTGATACATAGACAAAATATCAATATTATTATTGCGTATAATAACTGGTATACATTTCAATAACTGTACATATATACTGTAGATTTCTTCCAAATTTCACAGATGCATCACATTAATATAAACGAAATACTTTAAATAGGTACCAGCATAGAAGTCATGGCTGATGCATAGAGTGAACAACAAATCCACCACTGCTCTTGACTTTAGCAAATAAGAGTTTTACTTTTCGCCATTAGGTAACAGAATGTGGGGTGAAATAAACACCACGAGACAGATGGGATCTAAGGAGTCTGATAATAGTGATAATGGGGTGATTATAATGTTGTTTACTATTTTGTGTATTACAAAATCACGCACGGTCTATGGACCCATACGATTGATGAAGACCAATGTGTGTGTGTGTGTGTGTGTGTGTGTGTGTGTGTGTGTGTGTGTGTGTGTGTGTCTATTGGTATTTTAATAAATACACCTATTCATTCTTTCACCACATCCTGGTCATTTTATGCCTGCCCTAATATCTCCAAACCCAATAACCCGTCACACTTCTGGATAATCAACTTGTCAGCTCCCTAGTGTCCACTCATTGAGCACTCTACGCCATCTGCTCACACCATCATTCACTGCGAATTTAAGGGTAACAGGAACGATGAAAAGGAAAGGGAATGACACGGAAATGATCGAAAGGAAATCGTGGAAGATGAGAAATCACTCCAGTCTTCACCTGTTGATCCAGGGAAACAACAAAAAACCCATGGAACAGAGTTAACGTTCGCTGGGAATGGAACCAATGAGCTTCCGAATACAGTTAGCACGCATTGCCATGTCGCTCGTTTGAGCAGAAATTGGTTAGAAGTGCTCATTCATGTTTCTTTCCACTTTTGTAAAAAGTGTTTTCAAGTATATTCAAATTGTACCTCTATACAAGCGCTAGCATAGAACCGTATGAATATAAATGTTAACTAGAAAAGATGAATGGTTATTCAGCGCAAGGTAAATTTCCATTTCAGCAAATTGCTCGGAGTAGAATTATTAATTACATACAATGGCAGAGCTTTAAAGTTAGAAACCACATGCGACATGGTAACTTGACGTCCAAATAATAAAAAGTGTTTTTTTTTTTTTTTTTTTTTTTTTCCCCTGACATGCACAGCAAACAATTTTTCGAGTTAATGCTGCGTGAAAGAAGAAATTAATCTCCTCCCTGGCTTGCTGGTTGACATTGACGATTTATGGGGATCATTACTCTGGCAGTTTATGCTGCTGTATGCATATCATTTGATTCATTTTAACAGATCCGCGCGGAAATATTCTGTGACGTGATTACTATGTAGTCTTTTCCCGCCTGTTTTAAGAGGACATAAAAATGGTATTTACCACCGAAACAATTAACGTTTTCTTTAACAAAACTGATTAGAATGAAGAGAATGTCACTGTGATATTTCAGCTGCCAGATTATTATCAGCAGTTCCCTACAATGTTACGGTTGGTGAGAAATGGCCTTCTGGTTGACACTTGTGGGGTGTGTCGGCTGATTGCAAGGGCTTGTCAGGTTTCTGACCAATCACAGTGTAAGAATACATTACCGTCAGAGAGATCATGTCATCGGCGTTGCAACACCTACTACGGTTCACTGTAAATTTACACGCGCGTTCCCATGCATGACTCATTTGATGGATTTCATTCTGTGATAGGTTCAGTTGTGTTATAGTCCATGATTCCGTAAGGATTTGCATTTATAACCGTTACTGCCTTTTATTTATCGCGGACATTGCTCTTGTTCTCGTCTTAGAACTACCACGAGTGACACTGCTATTAGGAAATGTCTTCCAGCGTGATAAACGACTTGAGGTTATGTTAGCCGAAATAATAAAACATTTACGTTTAGTGAAGTACAGAACCCAATGTTGAAAGTAATAGATGTGGTAACAAGTGAGATATGGGGGAAAGTAGTTCAACATACAAGAAGTGTAATAGAAAATGCATCGTAAGAAGAAGGCATTTTACAGGAAGCAGTGAAAAGTGTGCCGCTCTAGATGGACAGCGAGTAAATATGGGAAGAGTGTACCGAGACAGCCACGTGTCAGCAGGAATGTCAATCACAAGATAATTTCTTACCTATTATAGTTGTCTAATAACTGAAAACGAGAGAAAACCGTTCAAAACACCACTCTTGGGATTCATTTTATAATCAACTCGTATCTGTAGATAAAAATTAAACTGCGTTTTATTTCTGAACTCTTATCTGCTATGGTTCTCAGAGTACAGGTCTATATTGGGCATGAAACACTACTAGTGTTGCCTAAAGCTCTCTTCATAATGCTTGCAGTTCTTTTACGTACCATAAATCTACGATACGGCACCATCGGGTTTACTTCCCTTCCGAAGAAAGTCATGACAAGGAAATGATATCCCAAAAAATCCAGCGCCCTCCGCCGAGTTTAAACCTGAAATCTTGTGAAACAGAGGCTATTATGTTACTCCTAGACAACCAAGGGACGACTCCTGCAGAGATGGTCAACAAAATGGATGGAATCCGTTTTTAAAGTCTGTCCAAAGACATCACTTGCCTCTCACCTAGACGGCGCGGGTTCGATCCCAAGGGACCGCATGTGAGATTTATGATGGACAAAGCGGTGCAGCGGCGGGTGTCTCCGGGTTCTCCGGTTTCCCTCGCCATCACATTCCACTTATGCTCCATCTTCATTCCATGTATCACCAGTGTTATCGCCTGCGGTGCCATAAGTAGTAAAAGCGAGCGTTAAATACTACCAAAAAAGTGTCCAAAGACGCATATATGCGCGCTTCGGTTTCTAAGAAGATTGTTTGAATGAGGAAATTTCCTCCGTGAAATATGCGTATCAAGTTTGCAGTCAATTTCAGTACTTCCTCAGCTTTAAGGGGTAGCTATGCGGCAGACGAAGTAAAAAACCTGCAATTTTTCACCACAATAAAGTTCAAACGGGAGGAATTTCAGTAAAATTATGACTGCAAAGCAACAACGAGGGATCCCGACCAGGCTGGGTTCGGTGCAGCTATTGTTCCGATCGTTCGGTTTTTAACAACAGTGCATAACGAGCACAAAAACCGTTCTCGAGACATCGGTATTGATGACTAGTGGAACTTCAATAGCCAGAACATTGAGGGCCAAGGCTACGGGACGATGTGAGCCTGTGTTGCACTCCACGGCCCTGGTGCCATCCCTATGTAGAGGCATGTGTACGACAAACTGTAAGAGTGACATACTGCCTCTCTCTTCTCAACACAGAGGTGGTGTTAAACAGAATAGAGCAGGTAGCAGAGCATTTATTAGGTTTCTCCTTCGATGCAAAACGTCCTTTAATTCTTCACGGAAAGATTTATATTTTGTTGTTAATACCGAAAGGAAAGGCTAATGCTTAATTTGCCATGTCACCTTGCAACCGTTCCACCTCTCATCCGGTAGCACGTACCTGCTCTGGCAAGCTCTTCGTCGGCTGCTCCCTCTTGCCGTCTCTCTCAATCCCTGGGCGCTGCGGTGTCTTCGTGCCGGCGGCTGAAATATCATAAGACTCGTCTCTTTCTCAGGGTGAAGATCAGAAAGGACACGGGACACTTTTGGTGACTCCTATTTATTTGCTGGTTTAGAAGTCGACCTGGCGCGTTCCTTTGATTCTACAATGTTGCGATTCTCTGGTTCGAGACCTCGCGCGGTGCGGTATGAATTTCTCGCTTCGCGATTTTCTTTACTCAGACGCGAACACCACTTGAGGGATCTTAACTCACGCACGATTACTTCATTTTTTTTACCGCGCTTTCCTGCTTTGGTCGTTCTGGGCACTAGAGCAGACTTTTCAAAACCAAACGAAACAAGCAACAAGACCTTGTCTTCCGGGCACTCGTATTTATGTAGTTTTTAAACCTGGCTTTGCGCCTTAAAAAACACCTTCTTATTTTGTTTGTAAGCTGTGGGCTTCCCACTGGCCGAAACTCATTTACCCCCATAGACGTGGCAAACACCGAGAATTTCTGTGGCCTCCCTTGACCTCACGCGCTGAACCGGACTTTTGGAATACAATAGAAACATAACAGTAAATTTCCTAGAGACTTCGGCCCCTTCCAAAACAGCCTGCGAGAAACTGGCGTTTTCCTCTTAAAAGAACACTCCAAGCTCACGTATACAATCGTTATACATTTCAGTTTTAGATATCAGTAATGAAATATCTTACATTCTACTATATTACTACAAATAAAAATAAATTCACATATTTACATTGCAAAACTAAAATGATAAATGCTTAGATGGCCGGGAAGAAATCCCTCCCTCAACTTTAAGCATAAAATCTTCAACGACACTACCAAAATAAACATCTTCAACCTACGATGTCACTACGTGTTAGTGCTGCGTGAAAGAGCAAATTAATCCCGTCCTGGCTTGCTGTATGGCATTGAAGCTTTATGGAGATCATTACTCTGACAGTTTATGTTGCCGTATGCAATTAATTTGATTCATCGTAATAGATCCGCACAAAAATATCCTATGACATGATTACTCTGTAGTATATGCCCACCTGTTTTAAGAGGACATCGACATTTAATTTACTAATGAAACAATTAAATTTTCCTTCTAAAACATTGATTAGAAAGTAGAGAATATCACTGTGATATTTCATCTGCCCTATTATTATCAGCAGCACTCTACAATGTTAGTTACCTGTTAACTGAAAACAAGAGAAAATAGTTAAAAACACCACTCTTGTAATTCATTTTATAGTCAACTCGCGTGTTAAATTGTGTTTTATTTATGAACGTTTCTATCTGATATGGTTCCCAATCTATATTGGGCGTGAAAGACTATTTTTTAGCCCAAAGGTCTCTTTATCATGCTTGCGGTTCTTCTACGTACCATAAATCTACGACACGGGACCACCGGCTTTACTTCCCACCCAAAGAAAACCATGTCCAGCAAATGCCACAAAAAAAGGCATCGCCCTCTGCCGGGTTTAAACCCGAAAACTGGTTAACCAGAGGCTATTATGTTACTGCTGTACCACCAAGAGTCGACCCCTGCAGAGATGATCAATAGAATGAATGGAATCCGTTATTAAGGTCTGTCCAAGGATGCATATATGCGCGCGCTCAGTTCTACTTATAAAAATATTGTTTGAATGAGGGAATTTCAAACCTCGTGTCCTCCGTGGAAATATGGTATCAAGTTCTTCAGTAATAAATATCACTTCAACATGTATTATGCTTGAAAATAGACGTGAACACTCTAGTTGCGCAGTAGAAAGAGTGGGGGAAAGAGGGGGAGTCTTCAAGTGATAGACAACAGCATTGCCGGTCGACCTCAGCATCAGTTCATGCCACTGCGCATCTTGTTGACGGTCTTCACATCTATTTGCAAGCATAATAGCTGGAACTGCTTCCGCTGTTCTCGATAATCGTTGGCTAGGCTTCTCATGGCAAATGAGAAGACCTGAGGTATTTGTTGTAGTGACTTCTCCCTTCACGCGAATATGCCCATTATAACACATCGGTCTGCTTATCAGGCAGACTGATTACATTGTAAACAGAATCCAGTTTTATCGCCAGCAGTCTTTAGTCGCAACATTAGAACTCAAAAACAGCCAACAGATTAAGAATAAATTATTCGTTATTTATACATTAATAGAAATTCTTTCTTCACAGCTAGCCTACAGAATATGCCTCGCATGTTATTTATATACGGTTATTGCTATAATTTCAAACATAGAAAGGTGCTGTTTATATTACTCACCGCGTTGATGTAAAAAATGTCCAAATATATACAATGAAAGTATTTCATGTCCGGGAATGGAATCTAATTGCTGTTCTTTATGTGAATGCTGAATGCCCCAAGGGACGATCAACATTCATATGCCAATATGTGATATTCACAGAACAGTGGATAGCATTAATGATAATGAGTTTCACATCACATCCGCATAAAACCGCTCGGAAAATAGAAAAACGTGGTATCGAAAGGTTGCTGTTTTGATTAAAGGGAACTGCTGCTTTCATCTATTTTTATTTAAGTAATGGTTTTTAAATCCAGTTTAAATAGGATACAAAACCCCTTATCCGCAAAGCAACCGAATAGTATTTAATCATGTGCATTTCTTTCAGTCACTGCAATAAAATACCAAATACTAAAACTTACCACCTGACAAAATACATTTCGCGTAGCGAATGTTATAATGATCGCGGTAATAAGAGTATTTGTTTTATTTGTTCTATATTGTAAATATGTAATTTATTACACATGCGTTATAGTATCGTTGTTATTTTTCAAATAACATCACTAATAACGAACTAGTTTCATCATTCATCGGCATTCATTTACTATGCACACCGTTTATATTCGTCTTTACACACGATAGAGACATTTGTAATCAGCTGTTGTTTACTGGTTGCTCTGGCAACGCCGCTATGGCAGCATAGCCAACCTTACGTGAAAACACCCCAACTGTCAAGTACAAGGATTCAGCGGCGGGGGTACAGTGAAAATTCGATACGAAGAAACAAGAGTTCAAAGTACTTACGCACCTAAGGAAAAAGAAATCTATAAAGCGAGCTACAACAAAGGAAATTTCGGTGGTGTGGTAAAGCGAGAATCGAAGAAGAAATATAAAACAAGCAGGTGTTAACACATTTTTAATATCGCTCGTGGTTGGAAAGTCAGCCATTATAGTTGGGAACTCGGTAAATATGCGTATGTTGAGAACGTTGAGTCAAGTTATTAAAACTGTGGTTGGTAATACCAGGTGGCGCAACAGCGCCGTATTTCACGTCAGCAGATTGCCCTCGCGCATTTAAAGCATTGCAGAGCTCAACATGAAAATTCAAGTGATCACTGCTCAGCGCCGCTGTTAGTGCTAGAGACCTGGGATCTACTCCTCTTGCATATCAGCGGAAACGGTGAGGCATTCACGCTCATTGAGAGGAGTTCCCAGGTTTGTATTAGAGTCCGCAATCTCCTATACGGGAACAGTGCAAACAAATCGAAAATTCTAACATATTTACCACTTGAATTACAGAAGTTTTATTTTTTAGAGAATAAACTCAACTGTTAGATTGGGAATTCATTAAAAAGTCTTAATTTCGCCTATTTCCAGCAATGACCTTTTTTTGTAACTGTGTATATACTATTCTTATTTAACATTAGACACCAGGCTCACTGTAAAATTAAATCAAAACATTAAGAAGCCGTAACTGAAAATGCATTAGAGCACGGAATGTTTCCCTGCATTATTATTATAATTATTATGTATTAATATTTATTTTTATTATTATTGTTATTGTTGTTAATATTATTATTATTATTATTATTATTATTACGCACTATACACATAGTAGAGTAAAACAAACATGAAAGAGCGGTAATGAAAAACACCTAATCACGAAATCAGGTAAAATTCCATTGTATTATTTGCTCTTTTGTTTGCGTATTTTTCGTTAATAAGTGAGAAACAATATGTGCTTTCGTATTTGCATTTTTATTATATAATAATAAAGAATAAATACAAATATTCTACGATGCATGTTTTGCCTCTTAACGCAAAACATGTAATGTTACAGCATGTAATGGTTCGCTGTATAATCATAACAATAGTAATGAAAAAGAATAGTTATAAAGTTTTAACATAAGCTTGTAGGTATAGTTTTGCTACATTTTATTTGCAGAAGGCAACACACAAAAGTTCCAAAGGATTAAGATTCAGAGCAAAGCGGTCAGAGACGAAAAGACTTGCACATGTCAAATACTAGTTTGCACACATTTCAAAAGTAGTGTACAGAAATCTTGTGGTATTATTTACTAATCCCTTCCCACGTTCTATAAAGAAGCTGAATATTAATAACAATAGTTCAAATCGCATTATAAATATACTTCATCACTCGCAACTTTTATCCACTGGAGAATTTTATTCAATAAAACATTGTAATAGTTTTTCTTCATCTAATTAATTCCGCTTATAAAGATGCCTAACACAATTATCATGAGTTATGATTTTTACGCATTTTAAATGTAATTAATTTAAGTTTTTGACAATTTGTGGCTTCCAGGTTCTTTAATTGGAATATAATGAAATGTAAAAATTACAGATGCTGATACACTCTATGCTACAGTTATAATTTATTATGACTATTTCATTAAATGTAGATAAGTTTCGTGGTCGGCTTACCCTCCCCGTAGGACTTACAAGCGAATGCCTAGGGTTCAGAAGCCTGTCGGGGAGCCAACGGCACGAAACCACAGAATGTAGTATCTGGAACGAGTGCTCGGCCCGTAGGCAGGCATAGTGTGAGGAAGTGAATTATATGAAATGTAAGCGAAGTGGATGACACAAAAGGTGATGATGGTGGAATGAGTGGCGGAGGAAACCCGCCCAGACGCCGCTTCGGTCACTACAAATCCCACTTACGCGGCCGCCTAAGTGAGCGGTCAAACCACTCAACCTTGGCCTACCGCCCGGCCGCTGCGTCCCCCATCTCGGTCCACTACAGACGTCATGGATAGGGAGCAGTATTGGAGGGCGAGACGTGGTCAGCGCCTCGAGCCCCCGGCCGGTTAATGCGGTCCGCATGACCTGGAGCCGCTACTTCTCCATCAAGTAGCTCCTCAATTGGCCCCCCCAGGGACCTGAGTGTACCCCGGGCCAGGTCTCCCAGCGGGGGAAAAATCCTCACGCCGGTACTGGGGATCGAACCCAGGTCTCCCGCTTGGTGAGCAGCTGCACTACCACCGCGTTAAGAAGACGTGTGTGTATATATATATGTATATATATATATATATATATATATATATGAAAATTAATAATCAGTTATACTATACATGAGGCCGCGCCAAGGCTGAGGGGCCTGAAGACTCGTCTCTCAAAAAGGTGTTCGATCCTAAGCGGCCGCATGTGGCATTTATGGCAGAGATAGCGGTGCAGGGTTGGGTTTTCTCCAGGTTCTCCGGCTTCCCCCGCCATCGCATTCCACCGGTGCTTCATCTTCATCATCAGTGTTATCGCTGCGGTACCATGTGAAGTAAAAGCGGGCGTTAAACATTATAAAAATATTCTACTCTAGCACTTAAAATCATTAATTGAATAACAGGATCTTTCTACTGCTCAACTAGAAAGCTTTCTTTTAAAACCACGTGCTCAATTAGCTTTATTTCATGTTTAGTTCGTTATAAAATTCTACGCCTTCAAAATTATGTCTCCTTCGTCAAGGCAAGTCTAGCGTTAAGAATATTTAACTGAAGTTTATTTCAGGTATAAAGTACAAGTGTCTAGTCCTAATTCATATTGATGCATAGGAACATATACAAATATCAAAACATAAAATATAAACAATTTGAGGGGAGCCACCGAAGTGATAAGATCTATTTTCTAAAATATTAAAACGATATTTTTAATTTTAGTACATACATTACCGATAAAGGAAACATTCACAACAAGTTTTGTTCAAATATGTAGTATCATTCTGGATATATCAATTAATTTATTTGGGTTCAGTTTGGTTCTCTACATATATTCAGCTAACTGCGCCTTTGGTAAAATGACATTGGTTAATATCTTTGTAACAAATGGTCTGTTTGAAATATTCCTAAAGTGGATAGTGGTTTTTAAACTATTATTCAACGGAAAGTAGAAACAATACAAAAAGAAGCACATATTCATACTATTCATTTTTAAAAACTAATCTATGATCATGTGTCTTCTTAGCTTCCGGAGAAGGCCGCGTTATCTTGCACGGGAATGCCGACGTTTCGCTCATCTTGCCGTGTCTTGTACAAGAGCCCAGAAGAAGCTCACTGCAAGATGAGCGAAACGTTGGGGTTCCCGTGCGGCCTTCTCCGGAAGCTAAGAAGACACATCAAGACACAGGTCGTGGAAGCCTACGCATCCATTTAATCTATGATCATCACACTCTGCAGTACATCGGAAAGAATTGGCTTTTGCTGTATTTCTGTGGAAGGTGAGGATAACAAATTTGAATATGAGAGAAATAGCTTTAAAATTTGACATGGATTAGTCATTTAACCGGCGCAACGCTTTAAAATGCTTTCCAAAATAAATGGTTTCCGCTCTAGCAGAATCAACTCGATATGTTTGCCCAAAGCCGTAAAAAGCACTTCTGTGTCCCCTTAAGTACAGCAAATATCACTTGATAAAGTAGTGGTTTGCAATGTTTGTCTGTTTTTTTTTTCTTAGCATAACCCTGAAGACTGTTTTGACACAAGAATACATACATTTTCATTAGGACTAGTATCTCTTAAATGGATCCCATTTGCAATATAAATTTGAGATAGTGAAAAGCATATGTTTCTGAATCCTTCTAGCTGCATACAAGACTTTAATTTCCTGATTCGGTGACAGTTTACAACATATTTAGCGAATATGAGCTTTCTATTAGAGCTTAGAATCGGGTTCAAATCCTTATCACGTAAGTAGTAGATAGACAAGTTATTTTATACCACTATTGTATAGGCACCTCTGGCGCTAACACCGATAATGCATGGAATGAAGATGGAGCATCGGTGGAATGCGCTGGTAGGGGAAACCGGAGAGCAAACTCGCCCCTGCATAGATTTGTCCTCCACAAATCCCACATGGGGTCGCCTCGAAATGAACCCGGGCCGCCTCGGTGAGAGGCAAATGGTCTAACCTAACCACTTGTCCATGGCGCGGCCATCCGTGTGTGTTTCTATGTATCTGTGAGTGTATATGAGTGTATATGCCTGGACAGCATAACTCAAAAACAAAATGTCGGTTAAATACTAAACTTCGTATAAAGGTTCAATATCTTACAAGGATGCGACACAAAAAATTTTAGTTAAACCCCTCCATTTCAAACTACCCTTTACATGAAACATTTTTCGAACATGTTTACAGTCTTAAAATTGGCCCTAACGATTTTGATTGAAATGGCCATATACTCAAAATATGTAGATCTCGTTAAAACACACAATAATTTATCGTATATACATTTTTTGTAGAGCTAACCTTTTTCAAGGTATTCCTTATTATTGGTTTCAGTTTTCAGCTACTCATACTTTTCTCATACGAGAAATCATTTTTCGTTTCGTGTCTCTTTCGTTTTACTCCTGGTCCTGGAAAGAGAAACAAATTTCTATGACAAGCGACAGCTTTTAGAAAAGTTTATTGTCGCTTCGGCCGAGAGTATTCTCTTGTTACCTTTCAACTTTCAAGGAACTAAGTTATAACAGAATTTCTGATAATGTTTATCTTGATTAGCATTGTTTAAATAAAAGAATAATCTTTTGTAAGAACAGTTTGCAGAACACAGTGAATTGAGCATATAAGAGTTTTAATCCTAGCTTCATTATTTTAGTTGATCCTTGATTCAGCATGAAGCCGTTTACAAGGAACCAGTCCTTAGGTGTATAATTATCATCAGTTGAATTATTATTCAATTCAACATTTCTTTTTTATGGTTCTCAAAGTAATGTCATCTGTATAAATGTCTGATAGCTTATAAATAAGGTCATTAATGCAATTGTAAACAAAATTGGGCTCATTGTTGATCCTTGGGGCACCCTATGGGTTATGTGAATGTCTAAAATGAAATCACAAGCTCTCTATAGGATCCACACATCAAAAGGCCGCATTAAGTTACGTTACTGTCATTGGTGCGGTGGAAATACTAGAAGTCTTGTTACAGTTACGCCCTTTGAGGTTGTCTCGTTGCATCTGCATAAACAACATTTTCGTAACCGCAAGCCAAATGTTGCCACTTACTCTCTGGAGTGCAGCGTACTGCTGGCTGTGAGAGCAGCACCAAGTTCAGAGATTAACGCCTCCCACTTCTAGAATTTCTCCGAGTAAGTTATCATTGTCACCGCAAAGCTGAGTGTGACAGGAAATTGTCAAACTTCTGATTGGAAGGTTTGTAAGTTACCGGAGCAGTGAGCAGTTTGTAAGCAAACTAAACACCTATAGCAGGGCCGGTTAGATAAGCACCCGCAGCGTGGAAAGCTCTAGCCCCTACAATCGCCCCTTCCTTTTTCCTTCCACTTAGCAGAGCAGCGGAAAAGTTACGTCTGCAACAGTGGCGGTTGTTCGTGAGTAACAACAAAATACTTGATCTCCCAGTCTCGATAAAACATTTGCCGTTCACTCACATTGCACATGTAAATCACCACAGCACAGAATGAACCAGTTTCTTTGGCTCTACTTGGCTGTTGAAAGAGAGTAGTGGGAATGAACGGGAGGGTAAGTTCACACCTTTTGCGCTTTCCTTCCCAGGCCTGGTCTATAAGGTAAAATTGTCTTTTCACCTTGGTATTGGTGAAGTGACAAATAGATCTAGAAAGCTATTTCACTAGGTGAATAATCTATTTTTAAATGTTATTGAAACTATCCCACTAGCTTTTTATAAGCGAACTCGCACATGAAGTCACTAAGCGGGAATGATATATTAACGTTGGTTTGACGAGAGTTAAAAATCCAACGAACAATTTGAACATACTGACTCCTCCCGAAATGGTTCAGTCCTACATAACAGATGCGCATTACAAACTAATTTTCCGGTAACAGTGAATTATAGAAACAGTACTTAAGCAATTACTAAGAGCTGTTGAACATAGTGGTTTCAGTAGCAAGGTCACCAACATTTACTGCCGAACTGTAGTTGATTTACGTGCCTGATAGTTGATCTTATACAAATCAATAATGTGCAGCTCATAACTTAACAGCATATATTAAATTGTAAGTAAATATTAATAAATAAAGACCTCATGTGTTCCAATTCCATAATATTCTCTACCTATTCTGAAAAAAAGTGTTCATATACAACCGTTCTTCAGACTAATTGAGTAAAGGATTAACTGAAATAGTTGTATTACTTGCTTTATTGTAGGTAGAAGAGAAATAAGGAAATACACAAGAATAAAACGATAGTCAAATCTTTAAGAGCCAGTCGCCATATGATGAGCTTAGTGATATTGAAATTTAATCCATGGGGAGGAAAAATAAGGAAAACGAATGACGACTTCCCTTTTGAGAAAAGTTTAATTACAAAAGTTTAAACGAATATGAAGGAATATCTCGGAAGTAGATGACCAAAACATTTTTGCATGGTAACACTTTGTCTCTTGTGGTTTACCGTTTAGACAAAAGTCATGCAGAATGAAGAGGACTTCAGAGAGTTATTATAGGAAATTCTAGATATACCTTTCATTTGCCATGGACATAATTTAAATGCATGGAACTTTAATCAAAATACTCAGTCATTTATGGGGAATTCAATATTTTCTAAAAATGTTCCATGTAAACGGTAGATGCGGATGGGGATTTTCTTGAAAATCTTTATATAGCATCCTAGAAGGGTGTTGAAAGAAGCATCAAGTTAGGTGTTTGAAGTATTTTCGTTTTTGAATTATGCTGTTCACAGATACACACAGACACACACACGTGCCTTTTTCTAAAAGCTTTTGTAGGACCTCAAAACCTGAGGTAAAATTTAGACAAACTTTTTGGGTAAAAAACAATACTTCCCCTAGTTGCCACATGTAGTAGAGAAAGCAAAAAGTGAATAAAGACTCAGGTAAGATTTCAATGGCGCTAATTATGTATCAAATAGTATTATACTACACATCTCCAATCATAAGTGAATCAAAATTAGAATATTTAATGTAGTTTATGCGGATGCCTGTAGTAAATTGGCAAAATATAGAGGTATATTAGGTTGGCAACAATGACTGCAATTCATTCAGTCCTCCGTGGTCTAGAGGTTTCTTGCTAACCTCTGGTTGCAAATATCGCCGGTTTAAACTCTGCGGAGGGCAATGGATTTTTTTTTTGGCGTAAAAGTGCTTAGCATGGCTTTCTTCGGAAGGGAAATGAAACCGGCAGTCCCGTGTCGTAGGTTTACGGCAAGTAAAACAACCTCAAGTCTGTAAAAGGGGATCCTAAGCAAAATTCAGGCGTCTTTCACTACCAATACAAAATGAGACGCTAAGAACCACAGCAGTTAAGGAATGTCCATTTCAATTTCCAGATGTTTAAACTCTCCATAATGGTAACATACATAGGAAGTGAGCCAAAAGGTACTATCGTCAAAAATTCATATTTTTAATTGGACATTTCTATTTTATTCTTTCATGGCTTTTTAAAAGAAAAATTAAGATAGCTTCGGGCGGAAACCTTTAAGGTTCGAATATATAAAAAATATTAGTTTCTCCAGTAACGACATTGAGAATTGCCAGAATCATATCAACACCGCCGGTAAGCCGGAATTTCATCCCACAGAAATTGCTTAATAGTTCATTAAATCTACTGATATGGGAGTTGGAAAAAAAAATCTTCACTTTGACGAGATCTCATTCACATCCTGCAAAGTAAAAAACGAAATTTGCAGAAGAAAAGCAGCAATGCAAGAAGAAACAGCAGCATAGAAGAGGAAAAGGAAGGTTGAGGATTGAACCTACCAGCTTGGTGGACTTTAATGTCAGCGATGTACTCAAATCTTTCCTTGTTTTCTCAATATTGATATTTTCAGAGTTTTTCTTCCTGAAAATGCTCAATGTGAAACAGTTTTTCGCAAATAAAATTTACAGTACATCTTCACAGAGGTAAACTGAATAATAATGGTCCTAAGTTTTACTGTCAGATGTATTTAAGTATGTGTTTTCAATTTTCAAACATAAAAATTATATTTTTATAACAGAAAAACACATTAACATTTTTGGAGCGTAAACCAAAGAAGATACAGAGAAGCATAGGGTAATTTCAAAAGGTAGCTGTATTGTGAACATAGTTTAAAATATTAGATCAACATTTTAATTTTTTTTTTTTGTTACAAAGGAATTTTTAGTGATATGACAAAGACATAAACAAATTTGATCATAACCTACAAACCATTAGTGCAAAATGGATTGATTTTGCACTGTAACCTATTTACATTATAGTATATCTGTGGTATACATTTCAAAATCCTGGAAATGTTAGTTAGGAACTTCAAAATTTCAGTCATACAAGTCCTTAAGCACACTTAGAAACCTTCGGTCTGAGCTGCGACCTTGGGATCTGAAAGTTAACCCTGATCAACTGAGCCACCCAAATAGAGATATCGATGCTCTTAACCTTGAGGTACAGTGACAAGGTTTCCGTACTCGTATTAAACCTAATCGTCTGGTTCAAGTATCCAACCCTCAGAGTGATCGATCACATATTATACCAAAGACGACTTACAAAGTTGGAAGTTTTCTGTTTCCGGACACGTACAGACATCTCGCCATGGTAGTTCAGCAATAAGATGTTGGCACGGAGAGCCGAAGATCCATGCTTCGAATCACTGACACCACATTACATTTTTGCAGGTGTGACTCAACTTTAGAACTTGGCGTCTACAGTCCCTAGTGTTAAAGAACGGTTATATACACAGTATTGTAATTAACAAGAAAGACTAAAAGAATCCGTATGTATTCCTTTTATTTTCCAATAGCGTTAACCACAATTTTAATTTAATTATGATTTTCACCTGAAGAATCTATATGTTCCTAATACGCGTACGTCTTTACACATACGTCTAGAAGTTCCCAGGTAAATAAAAAAAAACTATAAAACTACATAACTTGAAATAAATAAGTAACCCACCATAAAGTGCTACATTTACAGAGTTAATAATCTTTATCTACCAAAATAAACTAATAACGAAAATCAGTTTCCAAATATGTTCCATTGTAATCACCTTTTTGGAATATACTACCCATCTCATCTCAAGTTACCGGCGGCGAACGCTCGCACTAACTGTTACGTCATACACTGGACAGGCGCTGTGGAAAATCGTGTGCATTAAACGAGTGTTCGAGTACAGTGGTGTGTTAAACAAACGTGTTCGCTTATATTGTACGATGCCCCATTACAGCAGTGCTGACACTACAGTAGATGCGTTACAAGAAATCCGTTAACTATTGTCTAGTGTTAATGAGATAAATAGAACATCAACATAAATGCCCACTGTTTATAGCATTACGTGACGGACTGTGCCATGCACGAACCGCGCAACTCCCCGCGATCCCTCAGAAGTCTGCATTCGTTAGACAACAGAACACTAGCGCATTGCCATCAGCGGTTGCTTGAAATGGAACGGACTATATGTTCAATTAAATAGCATTCTTTAGCGTTTTTTGTGCGGAGATTTTCTTGTTTATGTTTAAGTAATTGTTTAAATAATTAATAACTACAAAATTATTGAAGATATTGTAAGGAAACACCCTAACCTATTTCTTTTGCGTATACTCCTCAAATGTCCTGCGACGTATGGTTTTCCATGCATGTACATCCTTACTTATAGTGTGCGCGCTAGGACAAGCCTGACTGTCTCCATCTCCGGTCGCTGAGAAATGTCCTTGTGATTGACTCTTGTGAGGTGTGTCGCCTGATTGCAAGAGCTCGTCAGGTTGCTGACCAATCATAGTGTAAGAATGCATCACCGTCAGAGAGATCATGTCTTCGGCGTTGCAACACCTACGGGTTCAGTGAAAATTTACGCGCGCGTTCTCATGCATGACTGATCTGTTTGTTTGATTTCATTCTGTAAAAAGTTCGGTTGTGTTATACACAGTCATTCCGTACGGATTTACATTTATAATCGTTACTACCTTTTATATATCGTGGACATTGCTCTTGTTCTCATCCTGGAACTACCTAGAGTGATACTGTGATTTGAAAATGTCTTTTTGGGTTTAGTCTAGTACAGGACCAATGTTGAAAGGAATAAATGCGGTAACTGGTGATAAATGGGGGAAAGTAGTTCAGCATATGAGAAGTGTGATAGAATATGCATAGAAAGAGGGCATTTTAGAGGAAGCAGTGGAACTTAAGGCGCTGCAGATGGACGGCAAGTAAATATGGCAACAGCTTACCAAGGCAGCCACGTGTCAGCAGGAATGTCAATCACAAGGTAATTTCTCACCAATTATAGAAACTGCAGCTACCCTGTCATTGATACGCCACCTATCCTGGTTCTAGCCGTCTGATGTCTCATCTCACTCATCGTTCCCTCCCGGGGGCGCCCCTTCGAGGGTCCTGGGTTCAATATCCTCACTGGGTCAATGCCCAGTTCTGTCCAAAAACTCCCTATCCCTTTCAGTGACTTTAATTTTGACGTGTGTTCACGATTCTAAAGCACATACTGCTTTTGTATATGTGAGAAAAGTTAGCTTTTCCTGCCTAACAGAATATTTCTCCTGATGAAAGTTTTCATAACTAATTTAAGTCAATAAAAGCATGTTTATGATACACCACTCTATTGTTTACCTTTAGATCAATTTCTGACTGTTATGGAAAGAAAATATGGATGCATGTAGTACCTTTTCTGGGAGTAACGTTTACCAGATCTCGGATATATTCAGTGAGTCATCAAACCAGAAATGTGTGCCTAAGGAAATAAAAAGGGAAAGAGAGGAAGCTACCAAAATAAGAGCAAGTAAAATATCGAGGGAATTTAATAAAAATAGCCAAAGGAAGTGAAACCTTTCTCCAAGAAGAGATTCGCAGTTAATTCCTAGTTCAAGCTTCACAAAAGCATGCAAGTTTTATACATACACAGGAATCTCTTTCTTCAAGGTCCAATTTTTAAGTTGAAACATGTTGTAAATATTTGCGTTTACGTCGAGATCTCAGTTCAATATATTCTAGACTATCAAGATCATAATTTCCAAAAAACCTTATTGAGCTTTCCGAACAAAATATAAAATATTACATTTCAGAAACCTCGCAGAAACAAACAGTGCCAAGGCGTAGATGGATGCTGCGTGCTGCCCTGTGGTTTTTCCGTATTGTAACCCTTACATTACTTACTTACGAGTGTTGGTAATATATATGTAATGAGTACTAACCTTGTTGTAGATGTTGTTGAAAGTGGTGTCTATCTGGACGAACGCATTGTTAATATTGTCGAATGAAATTACCATTCACACGCATTGGTTCTTCATGCGCAGTGACAGTAATTTCTGCTCTACAGTCACAATTTAAGTTTTCAATATTAAAAGTTTAGTAGCAGAATGAACAAAGTTCTCAGGTGAGACTTCGATGTAGCAAAAGCTTCTACTGGCTTTTCCTTCGTTAGAACATGTCACTTTTGCTTCTTTGGTTTAGCGTTTAGCGCTCCCGTTGTTCTAAATTTATTGATCATACATCTCACATTGTCTCTAACTGGTACAGGATAACCTGGAAATTGCTGCTGTCTATCATGGTTCACTTTCACGTATGTATTATACATAAAAATACACGGTTCAAGCGGGAATAATTTTGGCAGGCGTTTCCGTGGACTAACAAGAGAATAACATTCCTAAGGAGATTGCACATTGCACACGTATTATCGAAACACTTTACAACACCAAAACAAAGCAACGACTGAGACAGTAGGTGGAATGCAATGGCGGGGGAAAACCGGAAAACCGCCACTTTGTCCAACACAAATCCCATATACGGTCGCTTCGGATCAAACCCGGGCCGCATAGGCGAAAGACGAGTGGTCTAAACAGCAATGCCGTTTGTGTGTCTGTGTGTGTTTATTGTAATGAGCGAAGAAGGGGTTGATTTTTAGGGTTACCCAAATGTCAGTTTTAACTATTTATCTGCCCTGCCCAAGAACTATTTCATAGGCAGCCACTGTCGGTGGCCCTCTCTAAGCAAGAGCCGATCAACTTGGTAACACTACATATTAAAACTTTCGAATTCTATTACCAGGACTGCCAAACTAAGAGGGTAATAGTGTGATATTGCTGTACTTTTGGTGTTACTGATAAAGAGGAGATTTATTTTGACACAACCTCTTACATAAGTGGGCACATATATTGTAGTTTGAAATGCGGTGGTCATTGTGTGCATGACCTTCAAATTGAGGTGCATTCAGCTTTGTTACATTTATTATGAATATTTTAGCAGTTTGTTATAAAATCATACACTGGAAGACCCGGTATATAAACTACTTCGAATTTAAAATTAGACAACAAATGTTCAAGATCGTTTTAACTTTACGTCTACACCTATTACTCACTTAGTGTTACATTATTTTACTTTCTCTAGCACGTATTTACATATACTATACATAGTAGACAGAGAAAGTATTGTATTCCACGGAAGAATTCAATGTTAAGACTTCACTGTAAAGGTATGTTTTGAGGTCCCCGAGTCAAAAGAAAAAGATTAGTGTGTGTGACCTTGGACGGCATAGCTCAAACACTAAAATACCGTTAAATATCAAACTAGGTATTTGCATTTAATATCTTTCAAGGATGCGACACAAACATTTTCAACAAAATGTTCCCACCACAAATTACCCTTTACATGGAAGACGTTTTGAAAAGTTTGCTTTTCTGAAAAAATGGCTTAAATAATTTTGATTAAAATGCCGTATATTAATGTTATAAATAGTACAAAAAATAAAAAAAAATGTGGAAAGAAGCAGTTGCTCACTTCAGACTTGTCCCTAGACATGACTGTTTGGCAGGACATCTACATAGGTTTGGTTTTGAGAATGGCAATGCGTGTAAGATCTGCAATGCTGACAAGATTTTAAATGGAGAACACCTACTGGAATGCACATAATTAAGGAAAACTGTACCAGATGGGAAGAGACATAATTTATATTGACTAGCTAGGGAAAAATTGATTAATAAAAATCTTGCAATTTAGTTGTACAACAACATGTTATTTACATCGCAAATATAATGTATATTTTGAATTTTCTGAGAATAGCCTCTGAAGATCTCTTTATTCTGGACGAATTTTGCAGAATTTTGCATAATTGTTAAATCGTAATAGACAAAAACTTACTACACAACAAATGTAGATCTCGTCAAAACACACGATTTATGTCATATACATTTTTTTTTCGTGGAGTTGACCGTTCTTTAGATATTTCCTGTTACTGGTTTTAGTGTTAAAATACTTATACCTTTCTCACACGGGAATTTGTCAACACTTGATCACGCAAATAATCGATTTCAATTCCATAGCAACCACATTTTAAAACATTTGATTGTCGGTTTAGCCTAGTGCATTCGCTTATTTCCCTTCTACTTTTAAATAATTAAATAATAAGACGGTTTCTGCTAATGTTTATCTTTATGTAAATGTGTATCTTAGTGTTTATCAAGTAAATAGAAGAATATGCGTATTAACAATAATTTGTTACAGAGATGTCGAGAAAGTAATGTGAATGGAACACATCAGAATTTTTCGAAGGGATTTATGATTATCGCTGGATACTGTTAGAATGACAAATTGACAATCCGCTGAATTATCAAATAGATCAGAATCAACTCCTAGTATTAGGGGAAATTCTGACCCCCATTTACTGCAATGATATCCCAGCTGTGTAGGGGGCAGACACAAATAAGTTCTGGGTGCACGAGATTAAAGCTTCCAGTTATGCCTCAATTTTCTAGAGTCAAAGGAGCAAGAATCAGGAATGCGTGCTATTGCTTTCAGCAGCATTTCCAGTGAAGTGGTCTGATGCATCACCTATGGATTTTTGTGCGTTTGGACTTCTGAAAAGATCTGTAGGAAACAGGTGCCCATTCACTAAAGCTTGTAAATATCTGCGAGAAGATTGACTTATTGCACTCCATAAAAGCCTTCTGCAAGGAAATTAAGGCGTCAAAATGGAAATGGAGTTTTATTATAGACGCTCGTTAACTGATGTGGTTCTCAGCGTCCCATTATAGTATACTGGGCGTGAAAGACCACCTAATTTTCCTCAGAGGCCTTTTTAATCAGGCCTGAGGTTCTTTTACGTGCCGTAAATCACGGGACCAACGGCTTTACTTCCCTTCCGAAGGAATCCATGCTAATGATTATTACGCCCGAAAAAATCCATCGTCCTCCGCCGGATTTGAACCCGTGATCTTGGGTACATGAAGTTAGCATGGTACCACGGAGGACGACTTAAGGCTTAGAGATTTAGCTCTAATGAAAGGAGATCTATTTGAGCATGATAAGTGGTGAAGTCTTTGAATTTTCTTCGGAAATTTTAAATGGGAAATTTGTAACAAGAGATCGGAAAAAACCTCTGTATAAATGACTGAATTAATTATCAAACAATTCAAAATGTAATAATTAATCCTAACGTGGGGCTTTATTCCTCTTGATTTTATGAAAATGAATTTGTTGAAATTCAACTTCAGCATTATATATAGGTTGCGCCGTGACCGAATGGTTAGATCACTCGTCTCTCGCCTAAGCGGCCTGGGTTCGATCCCAAGCGACCGCATTTGGGATTTGTGGTGGACAAAGCAGGTTCTGTGCTTTCTCCTACCATCGCACTCCATCGGTGCTCCATTTCGTTCCATGCATCATCACTGTCAACTCTTGCGATGCTATTTGTAGTAAAAGCGGGCGTTAAACTCAATCAAAAAAGCAATTAACATTAATTAATGAACCGATTTTCATGATTGTAATGAAATTAATGACTGTCTTTTTCTTTAGTTCTTCTAATTTTAGTAGCCAATGATCACAGCAGTTTTGTGCTCTAAAGCACCAATACAACGACTCTTAATTTTATTCCTAGATCTTGCCGTTTTCGCAAGCAGTATTTTGCTGGTAGCCCTGAGCAGCCCGACACTTACATTTGGGCGCAGGAAAACTGGCAAATATAGGACGAAGCGTTTACGGTGGTAATGAAATATTTAGCCCCATTCCGATACCAGCTGACTACCTCACTTCCTTTTAAATAATTCTAACCACTTTATTGCTAGCTTACTTACCTCCCCAAAATAGTCCGACCATAAATGTCACAAACTGCTATAATTCGCGTGAAACTTCCTGCATATGACCTTCAGATGCTGCAGGGCTGTAGCGAATCACAGGCGTGCAACGTTGCCAAGTCAGAAATAGCCACGTCTCGTTTAGTAATTACTAGATTAACGCTTGGATACCAACAGTTTATTAGAACCTTAAGGGTACTCTGAAATGATAAAAAATAACATTTTTTGTTTTAGACGTTAATGAAGTCTCGATTATTTCCAGCTTCAGAAAATGTATGCTTTTGGTGGGTTAAGAGGATTTTAATCAATTTAAATATAATTTAAATGCTAGTCTGCTTTTACTTAATGCAACTTTTTAAAACGTTTGTATCTTTAAATTGAGTTTATTCAAAACAGCATTTTTGGATACTTATGTACCTTTTTCTAAGAAACCATGAAAGCTGGAAAGCTGAAATTTTCAGCACATATATACAACACATATGTACAACGCGCAGTTGAACTTTTTGAACCACAATCGTCATGTTGTAGTACATATTGATCATATTAAGAAAGCAACAACATCGCAAATCTTCCACATTTTTAATTTTTTTGAATTTGCAGATGTATTTCTTTTTTAATTTATACTGAAAATTTAGCATAGCTATATAATTGAGGCTCAGAAAATAGCTGATTATACTAAGAAACATCATGCAAAAGTGTGATTGTGTATTGCAAGTAGTATCAGCAAAAATGGTACATGAATTCACATGTTTTAAGACTAAGTTTTATTACTTTTCTGCTTAATGAAATACCTTTTTTTTTTTAAATCAGCCACTTAAGCTATTAATGCAAACAACCACTTGAAATAAGTGTCATGCTTTATAGAATAATTCGTATAAATTTCTGGAAGAACAATTGAATACTTTAAAACCAGTGGTTATTCAACTCACTGAAGTGTAATTTCCGTATTTTCAGGCTACATTGTTCCCTTTAAACTTATATCAGATATAAAGAGAATGATCGAGCAAGCATATACGAAAAATAGCGTAATTTTAGCTTCATTCGTTCGAAATATATACGCAATTTTGTTTTACATGTATTTTGTCAGAAATGAAACAGACTTTCAGGTACTAACCGAGATGTGAATAACCTTTGCACTATGGGGCGGTACCGTGGTTTCGGGTTCATATCCCGGGTGCCGGTCTTTGGTTATTAGGAAAAGTGTGGATATGTGGGTGCCCTAACTCAGGATTTTAACTAGCATGGAAACACTCTAAGGCTGTGGTATTACACAAGTGCTTTATTCAGTTAGCTCGGCCTTTTCCGCCGTCGAACACACACGCATTCCTCTTAAATTTCTCCTGTGAAACTATGCTTTACGCGACCGCGACTCCTGTTACTTATGAATTTTGATGCAATGATATCGTCCGTACTCTGGTCTATATTACAATAACTATTTCCCTCTCTTTCAAAGGTAGCCTGTTCGGCTCCACCACGGGCCCTAAATACCACATCTTGCTTCTGCCGATGCTCTACGCCAAGTGCCCCAAACAGTGTCGCCTGTCGCGGTAGCATTGTTTATTTCCTTCCCTTTATGTTCCTTCGGGCAGTGTAACCTCAACCCTTCGTGTCAATCCACTACCCCTAACTGTATACGGTGCTACCAGCTCGTGATAACTCGGCTACTTATACGTGTTTGAAATCTTTCTTTCCTTTCCCATTTTCAATGTACATTGATGTTCCCCTTCTTGATATAATTTATATTATTAGCTATGATTTATCTTTCCCTTCTGAATAACATGTACTGTCTCAACTAATGTAGCATTATGCTTCCCCTTTCTCCTAATACACCCCTAAACACTCTGACTAGGGGAAAACAGGCAGTTCATTTGCACTTCTTTGTACTTGAAGATTACATGTCGCTAAGTAAAGAAAGTGATTGTGTAAGTGAATGAAGGGAATCAAAAGACAGTGTTTTACATAGTCTAGCAGTGATGATGAGCCCCTGCCCATCCCTCTGGAATAAGTGGGTACTTTAATTTCTACTGTCATTTGTTTAGTTTTACTAAATAGCCAAATTTTACTTAGGTTTTAATCTACGGTTCCACTGAATAGCTCTCGGTAACACGCTGCGCTGCATGCTATTATCTCTCTCACGCACAAACGTACGATATGGCTACGTCGTTGGGCGCTCATGTTGGCTACTGCCATATGCAGGAGATTTAACGAGCACTAATTTATATTCTTATTATCCGAGTACCCTTAAGATTGAGTTGGCGAAAACAGACTCGCAGATCATTTCTACTCACAAGCGCCACTTTCCTTTCTTTGTGGATGTCCGTTGGATTTTCATTTGCTGCCGAATGATGAAATGCACGTTGCATATTTGGCAAATTGTATGAAAATCATTTGGCCACTTTTGCGTTAAGGGTAATAGGCAAATAACCAAAATACAATAAAAATTGTATTCCATTCATATTACTTTATCTGTCCTGCAAACAAACTGTTGTTACAAAATATTATTATATTCACATTCATGCTAACCAAAATAAAAATGACCAGAAATTGTCTTATTACTTAGTTCCTTATAAGTAGAAGGGAAATAAAAGATGCACTAGACCAAAACGACAGTCAAATCATTTAAAATCTGTCGCTATGCAATTGTCATTGAAATTCGGAGATAAAACAAAAGGGATACGAAACTGATGAGGAATCCCCCGTTTGAGAAAGGTTTACGTACTTTAAAATTGGAACCAATAACAGGAAATATCTCGGAAATGCTTAGTTCTAAAAAAAACTCTGTATATGACATAAAGTGTTTTAACAGGATCTTTATTTTTCGTGGAGTAAATTCTATTTCTTACTGGTTTCCAGTTATTTAAAAGTAATTTAGAATGAAGAGGACTTCAGGGCTACTCCCAAGAAATTTAAGATATAAACTTTATTTGCTATGTAAATATCTTTAACATTTTAATCAAAATCGTTAGAGCTATTTTCGAAAATGTTTTCATGCAAAGGGTATACTTTGCATTGGAGGAATTTTTTTGAGAATGTATGTATTGCATTCTTGGAAGATACTTAATTTAAATGTCAAGTTTTGTATTTAACGGACCTTTCGTTTTTGAGTTGTGCTTTCCACACACCGACGTTTTTCTTAATGTTTCTATTCAGGGGTCCTCAAAACAGATATTTGCCGTAAAATCTGCGTATAAAGTTTTGAATAGAATACAATATATTTTCTACCTATTATGTACATTGCACATAGTGCTAGAGAAAGTAATATAAAGACAGCAGTTGTTAGCTGCTTATTTGCTGGTTTATATTACAACTTGTATTTTCATACTACATTACCGTCTTCAATATCTATGTCTATTTTAAGGTTACATTTGAATAGTATTAATACGTAAGGTATGTTAATGACTTTACACGAGTTATTATACACAAATACAATGGTATGTTTGCCATCTTTAAACACTTTATAAATGGTTATTTAAGTAATAATTTACTCTCTTAGTTCGTTGCTCTAATAAAACTGTTCCACTTTTAAACACTGACATAAAAATTACAAGATTTGAAGCACCTTAATTTATAAATAGATCTGTCATATCATATTGTTATATTAACTACTAATTATTGTATAAATAGTTTTTATGATATAACGGCGTAAAGTTATTGTTTTTGATTTGATTGGGAATATTGTGAAGCGAGTCGCAGTCAAGAATCAAAAAGGAATTTTACGCTCACGTATCATACAATGTTTTTTCTACGAGAATTTTCTGATATTAAAGAAAAGCAATGAAAGATGAAATAAATTTGAGGTTAAGTTTGAGTTATTCACCAAGGTTTATAGTTCGTTATTTATTTCGTATTGCTGTGCGCGACGACGGTACGGTTATAGCAGGCCGTGACAAGACAATATTATTGTTGTTCTGTGATGTATTTTGAGAAAATGGCAGATTTGGGAATTATGATATACTTAGAGCTGCAAAAGAAGCAGAATCCAATTTACTACCTGCTAACTGCCGAAAAGTTTGAGGCACAATATCAGAAATTTATGAGCAGTGAAAATAAATAGCATTTTATTTATGGACGCTCCTTAACTGCTGCGTTCCATTCTATACTGGGCGTGAAAGACCGCCTCTTTTATCAAGCTTCAGGTGCTTTTACGTGCCGTAAATCTACGACACGGGACCAACAGCTTTACTTCCCTTCCGAAGGAAACCATACCAAGTATTTTTACGCCTGAAAAAATCGATCGTCCTCCGCCGGGTTTGAACCCGCGACCTTGGGTATATGAAGTTAGCATGGTAACTATTACACCACGGAGGGTGTCTGTTTAGCAATGATGTATATACACTAATATCGTGAATTATTTTGGCGAGCGTAAACCTTTTCAATTACTTTACGCTTGCATTATACGCTTGTTACACTTCTTTGTGCGTGGTTTCCGTAAACATCAATTTTGCGATCTGAAATTAGCTCGAAAACTACTCAATTACACTAGGTCGTAGAAATGTATTTATTTGTCTGACTCATAAATGAGTTTGCCAAGTGGCACAGAATAATATACATTTAGATGTTTTTAACAAAAAATGTTATAAGTGAGCATTACTAAAAATATTTTACCATACGTTATAGTTATATAAAATGACACTATGAGAAAAAATTGTAACAGATTATAAAAGATGTGCAACAATAAATGTTATAACAATAATAGAGAAAAACTACCTAAATAAAGCGATTTATAAACCATTATACATTTTACGTTCTATTCAAAGCATATAAATGATTTCGAAAAATGGCTACGATGTTTTCCTTGATTGCTTGTTCCACACTTCTGTTAATTTTATATTTTGCCCTCCATTTCACAAACATATTTGTAATTGTTCCTCGAGATCCAAAAAATAGGCCTACTATTGTTATTTTTCTGAGATTATATTTTTCTCTAACATTGGTATGGTGGGCTCATTTATGTTCTGTTTTTCAGATGAACTTTTTGGGGTTAGTCTTTATTCAGTTCAAAGCGAATGGTCGGGTCCATTACCTCTGCTTCTGATTTTCTTCTGTTTATCGCAATGATGTCTATATGACGAATACTACCACCATCAGCTAGGCAGTGAACTTCCTCGTCAACTTCTAGTTTTTACTGTGCAAAAAACTTGATCTTTTAAACATTTATAATGTGTTTATGAAAATTGGACCATTATTTCGAGAGAGAGAAAAAAATATAGAGTTGTTTTCTTTAATGTCCTTTTGAGCAACAATACAAAAGTTTTGAAAAAAGAAATAGTAAAAATGTCATTGTGTGAAAAATTATGCCTATGGAAAAATGCTGAGAAATTTATGAGAGAAAACGGGTTTTCAGGTTAGTCGTGACTATTAGTAAGCGTGCACCTATCCATTTATATGTCAGTTAATTGGTAGTTAAAATTTTTCTGGAGGAAAATACAGTACATTATTAACTTTAAAACACATATTATATTAAGTACTACTTTTTTTTAATGTATTACAATTTTGTTCAATTTTGACTGATTATTACCTTAAAGCACATTCGTGGTAATAGGAATCTAAAAATAAAATGCTATGAAATCTCAATCATATTACTTCTTTAAAATAAAACTCTGAAATATCATATTTTTGTGTTTGTTTTTTAATGGAGACTATAGATTTTGTTGTCACTGTAATTTTTGGTTATATGTATATCATTCACTAGCAAACATGAGACGAATGAGTATAACGGCATTATTTTTAGAGCCAAGATATGTATTTCGGTCTTTTTTGCCTTTAAAGTGATCAATTTAATATGTTCCTTTGCAGGCAGTAGTCGCAATGTAAATGGCTTTCTCTTGGTATCTGGAATGTCGCATACCCGTATTATCTGTCCTTAACTGTGTCTTCACACACTCAGCCTCTGGCTAGACATTTATTGCCGATTCACCGTTTTACTTCTCTACGCTTCCCCATTCTGTTTCCGCCACTCCTATATTTCAGTTGTTATCCGAAAAGAAATACTTAACAATCAGTACCAGCACAACAAAAAATTCTTTAGCTGGGAATAACATTTTTGGACACATTTTAAACAAATATAGCTCATTCCAATTCAGGTTACCACTGCCAGTTGAGACAGTACATGGCTTGTCACGGGGCAAAGAGTTACTCAGAAGGGAAATATAAATGTACAGTGAAAATGTGAAGGAAAGAAAGACTTCAAACACGTATAAGTAGCCGAGTTGTCACGAGCTGGTGGCACAAGATACTGTTAGGGGTTAGTGCATTGAGCCGAAGGGGGTAAAAGACACGGCCCGAGGGAACATTACGGGAGAGCAAACATTTCTCTCCGCTGGTCAAGGGGACGCTTTCTGAGGCACTTGGCGCAGAGAAGCGGCAGAACCAAGATGTGATATTTAGGATCCGTAGTGGAACCGGGCAGGCTACCTGTGAAAGAGGGCGAAATGACTGAATAAAGCACTTGTGTCGTACCACAACCTAAAAGAGTTTCCAAGCTAATAAAAATCCTGAGCTAGGCCAACCATAAATCCACACCATTCCTACTACCCAAAACCTGCTCCCGGGATACGAACCCGTAACCAGTTACCGCCGCACAGTGTTGCAGTTGTCTAAATGTTTACTACTGAGGGACCGCGGGGAGTTGTGCGGATCGAGTGCATGGCACACTCCGTTTCGTAATGCTATAAACAGTGGGCATTAATGTTGACGTTCCATTTATCTCATCAACACTAGAAAATAGGCAATATTTATCGAATTTATTATAACTCTCCTACTGTAATGTCAGCACTGCTGACTGCACACGATGAATGAACACGTTCGTTTAACACACCACTTTCGTTTATTGCACAATGATTTTCCACAGCGCATATCCAGTGTATGACGTAACAGTGCGGGCGTTCACCACCGGTAACATGAGATGGGGCGGGTGGTATTTATTCGGCATGCGTGTTGACTCTGATCAAGAATAGCAAACAATGTTTTCATAATGGTAAAATATTTGAGCAAGTGCTCACAGAAAATGTCCGTTACCTAGTACGTCTGTATTATTTGAAAAATGATCTACCTCTCGCTACCTTGTTGTGTAAGATTGGGAAGGGTGGCAAAGGACGTGCTCAGCTATCCGCTCCTGCTTGTTCTGTCAGAGCGAAGCGTGTTGTTACCAGTTCTTGGTCTTTTGATTTAGATACTTTGTTTTTATTGACATCGAAATATGGAAATATTTATGATGTGATTATCCCTGTTTATGTTGTTGGCTTTCTTATTGTTCCTAGCTGGCATTGGAGGACGTGGGAAATCTCTTCAAATCTGATGCAAGGGAAAAAGTATGTATGGCACACAAGAAGCACTGAAATTTGGAAAACTAACAATATCCGTTATACTGGTCATGCATAAAACTGCCGCAATCACCGTGTAATAACTGGTAGAAATTTGGAAAAGATATACTATGCTCTGGATTTTCCAAACTTCACAGATGCATTGCTTAATATTGCAGCAGTATATTAGTACGCTTTATATTTTATTAGTTCAATTAATAATTTACACAGGTTTAATGTAAAAATATATGCGCTTCAGTAGCCAAGACTGAGCAGATAGCAGAACACAAAACCTTAGAGTGAGAAGTTGTATATGCCAAGGTTACTTCCTTTGTTAGTACTGTAACATAAAGGCTTTTGTAAGAGCAAAGTTTTTGCGCATTAGAGGCATAAGTAACAGGGAGTTTTATATAGAAAAGTTTCTTCCCTAAAAGTTAGCAGCTCGGGACTTTTCCATTATAAAGAACGGTCACGTGAGTTTAATACAAAGAACTTCCAAAATTGATCACGTGACAACGTTATTTTCGCGCTTCTTTTCAACCAATCAGAGATGAGCTTCAAGATTGTATATTTTAGATATATAAGTGTTGCGCAGACGAGAAAATCGACGACTTGTTATGCTGTACGCGGTACGCGCTGTAGGCTGTGCGTTGTATGGACGTGGATGCCGCAGTGGTAGTGCTCGAGTATGTGCTATTATTACGCGAACTATTACAATTATTGCATGAGTTGATATGTCACGTAATAGGGAAGTACGCTGTAATTATCGATGACCGTAGAGAATGAGAACTTGGTAAGCGAAGAAAACTGCACATTATTAAATTAATATTTCTACGTCTTCAAGAACTATTATGTCGGGAGTTGCTCGTAGGAAAGTGTCTCAACAAGTAACCAAAGTGAATAAAAAGTCGCAATACTGAAGAAGCTTAAAGTGAAGTACTTCTGTTTGTAAGTCTATCCCGTGTCACATGCCCCAGTTATTCTTTCTCCCCTTAGTGAGAGTCAAACTTGTTTTCTACATGGATGAGCATAGCCGGCGCATTAGAAACTCCAAAAAGGTATGTACACACTCGTTTATAAAGTATTTCACTGGTGCTAATTCAGAGCAACTCCAAGGTAGACGAACGAGACAGTGACAATATTATATCATTCACAATAACTATGTTCAAAAATATGTTGATGAAAGCGCTTCTCAGTGTTAGCATGAGCACGCCTTAAAACGTTTGCTGATATTAAAGCACAGACATTACTTATCTTTTCTTTGAAAAATTTGGGATTGTCTGGTTCCTTTTCGTAAATCCTGACTTTGATATATAACTGTAAGAAAAGATACAGGAGCTGTCTCCTAGCCACCAAATGCAGCCACTATAATTATCCACCTTCCAGGGTATATATATTTTGAGATCTCTTTCAACTGTTCTAGATCAATGGGATCGTATACCATCGTGCTAAACCCAGTGATTTAGAATTAATAAAGTTTTTTTTATAGTATACTCCCTCCGAGATAAGGACCGCACTCCATGTAGCCAAAAGAAAGAAAAAAGAAAAT
This sequence comes from Hymenopus coronatus, assembly GCA_030762935.1. NCBI lineage: Eukaryota > Metazoa > Arthropoda > Insecta > Mantodea > Hymenopodidae > Hymenopus > Hymenopus coronatus. Next base: position 512,238,408 of record CM060900.1, read on the forward strand.
TCACCAACTTACATGACCGTTGTGAACGCTCTAATTGATCCTAACAGAAACTATCACAGGATGGAAAAATAGTTCCGCCCTTTCTTGAGCATATTTTTACTTCCTCTACACGTTCTATGTACGGAAGTATTTTATTGCACCCAAAAATTCGATACCAAAATTTCACCGGAAATAGTTTTGAGGTAGGTATCAAAAAAGCATTTTCAGAAAAAGGTCCATGTATGTGTGTGTGTGCGTCTATGCACAACATAGCTCAAGAATTAAGACTGTTAAATACCAGACTTGCTATTTAAGTTTAGTATCTTCTAAGAATGGGACACAAAACACCCTTTACATGGAAAAATATTCAAAAAGTTAGTTCCTATTAAAATGGCTCTAACGATTTTTATTAAAACACTGTATATTAAAGCCATTTACATTATAAATAAAATGCGTATCTTGAATTTTCTGGGAACAGCTTCTGAAGACTTGTTCATTCTGGATGAACTTTGTTGCATTCTGCATAACTGGTAAACCGTACGATATACACAAAAACTTACTACACCAAAATGTAGCTCGTGTTAAAATACACAACTTGTCATTTATATATTTTTTTTCGTAGAGTTGGCCGTTTTCGAGATATTCCTTATTATTGGTTTCAGTTTTAAAATCCTTGAATATTTTCTTATACGAAGACTTGTCAACTCCTGGCCACGCAGAAAACTGGTTTCAATCCAATAGTAACCACATTTTAAAACATGTTACTGTCGGTTTAACTTAGTGTATTTGCTTACTTCCTTTCTACTTATAAGGAATTGAGTTCTAAGACCGTTTCTGCTGGTGTTTATCTTGATTAGCAGATAGAAGAATACTACTGTTCTAAGGGTGTATGAGTTGGCATCAGTGACCTCATAAAGTGTGTCCAAAGTGGTTCCTCTTGTAACCAATGGTAGCGTATTTGTGATGAGACAGCAGATGTTCGACTCCACCTGGAGTTGCACTCAGCTACAGTTCAGATGTCGCGCAGAAAGTAGGGGGAAGGCATTCAGTAACCTTATTTAGTGTTAAATAGTTTTTTTTAATACTCCATTTATATCTTAAATTACACTTGGGTAATGATTTATATTTTTAGAAGCAGCAGAAAAATTAAATGCCACAACCGGTTCTTCCGCTCTCCGTTCAGTTGCTCTAACCATTGAGCTGTGACAACATGCCGGAATGACATACAATCTTCCAACAGCAATTGGGCATTAGGCAAAAACAGTAACGATTGTGCACATGTATCAAGCAACTAGCAAAACCGGTTTCTGGCACTGGGAATTAAGGAGCGTACATAAGTGTTAATTGCTCATGATCATATTTATTATTTTGTTGAAAAATATTTTTAAGAGATTCTTGTCCAGCTATGAGTATTTAAGGTATACTGCTTCCGGTGCACGCCAAAAATTTGTAATTTTTTTTTTTTTACTGCTGTTATTTTCAATTTGTTAGAACTCTTCAATGGATTTTGCTTTATCCTCGTCCATAATTTAACTTACATTTATTTACAAGCTCATTCAGCAGAGATCCGTCATTTTTCTTCATTATCTAAATTAATTCTATAAAACGGAATTTGTCATTAACTTAATTTATGTACATAGGCAAGAGTTCTGAGACATTTTCTTAAATCTCTGGTTCCTTAAGATCGCTCCAGCTATTAATAATCCTCTTGTCAGGTGTAGCTACAGACTTTATTCGTTTCCTCCCTCCAAATTGAGCTAAATTCTGTCGAAAGGGAATCCCTGGTGCTCTGTAGCATCCTTCAAGGCCTTAACTAGCGCGAGCATATTGGGGTGTGGTCTTTGCACGATTTTGTTGAACAGGTGGTTCCATCCTTCGACAGCATTGTTGGTACTGTGATACTTTCCGCCACAGTTCCATATTTCTTTTGTTATTGAAGGATTAAAATTGAAAAACAACTCCTTCGCCAACTGGAGCCTAGATAATTATTTCTGTGCCCAACTGCTATGCACCCTACCCACTGTTCTTGGAGTATACTTTCACTCATCCTAGGCTATACCTATGTTCTGCTTCATTTAATCTCTTTAATAAAGGTCTTTATATATTTTTGTCCTAATAAGAACTCCCAATGCTTATTAGCCCTTTCCTTAATTCACTTCCTAATTGTTTCAGGCACAAGTCCATAGTACAGCTGAATCTTGATTCAAGGCCTACAAAAGGGTTATATGCTCCCTTCTTGGCCGGTTCTTTTGCTCATTCATTGTCAGGGATTCCCTGTGCACCAGCATCCACAGTCAGTTCTACCGAACTGTGCAAAATAGTACCATTGAGTTACAGGTGCTCCCAGACGTCTCTCACCAATACATCTCCAAGTGCTTTTAAGGTGCTTGACTTTCGGAAAGTGTAGTAATATGTTTATTTTTATAGTTCTCATTTAACTTTCCTCTCCACAGGACAATGTGACATACATTTCTGCTTGAAAGACAGTAGTATATTTGTCGAACCACAGCCTGCTCCATTTCCTTCTTAGTTTAGGAACCATCCAGAAACCAGATAGGTCCCTGCTGGATCCTTGAGCTAATTGCTTTATTCCTTTCGCTTCTTTCTAGAAATGAAAATATTGAACTCTCTTACTCCTGATCACTTTGATATCATTCTGTCTGAATTCATAATGTAAAATGTGATCCAGGATGTTGTCTTTGGGGAAGGTTCAGGTGCCCAAGCCATTACACAGAAGTCTTTACAGAGCAATCCTTACCTTCCCTTCTGCCCTAAGCTAAAACGGTGGCTGATCCAGCAGAACTTCAATACTAGCAGCAGGAAAAGTCCTAAATACTGTAGGTATTCTAATACAGGCTAGTTTTTGTAGTTTGAAGCTTCTTTTCTGCAGGTTCTTTATACACTAAACCAGAGCAGCTAAGGAGATTATGAGTCTAGCGATTGTAATCTATATCCAATAGATTACGTCCACTTTTTGCCAATAGGTTCAAAAGAAAAGATATCTATCATTAACGCTTGCCTCTAGATGTTTCTCCCAGGTTAAGCTCTTGTCTCTAAAAACACCAGGGTATTTAACCACATTAGAAAATTGTACCCAGCTGATACGCCAGTGCTGAACTCCTCTCAAACGGGACCTCATAACTGACAAAAGCCGGGGAGATAACTAAGTGTATGCCTAGTACGTTCCTTTTCCAAATGTTCTTTACAGCTATCATTTTATTTCATGTATCATCGTGTACAACACCTGTGCTATTGTATGCAGTAAGAATAAGTGTTGCTGTGTTTAGAAATAACGTGAGGTTTTGTATGCTAACAACGGGGGAGCTGTGTATAGTAAAACGAATGGTGTTGTGTGCAATAAGAACGTGTTTGCTGTGTGCTGTAAGAATAAGTGATGTGTGTAGTAACAACGGGAGGTGTTGTGTACTGTAACAACAGGTGGTGTTGTGTCCAGACAGCACGGGTGGTGCTCTGTGCAGAAAGAACGGTTGGTGCTGTGTGTAGTAAGAACGGGATGTGCTACGTGCAGAGAGAACGGGTGCTACTCTATGTAGAAAGAACGGTTGGTGCTGTGTGTTTTAAGAACGGGAGATATTACGTGCAGAGAGAACGGGTGGTACTCTATGTAGAAAGAACGGTTGGTACTGTGTGTAGCAAGAACGGGAGGTGTTAGGTGCAGAGAGAACGGGTGGTACTCTATATAGAAAGAACTGTTGGTACTGTGTGTAGCAAGAACGGGAGGTGTTAGGTGCAGAGAGAACGGGTGGTACTCTATATAGAAAGAACGGTTGGTGCTGTGTGTAGCAAGAACGGGAGGTGTTAGGTGCAGAGAGAACGGGTGGTACTCTATATAGAAAGAACGGTTGGTGCTGTGTGTAGCAAGAGCGGGAGGTGTTCCGTGCAGAGAGAACGGGTGGTACTCGATATAGAAGAACTGTTGGTGCTGTGTGTAGCAAGAGCGGGAGGTGCTACGTGCAGAGAGAACGGGTGGTATTCTATATAGAAAGAACTGTTGGTGCTGTGTGTAGCAAGAGCGGGAGGTGTTCCGTGCAGAGAGAACGGATGGTACTCTATATAGAAAGAACTGTTGGTGCTGTGTGTAGCAAGAGCGGGAGGTGTTCCGTGCAATAAGAACGGTTGGTGCTGTATGTAATAAGAGCGGGAGGTGTTCCGTGCAGTAAGAAGATTGGTGCTCTATCATAAGAACGGGAGATGTTCCGTGCAGTAAGAAGAGTGGTACTCTATGATAAGAACGGGAGGTATTACGTGCAGTAAGAACGAGTGGTACTCTATGATAAGAACGGGAGGTATTACGTGCAGTAAGAACGAATGTTACTCTATGAGTAAGAACGGGAGGTATTACGTGCAGTAAGAACGAGTGTTACTCTATGAGTAAGAACGGGAAGTATTACGTGCAGCAAGAATGAGTGGTGCTATATGTAGTAGGAACGAGAGGTATTACGTGCAGTAAGAATGAGTGGTACTCAATGAGTAAGAACGGGAGGTATTACGTGCAGTAAGAATGAGTGGTACTCTATGAGTAAGAACGGTTGGCACTGTGTGAAGTAAGAACGGGAGGCATTACGTGCAGTAAGAATGAGTGGTACTCTATGAGTAAGAACGGTTGGCACTGTGTGTAGTAAGAACGGGAGGTATTACGTGCAGCAAGAATGATTGGTGCTATATATATTAAGAACTTGAGATATTACGTGCAGTAAGAATGAATGGTACTCTATGAGTAAGAACGGTTGGCACTGTGTGTAGTAAGAACGGGAGATATTACGTGCAGCAAGAATGAGTGGTACTCTATGAATAAGAATGGTTGGCACTGTGTGTAGTAAGAACGAGAGGTATTACGTGCAGCAAGAATGAGTGGTACTCTATGAGTAAGAACGGTTGGCACTGTGTGTAGTAAGAACGGATGTTACTTAACTCCGGAAGGCCCTATACTTAGCTTGTTACGTGTGGGAGTTCTATGAGCATTTGTATGATGTGTAACATAGTTGGAGAACATAACAATTGTTACTCACATAGAATGCACACGTCTGGAAACGTTTTATTTCTCTTCCACAGAAAAACGGAGAAGAGAGCATAACATGCACGGTTGCCAAAGTAAAAACTGAGTACCTAATTATGAAAGGAAGCAGTTCATGGAACATTTCATTTGCATGCTCATGTGTCTGTCTGCCATCGCCACATACGCTAGCCATATTCAATGTAGCCCTTCTGTGAATATTCAACTGGATTACTTTACCAATAAGTTTGTATTTGCTAATGTACTTTTTCTTTATAATTCAATGTCTTTTGTGCAAACCAGAAAGAAGTTACTATTTCACTAAATTCTGGTATTAAGATAGGCACAATGGTGTAGTAAACACGTTCTGTGGCTTTAAAACCAATGCTTATATTAGAAGTTGAGGAGAGCTATATTATATGTGTATTTGAAAAATAAAATCTACAGAAAAAGGCCTCTGAATTTGTCTGTGCATTCCTGTTCCACATGTTGTGTGATCCTCCAATTTAGTCTTGATTCTCCTCCTGTGCAGCTCTACCCTCTATTCTACTGCATTAAAAGTTTTATAGAGGCTCGAATAGTTTTTTTGTTTAATTTGGATGTTTCCTTTATAGTATTGCAGCTTTACTGAATTGCCAATTTACAGGTTTCTTTAAGAAGACCACTCCCAAATTCGATATTTTAAATAGGTTTAATACTGAGTGACCTACATTTATCGTATATCATTTTAAGCTCAAATATAACAGATTATGAAAAGCAATTATTTTATGATTCTTCGTTATTCCGGAGTGCCTATATAAACTAAGTTAATCGGACATGCCTGTTAATTTTAAATCAGACGACTAAGGCGCAAATAAATCGACAGCAATGCAATCATAATGGTCTTCAGGTTTAGGAATAACAACAAAGCTAATTCAGTTGCCTTCTTGGGATTTGCTTTCGAGATAAGCTGTGCATAAACCAAGGTTTTGAATTCTCCTAAGCAAGACCTGATGAATATGGAAGTAGCAACTATTAAATGATTAGCTATTGTTTGTGGATGGCACCTAGATTACAATTTTTAAATCACTCGCTATCGTTTTCACTCCAAAAAGGCAACTTAAGGAGAGTCAAAAGGCCCAATCTTGCCAATGTTGAAGTTGGACCCATTGCATCAGCAACTATTTAATATAATGAGCTACATTTTTCAACGTATACTCAGCAATATCTTTACAGTTAATAGATGAAAAACAGTATACTTTTGTTCATTAGAAGGAAAAGTATGATTTTTGTTTAACTAAGCTCTAAAACTTTTATTGAAAATGATGATTTTTAAATTTTAAAAAATATCTAATCCATACACATAGAAACCTTTTGGTTAAAATAAAGCCTATTTAGGTGCAAATGTGTGGTAAAAATGTCATCCCTTAGTTTCATTTTATTTCTGAGATAATGGGGCATTTGTGTAGAAAAATTTATTTCTTAAGAAATTACTTTCAAACACAGCATTAAAAATGTAGCCAAATTTTCCAAACACAACGTTTCAGTACTTCGAAACTCTCACATGAAGTAAATATGAAATGGGATGTCAATGCTGCGAATGGCTATAGTAAAACTTTCTGATCAAAATATAAAAAGACCTCTTCTCTAACACTAATATTTACCAAATTATTGATGTTTTACCAAGTGAATGTACCAGAATGTTCTAAAAAAATACTATGGAGGATTATTTTCAAAAATGTTTTAAAACTGTTTAAAATTAGCATACCTCTATGAAAGCTATACCAAAATGAGCGAGAGATCCGAAATATTCATATGCAATTGAAATATGAAAATGGAAAAATTACGGATATCACATTTCGAATACCCTTTGATCAGAACAATTTTCTTATAAAAGAGGTTAGTACTGTCACGCTGTAATGATGAGTGGGGATAATTAGAAGTATCATGGTGAACATTTGACTGCATGGATCATGGCAACTAACTGGACAGTAATCAACGGGCGTACCGACAAGAGCACCAGGTTCAACTCAAAACGTCCCCTGGCGCTCGATTATACAGGATGTTAACGAACTATACCGAAATATTTTCACAGAATATGTATATTACTTAAATAAGTAATTTGAGATAGGAGACTTATGGCCTGTTTATTGAAATTTCTAAGTAACGGCTATAAGTTTCTGAAGTGCCAGTATGCCACGGGCTAATTTATCAACCATTCGAGAGCATAACATGAAAAACGAGGGGACATATTACAGCGCACCTCTCTAGCGTAGTGGTTATGATACTGGCTTTCAAGAAAAAGATAGTTTCCAAGTTCAGGAATCCTTCACGCGGCACTTCGTCTGGAATGAAAAAAATAATAATAAAAGCATTTACTATATGACTGGAATCGAACTCATGACCTTTAGGATAGCAGTTTACCGCGTTGCACATTAAGCCACCAAAGCTGTTGAAAAAAGTGCCTCCAGAGTAGGCTACATAACCCAAATACGTAGTTATGAATGCTCAGTGTCGCACTGTCAAGTATAAGTTCGAGATTTTACAAATTTTTGCGACATTAAATCTTGAGAACGCTAGTAACGAGCTGCTTAAAAGTCAATATTTCTATACTCTGCTAGCAGTTTTAAGGACATTCTAAATCATTTTTTCAACCTGCTTTGCTTTAACACCGACTTATCAGCACCTGATACCCACACGTTTAACGCTATGTAGTTGCGTTATGCTTATCCGGGGACAATGCATTACCGATCTCAGTCAAGTGCACAATCTCGCAAATTATTTCGGTGTAGTTCATTTACACCTGTGTATGCATTAATGCTCCTAGAGTGCTTACGGTATTGCAAAGGTGGATATTCCCATATACGGGGGATTTTTGGATAGTGTTTAATGTCCGCTTTTACTGCCATGGCACCGCAGGCGAATAAACAGGGTTACACTGCCCAACTTTACAACCGTTCTTACTCATGATTCTCCTCTGGACACGTGACACAAGAAGCAAACGTTTTACTTTCTCTACACGTACTATGTAATATTGTATAGAGAAGGTATTGTAATGCACCCATTAATTCGATACCGAGTTTTCACCGGAAATACATGTTTTGAGACCCCCTGAATCCAAAAAAAACATTCTTATGAAAATGTCCGTGTGTCTGTCTGACTGTTTGTGTGTGTGTGTGTGTCTTTGTGTATGTGTGTGTGTGTGTGTCTGTGGGCAGCATAGCTCAAAAACGAAAAGTTCGTAAAAAACCAAACTTGGTATTTAGGTTTGGTATCTCCAAGGATGCGACACGAAGATGTTCAAGAAAATCTCCCCGCCCCCAACTACCCTTTAGGTGGAACTCTTTTCGAAAATGTTGATTTTTTAAAAAAAATTGCTCAAACAATTTTGATTAAAATATCGTGTATTAAAAGATATTTATCTAACAAATAAAATGTATATCTTGAATTTTCTGGGAATAGCCTCCGAAGGCTACTTTACTCTGAATGAATTTTACGGATTTTCGCATAACTGCTAAACCGTAAGAGATGGATAAAAACTTACCACATAAAATGCAAAGTACCTTAAAGAACACAATTTTTGTAATGCACATCTTTTTCGTGGAGTTGGTCGTTTTAGAGATATTCCTTGCTATTGGTTTCAGGTGTGAAATACTTATATTTCTCAAATAGTAAGTGTCTGTTGTTCTTTTGTTCTTCTCCTGGCCAAGCAAAGAAGCGATTTGCAATTGCAATCGCATAACGACAGTTTTTAAAACATTGGACTATCGGTTTAGCCTAGTGTATTCCTTTATTTTCTTCCTACTTATAAGAAACTAAGTAATAACATTCTGCTAATGATTATCTCGATTAGCAAGGTACAGAAAGAAGAATAATCTTACGTAAGAAGTTTGTAGAACAACTAGAGAAAGTCACGTGAGTGTAACACATAAAAGTTTTTTTTTTTTTTCATTTATATAGCCCCCTTTAACATCTAAGGTAATATTGCGGGGGCTGCGCACTAAAAACAACTCCTCTGTTGGTTCTTTACGTTGGTTTTTAATTTGTTTTATTTTTCTAAAACACAGACACACACAGACACATATTCGCTCTCACATACATACTTCCAGACTCTGTGAGGGATAGGGAATAATTCTGGTTAAAGAAAAATTCCTCATCTCAGCTGGGAATAGAACCCGGGTGAGAAGTCAGCTCGCTGACCACTTGACCACAGAGGCTGTCAAGATGCGTCATTGTACTGTGAGTTTCCATGAGAAAACTGACGGCAAGGTAATGTCCAATGAGATATTCCCAGGAAGTGGTACACCATTTGCATCCTTTAGAAAGTTAAGCAAATGTAAAATATGGTTTCCTATGAAGTTAAAATATTTTGACAGATTCATAGAATACTATAACTTAACATGAACTATGTGGTACTCATCAGTCACGACATGACAGTAGAGTATGTCGATTGTGAGACCCGTACTTTGGAGGTCTCGGTTTCGATCCCCGTTGGCTCCCACTCTCTCCAAGGGTTTTCTGTGGTTTTACCTGATCGGGCAAGGTGAATGCTGGATTGATGTATTCTACCACGGATTTCCTCTCATTTCATTTCCCTCTTTCATATATCAGATTGACAAATGGGCCACGGTTGGGTCGGTGGCTAATAGATGTCGCAAAGGCTTAAGAATTGGAACATATCGGCCCTGCGAAACTCCCGCTTCTGGGTCTAGTTCGCAGGTTCTGCTAGAGGGTCGTTCCGAGCGACTATCTCGTTGCAAGGCGGTCGAGCGCGTCTCTGTCATCTGTGCTGGCCGGCGCACAACCGGCTCCTGCGGTCCCTTCAACTCATCCGTTCCTAATTTTGTCGAGGTGCCATCTGCTCCCTCCATAACCTAGTCGTTTTCGTTGTCATTATCTTTTATAGTGTTTAATACCCACTTTTACTACTTCAGCACCGCAGCCGATGACACTAATGATACATGAAATGAATATGGGTCACCGGCGGAAACAGGAGAACTCGGAGAAAACCCGCCTCTACGCCGCCTTGTCCACCAAGCATTCCACATGCGCTCGATTGGGAGCGAACCCGGGCACCTGAATGAGAGGCGAGTGGTCTAATCACTCGGCCACGGCACGGCCATAATTCTGTATTCATTATTAGGGTAATGCATCTTTGAAATTTGACCAAAATCATGGAAAATTTTAAAAAAACATGCTTTTTTCCTAATTAAAATATGAATTATAAGCTGTCAAGAAAATATGTGATTCTTTCCATTTGGCATAACTGAATTAGCAGCTAACTGAAGCTATAAATGGACAGACGCATGCTTATTAATAGTTTTAATGCTTGTTTTCTCTTAAATCTTTTTACAGCATTTTTCCACTTCAAAAATGCTCCATACGAAGCAATATTTAACTAATTTGTTCCGAAATTTGTGTGTGACTTCTTAAAACTACATTAAAGAAAATTATCACATATTTTTGAAATGATGCTCCACTTTTGACAAATTATATACCTTGGGAACTCAGAAGCTCTGAAGAGTACAAAAACTAATAGTTTCTCTACAATGACAAGGGTTACATTAATAAATTTGATAAAGCAGACCTATTTATAAACTCATTTCCTGTAAACCTGTTTTTTACTATATACTTTTAAAAATCTGTCACGTGGAGCATTTTTAGCAGAAAAATGAGTTTAGACCATTCAACTCTTCTTTAAATAGCCTTGCAACCTAGAACTTCGAAATATGGAAAAATGTCATATAATTTTATAAGAAAGGGTGGAGATACTACAGAAATTTATGAGAGAATAGGAAGAAGAGCTTGGAAGAAAGGGAATGGAAGTGGATGTAAAGAAAGTAAAATTATGTGTATCTCAAAAGAAACTGTCTAACGCAAGAATGAAAAACAGAACAGTGCATATGTATGAGCATTAGGAACATCTGTAACTAGTAATGTATGATGGGATGAAAACATACTAAATAGCCAAAGGAATTCAAATATGTATTATCAATCCAATAAGACTATCCTAGGAAAGAAAGACATAGCCAGGAAAACATAAATTCAACTATCATTTAATATTTATCCTTATTCTTACATATGGACTTGAAAGGATGTCATTGCAAGACAAGCAAATATGTAAAATTCAACCTAGTGGGATAAAATAATTAAAAAAGAAGCATGTAAATAAAATCGGAAAGGATAAAATAAGGAACGAAAGGATTAGAGATGAAATAGGTCAACGACCATAGGGAGCTATGATTGAGCAAAAACAATTGAGATGCTGAGGACATGCCTTTAGAATGGCACAGGGTAGTAAGTTAAACACATACTGGAGTGAAGGTACAAGAAAAAAGAGGAAATGGAAGCCGTGGATAATTAGAAGACGGAATGAAAAGTATTGAAGGACATAGGAATAAGACTATGGGAGAAATAAAAATATTGATTAGGGGCAGAGAAGAATGAAGAAGATGGATTGAGGGTATCATCCCTACTCTGCAAGGCAAAAGGAAATGAAGAAGAATATGAATGAAAAATCACTATTACTCTATGTAATAACTGGTGTATACTTAAGGGTATATATGAATGAAATTTCATGAAAAATTACAAATATAAAAAAACGTACATTTGGCTACCAGGCGCCATTTTTAAATGCCTTAACTGGAGCTTCAGCAAAGCATTAGAGGTGAAACTGTAATGGACTCGGCAAGAAAAATGTCAGTTCGGTGAGATCTCATTTGCATCATCCAAAGCAAACAATGAAATTCTGCAGGAGGAAATTAAAAATGGAAGAAGAAAAGGACAGAAAAGACAGCAGCAGAGGAGAGGAAAAGGAAAGCTGAGGGCCCAACCAACCAACCAACCTGGTGGATTTTAATGTGAGCCATATTCACTATTGAGATTTTTAGCATTTTTCTTCCTGTAAAATGCTCTTTGCGGAGCGATTTTCGTTACACAAATATAACTTTCTGTACACAAGGCACAGAAAGAAACCGGCACTGTCTTGTTCCGTGCACCGCATTCCTTACCGTTTGTAGGGTACTTTATGACGTCATGTTTTTATTTTATTGGCTGATACTGTCACCTTGCAGGTGAGTGTTCTATACTGAACCAATAGAGCATACCAATGCTGGGTTTGTCAACTCGTTCGCTAATAGGAATAGCCACCTCCCACAACTGGAAGTGAGATTAGGTAACGTGTACTACAACAGTAAGCTACAAGCCCCTCCTCCTTCCCCAATTAGAGTGACGGAGGGGCCAGCGGATGAGTGCGGTACCGAAGCCTCCCGCAGTCAGAAAAATAGCCCCGAAGCCTCCACGACCCTTGAAGGTCCCTAATTACATAGCCCCCAAGCCTCCCCAAAGCAGGTAGTCTCCCGGTCGAAACAGGTAACAGTTGCAGTTTAGTGTTTATAATATTTGATGAAGCATTACATACTTCTAGTGGAAGGTGTTATATTTTTTGCGTTTATGATTAATAACAAAGAAACACGGCTCTAGTACCAAAAGAAAATGAACGTCTAATGCTTAAATTTGAATTAGTGGTTGTTGTTCCCGTCCGTTTTGTTACCCAGGTTGCAGCACGAGGACGCGAACCGGCTCGCTCCCCAAAAGATTGCAAATTTATCAGCTTCGTCAGTATTTTTTTATTTTCTGCAATTTACTCACAGTGGATCCGCATTTAGATGCTTCGTTATTTTGACATTATAAACCTATATTATACAGTAATATGTATTTTCGTCTATAAAATAAGCGGTATTTTTCCTTTTAGATTTTATTTCCATGTATTTCCAGGTTTTGTTCTATAAGAAATCGACTTCACATATTCCATTCTTGAAGTTTTTCCAGCTGTGAAATTGTTCTACTCGCTCCATCATGAGTTGCAAGTGTGGCTAAGATCTTTTCTTTTTACTTTCTCTACAAGTACTATGTACATAGTGTATAGAGAAGGTATTGCACTCCACCCAAAAATTCGATACCGAGATTTCACCGGAAGTATATGTTTTAAGGTCCCCTGTATCCAAAAAAAGCTTTTCAGAAAAAGGTCCATGTGTGTGTGTCCGTGTGCCTTTAAACACGATAACTCAAAAACGAAAAGTCGGTAAAATACCAAACTTGATATTTAAGTTTAGTATCTTTCAGGAAAGCGACACAAAGATTTTGAGAAAAATCCCCCCACCCCAAACTTCCCTTTTCATGAAACTTTTTTCGATATTTGATATTCTAGAAAATGGCTCTAACAATTTTGATTAAAATATCATATATAACAGATATTTACCTGACAAATAAAATGTATCTTTTGAATTTTCTGGGAATAGCTGTTGAAGATTACGTTATTCTGGGTTCATTTTACGGAATTTGCATAACTGCTAAACCGTAAGATATGGAAAAACACTTACAACACAAGAAATGTAGAGCAAATTAAAATACACAATTTATGTTGTATACATTTTATTCGTGGAGCTGATCGTTTTTTTTTTTTAGATATTCTTTGTTTTTTGTTTCAGCTAATAATACTATTTCTGCTAATTTTTTTTCGATTAGCATTAAGTAAATAGAACAATAAGTTTTTTTAAAAATAATTTGTTGCAGAGTTATAGAGAAAGTAAACTGAATGGAACACATCAGGTTTTTTTATTTGTTGATGAATTGTAATTTTAGTATCCAGCTGAATTTGCTTCAGTACTTCAAGATATCTATACAGATCTGAGCTGTAGGATTAAAACTGATTGTTGTATTTGTTGTGGAAACTTTCGCAAGCGTTGGTAGTTCTCTGTAAATTGCAACTTCGCTCTGCCCACATGGAAGGAGGAAAGAGTGTATTTTCGTCGATATAAGTTTCCACTAAATAGTCGCAAAACATCTGTAGTTTTTCCGAGACGTGGGAGGCTTGGGGGTTGTTCCATTCCACCCCATCTGCTTGCTAATTACACCGGTTTCACGGGAAGCTTGGTGGTTGTTACCTGCTAAGCTACCCTGGATACGGGAGGCTTCGGTCCTGCGCCCCAGCGGATATCTGAAGACACGCCCTATAAATTCCCTACAGACCATCAGAAATTCGATGTCTAATACTATTTGTGCTCTGTGTACACTTTCACAGAGGTACGTTGAATAAGAATTGCCCTAGGTTTTTTGTCGGATGTATTTAAGCATATGTTTTCATTTTTCAAACATAAAAATTATATTTTATGACAAAAAAGAACATTCATAACTTTGAAAACATTTAGAGCCTCAACCAAAGATGACGCAGATAAACCTAGGGTAATTTAAAAAAAAGTAGATGTGTTCTGAACCTTAATAGGCCAAAAGGGACTTTTTTTAGTGATGTGACAAGAACATAAACAAATTTGATCATAACCTCCAAACCATTAGACCAAAATGGATGACATTTGCACTGTAACTTATCTGCATTATATAAAATCTGTCGTATAAATTTCAAAAAGTTATCATTATAAGTTTGGAATTTCAAGCTTTCAGCCATACTTGTCCTGAACAAGAAAACACTAACGGAATACAATATCAATTTTAAACCAGTGCAAGGTGAAAACATGTAACCAGATCTTTGTGCAACATTCAAATATTCCGTTCACGTAAACCTTGTCACACTCCGACAAAAGCCTCATGTTTTTCTCACACAAATAGTCAAGAGCGTACGTAAAGAATAGTCAAGAAACTTTTTCCTCTCTATCTTCGAATGGCCATTCCCTTCAGGATTTCGAGGGCTTCGTCAACATCATAAGCAAGACGTTTCCTCCCAGGGTTGTAACTTATGCTCAATAGGTCTCTAAATGCATTATTTCTACTTCATCGGAATGTGCGTTCCGTACGGAATGTACCGTAAAGTAATTGTGTCAATTAAAGATAGCTTATCAGACGATTGTGTGTGTGCGTGCGCGTGCGTGTGTGTATGTGTATGTATTTATTCTCTGCAATTGGGTACTGCCCGGTTGCAGAGTTAAATGTACAAAATTCACTTACAATAATAATCATACAGTTAAATTAAGAATAGTAATACATATGCATGTATTTTTTAAATGCCTAACTACTTATTATTCAGTATAGCAATACTTATGTAAATATTGCTAATACATGCATTAATAATAATAATAATAATAATATACATTAATGCAGTTTTTGAGATCCTTAATTGCTTCACAATATTTACTTTAATTAATATCTAACATTTATTCTCCGTAGATTATCCCTAAACTTCTTTAAGGTCAGAGGGCAGCCCTGAAAGACTGCTACAGGCAATTCATTTCATTATTCAAAGGTGCTATTAACAAAAGAAAATTATCCTACGTCGATTCTGTACCATCTACCCTTAATTTTATACAAATGATCGTTTCGTCTGTAGTAAGCCGGTATTTCTAACCTCTTTCTAACGTCCAGTCGTGCATTTAAACCAGTATAAGGATTAAATAGCGCGACTAACCTATGGCTTCTACACGTAACTTGCAGCGGGTAGTACACGCTCGTTTGGGGAGAAAACCTTATGGTGTGCTAAACTTGAATCCAGAAATGATAACCATGGAGCAATACAGCTCACGTGGAAGGCCATGCATGTAACCAGTGAGTACAAATAGAGCGATAAGGCCGCGCCGTGGCCGAGTGGTTAGATCACTCGCCTCTCACAAGGAGAGGTTCGCTCCCAAGCTACCACATGAGAGGTTTGTGGTGGACAAAGCGGCACAGGGGCGGATTCCCCGGTTTCCTCCGCCATCTTCGTTCCATGTATTATCAGTTTCATCCCCTGCTGAGCTACAAATAGGAATAGCGGGCGTTAAACACTATCAAAGGAAAACAAATGAAGCGATAACCGCAAACCACAGTCCTCTCGAGCGTTCAGGGTCAGCGCTTGTTACTTAAAGATAAAAATGTGATGTGTTGATTCACATAACTTTCTCTACCCGCTCTGCAAAAAAAAAATTAGCTTACATTCTACCTGCAGCATGCTAAATGAGATAAATATTTACAGAATTGGTCATACTTCTTAGCTCCTTATAAGCAAAGAGATAGTCAAATCTTTTAAAAGCCAAACGATAAGTGAATAATTGAGGTTGGGCTCGGTTTACATTTCCAGAAAAACAAAAGAACGATGAAACGAAAGATAGCCCCATTTGAGAAGATGCGTAGTTTAAAATTAAAAAAAAAGTAATATCTCGGAAACGGTCAATTCTGCAACAAAAAAGTAAAATGACTCCATGGTACGACAGCCAGGAACCTTGACCTACCGCCCGGCCGCTGCAGTACTGGAGGGTGAGACGTGGTCAGTGCCTCAATCCCTCCCGGCCGGTTAATACGATCCTCTTGATCTGGAGCCGCTACTTCTGCATCGCTCCTCAATTGCCCCCCCCCCAGTGACCTCACGAGGCTGAATGCACCCCGGGCCAGGTCTCCCAGCGGAGGAAAATCCCCACGCCGGTACCGGGAATCGATTGCAGGTCTCCCGCTTGGTAAGCAGCTGCTTTATCACCGCGCTAAGGAGACGACCAAAAAAAACTGAGCTTACGAAAGATTGTTCTTCTACCTACACCATGCTAAAGCAGATAAACATCAACAGAATTGAACATACTACTTAGTTCCTTAAAAGCAGCAGGGAGATACGTGAAATCACCAGGCTAAATCGATAGTCAAATCTTTTAAAAGCCGGACGATATGTGAACAATTGAATTTCGGTTCGCTTTACATTTCCATAAAAACAAAAGAATTAAGAAACGAAAGATAGCCCTATTTGAGAAGATCCATAGTTTAAAATTGAAACCAAAAGACGTAATATCACAGAAATGTTAAACTCTGCAACAAAAACGTAAAATACTCCATGTCACGACAGCTAACAAGGAGCCTCGGCCTACCGCCCGGCCGCTGTGTCCCCCTCCTCGGTCCATGACAGACGTCATGGATGGGGTGCAGTGTGAGACATGGTCAGCGCCTCGAACCCCCCCCGGCCGGTTAACGCGGTCCTCAGGACCTGGAGCCGCTACTTCTCCATCAAGTAACTCCTCCCAGGGATCTCGCGAGGCTGAGTGCACTCCGGGCCAGGTCTTCCAGTGGGGGAAAAATCCCCACGTCGGTAGCGGGAATCGAAACCAACTCTTCAACCAGCTGCGCTACCACCGCGCGAAGGAGACGACCGTAACAACAAAAACCTATAAGACATAAATTTTTGTTTTAATGAGATCTATATGTTTTGTATAGTAAATTCTTGTCTTATCTCTTACGGTTACCAGTTATGCAAAATTCGGCAAAATTAATCCAGAATGAACAGGTCTTCAGAAGCTCTTACCAGAAAATTCAGGATATGTCTTTTATATGTGATTTAAATGGCTTTAACATACCTACGTCATTTTAATCAAAATCGTTAGAGCCATTTATGACAAAAACAAAATTTCAACAAACAAAAAAAAAAAAAAAAAAAAAAAATCCTTGTAAAGTGTAGTTCATGGTGAGGGGATTTTTTTTCTTTTGAAAATCTTCATGTCACATCCTCAGAAGATACTAAACTTAAATATAAAGTTTGGTATTTAACAGTGTTTTAATTTTTGAGCTATGCTGTCCACAGACCCACGCTTCTTCTGGACTCCGGGGACCTTAAAACATATATTTACGAAGAAATCTCCATATCGAAATCTTGGGTGCAATGTAATACCTTCTCTATACACTAAGTATATAGTACGCGTAGAGAAAGTTAAACGATCGACTTAATAGAAACATGTCTGGTTATTTAGTGTTAATCAATGGCCTTCTAGTGAGTGGTCCACGTGCCTCATATTAACAACATGCTCAAGTAAATGACTCTGTTCACCATATGAGGAGGAATCGATACTCACACTTGAGTGATGCATGAGTTAAGTGTGTTCCTCAAGTAAGGTCTATAAATATGAAGTCGAATGGCGCAAAAAGTCAAACACATGGGATGCAGGAACCTGCCCCATTAAACTTTATAGAGCCGAGGTGTCTACCCCTGCAGTAGACACTGAAGAAGAACTTAAATGTAGTAGACAGTATCAACTAACTGTATATGCCACTTAAGCAGTGTCGATTTCTGAATGCTCCCCATGAAGATGGAACGAACTAATTTAATTTTTATAGTTGATGCAGACATGTTAATATTAATTACAAATCAAACATAGAAATGATATCGGAATTATGGTAGAATTCAATTAATAATGACTGTAAAAGTAGGTGTCTAGGGGTCAGAAGCCTGTCGGGGAGCCAACGACACAAAACTACAGAATGGTGAACCTGGAACGTGGCCAGGTATGAGCGTGAGGAAGTGAATGATATGGAATGCTAGCGAAATGGATGATACGATGATGCAGTAACTGGAGTGAGTGGTGGGGGAAACAGGAGGAACCGGAGGAATCCCGCCACCATAAATTGTCCACCATAAATCCTACATGTGGGTGTTTGGGATCGAACCCGGGCCGCCAAGATGGGAGGCGAGAGGTTAACCACTTGCCACGTCGCCACCTACCGAGAAATAATTATGATAAATTATTTCGCAGAATAAAATCAACGAATAATGCATAAGATATAATCTTATTGTGAGTTATTAGGAAGGGCAAGTTATGTTGCAAGAGACAATTAGCTCGAGTCATAGTACCAAAGCTAGTTAGGTTCCCGGAATATCAGTAAACAAGGAACTTTATTAAGCTCAAGGCTCAATTGCTGGGAACTCAGTGTGTTTACAAACTTAAGGGGCGCTTAAGCACGTAAGCTATTTCTAAGAATTAGCAAAGTGAAATAATACTACAATTGAGCAGACTAGGAGAATGAAAAGTATATTTCAGATATTAGTTTCGTAGTCCGCTTACCCTTCCCGTATTTAGGGCTGACACTCCCCTAGGACTTACAAGCCAATGCCTAGGGATCAGAAGTCGGTCGGGGAGCCAACGGCACTAAACCACAGAATGTAGAACGTGGAATGAGTGGTCGGCCGTAGCCGGGTATGAGCCTGAGGAAGTGGATGATAAATAATGCTAGCGAAATTGATGATACGAAAGGTGATGATGGAGCAATTGGTGGAATGAGTTGTCACTTCGTTCACCACAAATTCCAAATGCGGGCGCTTGGGATCGAACTCGGGCCACCTAGATTGAAGACGAACGGTCTAACCACTCAGGCAATAGTAAATGTTGGCATCATATAACATAGGAAATATGGTGGGAAGTCTGATGTAGGAGGGGCTTATGTAGTGTAAGGGTATGTACTTCGAAAATTCAGACACAACTACTCGCGCTACAAGTTACTCTTGATACAGTGACCGTAGCGCAGCGCTAGGTTCCTCAAACGCTTGGCAGTGTTTACAAGGGGATTTCCCGATGGCAGTTAAAGGGAGTTGAAATGGGATTTTCATATTGTTTTCGATTTTCATGTTTTAATTGCATATGAATATCTCGAACCTGCCGCTCAATTCGTTATAACTTCCGTAGAGGTATGCTAAGTGCAAATAGCTTTAGTAGTAGGTTTTTAGAACATTTTGTTACACTCTGGTAAAACATCAAAAATGTGTAAATATTAGTGTTAGAAAAGAGATTTTTTTTATTTTGGTCGGAAAGCTTTACTTTAGCTATTCGTAGTATACGCATCCGGCTCATATTTCCTTCTCGTGGGTTTCGAAGTACTCCGAAGTTGTGTTTGGAAAGTTAGATTACACTTTTTTTTTAACGTTATGTTCAGAAATGCCCCATTATCTCAGAAAGTAATTGACACTGAGGGCTGAAATTTTTACCACATATTGGCATCTAAATAGATTTTATTTTAACGAAAAGGTTTTTATATTTTTTTAAATTTAAAAATAATCATTATTCAATAATATTTTAAGAAATTTACTGAAAACAATCGTGCATTTCCTTCTAATCAACAGTAGTGTTCTTTTTTCATCAATCAACATTAAAGGTATTGCTGAATATACTTTGAAAATTTTAGCTCATTATCACAAATAGTTTCTCAGAAAATAGGTCAAACTTTAACATCGGCAAGATAGGGCATTTGGACTCCTTTAAGTTAGTCACGATACTTCACCTCATGAATTTATTACGGAAACAAATTTGCTGACAACGTAAGGTTTGTTTTTAATACTCTGGGAGCTAGATTCAGGAACTGAATGATTACTAACCTTGAAATAATTTTCGGAAGTTCTTTCAAACAGATCAGTTATACACTCTTAATATACTCTGCAAATTTAGCTGGTATTGCCCATTCTCCCCACACCCACGCATACCTTAAGTGAAAATTCTCGTTGCATACCACTGGAGCAGCTACCAGGCAGCAGAAGGGCTATACCCCGCCGCTGAATCCTTGCACTTGACAGTTAGGAGTTAAGTTGGTACATCCCCAGAAAACAGATGAAAAGCTTTACCGGTTTGACTTTCTGAACCAATCACAAAGAAGCATTCCTGTCGGTCGGTCAGACAACGAAAACGCATCTAGATGCCACACTGTTGTAATATCTGGCTATTTCCAACCATGAGTTCAGTTTGTGTACTCCTAACACGTACGTTGAGCTGTTCTGTGCAAGCTACATATTGTTATTTATATTTTTTGTTATTGTTGTTGGTGTTTGTATGTGAGGGAGCATAAGATTTTCACTATTATAGAGGTGGATAGACTTGAGTGGGAAGTTGAGGCGAGGGTGGATGCGGCTTCATGGAAGAAGAAAGTGAATCATTTGCACAAAATAATACGAAAAACACAGGAATTAGACGGAATCATCAGTTAATGTGAACCACTAATGATGTCTTGGTGAAGACGGTGTTGATGATGCCAATGACGATGGTCCTTTCCAGATTGATGACTACGGAGTCTTTGATAGAATTGAGTCATTAAAATTCTAAACTGGTGAAAATCACTTTGTTATACCTTTCTCTCGTTGTAACAAGCTATTTTGCATTAATCTTTTCTATATTGTCGTAAATACCTAATGTATGCTACATGCGTTACAGTATCACTTATTTTCAGTTAGCATCAATAATAACGAATTAGTTTCATTATTCCTCGGCATTAATTTACTATGTACACTGTTTATATCCGTCGTTACACACGATAAACACGTTTGTAATCAGCTGTTGTTGTTTACTAGTTACTCTGGCAACGCCGCAAAGGCAGCATAGCCAACCTTGCGCGAAACCACCCGAACTGTCAAGTGCAAGGCATGAAGCGCACGGCATGAAGCGCACTTTAGCCCATTCATAAAGAGCAGGCTCAGAGGTCTCCTGAGGGATGAAGCGTACAAATGGAGGTAAAATGATGTTCGTCAGTTGAACCCGAAATTTCTGACGTTGGAGACAAAAGGGGAAGAAGCAAAGCCTACGCCGCAAAAAGCGCCAGTAATCCGAATGGCGAACTCTATTGCGCCTATCTCTTTCTTACATTTGTCCTCTCTTTCTATCGGAGTTTCTGCGGACAGAGTGCGCTAGCAATCAATGGTGCCGAGGGCAGCTAGTAAAGAGGGCCAACCAGAAAGTGAAGACTGTGTGTCATAACTAGATAATAACGAAAGTTTTCGACGCAAAACTTTATATACAAAGTTATTGTGCCTTATTCTATTTTCAACGTAATCGCTATTGCTATAAATGTATTTATTATCACGTGGTAACAGTTTTTCAATGCAGATGTTGTACTTTTCTAACGCCAAATAACTTATTTGTTTTTTGAGTGCACAAAACATTCGGTCAATCGAATTTTATAGGAACATAACGCAAATGTATGGTGATAATGCAATGAATGAGTCTTCAGTGAGAAAATGGCGCATAATTTACGAGTAATCAAAGATGAGCCAGGGTTTTCGAGAAAGACCGGAGTGGAAATTCATCAATCGTTATGGAGAGTTGAAAGCAAATATTAATAAAATAATTCAGAAAAACCGGTGTTTCACTTTGGACACCGTACATGACTTTTTGGATGGAAAAGATTTCCCAACCATGAAGACCTCAAAGTGGCAGTGACATCTTGGCTCTCAGATACATCTGTGTTGAAAAACCGTTACCACGTGACAATAAATACCTTGATAGCAATGACGATTACGTTGAGAAAAAATAGACTAAAGTACTGTAAATTTGTAAGTAAAGTTTTCTCTTTGATAACTTTCGTTATTATTTAGTTATGCTAAATCTTGTGTCACTTTCTGAATGACCCTCGTATATAGGATTGGAATTATGTTGTTTTCATTAACAAGCAGCGGAAAACATAGACATTCCTGGCAATATAACCCAGCGAGATGGCGTCATGGTAACGTGCAATTCGCATTCGAGAGATCAAAGTTTCGATCCGCGTCAATCGCGCACTGCGATTTGTGTTTTTCGTGGTACCATTTCCTTATCTTTCAGGTGTGTGGCAGTGTTGGTGGATGGTGCAGATACAAGCACACTGTAAAGGCTGTTCTCGTCGTTGGATTATGGCGGCTGTATGGCGGATCTTGGAGCCGGGAAGAAGAACTTTCGTCCGCCGAAATAGGGATTTCCGTACTTCTTTGTAGCATCTGGGCTCTCCAGTGGTTCCCTCGCTTCATTAATTCCTCCTGGAGGGGATGTTAGTGTAGAATAGATCTACATATATCGCAATGCGTGAAATGTACCCCACCGTTGTCAATCATTTACCATGAATATAAAAATTAACCCAACTTTCAAAAGATCTCGACACACACATTCATTAATATTTATATCAACTGAAATTACTAGAAAATGCCCTCTTTATTAAAGTTTAGGGAATGTCCCTACACTTGTTACACGCAACCCAATACAATGGCTGAGCCATAATCTCCTGCTTCTGCTTGTATGGTTTGTCTGAGTGTATTTATTCTCTGCAGTTGGATGCTGCCGGGCAGAGTTAAATGTACAAAATTCACTTACAATAATAATATTACAGTTAATAATAGTATACACAAATTAATAATAGTAACACAACATACCATATATACACTGTATAGCAATACTTATGTCGATTACCAGCATGTTCATAAACAGTTGCTATGAAACCTCAACAAATACTTACAGAATAGTTTTTGAGATTATTAATTACTTCACAATATTTATTTTAATTATCTAACATTTATTCTCTTTTAATCACTCCTACACTTCTTTACGGTCAGAGAGCAGCTCTGAAATGCTGCTTCAAGCAATTCCTTTCATTGTTCAATGGTCCTTTTAACAAAAGAAAATTTTGCTACGTCGATTATGTGCCATACTTTCACCAGTAATGCCCATTTTTGTAGTCTAGCAAATATTGACTTGATCTAAATCGTATACAGATATATACAACAAAATCTGCATTTAACTATTTACATTACAATATTAAATACACGTCTTGGTTTATTATTCAAGATTTTGTTTTCTGTATAGTTTGCACTGAGTTTATCCCAGCTTAGTTTACTGTAATCCCATGATTCAGATAAAATTAATATTGTACAGGCGTTAGTAGCATGTAGGAGTGGATTCGGCACCGATCCAGGAAAGATATTGCACCTATACACCTAAAGGAACGCCTCGGTATGGAAGGATGAGGGGAGATTAAGACACCGGGTGGCCAGAACCAGGAGTGGCGGCAAGTTTTTAGATGAGACGCCACGACAGAGGTCAAAGGCTCTCCCTCTAAGAGAGCAGGCCGTTACCCTAGCAACCAGACGAAGGCCTAAAGAAGCAGAAAGTTCTACACATAGCACTTTCACTTCCACACCGCGCCGAAACACCATCACGCCACTTCCAACCCTGAAAACGTGCTAACGGGGTGAATGAACATTAGACCGGTTAGAGGAGCAAGAAATTTGGGATAGGAGAGAAAGCAGTCCAACATTCACCTGCCGACCAGGAGAAATCCCTGAAGAAAACTTTGGGTTTGAGTGGAGGTTCGCGGGGAACCGAACCCGGGACCTCCGAAATGCGAGGTCTCACGCGTTACCTCGGTGTTACCTCGCTCGGTTTCAAATGTGGCAAGAACAACATTGGAAAACGTAGAAGAATGAAAATTTGAAAGAAAGTCCAGTATTTTTTCTTTTCGAGATGTTTAGGCACTTAACGCATGCGTGTTGCATATTATTCTTCCACGATATGTTTTGTAATAAAAGTTGCTCTTACCTAAAAATAAAAGTAATTACTAATAAATAGCTGGTGAATACGGTGGATCCAGAGTAAAGTCATCGCGGTGAACTGGCGATGAAGTATCCAAAGGATGGAAATGGAGTTTTATTTATGGACGCTCTTTAACTGCTGTGGCTCTCAGCGTCCCATTCTATACTGAGCGTGAAATACCGCTTAATTTTGCTCAGAGGCCTCTTTGTCAGGCTTAAAGTTCTTTTATATGTCGTAAATCTACGATACGGGACCAACGGCTTTACTTCCTTTTCGAAGGAAGCCATGCTAAGGGTTTTTACGCCCGAAAACATACATCGTCCTCCGCTCGGTTTGAACCCGCGAGCTTGGGTATATGACGCTAGCATGTTAACCGTTACACAACAGGTGATTGATTGTTGATCTTAAAAAATGAAGAATATACAGCTCTTAATTTGTTAAATTATAACTGCATATTAACACTATAAAAGAAACTCCCAATTGTTTACAAAGTCATGTCGCTACTGTGCTATGCCCAGATTAGGTTTGAGTACCTCTTCCGGATCTGCAGTCAAGATATATTCTCTCAGGATCACAAATGGACTGCCACTAGTTAAAAGAGTGAACGCGTTCACTAATCCAGTTATAAAGAGAAAGGGTTTCCATTAGACGGTGAGAACTCCAGCCGGAAAATTCTAATTCAATGCATTGAGACGGTAATTCTTGACGTCACTGCTCAATAATAGTAATTGTTTTGATATCAAAGATCTATAGACAATCCACAATACTCGAATTGTCTTAAGTAAATGTTTATATAAGTAATTTTTCCTAAAATTACTAGATTTCCCAAAATTGTTAGCACCTCTATGTAATATGAAAGCAATAATTCCGATTTTCATATTCAATACAGTATCAAATAAATAAAAAATGTATATTTATAGAATGTTTTCCAAAGCTCGGTCAAAGTAACCTAGTAAGGGTCAAGTTACCTCCAGTTTATGGTAAAAGGTTTAACACTGTAATATGGTAACACTTCCTGGATATAATTTATCAGATAAGAATGATTCTAAATGAGAGTTGAATGAAATATTCAAATTCGAAGATTAACTTAACCAAAAGGGTGTCCAGAGCTAATGCCAGTTCTGTCGATGAATAAAACAAGTAAATATCCAGGTAAGATTTAAATGGCACAACTGAAATAATAACTCCGAGTGTGGGGATATCTGGAAGGACAGACAGAATGTTGGAAAAGAATTAGATTGAGAATTGAAGAAATGGAAAGATAAGGAACTTAAAACGATATGGGGGAGATAAAACGATATTGTTGTTTGTAACAAACCAGCAAGAGAGGGTTTTGCATGGGCTAGGACAGGGGTGGTGAGGTTAAAAAGCTTAGGGGAAGGAGCAAACCAAGGTAAATGTCTGTTGTGTAATAGGAAGTTTAATAGGAATCATTGGCATTTAACTCTAGACTGCGAAGATACGATGAATATGAGAGAATAATTACGAAAAAACAATTGGTCTAGTTTAGCAAATGAAATTATAGGTAAAAGATGTTGAGAGTTAAATCAAAGGAAAGTGTAATTGAAATAGGAAAATATTTAAGTGTAGGAAGAAGTAGATGGATGAAGAAAATTAGAAGGAAAAGGAAGAAATGTGGATTGGTAAAAGGAAGAAGTAAATAGGACCCGATAGCTAGGTAACAATGGTGTTGGATGCTATGGGTTCTCAGAAATGCAGCAACTAAGTGAAGTGAGAAAATGAGATGTAATAGGTAAAATGGAAGGATACAGAATTGTAAGTGTGAATTAAACCAAGGTAATTATTGAAGTGAAATAAATACATAATTATCCATCTATTAACTACGATTATATCCCACGTTTGCAATAATACAATAATAAAAACTTCGCGTATTTGAGATATACGTTCAGTAAACTAGACAAAATATGTAAGTAGTTAGGTTAACAGCAATAAATGCAGGAAATTCAGCGTTCCACCATAACAGAATCAACCGTAAATAGAGCTAAAAGCACTAGTTTCGAAAGAAGACAGAAGGCATTGGGTTAAATCACTTGACATTACAAAGATGCAATAAAGTATCTTCTGACTTGAGTTCTATACAAAGAGATGTGTAAAACAAAAGATAGGATCTAAAAGTGTCACTCCACTCTTCAATAGCAAAACAGTTAATTCTGTGCTACTTTCACATTATAAAGCTAACTGCATTGCCTGCTAAACGGAGCGGAAAAATAACTTACTGACTTTATAAGTGATTAATGATTAAAATTCGTTCGTTTCGTAGTCAGCTTATCCTCCCCGCATTTAGGACCAACAGGCCCTAAGAATGCGAAAGGGTCAGAAGCCTGTCGGGAAGCCAACGGCACGAAACCACAGAATGGAGAACTTGCAACGAGTGATCAGCCCGTAGCCTGGCGTGAACAAGTGGATGATATGAAATGCAATCAAAATGGATGATAGGAAAGGTGGTGATTAAGAAATTGGTGAGATGAGTGGCGGGGGAAATCGGAGGACCCGGAGTAAGCCCACCCAGGCGCCGCTTCGTACACCACAAACCTCATGTGCTGGCGCTTGAGAATACCTGAAATAAAAGTGATACATAATCATTTAAACTATTCTACTAATCCATACGTCATCTACAGGCATTAATTCTGGACAACTTTTTGACTAAATTAACCTTCGAATTTGAATATTTCGTTCAACTCTCATTTAGGATCATTCTTATCTGATAAATTATAGCCAGAAAGTGTTACCATAATACAGTGTTAAACCTTTTATCATAAACTGTAGGTAACTTGGTCCTTACTAGGTTACTTTGACCGAGCTTTGGAAATATTTAATAAATATACATTATTTATTTTATATTGTATTGAATGTGAAAATCAGAATTATTACTTCCATATTACATAGAGGTAATCTAGTAATTTTTGGGTTTTAAAACTTCAATACCATGAGCAATACCATAAACAGCATAATTTGAAAGATTCCAGATTTCCTTAATTTTGAGTCCCCTGTTATGCGAGAGTATTTCATATTGGACGCACAATATCATGAAAAATATATTTGTGAATGACACCTTTTATTGTGTACTGCATCAAACATGATATAAAATAAATTATTAATTGCATATAGTAAGGGGGCCCAAATTTAGGGAAATCTGGTATTTCTAAAATTATGATGTTAAAGTTGTTGCATCTTCATAATCCCAAAATTAATACATTTCTTCAAATTTTGAGCTTCTCTGTGTAATATGAGAGCAATAAATCCTATTTTCACATTGGATACAATACAAAATAAAATATGAGTATATGTGCACATTTATTAAACAATAGTTTCCAAAGTTGGGTCAAAGTAACCCATTAAAATTGCCAAATTAGCTTCATTTTAGGGTAAAGGATTCGATACTGTATTACATATGGTAACACTTGCAGGCTATAACTTATCAGATAAGAATGCTCCTGAATGAAAGTTGAATGCAATATTCAAATTTGAAAGTTAATTATAGCAAAAAGTGTCCAGAGTTAATGTCACTAATGTAGTAAACATTAAACGTTTTATAGCTATTTATATGTGAGTATATTTTACAAATAGTACTAAAGTAACACAAGGTTTAATTAAAGCATGGAATGATATTGCAAAAAACAAACGGACCACTGTTTTCAATAATCAAGCAATGTACTCACCCCGTGTAGTACAGTAAAACAGAGAGAAAGGGTTTTGTAGAACTCTAATTAACTATTGGTCTCAAGCGTACATTTCAAATTCATCACCTCCATAAAAAACACGGTGTTCCCATTCAGATGTAACTGCATATACTTGACGATCAGCAAAGAGCAGACTGATTTCACGGCTCTTGGTCGTCGGCGGGGAAGCGGGAGGCTTCGGCGTGGGTTGAAGTCTTGCAACCGTGCTCCCTATTTATTAGCTGACGCATTTTTACTTTCTCTACACTTACGATGTGCATAGTGTATAGGGGAAGTATTGTATTCCACCCAACAGTTCGATGTCGAGATTTCACCGGATATATATGTTTTGAGGTCCCCTGAGTCCGAAGAAGACTGTTTTAGAAAAAGGTCCGTGTGTATCTGTGAACAGCACACCTCAAAAACGAAAACACCCATAACAACCAAACTTGATATTTGAAGTTTAGTATCTGCCAAAGATGCAACACGAAGACTTTCAAAAAAATGCCCAACCTAAACTACCCTTTACGTGAAAAAAGTCTTGAAATTTTGGTTTTTCTCAAAAATGGCGCTAACGATTTTTATTAAATTACCATATATTAAAGATATTTACATCACAAATAAAATGTATTTTTTGAAGTTTCTGGGGATAGTTTCTGAAGAGCTGTTCATTCTGAATGAACTTTGCTGAATTTTGCATAACTGGTAAACCGTAAGAGATACACAAAAACTTGACTATACAAAAATAGATCTCGTTAAAACACATAATATAATTATGTCATATGCATTTTTGTTGCAGAGTTAACCATTTTGGAGATATTCCTCGTTATTGATTTCGATTTTAAACCACGCATCTTCTCAAAGGGTCACCTTTCGTTTCATTTACCTTTTGTTTCTCTGGAAATGCAAAGGGAACCGAATTTCAATTGTTCACATATCGATCGGCTTTTTAAGGATTTGACTATTGCTTTAGCCTGGCATATTCCCCCATTTCTCTTCTACATATAAGGAGCTAAGTAGTAAGACCAATTATTGTGCTAATATTTATCTCGTTTAGCATGATGTAGACAAAAGAGTAATCTTTTGCAAGAATAGTTTGTAGAATAGGTAGAGAAAGTGATGTGAATATGACATATCAGCTTTTTAACGCCCGCTTTTATTATTATGGTACCGCAGGCGATGACACTGATTATAATGTGAATGCAGATGAAGCACCGGTGGAATGCGATTGCTCTGGAAATCGGAGAACCCAGAGAAAACCGCTTTGTCCACAACAAATTTCACATACAGTTGACAATTGCATTAAGTGAAATGGTTCTTTTCGGGTAGCGGTATTCTCTTCATCAGGTATAACCAATTTATAATTCATACTTACAGATGTAAGTGCGAGTGGTCTCCGGGTTCCCCCGACTTAACTCCTGCGATATTTTATCTTTTGGAAGGAGATTGAAAGAGAAGATTACAAAATGCATCCACACTTCAGGGGAAGTTAAAACTGATTATCAAATCAAGTAATCAACGAGTTGCTGATATTTTCCAGAGGGATTTACAGCGTGTAATTGCCAGTTGCGTAAGTACGTGTCAGAAATGCTTGAATAATAAAGAAAGGCGTTTCCAGTGACTTATGGCTTAAAATATGTCAGCAGTTTAATTTTTAAATGTTTGCTTTTGCTTCTTTATTAGAAATAACTTATGTGACAACACGTAGTATAATTACTCTTAACGCGATACCACCCGCTCAGCAAGCAGCACAACCGGCAGATTAAGAGAAGCGAAATCTGTTCTGCTCTATGCGGATCACCTAGTATTTCTAGAGGAAATTTATTTCTTCGTTTCCTAAAATGGTGTAGTGTATATTTTAACCTCATCACAATAGTTATGCAGTCAGAAAAGAAAGTGCTTCAGCATAACTCTTTTAAAAAACCTGATGTGCAATATTCACGTGACTTTCTCTACAGATTCTTCAACAAATCATTCTTAAAAAATGGAGCTTCTATCGCTTTGACCTTAATCGAGATAGGAATTTATAGAAATGCCTTTATTTTATATTTCCTTTGTGATAATAAGGAATAGGGGACTGGTCTCTATAAGGTGACTTTATAAATCCGTTTCCTTTGCTTGATAATTAGAGAGGACAACGGATAACAAGTTCCGATTTCAGAATAGTATAAATATTTTAAAGCTGAAACAAATAACAAGGTATGTCTTGGAAATGGTCAACTCTACAACAACAACAAAAAATGAGTTGACATAGTTGTGTGCTTTCCCGAATTCTACATTTTTTGTGTACTAAGAATGTGTATCTTTTATGGTTTCCGAAATATGTAAAAGTCATTCACAATAAACAGAAATTTACAGACAGTTCCCAGAAAATTCAAGATTATGTTTTATTTTGCTTGAAAAAGGCTCAACCATTTTAAACGAAATCGTTAGGGTCGTTTTTGATAAAATCAAAAATTTCAATAAATGTTTCATGTCAACGGTAGTTAAGGTGGGTAGAGAGCTTCTAAAAAGTCTTTGTTGTACAACTCTGAAAGATGCAGAACTGAAACACCAACTTTGGTATGTAAGCGACTTTTCATTTTTAGCTATCCTATTCACAGGCAGTTGCGCGCACATACACACTTATTCAAGTGACCTCTAAACGTGTACTTCTATTGAATATCACATTTATGGGGAATGCAATACCCTCTGTGCCTACTATGTACGTGGTATAGGAGGTAAGCATTCTAACAACAAAGCTAACGCCTGTATAGTTCTCAATCTTATAATATATAAGAATACAAATACCATACAATAATATTATACAGTTTATTAGACCTAAGGACTTTAATATTTTTATCGTTATAAGTATTCAATATTTGTTCACCCATTTCAACTCCTTTTCGCTTTTATTTGTGTGTGTGTGTGTGTGTGTGTGTGTGTGTTCGTGCGCCCAAACAGCAAGACTCAAAAACGTAGTTTGACAAATATCAAACTTGGTAATTAAGTTACTAATAAGTTAGTACCCTTCTAAAGATGCGAGTTGAAGATTTTAAAGAATTATAAAGGTTCTAGAAGAGAAATAAAATGCATAGACAACTTTTTGGGAGTAGCCTATGAAGTTCTCTTCACAGAGATGGAATTTTGTATAATTTTGTACAAGTCGTACACTTAATTTCTTCTTCTTTTTAATTATTTATTTTGATCGACCAGCTAAAAGCTATGCAGGTCATTTATAATAATTTAACATAAAATAACAAGTAAATAATATTGATATTGTCATATGTCACCATTAACATATGTATGTTGTCTGAAAAGTATAGAGGTTAAAATAAATTACAATGACTACGATGAAATTTATAACAAGCTTAGAAATAATAAAAATAATATTAACAAGTTTGTGCAATATGAGCTAAAAATGAATCTGTATTATTGACAATGTTAACATGAAAAAGAAGGTATAATTATTACAAATTAGATTGAATCAGTCCGATAATAAGATGTTTTGAGGTAACTTTCTCTTCAGTGATAGCTGTTGACGGCTTCTTTCTCCCAATTTGTACACCAGAGCTCCTGAAACGGTAGGTAACTTTGAGTAGAAGATCTTTGAGAGAGATCTAATGTATTGTTTGATGGACAGGATGCAGCTTAATGTTTCTGATGAACCAAGGAGAATTAGTTATAACTCGAAGAAGTTTATTTTGAATACACTGAAGGTTATGAATATGTATTTTACTAGCTGAACCCCATACCGGAGAAGAACACGTGAGGAGAGGTCGAACCAGAGGTTTTTACACAAGAATGGAGCAATCAAGACCAATTCTGGAGCGTTCATTTATCAAAGGATATAACCTTGTACTTCTAGAGCTAACAAGAGTCACGATGCGTTCTAGATGGGCGTTCCATGTTAATCTGGTGTCTAATAATATGCCAAGATATTTAACAGGAGTATGTGAGGACAGCCATGATAATTGTTCAATCATAAGGAATAATGTTGGCACGGTATTAAAGGGTCTTACGGAAAACATTTTTGCTTCTGTCTTGCGAATGTTAAGTGAAATGCGCCAGTCTATCAATGCAGAGAGAGATACCTGAAGAGAATTAGAATAGAACAGAACAGTATCATCTGCATACATGGCCGTACAGCTAGGTTGCAGGTGGGGTATGACATATGTGGATATGGGTGCCAATATTGATCCTTGTGGTACTCCAGCAGTAATTGCCCTGTGTGCTGCTGATGTGAATTCATCAATGCGAACCACGAACGAGCGTTGCGTTAGAAAACTCTTGATAACATGAATAAGGTAGTCCGGTAATCTGTATAATTTAAGTAGAAGCCCTTCATGCCAAATCACACTTAATTTCTGCTGAGATATGGCTACTGCACTGCCATCTATGATTACCATATCTTTGTTCTACTCCTCACAATATGGGTTCGATGTGGCTTCCGCCCTGTGTCTGGCTGCACCGTGGTCGAGGGGTTAGGTCACTCGTTTCTCACCTAGACGGCACGAGTTCGATCCCAGGCGACCGCATGGGGCATTGGTGATGGCAGGGACAGGTTATCAGGGTTCTCCGGTTACCTCCGCCATCGCATTCCACCGATGCTTCTTATTCATTCCATGTATCATCAGCGTCATCGTCTGGGGTGCCAAATGTAGTAAAAGTGGGCCATAAACACTATACAAATAAAAAAACCTTGCATCTAATGAAAACACGCATTCTTGGGAACAGCTTTGGTTGTTGCCTGCTTGCGTCACAGGCATTGAACACGCGTTTTCTAATCCGTACATTAGTATAGTTAGAACAGCAGCAACATGAGTTTGTAAAGAATTGGAAGTACAACTTAAAAAATAAATAAATAATAAAATATTATTGTTGTTACAATCATAATCATAATAATAGATAAAAATTATGTGTTCATTCCAAACTTGCTGTAATGTGGGTATGGATGCTGTCCTCTGAGAGAACAGAGAATACTGTATGAATTTATAATACGCATATTTTGCATTTTGTAATCTGAGCGCTGAGTAGCGTGGATCACTCCTCTGAGCGACAGGAAAGACTGTATAAATTCTAAGTTTGTGGCTCTTTAAATAGGCCAGAAGGTAAGATGTTGAACTTAATGCTGATTGGCTCACACTTAGCGCCAAAGCCTACACTCGGCGTTATCAGATCACGTGCTTCTATTATACTAAAGCTATGAAGTACTCTCGTGTAGAATATTTGGGACTTTTTCCGAGTTCGCACTTATACCTTTGATACACGCAAATATAATAAAGAAATCCTGCAAATTCGCAGGTGCCTTTTGTAATACCTTACTGCGTGGTTTTGCAGCCCTACCTTGGCACAAGTTTACATAGATAATGTTACAATTTATGATATAAATACAAATACTTGTATAAGGCAGAGTATTGTAGATTATCTATACATCTTTGGTATCCAGACAATTACTATTATTGAGCAGTGACGTCAACAAATACTATCTCAATGCATTGCATTAGAATCTCCCAGCTGGAGTTCTCACCGTCTATGGAAACCCTTTCTCTTTATAACTAGATTAGTGAACGCGTTCACTCTTTTAACTAGTGGCAGTCCATTTGTGATCCTGAGAGTATCTTGACTGCAGATTCGGAAGAGGTACTCAAACCTAATCTGTACATTAGGATACATAGCACAGGAGCGACATGACTTTTTAAACAATTAAACACGAATATATATACAGTGTTTAACGCCCACTTTTACTACGTATGGCACCGCAGGCGATGACACTTATGATGCAGCACCAGTAGAATGCGATGGCGGGGGATACCGAATAAAACCCAGACCTGCGCCGCTTTGTCCACCACAAATTCTACATGCGGTCGCCTGGGATCGAGTGATTTTAGTGAGAGGCGAGTGGTCAAAACACTTGGCCACGGCGCGGCCAAATTGTCAGTAGTATCTAAGTAAAATAAATAATAGATTTATTATTATTATTATTATTATTATTATTATCAAGATTATCATGATTATCACTATTAATAGTATTATTAGTATTGTTGTTAGTATTATCATATCATAGTAATAGATCTAAAGGTATGGTAATCATTCCAACAATACTTGCTGTATAATGGGTAAGAGGCATCATTGCATTAGAATTTTCCGGCTGGAGTTCTAATGGAAGCCCTTTCTCTTTATAACTGGATTAGTGAACGCGTTCACTAGTGGCAATCCATTTGTGATCCTGAGAGAATATCTCTCATGACTGCAGACCCGGAAGATTACAAGGTAATTCTGACAGACAGAGCAAGCCATATCAAGCCAGAAAAGAATGGTTGCAAGTTATGTTTTCAGCGCACTACTCCCCAATTTAATTTCAATTCTGGTTGTGTACCTCGCAGAAAGAAATATTATATGTGACCATACCCATTATACGAACTGAAAGGCAAATAATTACTTTCGTGACAGTCTCCTCAAATATGCACCATTTCCACCAAATTGCCGCTGCTAAAGCAGCTATAAGTCACCATACGGATCCAGTTATGGCGACCATGACAATCAGCTACAAAGTATCTAATATATATATATATATGACGCGTTCTATTTACATGACTTTCTCTAGCTGTTCAGTAAACAAACTTTTTGTTCAAAAAAGTATTCTAATACATCGTGCTAATCAAGATAAACACAAGCAGAATTAGCCTTATTACTTGCGTCCTTGTAAGTAGAAGGGAAATAATAAAATACACAGGCTAAAACGATAGTCAAGTCCTTTAAAACCCGGTCGCTATGTGAAACAATTGAAATTCCTGTTCGAGAAAAGTTTATCTGCCTTAAAATTGATAACAATAATGTTTTTGTAGAGTTAACTCTACAAAAACATTATATATACCATTGAGTATGTGTTTTAATGAGATCTACATTTTTCGCGTAGTAAGTTTTTGTCTGGCTTTCATGGTTTTCCAGCTAAGAATTATCCAGAATAAAGGTCTTCAGAGGCTATTCCAAAAAAATTCTAGATCTACATTTCGTTTGTCATAAAAATATCTTAAGCACAAGGTATTTTAATCAAAAGCGTTATAGCAATTTTTGGGAAAATAAAACTTTTTGAAAAATTTCCTATGTAAAGGGTAGTTGTGGTTGGGACATTGTCTTGAAAATCTTTGTGTCGCATCCTTGGAAGATACTTTTCGTTTTTGAGCTATGCTGCCCAAAAAAAGAAAACAAAAAAAAAAAAACACACACACACACACACACAGGGGCATGTTTCTAAAAATGCTTATTTTGAAATCAAGGAGTCTCAAAACATGTAATTCCGGTGAAGTCTCGGTATCGAATTTTTGGGTGCATTACAATACCTTTTCCATTCACTATGTACATAGCACGTGTAGAGAAAGTAAAAAGCTGATATGTTGCATTCACATAACTTTTTTCTAGCTGTTACGCAAACAACTTTCCTTATAAAAGATTATTCTTTTATCTACGATATACTAATCGAGGTAAGCATTAGTAGAAATTGCTTTATTATCTGCTTCCTTATAAGTAGAAGGAAAACAAGGAAATACACTAGGCTAAATCGATATCAAATCTTTTAAAAGTGGTTCTATGGGAAACAATTCAAGATGGGCTCGCTTTGCATGGCCTGCAGTAAAACAAGAGGGATAACACGAAACGTTACTTCCGGTTTGAGAAAATTTAAAGTACCTAATAATTGAAACCAATAACAAGAAATGTCTCAGAAACGGTCAGCTCTACATAAAAAACGTATATGACATAAATGATGTGTTTTACCGAGATCTACAATTTTTATGTCGCAAGTTTTGGTCTATTACTTACGGTTTAACCATTATGAAAAAATTCTGCAAAATTTATCCCGAATATACAGGTCTTCAAAGGTTATTCCTAGAAAATTAAAAAAATATACAGTTTGTTTGTGATGCAAATATCTTTCTAATGATTTTGATTAAAATACTGTAATTAGCCATTTTTTGAGAAACATTTTCAATAATGTTTCCATGTAAAGCATCGATATGGGTGGGGGCATTTTATTGAAAATCTTCCTGTCGAATTCTTGGAAGATACTAAACTTAACTACCAAGTTTGATTATTGACGGCCTTTTCGTTTTTTAGCTATGCTGTCCAAATACACAGATACACACGGACCTTTTTATAAAAATATTTTTTTCGCGCTCAGGAGGCCTCAAAACATATTTTCGGTGAAATCTCGACATAGAATTTTTGGGTGGAATACAATACCTTCTCTATCCACTGTGTACATTGTACATACGGGCTAGAGAAAGTAATACAAGGTGATCCGTTTGGGTATGTGTAAAATAAAAACACTGTAAGGTATATACTATGGATCTTTTTTTGTGAAATTTTGTGTATACACTTTTGAAAAGTGGAAGATTCGTCAGTGCCCAACTTGACCCCATTGTGCATTGCGCATTATTCATTACGGTGATTAAATTTAGCCTATAGCCTTTATATGGCTTTCAGCATTGTTCCCTGTCATATCAAGGTGCCTTTCCAAGGTTTTGATTTACTGCCGCCCCTCTTCACGTGATAAGTTTACGGCCCTGTGACAATAAGTGCGGCTACTTAAAGGAAGCTGACCACACACGTGCAACAATTAGCAATAAGGGTTCCAAAGCAAACCGCTAGCACAAGGGCGACGATTGCAGGCCAGCAAGGCGTAGACACAATACAGTTTTTAAGGGGACATCATACTTCTAGAAGTCATTTTCTAAAGTATTAGAGATAGAGTTCTGATTTCTTGCACAGTCATTACTACTAACAACAACAAAAATATATAGACCAAGATTCAGCATAATATGACGTCATTCTGGATCTATTAATTTATATCAATCTTATTAGCCATATTCAAAATCAATCTTCTCCGTCAGATGTACTCAAAGCGTCAGTGTTCAAAACTATATTCCTTAGTACTTTTGTAACAAAATATTTGTTTGGAACTTTCGAATATTTGATAGGTTTTTAGCATATATTTTTATCACAATGTAAAACAAGAAAACGTAGAGTATAACTATGATAATTATTTTCAAAACTAAAGTATGACCCATATCAAAAAGCAATAGACTATTTTATTGCACACATTCTGAAATACATAGGGGAAAACAATTTTTGTCGGACAGGATAGATTTTGAATGTGGGAAAATAACGAAAAACTGAACTTGAGAAAAATTCCTTTAAAGTTTGATATAGAGAGTCATTTAATTAGTTCAACGTTTTAAAATGGCGTCTAAAATATATGTTGCATCTATCGTAGGAGAATCAAACATCACAAATACGTACTTTAAAGTAAGCTGAGTTTTTGCGTCAAAAATCAATGTTTTTCAACAAAATTATTTTAAAGAAAACCTACTTCTTTGTTCCCTTAATTCACAGTTTCCAGTGTCAAGTACTGACAGAAGGGAGATCACTCAATTTCAGATATTTAAAGACTTGTTGATGCCCCTGTAAGGCAGTTCTCTGCTGCTTGTTTTATATCCACTGTTTTCTTCTTATCTTTTGTTGGCTTATACGGAGACCATTAATCTTCAGCGTAGTCGTGCCTCAAGCTTAGCTATTAGAATAGAGGGAACATTTTTTGGTAGTTATTTCATTCTTTCGTCTCTGTTACTAATTACTTCTCTTTATATTGCTTACCATGCTCAGGCTACTCTTAGAGAGGAATTTTTCACAAGCGCAAAGGAATGCAATGTATTGTTTAAAGCAGCAGGGATAATGCGTCCAGAAAGAAAATATGAAAACATAAAATATTTTTACCCCATCTAACTTCACGGTATATATTTATGGTTTAATACACAGGTGTTTCTGAATCCCAGTATAAGTTATATGTTGTGGTTCTGTACAGCATACCAGGTTTCACGATGGTAAACATCTTCATGAGTAAAGATGAGAGGTTTGTACGGTTAGTCGTCAGGTTGCGTATACCTCGACGTTATACAGCTGTATGTCCGGTGTCTGTGTTGACCTCCGACGTAAACAAACCACGCGAATCGTATAGTCTGAAAAGCAGAAATGCCAGACTCTGTTACAATCTAGCTCTAACATGCATGTGCGATCCCAGTGCATTTCTTTTGGTTGCACTGTCTTTAGTCGTTTACCTGTCTGCCCACAATACTCGCTATCAAGTCAATGTGAATTTCATGTCACGCGCAAACCTCTTATCTTTATTCATAAGTTACGGGCTGTGATTTTGTACATATGAGGGATGATCAGAAACCATGGTTACAAAGTCTGCAGTGAAACTTCGTACAACCAATACAGCCACCTGATAGTACATGCATTAGGTTATTTTTCCAGTGAGGTTCCATATTGGTTGAGGCACTTGTCGCTTC
This sequence comes from Hymenopus coronatus, assembly GCA_030762935.1. Lineage (NCBI taxonomy): Eukaryota > Metazoa > Arthropoda > Insecta > Mantodea > Hymenopodidae > Hymenopus > Hymenopus coronatus. The sequence goes on from CM060900.1 coordinate 512,276,437, forward strand.
CTGACATGAGTCTGAATATTTCCGCCTGGTAAAAATCCTCTCCTTACGTGCTAAGGCACCTTGTCGTAAAGAGCTGCACCTCCTTATCTAAAGCTAATTGTCGGCTTCCTAGGTATTCCTTCAAGTGAGGAAAACGGTATAAGTCGCTTGGAGCGAGATCTGGGCTGTAGGGAGTGTGGTCGATGGTATCCCGGTGAAACTGTTTCAAAAGCGTGGGGGTACTCTTAGCTGTATTAGGTAGCGCGATGTCGTGAAGGAAGATGATACACTCGCTGAGGAATTCTGGCCGTTTCCACCTGATTGCTTTGCTCAATCGTGTCATGGTCTCGCAGTATCTGTCAGCTGTCACAATGTGCCTTCTTTCCAAAAACACGCGCTGTCCGAAAACACTGTGGCCATTACCTTACCGGCAGATGGTGCCGGCTTAAACTTCTTTGTCTTTAGAGGATAGGGATGTTTTCACTCCGTGGAACCCATCGGGAATAAACTTTCCTGTACTGCAGAATATCGTGAACAATGTGATGAATGCTTCCAAAAGACATTCTCAGTTCTACCGCCATATATCGTAACGCGATCCTCCTGTTGTCCTCAATCAGCTCCTCCTCGCGAGCTGTGTTTAAATCTGTGGATACCGTGTTGGGTTGCCCACTGCGATCCTCGTCCGTGACGTTTTCTCTACCGGCCGCAAACTTTCGAGACCATTCTGCGACATGCTGTGAGACATCACAGTGTTTCCATAAACATCTACCAGCTGTGAGTAAATGTCAGCCGCGGTTATATGTTTCGCCCACAGAAATCGAATAACTGAGCTGATTTCTTCCCCAGACCAGTTTTCCAAAAGGGTCGCCATTTCGCCATTTGTTTTTCCCTTGCAGTACCGCTGTAGGTGGCAATTGGCTGATACTCTGCACAGTTGCCAACCGCATTCATTAGAATCACCGCTCACTACTAAGTTCACTGTGAAGGTCAAAACACCTAGAATATAGTACGTATGACCTTAGTTTCTGATCATCCCTCGTACATCCACACGTAAATGTACAGAGACAATGTGGCCAAATGCGCGTGCGAGTGACGTATCTACCTTGCACAAGTGTCTGCCACTTTACCAACTCAATACTTTTATTAGCTGCTCAAGGTAAAGAACACTTATGAGCGCCTAGCTCTGGAAATAGGCTTGCCGCGTGGCTATACAAGGAGGGCTACCGGGTCAGTTGCGACAGAAACTACACAGAGGGCAGTGCAGTTGGATTAGAGAAACAGACATTTTTGTAGCAGTATTGCTTACATTCCAGATTTGAAACACTGCAGACAGGTGACGGATTCGAATATAAAGCCTGTTGGTTAGAAGTCCGTCGCCATAACCACTCGTACGTACAGCACAGCTGTGGATATGTATCTTCTGGTTTCTTAATTTTGATGAAGACAATATGTTATTGTTAATATTATTATTGTCTTTGTTGTTATTATTGTTATTATTATTTTCATTATTATTAATGTTAGCGCCGCCGGATTTCTCAGGTGATAGCACATGGAAGACGTTGGTGTTCTTTAGATAATTGCTAGGTTGAGATGATTGGTTAATAACCAACCACTGGACCACGGCCTACAAGCCCGGCAAACTTAGATAATAAGATTGATAACGCCAGCCGTGAAAGCCTAAGCCTTTACTTGTTTTTCTTTATAATCATAATAGCCTTATTTATCGTTACTACTTTGCGTCATCACTCCTCCAGGAAACAAGCAGCAACATTGTAATACTGGTGAGGCAAGCTCACCTTCCAACTACAAGTCGCCCACCGTAGTGTAATGGTTACCATGCTGACTTCATATACCCAAGGACGCGTGATCAAACCCACGGAGGACGATGGATTTTTTCCGTCGTAAAAATCTTTAGCATGGTTTCCTTCGGAAGGGAAGTAAAGCCGTTGGTCCTGTGTGTTAGATTTACGGCACGTAAAAGAACCTCAAGCCAGATGAAAGAGGCCTCTGAGAAAATTAAGCGGTCTTTCACGCCCATTATAGAATGGGACGCTGAGAATCACTGCAGTTAAAGAGCGTCCATAAGTAAAACTCTATTTCATTTCCAACTGAAAGAGTTCAAATGTACTTTCAAATGAATGAATTTGTCTAGATGAGTCGTTTATATCGATGAACTCTTTATCTCTTAACTATATCACATTTATTTCATAATTGCACCGTTGTTAAATGAAAGACAGATGCGTAAATAAATTCAGCTACTGTAGCAGTCCACTCTTTTCTTGCTCCTAGACAGCAAGCATAACGCTATAAGTCCTAGAAATTTAATTCCTGGAGGAGGGATGAAACTATCTAAAGAAAGACTATTTAAATGGAGTATTCGAAATATTCAAAGCTAAAGAATTTTTAGAAATATTTGAATGCTAAAAAAGAACATTTTATAGTTATTGTATTACAAAGTACCCATAAAATGGCATAAATGATAAGAAAATTAAGAATTGTATTCCATTTCATTTCCCCTTCCAAATAGTATCTCAATCTTGCTCACATTCTCCAGGCATCTTCCCTGTTTCTGGAGAGTATTGCTTGCAGTATCTTCTTTCTGTATTACATAAGTAGCATCCATTTTACTTAAAACTTTGTTCATAACTTAAAAGAATGCTATAATATTTTATTTCTTTAAAATTCCTGTCTATTGCTTTAATTATCCTTGATAAAGTAAAAAAATGGAATAAATGAAGTTTATTTATGGACGCTCTTTAACTGCTGTGGTTCCCAGCGTCCCATTCTATATTGGGCCTGAGAGACCGCATAATTTTGCTCAGAGGCCTCTTTATGGGGTTTGAGGTTCTTTTACATGCCATAAATCTATGACACGGGAGCAACGGCTTTACTTCCCTTCCGTAGGAAGCCATACTAAGAATTTGTATGTCGTCCTCCACCAGGTTTGAGTCCGCGACCTAGGATAAATGAGGTTAGCATGGTAATCTTTACACCATGGAGGGCGAGTTGATAAGGTAACGACAACACCTTTTCTTCACACTGCGGCCACGTTTATCGGCTGGAACGCCGGTCGCCTGATAGGTCTATTGCCAATTAGCTGTAATATCCTTACAACCGCTGTAATTAAAACTATAATGAGTACATGTCTTATAACAAATTAGGTTAGAAATCTCCTCTATGAGTATTTTTTCTGAGTTTGTAAAAAACTTGCGTTCACACTCAGGAATTAAGAATCCGAAGTAGAGTGCATTTTTCGTCAGATATTTTATCCTAGCTATTCAATGTTTGCTGCGTACACTTTGCTTTCTAAACTCCTCAGTAGATACAAATCGCATATAGTTAAATCAGAATATCATGAGAGTGTTAATGCTCTTCTAAGCACCGGATCTTCCAAAATTTCCTGAATTCAATTTAACGACCCATGAGCGGTATGTGCCTGGTTGGAAAAATCCAGAGTGACATTCTACATCGGTCAGCTGTTCAAAAATGGTGCGAGTATAATATCCCTTTATCCATCTTGCATTTATTGTTTTGTTAAAAATAATCCTATTATTTTGCATGCATTTACTGCATACAGTTATCGATTCATGAGAGGAAATCTCCTGTGTATAATCGGGCTTTTTGCGAGGACATAGAGCATTGGAACCATGCTTCATCAGAGAAGTGCACAGTCACCGGCAGCCTCACTCATGACCACCACACACACGAGGTGTTATACCTCAGTAATGCAATGATTACGCTCTACGAGAGAGCAGTAAAATCTGAGCAAGCTCTTGTCTGATAATTTATGTAGCAACTGATACATTGAGCACGCACCCCCTACAGTGTTTCTCAGAACATGATTACCCTCGGCATGATTTTGAAGTTTGAGTTTAGGAAGGTTGCGGTTGGAAACCAACCGTCGCAGTTACCAAGCCTTCCACTTACTTGTTCCTTAACTCAGGAGCGAATCTCGACTTGCAAGCAGGGTTTATGAGTCTCCAGGAAACAGAATTTACTACGTTGCCACTCACCCCTAGTACAGGATCGTCTTTTGTTTGCTAATGGTTATTGCTCAGCTGCAATGGGAGCGGTCCCGTTTTAAGGGCATCATGTTTTAGAGAAAACTATAAATGTTTAAAACGTGCACCAATCACTGCTCAAATAATTGAGGATTAGTAATAACTATGTAAAATTAACTCATTTACTTATAACGACTATTTTTTTTTTTTTTCATTTTTACTTGAAATTGTTTCAAGTAAGGATGACTTTAATTAAAACTATAATCCTTACAGTGTAGTAATCTATATAGCAGAAGTACCAAGTAGTAACCGAAGTGGTGTCTTGGTAACGTGTGCAACTTGTATTCGTGAGTCATGGGTTCGATTCCCATGTCCAGCTTTCCTTACTCATTAGTTTTTCGACGGTTTCCATGGGTCGCTAAGCAAATGCTGGGTAGATGGAGAACATCCTATGAATCCTCCTGTCCATCATCTGTTCCTCCCCATTTGTTTCAGTGTTTAAAAACCAGGTGATGGTGTTCGGTGGCTTGTAACTGGATGGTAGCTTGGGACCCATTTCCGGGTGCTTTCGCAGAATCTCCGACTCGTTGGTTAGTCCCGGGCGGTTTTGGAGGTGTTCAATCTGGAAACGTTAGGGATTCTGTCCATACTTACGCCCGTCGTCATTCAAAACTGTTATAGCCCTCCGGAACTCTTTCAATGCGTGAATTTTCTTAGTCTCTGGATAATATGACAAAATCAAAGTTTCATCGCAAGTAATTGTTTTTGAAAAAATAATTATATTTTCAGTGTTTTCAGAAATTACCACACAGTATTTCACTCCAGGTTTCTGCGGATTTGAAGATTTTTGACAGAATTCTAGCACACGCACCTATCATGCCCAGATCGTCATGGAAAAGTATGTCGTACTACCCAGATGTAAATTCCCGCGCGTGCGAGAGGTCAGATTTTATAGCGAAAACCGTTTAGAAACGCATCTAAAACAAGGGAAGGACAGGAATTTAATTATGTATTTTTAGGGGGTAATATAATCAGTTTATGGGCTTCTCAATACTCCGACCTTTAATGGATATATTTTGAATACTCTGCTCTATATGTCCGATTTTAGTGTAAGACAATTAAGGGACACTGCGAATTAAATTTCAAATTTTATATTTCTGTATAGATTTTTTTTAAAGTTTTATTGTAATTGCATAGTTATGTAAATATGCTGCATAATCACGATGTCCCACGTGTCTAAAAATTTGGGGGTTGACATTTTCTGATTTGAAGCTTTTAACCACGTACAACAACTTTAAAGATGGATATGTCAATAACTTTAATTACTAAATTAATATATTTTTTCAAAAAGTTAGACATTTTAAACTCAAAATTAATTCTTCTTAATAAATACATTTTTTAAAAATTACTATCTGTGTTAGGATAATATTGTCTATTGTAATATTACAATAAATACTCCTCTACGTTCTTGAAAATTTTAGTTGTGTTTAAATAAAAACTGAGACGCTGGGAACATTTTAAAAGTGTGAAACGAAACTTTGAGAAAAACCTCTGTATGATGAAATTGTGTGCTAGGAAACGGATGTTTGTACGATCTTCAAACGGCTGTAGCGCCCGAAGCAAGGGGAGGACAGATAAATGCTCATTTTCTTGAGATACTCAAAGCTTTCAACAACTGTAATAAAAAAACAATTTTCGATTTTTGACAGATTGTAGCCAAAAGTTTACTCCCAGGAGACATTAATGCAAGCTATAATTTTCTTGGGAGATGTTGAAGCAATCTGTCTTGGGGTTAGAAATGCAGACTTCAGGCGTCTTAATCTTTGTCTCGCAATTTCTTCACATTTGCAATGTATATCCCTTGCCGTTTGTTTTTCTTAAGAATAGAATCTACCTAATTATACTCACCTCAACTTTGCCTATCTTATACAGATGACCTCTAATAGGGCAATGCCGAGTAAGGAGGTCATATATCAACCTCAACTTCTATTTGTTAAACTTAAGGATCCTTTTTTATATACTGGCACAACTATCAATGAACTTAGTTTCATGATTATGCTTTGGAACTTGTTCTCAAGAGCTGGTCAATTTTCTGGTTTTCCCAGGTCTTTTTCCTTCCACTGCTACAAAGTATATGAAATGAAAGGAAAGTGAGACGAAAAGAAACTCTGGCAGATGATAGAAGATCAGAAATAAGCTCAGTAATCGTCTACCGACCACGGAAAACCATGAAGTGCTCGTGTTCAGAGTGAGCGCTCGAATAGACTAGAACCCGGGGTTTTCCGAATGCAAGCTTTATACCCTAATGTGGAGCCACTCGCTCGGTATTGGAATAGAAATTGAGTTTTACTTATGGACATTTTTTAACTACTGTCGTTCTCATCGTCCCATTCTATATTGCACGTGAAAGACCGATTAATTAAGCTCAGAGGCCCCTTTGTCATGCTTGAGGTTCTTCTAGTGCTGTAAATCTACGACTTGGGACTAACGGCTTTACTTCTTTTCCGACGGAAGCCATGCTAAGGATTTTTACGCCCGAAAAAATGCATCGTCCTCCTCCGGATTTGAACCCGCAACCTTGGTATGTGAAGCTAGCACGGTAAACATTACACCACGGAGGGCGACAATCGTTCGGTATGAAGACAATATAACGCTATATACATATACACAAAATATCGTGAAAATTTCGGTTCTGCAGGAGTGCCATTGACTGAAATTTCATGAAAAATCACAAAAATCCACTTTTTTAATTTTAATTCCATAACATAATTTAAACATTCCTGAAGACAAAAAATGTACAATTGGGCACCAGGCGTCATTTTTCAATGCCTTAAGTCAAAGCATTAGAGGAGTGTGCTGCACTCAGCCAGAAAAACTTCAGTTCGAGGTCTCACATTCATCCAGGCAAAATAAAAAACAAAGTTGTGCAGAACAAAAGCAGCAATGCAAGAAGAAAAGAACAGAAAAGATAGCAGCAGGAAAAGAAAAGGAAAGCTGGGCCTAACCTACCAACATACTGGATTTTAATGTGGGTCATGCATTCAAATCTCTCCTTGTTTTCTCGCTATTGATATTTTCAGCATTTTCCTTCCTGTAAAATGCTCTTTGCGGAGCATTTTTTCTGTTACACAAATAAAATTTACTGTACATGTTCACAGAGATACAATAAATAATAATTGCCTAGTTTTACCGTCAGATGTAGCTAAGTATGTGTTTTCAATTCTCAAACTCCAAAATTATGTCTATTTTTAAAAAAGCAGATTCCTAACTTTAAAGTTTTTTGGAGGTTAAACCATTGAAAACACATAAACCCAAGGCAAGTTCAAAAATTATATATATTGTGAACCTTTGGTTAAAATATTAGACCAAAATTTAATTTTTTTTTTTGTCACAAGGGATTTTTTGTGACATGACAAAAGCATAAATAAATTTTACCATACATTCCAAACCATTAGAGCTAAATCGATGAAATTTGCACTGGAACTTATTGTATTATGTTATACATATAATATAACTTTCAAATAGCTATCATTATTAGTTTGGAATTTCAAACTTTCAGTCATATCCTTAAAATACATCGTACGTATGAGTATTTTGATTCACAAGTAGTTAAACAACCGAAGCTGTAAAATAACAAATATTTTAATGGTCCCTTGTGTGAGAATACAAACGCGTGTTTTCATCCCACAAATTCAGTGCAATTTGATCATCTTCCATAATCGGATTCACTGTGTCAAACGGGTTTATCGAGTGTACAGGATAACAGTGTAATAAATCAGATGCCCGTTTTACTGTCACTAACCAAATAGCTGTTCATATTGCAATACGTCACGATATGTGGCATCAAAGAGCAGAGATCAAACATACCGCGCATTATGGGAATATAGACAGAACAAAAGCAGAACGTTTGCACCATTTCAAATTTGACATTTGATGGAGCACAATACGACATGCGGTTTCCCATACATTTGTTACTACTAAGATTTAGCGTGTTTGTGCACATTTCCCCAGTTTAAATCTTGGTAATTTTGCAAAAACAACATAACTTAGTGCGGCCAGTTATGGAATATGGAGTAGTATGCTGGGACCCATACAGTGTTAATAAAACTGATTCGCTGGAAAAGATACAGAGAAAGCCCGTAAAATTCATAAAAAAAAAAAGGTAAATATTTTGAGCGTATGAAAGGCGAAGGGCATAAATGGGAGCCACTAAAAGTTAGGCGTAAAAGACATAAGTTAGTCGTACTATTTAAAGCTTATGCTGGTCTAAATACATGGGTGGAATTTAGAAAGTGGGTAGAAAATCCGGCACAATACGGACGAAACAATCATTTGTATTAAATTAAGGGAACCGAGTAGGAAAATTTTCTTTTGTTAATAGAACCATTGAAGAATGGAATGAAATGTCTGCAGCAGCCTTTCAAGGTTGCCCTCTTATCTTAAATAAGTTTAGGTATAATTTAAAGAGATTAAATGTTAGATAGTTAATTAAATATTGTGAAGTAATTAAGGACCTCAAAAGCTGTTCTGTTGAAGCTTCATAGTAACTGTTTATAAACATGCTGATAATGGACATAGTATTGCTATATTGAATAATAAAAAGTTGGGTATTTAAAAAACCATCTATATATAGTATATTTGCTGTATTATTGTCATTAATTTGTATTAATATTATATTGTAAGATTATTATTGTAAATGAATTTCGTATATTTAAATCTGCCGCCGGGCAGTACCCAATTGCAGAGAATAAATGTATACATTATACACATGCAGTTTTGGATTATTATTATTAGCAATAAAGAAATTGTCGCGTATTTGGTGATGAAGGAAACTAATACCACTGGCAAAGTGACACATCCTCTAATGCTGCAGAGCATTTTCTTACAGCTTTACAGAAGAGTGTAAATGTATTCTGTTCCAAATATAGTTAGAAGTAGTAAACGTCTTCGGTATACTACCTGACCGCACACACGGTGTTGCCCCTCAAAAATGGAGTTTAATTTATGGACGCTCTTTAATTGCTGTAGTTCTCAGCGTCCCATTATACGAGGGCTGTAAATAAAGTAGTGGCAACATTGATAGACCGCAATATTTATTGAACTCACAAGTGCAATTGCATTACATCCCTTCAATGTAGTCACCCGCAAGTCCCTGACCTTTTGCCAAATGCAGGGCAGCCGTTGGGCACCGTTGGCAAGGCGATCTCTGTTGATGACTAAGAAGGAGCGCCCTACTGCGCGGACTACAGATGACACATCAGGAAATCGGCGGCCTCGGAGGGTTTCCTTCAACTTCGGAAACAGGTCGAAGTCACAAGGACTCATGTCTTGTGAGAACGGAGGATCTTCCAAAACCTCCCAATGCCACCGTTGCAATAAGAGCTAGACATTGGTAACAACGTGCGTAGTAGTCACTGTTGACGATTTGTCCCTCAGGCACAGCATGCGTAAGAATAACCCCTCGTAGTCGTATGTCACAATCAGCATCAGCTTCACTCGACTGGGTTTCTGTCGAACTTTCTGTGGACGTGGTGAACCTGAATGACGCCATTCATTCGACTGACGCTTCAATTCCAGCTCATAGGCTCGTGCCCACGTCTCATCAATGGCGACAATAAGGTGCAGAAATGCGTTGCGGTATCTGTCCAGGTGGATGCCAGCCAATGCATACCGGTGACATTTCTGTACCTCAGTGGAACCCAACGGGACGCAATATCCCTCAGGCGAAGACATTTCGTCAGGATATGACACACAGTTTCATGACTGAGACCAACCTCTACGGATAACTCCCGGACAGTCCATCGATGGTCCATGACAACGACACCACTCACGATGTCAATCTGATCTTGCGGAATGGACGGTCGACCTGTGCGGTGCAAATCCGCAGTCTCAGTCCGACCTGCACGAAACGCCTTGACCCATCGTGCAACCGTCCTGTACGGCAATGTATTCCCGTCACAGGCTTCACGTAATCCTCGATAACATGCTGATGTATTTTTTCCACGGGCAACCTCGATTTTAATCCACGAACGCTGATCGCCTTTGGTAAACATGCTTTAGAGCGGTGCACTTGACACTGTTCACTTCAACAGCAACAACACACTCTCAACTGGCAGCCCGACCAAAGCACACTACACATCAACACTAGTCACCTGATCGCTACCATATCCTATTGGCTCATACCCGCTCTCCTGTGAATGTGGGGACTATGTTGTCACTACTTTCTTTACAGTCCTCGTATATTGGGCGTGAAAGGCCGCTTAGTTTGCTCAGAGGCATCTTTGTCAGGCTCGAAATTCTTTTACGTGCCGTAAATCTACGACACGGGACCAACGGCTTTGATTTCCTTCCGAAGGAAGCCATGCTATGGATTTTTACGCCCGAAAAAAATCCAGCCTCCGCCACCGGGTTTGAACCTGCGACCTTAGCCCCTTAGAGGCAATGCCGGTTGCCGGCCCCATCTCGCACTCACGTCAGGCTTTCTGTCCTTCGGTTATCATGCCGTCATTAACGCCAGTGCTTCTTCAATTTGCGAAGATGAGAGGCAGTTATTTTTACAGCAATGCATATTTTAAATAAATTATATTTTTAATACCAATTCGCCTTCGTGAAGAGTTTGTCCGGAAGTTTACTACTCAACTGCCTCCTTCCAGATGTATTTTTATAGTGTTTAACGCCCGTTTTATCTGCAAATTGCACCGCAGTTGATGACAATGATGATGCACGGAATGAAAATGGAGAAATTGAGACACCTGGTGTAAATTAGCATAATCATACACTCTCTACCGTTGGTTATGAGCCAACGATGATTTTTGTGAACAAAGCGTCGCGGGCGCGTTTTCTCCGGGTTCTCCGGTTTCCACCACCATCGCATTCCACCGGTGCTCCATCTTCATTCCATGCATCATCAGTGCCATCGCCTGTGGTACTATATGTAGTAAAAGCGGGCGTTATACACTATAAAAAACACCGAATTCATATTGCTATGGACGAGCCGAACGTGTTTATCCATATTTATTCATGCACTTATTTAATTACAATTCCTACACTTAAGTTTATAAAGTACTGCACTTTCCCTGAATCTGAAAACCGAGTTATACGAAGAAACTGTTAGACAATTTGGCATTACTAAATAATAACGAAAGATAGCACCATTAAGCTGTGTTTACAAAGTTACAGTACCTTACTCTATTTGTCAACACAATCTCCATTCTGTCGAGATATTTACTGTCACGTGGTACCAGTTTATCAATGCCGATGTTATACTTTTCTACCGCCAAATAACGCAAATTTGCCAACCGAATTTTATAGGCAAATAACGCAACCATATAGTGATATTGCAAATGCAAAATGCAAATAAGCAAATGGTGATGAAGGAATTCAGAAAAACCGGTATTTCACTTTGGTCACCATACATAACTTTTTGAGTGGAAAAGATGTCGCAACCGGAGAAAACCTCAACATCTTGGCTCAGATCTTTAGCGGTGAAAAAGTATAATACAGGCATCGAACCACCGATACCACGTGATGATAATAATAATAACAATAATAATAATAATAATAGTAATCGTAATAATCTTAATAACAATAACAGCAACCACAACCACCACAATAGCAATAGATAGTCCATGGCACGACAGCTCACAAGGTACCTTGACTAACCGCCCGGCCGCTGCGTCTCCTATCTCGGTCCATGACAGGCGTCATGGATGGGGTGCAGTATTGGAGGGTGAGACGTGGTCGGCCCTCAATCCCTCCCGGTCGGTTAATGTGGTCATCATGACCTGGAGCCTCCACTTCTCAATCAAGTAGCTCCTCAATGGGCCCCCCAGGGACCTCACGAGGCTGAGTGCACTCCGGACCAGGCCTCCCAGCCGGTACGGGGAATCCAGCCCAGATCTCTCGCTTGGGAAACAACTGCACTACCACCGCGCTAAGGAGACCACTGTGACAATAAATACCTTGATAGTAATAGCGATTACGTTGAGAGATAGAGTAAGGTACTGTAACTTTGTAAATAAAGCTTTTGTGTTCATATCTTTCGTTAATACGAATCGTATTTAGTCCTGCCAAAACGTTCGTTATTTTCAGGATCTCCCTCGTATAAAACAAATATTTAAGCATCCTTAGTTCTACACCAACTTAGATTACTCAAAGTATCAAGACGGTGTTACTTCCCTCTTAAACACAATAACGATTCTGGCTTTACAACTTTCATGGCCTCTGAAACGCATTATTGAGTTTTCAAGCCAGAACATCAACATAGAGCTGAAGTTGTGCTTCGGTTGCAAAGTAATAAAGGAAACTTTGATGGTGTGGGTTCCTCTGAGTCCTCAAAGATGCGGTAATCTTGCTCTAATGCTAACCTCCGACTTACCCAACATGGGGAGAGAATATTCTGCTTATAAGCTGAGGAATGCAGTTTCTGTTGTGCATTATCGGTAAGCAGAAACATTCCTAACCTTTGATTTAATTGGTTTTTTTATACAAGCCGCGTGTAGGACAGGAGTTGGATAGATAGAGGCAGCCTGAAAAATTCAATGGCATAGCCGGGATTTGAACGACAGATCTCCAGGTCTATGGCATTGAATTTTTCAGTCTGACTCGACCTATCCAACTCCTGTCCTACACACTGATTGTGTAAAAAGCAATTAAATCAATACTGATTGACCGTAATAGTTGGCTAAACTATGAATCCTGGGACTCAGCGTACTTACGACATTGTAAGTCACCATTGGGGTATGCCATTTCAAAATAATTTGAGATCACCTTGTGGTTTACCGGGAAACATGTGAGTCAGTTGAGAAATTTAATTCCGTGCTGGCATGTTGTCATGGTAGTTCAGTGGTAGACCAACAGGCTAGAGACCGTGATTCAAATCCCGGCTATGGCATTACATTTTTCAGTCTGAATCAACGTATCCAAGTTCATTCCTACTTACACACAGACACACACAGGCAGTTTGCAGGTAAGTTGAAAGACCCCCTAACATTATTATCAGCATTGGAGCGAATCACCCTTGACTAAAATGCAGTGCTAAATTATGAATTATTGCTAATCTAAAAAGAAGGGTATTTAATTGGATAAATTTTCGCGGAAGCACTTAGAGACATCAGAATAAATTCTATTCTAGGTAATTTGTTTATTCTGTTGTTCTTTCCCAGTCGAAAGTGGGAAGAGAAACCGGAAGCCGCATTAGTTTTCTTAAGGATTTAGTTCCAACTTACTTCAAGTAAAAAACAATAAGTGGTTTATGAAAAGAACCGTACCAGCTATTAATTTTCACACAAATTTTGTGGTAGTGAAGTTGAGAATATGCATTTTCATTTCTTGCTTTTACCTTGTTTCTCACTTTGGGACAGCTGTGAATAGTTCTGTCGCCCTCCGTGCTTTAGGGTTAACATATCAATCTGTGGTTCTCAAGGTTGCGGGTTCAAACCTAGCAGAAGCCGATGGATTTTTTCCGCTTAAAATCTTTAGCAAGGCTGCCTTTGAAAAGGAAGTAAAGCTGTTGTTAGTCGAAAATCACAAATTTACGGCACTTACAAGAAACTCAATCGTGATAAAGAAGCCCCTGAGCAAAATTAAGCATTCTTTCTCGCCCAGTGTAGCATGGGACTCTGGGAACCACAGCCGTTAAAGAGCTCCGTAAATAGTACCGGAGTTTATGCCACATTTGAATGTAGGAATAAATATGCAGTAGTCGGCTTATTCTCCCCGTATTTTAGGACTCCCTCCTAGGACTTACAAGCAAGTGCCTAGGGGTCAAAATCTATCGGAGAGCCAACGGCATGAAACCAAAGAATGGGGAACCTAGAACGAGTAGTCCGGCATGAGCGTGAGGAAGTGGATGATATGAAATGCAAGCGAAATGGGTGGTAGGAACAGTGATGATGGAGCAATAAGTGGCTGACGCGTATGTGACCAATGGGCTACTCCTACGTCACGCAGTCTTGTAACCAAGTAGTGGGAATAGCGAAGGCCAGTAGTATATCGTTGGATTAAACTCAGAGACTCTCATTTAGGACAGCGACGCGACTAGAAGTGTTTAAAGAAGTCGGCACTAAGCTCACGCGAGCAGCCGCGTATGCAGTGGGGAAATAGGAGTTTATTGTATTATGAGGACGTGGCCTAGAGATATCATTAGCAATAACCAGTGAAAGATTTAACGCGGCAACCAAGTATTCATCCTCAATGCTCTAAAATAGTAGTAAAACGATAAATCATTGAAATCAGTTTGCTGTATTTTATTTAGTACTTATACACGACACCTGCACAACTGCCGGAATCGCTGTTTCTCTCTCAACCCTGAGATTTAAGTGCCCAAAACAGTAAAAGACATGCGGAACTTAATAATAGGAGTCTGGGAGGTGGGGTTGGAACCGTTAGGTGGTGCTAAACAGTGACAACGAGGGAATCCAGAAGTACAAGGCACCTGCCTTGTCCAGAAGCCGAGGACATCGCAGCACCATCGAGGAACCGCCTCATTAAGTGGGGCATTAAGTGGACGACGATTTTTAAATTAAAAAAATCTATATAGGTACATAAACTTTTTCGTTAAATAAAGCCTATTTGGGTGCATATGTGTGGTAAGAATTCCAGTCCTTAAGGTCAATTAGTTTCTGCGATATTGGGACATATGTAGAGCCAATTTACTTCTTCAGAAGTTGCTTTCAAACATGCAAAATACAACCTAAACTTTACAAACACAACTTCACTGTAAATTTGTAATTCTCACATGAAGGAAATATAGGATAGCAATAGCTAAAGTAAAACTTTCTGATTAAAATAATGAAAACATCTCTTCTCTAACACTAATATTTACAAAACTATTGATGTTTTAACTAGTGAATGTACAAGAATGTTCTAAAAGACTACGACGCGGGATCATATTCAACAATATTTTTAAACTATTTACAATTAGCGTACCCCTACGAAAGTTATACCTAAATGAGCGGAAGATTCGAAATATTCATATGCAATTAAAATATGAAAGTGGAAAAAAAAATTGAAAATCCCATTTCGACTCCCCTTAAAACCCCGGACTGAGGTGGGAATGCCTAGGGTCAGAGGAACAGACGAACATTGAATCAGAGTGAAAAGCCGGGGACAGGGCATCAGCCCGAAACCAGAGATGAGTGACGAAGATGGTGACGCGAAGTGAAGGCGAAATGGATGAAAGGAAAACTGATGATGGAGAAAATGGTGGAATGAATGGCGGGAAATCATTTGAATCCGAAGAAAACCCGTCCACACGCCACTTTGTTTACCACAAATCTCGCATGCATTTCCCAGGGATCTAACTCGGACCGCCTTGGTAAGAGACGAGCGGTTTAATCACTGGGCCACGACGCGGCTCCCTTCCTTTAAAAAGCGAACTATATTGTATTGGTCTAGCCTTTTGTAACAGTCATAGTGAAACGCTTTCTCAGAGGAGTATCCGAATCACCCTTTTATTTCACACCGATTATTTTTGTAGTGTTTAACGCCCGTTTTCACTGCAGGCGATGACTCTGATGATACATGGAATGAAGATAGAGCACCGGTAGAATGTGCTGGCGGGGGAAACCGGAAAACCTAGAGAAAACACACCCCTGCGTCTCTTTGTCCACCACAAACTCTTATGCAGTCGTCTAGATGAGTGGTAAAGTGGTCAACGATTATAACATCATTGATGAGTCGTGTTTGTTTCCCTGAATTGTTTTTCAGTTCTGTCACATAGAGAACTGATACCGGTTATGTGGAATTTAAGGTTAGTTTCCTGAAGGTTGAAACCTGTAGTGAAAGACAAACTTGCGATATAGGTCAAAGAAGCACTCTTTATTCACTTCAGTGTATTTTTGCATTATCAGTATACAATACGTAATGTTCCATAATTCTTCTTTGTAAAATTATTATTACTAGAAATGTTGCACACGCTTATAATTATTGCTAATAGTCAAGCATTACTGCAAACAATAGCCTTAAAGGGATTATAACACAAGCGCTATCCTTAGTGTTTAAAAGTCGCCATCATTTTTTGCTTTTGTTTTTTATTGAAACAGAAAGTATAAAAAATGAAATATTAAACATAGTAGCAACAAATATTAGTATTTTTATGTATAAAAGTATGACTCGTCAAGCAATACTATAGAAGGAAATAGAGTAGAGTGTGGTATTTATTGGTCTTAAACATTTTACATATCGAGAATCATTATCCCTCGGTCAGATGGACCAAGCTTTTCCAGCTTAGCTGCTCGCCAAAAAGCAGCGAGTTACTCGCTACTCACAGGGGTGTGGCTGCAATATTCAGTACTGCATCACGCTACTCTTCCAACCTGACTCAGATATTTGTTGTTTAGCACGCAGGAGTGCTTCGAATCGGAAGAGTAGAGTTGGAACAGATCGAGATACACCTATGTCCTTATGTAATGCATTGCAGTTCTCATGTTTGAGTCCATATCCATCACACTAAGCTTTACTGTTAATGACAGTGTAACTGTGGGGAAAATATAGAAACCAACAGAAACAAATGAGGTGGGACGGGCAGTACTCGCACTATTGTTTATAAATAAAACTTTATGCTCACCCTTCATAAAATAGCCCTTCCCTTTCACCGTCCCTAGGTTTCCTTGCACACCAATCTGAGATGCCTAAGCTATAGTTAAAAATGTACTGCCTACTTCACCCTTGTTACACAAGGTCCTTTAGTTAACAAAGAAATCTGGCAGATACCTTCTCCTCGGCTGTTCTGTACTAGCACAATGCGCCAGAATATGATCGTAGATTTCTTCCTCCCCACATCAAGAAAAGATTCTTATTGCTTCTTCATTAACGAATCTGATCGCTCACGATGATTGTAGTCTAAGCCAAGAAAGCTCCTGATTGCCGACTCCATTTCCCGCCAAAATATATCTTTCCTTACTCCATTCAGCTTTTAGTTTCGACTCTAAGCTTAACGAGACTTTCTCGCTTTATTGTACCAGTGATTTTCTTGACCTCATTCTGTTCTATATCTCTCAACTGATTCTGTAGCTTCCTCTGCACATTTGCTCCATTTTTCTTTCCTTCCAGCGAAGCATTACCCATCCCTCAGCTTCATTAGATTAGATTTTATTTCACCTGTACGTATTATATCAGTTCATAGCACGCCAATATATAAAAGTAATACATTCAATATGTGTACACACATTTAAGATTCAAATAAATTAATGTTTACAATTCAAACTCTATCCATGACTTCGTCAAACCTATTTCTATAAATAAGTTATTTAAAGTTGCATTGCTATGTATAAATATTGCCAAGGGATCACAACTTCCTAACTGATATTACAAACCAAAAATTCACCTGCTGGTACTGGTATTGTATTAATAGTATATTCTTTGCAGCTGCTTTGAAATTCTATTACTTAAAAGTTTTTAGCCTATCTGGCAGTTTATTTTATACAACAATACATTTGTGTAAATGAAATTTAGACTCTTGAGTTAAACAATGAGGGTTTGGAGATGTAAATTGTTACTATTACGTCACCAAACCTTTTTATCAACATACCTACGCATATAAGAAATCTTTCATTTCAATGTTTCCAAAGTATGGTCAGGTCCACGTTGAGAGGCAATGCTCTATATGCTGTTAATGAGTTTTATTATGTAAATTTATCCATTCATCCATACATATCTTATTTTACTATAGCTTAGCTAATCTTATCCCTTCATTCTTCATGCGTATGGGAATCTGAATTAATTGTAAATAGTAGCTCACTCCAGTGTTTATAAGAGACTATTTCATTAATATATGAATATGCAAGATTTTGAGCTCCTGAAAATTTTGCTTACTCTCTGGTCTTAAAGGGGACGTTTTAAATCAAAGAACGATTCCATAGGTGATTAATGGATGTATACAGGATGATTCAAAAATACTTTTACAAAGTTTGGGGAAGGTTCGTTGCATCAAAACAAGAAAAAATCTTAAAATAAACACATTTCCCAGAACCCTTCGTTCTCGATTTGTTGAGATTTAAAATGCTATTATTAAAAACATTTTGAAATGACGCATTATTCTATTTTTGACGTTTTCATCTTGTTAGGAGATGTTCCACACAAACGCCACTTATAGCAAATGATCCAAACTTCCTCCTATTGCGTCTAGACACGCATATATTCGTCGAAGCATGGAATGTCATTACTCCCCGTAGGTGTCGTTTGATATCGCAGGCTTCCATGGCACGTGATTAACAGTTTCTTCATCTGGGATGTCTGCTGCATAAACCAATAGTTTAAGGTACGCTGAAATATAAAAATCGAAAAGACTGAGGTCACAGGAACGTGCAAGCCATGAAATTGGTGCCCCTCTACCTATCCATTTGTCATGCTAGATACCAGCCAGCACATCTTGAATAATGGGACTAAAATGTGCTAGAGCCTCATGCATTAACCACATGTTTCTTCTAATTTTCAGAGGCACTTTTTCTAATAAGTCTGGGAGGGTGTTCTGAATGAAGTTCCTGTAGACAGCACTTGTAAGGCGTGTTGGGGGAATGTATTACACATCTGATAAATGACAAATATTAACAAGCAGCCATGACAATACAAGACCAACTCCGCAAGGTAAAATGAATGACTGCATAAATAAATGAAGTTATTAGGTCGGACCCGGAATGCCGTTGAAGGTGACTTTCATTAATAAATTTATAACGCGAGAACGAAGCGTTTTAGAGCATATGTTTATATGAACATATTTTCTTGCCTTGATGTCAGGAATCCATCCCCAAACGCTGTAAAAGTATGTTTGATTCATCCTGTTTCTCTATATATTGTTATTCACACCTCAATTGGCTATGCATTGGATAGGATTGTAAATGCATAGAAAAGTAGACTTTTCGGGCTCTCTCTTGATTTTTAATGCGCAAAATTGTTCTTTCCCATTCTGACACGTTTGTTACTATTCTAATAAGTGGTTGATACTCTCGGATCATTCTAATTCAACACTTGGTCACCGTCTGCTGTATATAATTGTTTCGCCTAATGCATTAAATTCTCTAAAAATGTCGCAGTTTGCCGTTTCCTTTGTATTCCAAACACTTATCAGATATTATGGGTTAAGGGAAGTCAAAAGGGATTTTGTTTTTCATTTTCATGATTTTATTGCATATTAATATTTACAGTTTGCCGCTCATTTTGGTTTATCATAGAGGTGCACTAATAGTAAATAGTTTAAAAATATTGTTGACAATAATTCTGCGAAGTAGATTTATAGAACATTTTGGTACACTCACTTGGTAACATATCGATAACTTTGCAAATATTAGTGCTACAGAAGAAATCTTGTTTTATTTTGATCGGAAATTTATATTTTAGCTATTGGCAGCATTGGCATCCCACTCATATTTCCTTCATGTGAGAGTTTCGAAGTACTGCAGAGATGTTTCTGGAAAGCTAGGTTACATTTCTTTTTAATGTTATGTTTTTACAGCAATTTCTGAAGAAGTAAAATTTTCTATTCAAATGTCCCCTTATCTCAGAAACTGGAAAAAGGCTGATATTTTTTACCACATATTTACACCTAAATAGACTTTATTTTAACAGTAAAAGTTTTTATGTATATGGAGAGTTGTCTTTTTTTAATTTAAAAAGTATTTTGCAATTCAATTTTTACAGCTTTATTAAAAAAAATACCCCTTTTCTTCTAATGAACAGAAGTGTTCTATTTTTCATCAATAAACTTTAAACATATTGATGAATAACCCTTGAAAAATTAAATGCATTATCTTAAATAGTTGCTGAGAAAATGGGTCAAACTTTAACATTGGTAACATAGGACATTTCGAATCCCCTTGACAACTTCCCATTATTTTTTCTAGGATTCTAACTAATATATCGGTATTCTGCTCTGTATACGTAGTTTCCTGCGTTGAGACTAGCAGCTTCGATATGTCGATCCATTTTTCGCGTCGCCCTCCATAGTGTAATGGTTACCATGCTAACTTCATATACCCAAGGTCGCGGGTTCAAACCCGGCGGAGGACGATGGATTTTTTTGGGTGTAAAATCCTTAAGCTTGGCTTCCTCCGGAAGGGAAGTAAAGCCGTTGGTCCCGTGTCGTAGATTTATGACACGTAAAAGTCTGATAGAGAGGCCTCTGAGCAAAATTAAGCGGTCTTTCACGCCCAATTAAGAATGAGACGCTGAGAACCACAGCAGTTACAGAGCGTCCATAAATAACACCCATTTCCATTTTTCGTTCATTATAATACTCAAGCTTGAGTGTATGCACACTTTATACTGTTTAAGGTGTCTTCATATTTTCTCCTAACCTTACTGTTTCACGTCATCCATATGGAGATCAATGAGACGAGGGATAAAATACAACCTGGCACGTATAATATACATAAAACATAAAAATAAAAAACAACAGTTTTAGCAAAATGTTAGTGTGCATGTCTGACTGCAGTGTGTGTGCCTTTGGGCAGCATAGTTCAAAAACGAAAAGGTCGTTAAATACCAAACTTGGCATTTAAATTTAATATCTTCCAAGGTTCGACACGAAGGTTTTCAAGAAAATCTCCCCACCCCTAACTACCCTTTACATAGAAAAAACTTCGAAAATCTTTATTTTCTCAAAAATGCCTCTAACGATTTTGATTAAAATATCGTATATTAAAAATATTTACATGACAAATAAAATGTTATTTTGAATATTCTAGGAATAACCTCTGAAGACATCTTTATTCTGGATGGATTTGCGGAATTTGGCATAACTGGTAAACCGTAAGGAATAGATAAACACGTAGCAAAAAAAGAAATGCAGAACTCGTTAAAATACACAATTTATGTGATATATATTTTATTCGTTGAGTTAACTGCTTTTGACATATTGCTTGTTATTGGTTTCAGTTTTGGAATACTTATACCTTTCTCATACTGCAACTTGTCAGCTCCTGGTCAGCCAAAATAGCGAATTTCTACCCCATTGTATTTTAACCCCTGTTGGTTTAGCGTAGTGTATTCCCTTATTTCCCTGCTGCTTATAAGAACTAAGTGATAAGACCGTTTCTGCTTAGTTTATCTTGACTGAAATGATATAAGAGTAAGCTTCTTAACAATAATTTCTTACAGTGATGTAGAGAAAGTCCTGTGAATGGAACCCATCAGAGTTTTTTTCTCCATAGCCCTCATCTATTGATATTGTTTTTACTAAGATTGATTTTCAAAGTAGTTGAGCTTGTACCCAGATAAAAATTCTCCACCAATATCCCCTGACTGTCCTATAGAGAATTCAACCGCCCACCTGCTCTATACTTGCTGAAGCATTTCCTCTTGAAGCTGCTCATACATACACCGCCCACTTTCTATTGTACTACCAGACACAAAGCAACTCAACAAAAGAATGTCTGTATCCCCCGCCCCCAACGCAGCGCTCTGGTCAAGCAGAAACTCCGAGAGGAAAATGTGTATTTAAGGTATACATTTCTTTAAGTTCTTTTAGTACTTTGCCTAGTTTATTAGAGTCCATTGTCACACTGATGTTACAAACTGGTCTGAGATGTTTCAAGTGAAAGTAGATTTTAAATAAAACGTCCCGTAGTTCTGCTTTTTCTCGCATAGAATCAAGTTTTACAAGAAAAAACTAAAATCAAGCATCTTTATTACTGATAGTTATTCCTTGTATTAAATCGGTGTTTAGAAAATTAAACGAGGCTTTAAAAATAAGAAACTTTCATCTATTCAGTTGATATTTTTTCCAAATGTATTATCCATATAATCGGTATACAAAGTATTGTTTTGCACCCAAAAATTTGATGTCAAGATTTCAACGGAAATATATCCTTTGAGGTTCCCTGAATCCAAAAAAAATCATGTTAGAAAAATGTGCGTGTGTGAGAGTGTTTACACAGAATAGCCCAAAAAAAAACGGAAAGACAGTTAAATATCAAAGATACCAAATTAAAGTTTGGTATCTTCCAAGGATGTGAGAAACCAAAACTATCCTTTATAAGGAAATGGCTGAAACCAATTTGATTAAAATACCGTATATTAAAGATATTTACATGAATATTAAAATGTATGTCCTGAATTTTCTGGGAAGAGCCTCTGAAGATCTCTTCATCCTGAATAAATGTTGCATGACTGACAAACCGTAAGAGATAGAAGAAAACTTACCATACAAAAACGTAGATCTTGTTAAAAAAATAACATTTATGTTTTATACACTTTTTGTAGAGTTAAGCGTTTTCGAGATATTCCTTGTTATTTGTTTCTATTTTAAGCTACTTAAACGCTTCTGAAATGGGAGATCATCCTCCGTTTCCTGTTTCTTTTGTTTTACTCATTTCTGTGTAAACCGATCCGAATTTTATTTGTGTCACATAGCAACCACCTTTTTCAAAAGATTAAATAATTAATGAATTATTGGTTCTAAGCTGAAGTTTATCTCGATTACCACGATGTATAGATAAAAGAATAACCTTTTGTAAGAATAGTTTGTAGAGAAAGTCATATGAATGGAACACATCAGATTCCCCTCCTCCTTTTTTTCTTGTGGCACCCATCACAGGGGAAAATGAAGCTATCTATGATCGATATTCGCTTCGCTGAAATAACTCCTGGTTAATTTGTGTTTTCACACAAGCCATGTGGAGGACAGCAATTGGCTAGGTAGAGTCAGGCTGAAAAATGATGCCACAGCTGTAATTTGAACCACGGAACTCCTAGTCTCTAACCGGTTGCTCGTCCTCTTAACTGCCATGCCAACACCGGCGCGGCATTAAATTTCTCAGCCGACTTGCATGCTTAATGGCAAATCAAAGGCGATCTCAAACTGTTTTTAGAGAACATATCCCAATGGCAACTTATAATGTCGTAAGTACTGTAAGTCTCGAGCTTCATAGTTTAGCCAACTATTATGTCAATTAATGTTAATTTAATTTGAGCGCAAGGCCTACCTTAAGTCAGAAGTTACAGCTTAAATATTTTAATTTTTCCCGAAGAATAGGGATCCTATGGGAGAGAAATCCGAGACATGGATATTTTTGTTTTTGGATTACTTGCACTATAAAAATTTACATCTTAATCAGCTACATCAGTCTGAAAATGGACCCTTATAAGACTAGTTTATGGCAAAATGTTAATGGTTTACAGTTTATCACAGAATGGTAGTACACCTTATTGTATAGTCATTCCTTAAAATAAATACATATATCAATATATTTTTCGTTGACGGCTTACCCTCCCCACATTTAGGACTGACACCCCCCAGAACTTACAAGCGGATGCCTAGGGGTCAGAAGCCTGTCGGAGAGCCATCGGCACGAAAGCACAGAATGAAGAACCTGGAACAAGTGGTCGGCTCGTAGCCCGGCATGACTGTGAGGAAGTGGATGATCTGAAACCCAAGCAAAATGGATGGTGGAAAGGTGATGATGGAGTAATTTGTGAAATGAGTGGCAGGGAAAACTCGAGGACCGGGGGGTAAACCCGCCCAGAGGCCCCACAAATCCCACATGCGGGCGCTTGTGATCGAACCCGGTCTAACCACAGCACCTTCACGACAATATATATGCAAACATAAATATAGTTCTAATTATAATAATTCAAATTATTATTATTAGAGGTGGTGATGGTGGCGGTGGCGGTGATGGTAGTGTCAAAAGCAATAAATCCCAAATACAGTTATGAAAATATCGCCTACTCAAGCCCTATGGAATACCATAAGTTTTATTGCAACGAAACTTTCTTTGGGAGAGGATGGAAGTCTCGGATCCCAGCTATGAAGGGAAAAGTAGAGAAAAATTCGATTTACACGTTGGTCAATATACTTCTATATAGCTACGGCAAGCTGAATAGGGTTCATTTCGTAAATTTACAGAAAGGAAATCAGAATATTTGAAGAGAAAATCAAATAAGACGCCTGAAAATGCTAAGTGAAGAATATGAGGTCAGCAGCACCGTGCGTTGTTTCCTCTTTCGCAAATCAAATGATTGATTTTGTATCGTTTTCTTCTTGACAGATAAGTAAAGACAAGATGCACAGCCCCGTTACAGAAGTTCACTAACTCTAATGGAATTGCTGAGGGAAATATTAATGTAGAGCAGCATTTCCTGAATAAATTTGACTTCAAGTCAATGCCCCGGATATGTTCGTATAATCTTTGTAAATGCGTTTTCACTCAACTGCAGCAGCATAACCTCCTTTACCTTCTGTTAACTTTTACCACGAACCGCTACATTTAATAGGAGCAGCTTTAAGGAATATAAACTATGAAGCATTTAATGCTATGTATAACTGAAATTTTATGAAAAATCATAAAAAATCGACAATTTTATTTTAATTCCATAAAATAATGTAAACATTCCTGAAAACAAAAAAGGTATAATTGACCACCAGGTGCCATTTCTTAATGCCTTAAATCACTGGCGCTACAACAAAGCATTAGAAGTGAAATTGGACTCGGTAAGAAAAACTTCAGTTCGGCGAGATTCTAATTCTTATCATAACATAACTCCATGGCACGACAGCTCACGGGGAGCCTTGGCCTACCGCCCGGCCGCTGCGTCCCCCATCTCGGTCCACTCCAGACGTCATGGATGGGGTGCAGTATTGGAGGGTGAGACGTGGTCAGCGCCTCGAGCCCCTCCCGGCCGGTTAATGCGGTCCTCACGACCTGGAGCCGCTACTTCTCCATCAAGTAGCTCCTCAATTGGCCCTCCAGGGACCTCACGAGGCTGAGTGCACCCCGGTCCAGGTCTCCCAGCGGGGGAAAAATCCCCACGCCGGTACTGGGGATCGAACCCAGGTCTCCCGCTTGGTAGGCAGCTGCGCTACCACCGCGCTAAGGAGACGACCACTAATTCTTATCATGCAAAGTATAAAGCAAATTAATGCAAAATCTAAGCAACAATGCAAGAAGAATAGGACAAAAATGACAGTAACAGAAGAGATAATAAAGGAAAGCTGAGGGTCCAATTTACCAACTTGGTAGATTTTAATGCGTTCCAATGTTTCCTTGTTTTCTCACTATTGATATTTTCAGCATTTTTCTTCCAGTAAAATGCTCCTTGCGGAGCAATTTTTCTTTTACACAAATAAAATTTTCTGTACACTTTCACGGAGGTACAATGAAAAAAATTGCCTCAGGGTTTACTACCAGATGTATTTAAGCATATGTTTTCAATTTCCAAACACAAATATTTCATTTTTATGACGAAAAAAGCACATTCATGACTTTAAAAACTGTTGGACCCTAACCTAAAGGAGACACAGATAAAACATAAGGAAATTTCAAAAAGCAAATGTATTATGAGCCTAGGTTTAAAATATTAGACTAAAGTTTAATTTTTTGTCGCAAGGGACTTTTTAATGACATGACAAAGACATAAACAAATATTACCATAACTTCAAAACCATTAGAGAAATATTAATGAAATTTGCACTGTTAGTTATTTGAATTATATTACATTTGAGGTATACATTTTAAAAAGCTAGCGTTATTAGTTTGGAATTACAAACTTTCAGTCATATATGCCCTTAAGATAAATAGCGTGTTTTAAAATCTGTCAAATGTCAACAGCCTGCATAATATGAGAAGCATTGCCTCAAGCTACACTGTCAGTAAGCCAAGGCCGGAGAGAAAAAAACATATGTATTATAGCTTCAGGATATTTTTAAGGTTCTATATACCAAAGTATGGTATCATACTTAGTTTCTTCAATACGATAACTAAGCTTTGCTGTATAAGCTTACCAGGCATATAAACACACCTATATGTATCCACCCGCAGACTCATATCTTGGCAAGATGTAGGAATGGAGGGAAAAGTATTTACCGCGATTCTTTACCACCGCAAATGGAGAGTTAGAAGCATGTTGGACGCTACTGGCAGGCTCGGAAGACGCGGACGGGCTAGGTAAATCTCTATTTAGGCACGACAGCTGAGATCTGAGAAGTCTGATAATAGGGAAGAGGAGGGGGCGATAAGAAGTGTTAAACAAAAGTAATAATAATAATGTTCATTTACATATATCTTATGTCATATTTTTTGGTCATTGCTTTGTTATAGTGTTAGTATTGTGTGTATGCATCTCCCTTAAGTGTGTTTGTTTACTATAATAGGGTACATTATTGCATTTGAATACTGTTTATTCTGTGTTGTATGTTTAAGTTGCTGTATTTGAATATCTCTGTATTTCTATTTTCGTGCTTACTCTGTTTCTTTTTAATGTTGTTTACTATTTTGTGTATTGCAAAAGCACAAACTGTCTGTGGACCCGTGCGATTGATAAAGATCGGTGTATGTATACTGTTATTGCAATAACTACACTTATTCATTTATTCATTTTAATTGATTGCTTAGGCTGTTCCCGCTGTAAATATGTCTTATATAGCATGTAGAGTAAGCATATGACGTAACTTAAATGGAAAGTTAAACAAAAAAAAAACAACTGATGTGTTCCATTCACATAACTTTCTCCAGGTGTTCCAAATAGATGCTATTCCTACGAAATACGTATTATTCTTTTAACTACATCATGCTAATCGAGATAAACGTTAATATGTCTTATTACTTGCTTCCTTTAAAGTAGAAGGGAAATAAGGGAATACATTATTCTAAGGCGATAGTAAAAAGCCATTAAAAGCTCCTCGCTATGTGAAACAATTGAGGTTCGGCGCTTTGTATGGTCCCGTTTAAGTATTTTAAAACCAATAACAAGTATTATCTCAGAAACGGTTAGTTGTACAAAAAAACGTTTTAACGAGATCTACATCTTTTTTGTGGTAATTTTTAATCTCTCTCTTACGGTTTACCGGTTATGCAAAATTTAGCAAAATTCATCCAGAATAAATGCTCTTCGGAAGCCATTCCCATAAAATTCAAGGTAACATATTATTTTGAATGTAAGTACCTTTAATATGTGACATTTTAATCAAAGTCCTTAGAGCCATTTTTAAGAAGATCAACATTTTCGAAAATTCTTCCATGTAAAGGGTAGTTGGGGCGGGGAATTTTCTTGAAAATCTTCGTGTCGCATCCTTGGGAGGCGCTAAATTTAAATACCTAGTTTGGTATTAGTGAACTTTTCGTTTTTGAGATATGGCACAAGCCTTTTTCTAAAAATGATTTTTTCGGAGTCAGGGGATCTAGAACATACATTTACGGTGAAATCTCAATATAGGATTTTTGGGTGAAATGCAATACCTTCTCTTTATACGTTGTACATATGGGCTATAGAAGGTAAAAAAATAAATAAAAGAGTTGGAAACATGCAGTAAATGTATAAAGAATATTTTTACTCACAATTACGGAGTATCCGGTAATGGAGCAATTCCTTCCTTATCAGAATCTGATTTCGAGACGTCAGTTTTGTAATCAGATGAATTTTGGGTAATGCTAATGATAACAATATCAACAATATTGTCCATATTACCATCAACACCGACGTTTTGTTTTCTCTTTGACCACGTGAGTAATTTTTCCTTTCCGAGTTTTGTCGTTAACCAGCGACAATGCTGTACTAAGCAGCGCCCTAACTTCTAGCAATTTGAATGTGTGTTAGCATGAAGGAGCTTTCACAAATTCGTCACGCCACTCTATCAGCTTATCACTCTTTCCGAATATGGTGTTCCCTCTTTCCTCTTTTTGTCATTATACATGATTTGCTCACATAATAAGAAACACACACCCTTCACTCTTTGTGAATAACGACCGTTAAGCTCTGAGAGATCCATAGTAATCCCCGACAGCCAGCGTGCTGTGTCAGCTGATAAGAAGTGTGTCTGTTTCTCTGCCAATAGATTCATGCTACGTAAGCAAAGATGTCATCCTTGTTGCAAGATGTAACAAACATTCCTCAATGCAGTTTAAGTTCACGCCGAGTAATTCTAGTGTAATTGTAAATATAAGCAATAAAAATGACAGTAGCAATGCGAGTGATGTTGACTTTAGAAACAACGATGAAGAAGAAGTGGACGATGAAGATGATTTAGGAGAGGGGCCCCTACCCAACAACTTAAGAGGTTTGGTGCTGCAGCCGTAGATGGGATGAAGTGGCAACAGTGTTATGGAGCGGCCACGAGGTAAGGCCACTCTCAGGGATCACTATGGATCTTTCCGACTTGAAAAACTGAACCTTCAATTCAGCAGAATCAGTGAAAATGTGGTAAGGACGCACGTACTGCTCTTATAAACACTTCAATATAAAAAGAATGATAACGCTTTCTCATAAATTAGAATAATAATTAATCTACAGACGCGGCTTTGCATGAAAAAAAAAAATGTACTTTGACTGAAATACTCTGAATGTAGTGAACAAATTATTATTATTATTAATATTAATATTATTATTATTATTATTATTATTATTATTACCGCCACCACCACCGCACTTATTATTGTTGGTTAACTTCATGCATGATTGTTTTCTCATAAAACTCTAAAATATTCAGAAACAGTTAGCAAACGTTATCTTCATTGTTAGTGGGTAATTTAATTTACCTAGTCTGTTGTCTAAAGTATACATTTTTTCAAACTGTTCTAATACAGCTATTAGAAAGCTTCTAACCTTAAGAGTCTACTAAACGCCCAGTTGATGATGAGCTTTTAAACTAAACACCCAGATGAAAATAAACTTGCACCTCCTAAGTGAAAAAATAGAATATATTAAGATGAAGTTATGGGCCTGCTAATACGTCATTCGCACACTGATGTTTCAGATAGAACTAGAAATTTAGGGAAAGTAGATCAAAAATAAAACCTCCAGTATCTCAACTTTCTCTCTCATAGGCTCAAGTTTGACAAGATAAAATTTGATGCGTTCCATTTACGTAACTTTCTATAGCTGTTCCATATACAGACTAATTTTACAAAAGTTTTATCTACATCATGAAATCGAGATAAACATTAGCAGAATTGGTCTTATTACTTGCTTCATTGTAAGCAGAAGGGAAATAAGGGAATACAATTGGCTAAAGCGATAGTCAAATTGTTTAAAAGCTGGTACTGTGTGAAACAATTGTGGTACGGTTCACTTTGCATGGTCCCGTTTGAGTAAAGTTAGGTAGCTTAAATATGAAACATATAACAAGGAATATCTCAAAAACGGTCTACTCTGCAAGAAAAACTTATATGACATAAATTGTATGTTTTAATGAGATCTACATTTTTTCTGATAATTTTTTTTGTTTATTTCTTACGGTTTAACCGTTATGCAACATTCTGCAAAATGCATCCAGAATAAAGAGGTCTTTAGATGCTACTCACAGAAAATTGAAAACATAAATGTTATTTATGGTGTAATTATCTTTAATATACGGTATTTTAATAAAATCGTTAGAGCCATTTTAGATAAAAAATATTCCAAATGTTATTTCCATGTAAATACAGAATATACATCATTTGTTTGAATAAAATATAATTATTACATATTTGACGAAAGGATAGACACATTAAAGTTGACTGATGAGTAAAAGAAGTTGCAAAGATGTGATTCACATGAATTTCTCTGCCTGCTTTGCACACTACTCCTTAAAAGTATTTTTGTTTACGTCATTCAAATGGACATAAATATTAGCACAAATATTCTTATTTTCTTCCTTGTAAGGAAAGGAAATAAGGAGAAAAACTGTTGGTAATCGACTGACGTTCGTTTCTCTTTGCAGGGCCAGGAGTAAAACAAAAGAAATATCCAACGAATGACGTCGGCCAGGTGTAAAACAAACCAGATATGAAACGAGTGACGTGTAGCCGTTTGAGAAAAACTTTAACTATTTTAAAA
Organism: Hymenopus coronatus; assembly: GCA_030762935.1. Classification (NCBI taxonomy): domain Eukaryota; kingdom Metazoa; phylum Arthropoda; class Insecta; order Mantodea; family Hymenopodidae; genus Hymenopus; species Hymenopus coronatus. Next base: position 512,306,163 of record CM060900.1, read on the forward strand.
TTGAAACCAATAACGGGGAATATCTCGGAAATGGTTAACTCTATAAAAATGTACAGGAAATAAATTGCGTATTTTAACGAAATCTAAAATTTGTAAGTTTTGTCTATCTCTTGCGGTTTACCAATTATACAAAAGTAATCCAGAAAGCAGAGGTGTTCTGAGGCTGTTTCAAGAAAATTCAAGATATGCATTTCATTTGTCATTATATCTTAAACGAACCAATGCTATTTTAATCCAATTCATTACAAACATTTTTGAGAAAACAACACTTTTCGAAAAATATTCCATGTAAACGTTAATTAGCGGTGGGAGTGTTTTCCTGAGAAAATTCGTGTCGCATCCTAGGATGTCGTTTAAATTAAATACCAAGTTTGGTATTGAATGGATGATTCTTCTTTTAATTATACTGCCCACACAAAATGTCCATGTAAAAGGTAGTCAGGGGTGGAGGATTATTTTGAAATTCTTTGAAGATACTAAACTTAAATACAACGTTTAGTTGTTATCAGTCTTTTCGTTTTTGAGCTATACAGTCCACAGGCACCCAGGGATATTTTTCTAGAAATGCTTTTTTTATTTTCGGTGAAATCTCGACATCGAATTTATGGGTAGAATACAATGCATTCTCCATCCACTATGTACATTGTTCATACGGGATACAGAAAAAAAGAACAAATAGCCCCAAAAATGAAATGTTACTTCCGTGTCTCTAATAGTTTTTGTAATATTAGGTTCCAAATTATAGCAGTTAATACACATGCACTTTACCGCAGCATTTAGTGCCACTTTTTAATAATTTATCCACATTTTGTTTCCTATGGAATTATCAAAGCAGTGGAGATAGCCCTTGGTGGTAAAACTATGAAACGTCACAATTTGAACGTGTTAATTCATAAGGAATAATTGCATTATTATTATAATGTATGCTATAACTCACGTTCCTGTAGTGTTTGGATAACTTAAGCCCGATATTCTTGAGACACCCAGCTGTAGAGAAGATATTATATTGCAGCCAAAAATTCTATATCGAGATTTCACCGGAAATGTATGTTTTGAGACCCTCTGAATAAAAAGAATTAGAAAAAGGTTTGTGTGTCTTACTTAGAGATGGTGGTAAGCCATTGTATAATTATAGAAATATTTTAAGGATCCTTCGTACAATGTATTGTTTTGTGTAGGTAGATGCAATCGAGTTTCACTTCGAGTATTATGTGTATGAATTTCTGTATTAACTGCTAAACTCATCAAGAGTCACATATCTGTCACCGCGTATGCACAACATCACTGTGCTGCACTGATAAACTTGTGTACAGGGTGTTAATGAACTTTACCGAAATATTTTCACAGGATATGTTGATTACTTAAATAAACAATTTGAGATAGGAGACTTATTTGCTGTTTACTGTAACTTCGAAGTAACGGCTATATGTTTCTGAAGAGCCAGTACGCCACGTATTGCGGCACTCCGTCTGGAATGAAAAAAATAATAGTAAAAAACGTATACTGTATTACAAAAATCGAACTCATGATGTTTAAGATAGCAGCTTCCCGAGTTATGCATTAAGCCACCAGATCAGTTGAAAAAACGCCTCCAGATTAGGCTACATAACATAAGAACGTAGTTAATGAATGCTCAGTGTCGCACTGTCAAGTGGTAGTTCGAGATTTTACACATTTTTGCGACATTAAATCTTGAGTACGCTAGTAACGAACTGCTAAAAATCGATATTTCTATTCTCGGGCAACAGTTTTAAAGGCATTCTAAGCCATTTTTTCAACCTGTTTTTCTTTAACACCGACTTATAAGCACTTGATACCCACACGTTTAACGCTTTGTAGCTGCGTTATGATTATCCGGGTCCATGCATCGTCGATCTCAAGTTAGTTATATCTGTCACTTGAACAATCTCGCAAATTATTTCGATGTAGTTCATTAACATCCTCTGTGTGTGTGCGTGTGTGTGTGCGTGTGAGTGTGCGTGCGTGTGAGTGTGTTTACGTGGGTGAGTGTGTGTGTGTGTGTGTTTCAACCGTCTGCCTCCAATTCTTCCACACCTAACATTAATTTCTCTTCACACACTGTATGAGAATGAGAATATGGAATAAAGAAAAGCGCTTTAAGAACCAGTTCCATCCATTACAAAACGTCATCAGTGTTTGACTTTGTCTACAAAAATCACATGCTATCTGTCACATTTGCACACTCATTCAGGTCCTGGAATGCGGTATTTTTTTTTCTTATTTCTTTTTAATATTTTATTTATGTTCTTTAACCTGGTTGGTCATACGGACAATGAAAAAATTTAGTGAAAGATCTCGGGGTCCTTGGAGCTTAAACACACTCGATATTCGTCTTCTCAGCATGACGGAAAAGCCCCCAAAAAGAAAAATGTTTCTGAAAAACTCGCGCCCTACGAGATTCGAACTCGCGACCTCTTTAAGGTTGTATTCTCTTTAGTGGCATAACAGACGGTGGAAACCGCGAACATCACGGGCGATATTACGAGAGTAACTAATGCAATAGAGTGTGTTGATTTCCGAGAATCAAGCTTTTTGAGAATTTGGGTGTACGTATATTTTCTTTCTTAATCTGAGTTTCTTGTTTCAAGTCGAGAACGTTTGCGATTATTTCTCTGACCTGATTATGCAATACCTTGCCACTTAAGGGGATGAAAATGGGATTTCATGTTTTAATTTCCTAGGGATATTCGGAATCTCCCGTTCATTTTGGTATAACTTTCATACAGGTACGCTAATTGTAAATAGCTTAAAGATATTCTTGAAAATAATCCTGCGTGGTAGTTTGTTTAGAACATTTTGGTATGCTCACTTGGTAAAGCATGAATAGGATTGTAAATGTAGATAGTGATACACAAGATTTTTTTTTTTTTTTTTTTTTTTACAAAAAGTTTTACTTTAGCTACTCGCAACATTGACATCCCGCTCATATTACCTTCATATGAGAGTTTCGAAATACTGCGAAGTTGTGTTTGGATAGTTAGGCTACATTTTTCACTTATTCTAGCCCCGTATGTACAATGTACTTAGTGGATGAAAAAGGTATTTTATTCCACCCAAAAATACGATACCAAGATTTTACCAAAAAAATATGTTTTAGGACCCCCTGAATAAAAAAAAACAAGAAAAAAAAAGCATTTTCAGAAAAAGGTCCGTGTGTGTGCCTGTATCTGTCTGCTTGTGGACAGCATAGCTGAAAAACGAAACGACGGCTAAATACCAAAATAAGTACTTAAGTTTGTATCTTCCAAGAATATCACACAAGGATTTTCAAGAAAATCCGCCACCTCTAACTATCCGTTACATGGAGAAATGTTCGAAAATTTTGTTTTTCTTAAAAGTGGCTATAACGATTTTGATTAAAATACCATATATTGAGCCATTTCCATCAAAATTAAATGTATATCTTTAATTTTCTGGGAATAGCTTCTGAAGACCTGTTTATTCTGGACAAGTTTCGTTGAATTTTGCATAGCTAGTAAACCGTAAGAAGCAGACAAAACCTTACTGCACAAAAAATGTAGTGTTCGTTAAAATATATAATTTATATCATATGGTACATTTTTTCTTGGAGTTAACTGTTTTCGAGATATTTCTTGTTATTAGTTGCAGTTGTAAAGTACTTAAATTTTCTCAGACAGCAGGTGTCGTTTTTCTTTTTCTTTTTTTGTTTTGTTTTTTGGTTTAATCCTGGCCAAGCAAAGAAGAGATTTACTATGACAATTGCACAACGATAGTTTTTAAAACAGTTGACTAACCTTTTAGTTCCCTACTACTTATAAGAAACTAAGTAATAGGAGCATTCTGCTAATGTTTATCTCGAATAGCATTGTGTAGAAAGAAGAATAATCTTTTGTAAGAAGTTTGTTTGAAGAGCAGCTAGAGAAATTCATGTGAGTGTAACACATCAGAATTTTGTTAATGTTATGTTAGCAAGCAAAATCTTATGAAGTAAGAATGTCTATACAAATACCCCATTATCTCAGAAACTAATTGACACTAAGGGCAGACATTTTTATAACACATTCGCCTCTAAGTAGGCTTTATTTTAATGAATAAGCTTTTACATGGATAATTTTTTTTTCGTTTTAAATAAAGTTTTAAACATGTATTAAAACAATTATACATTTGCTTCTAATCAACAGAAGTATTCTATTTTTCATCAAACGACAGTAAAGGTATTGCTGAATATACCTTGAAACATTTAGCTAATTATCTTAAACAGCTGCAGAGATAAAGGTTCAAACTTATGTTTGAGAACGTAGTGTCCTTGTTTATTGATGCCACAAAAATAAAAGAAATACTATTTACTACCCACTTTGAAAATACAAACAGATGCGGAACACTTTCGATGTCGCCGTGTTAATAAATTCCGAGTAAGGTATGCTCGGCGGCTAGGCTGGCAGTCAGAAATTTTGCGCCCGTTGTGAAACCTTTCGCTATGTGATTCTCATTGAAATTCGATTCTTTTCCATTGCCAGGGGTAAAATTGAAGAGAAATGAAACACACGAGTGCTTTCTGTATGAAGAAAGTTTTAATTACTTTGAAATTGACACCAATAACATGGGAATGTCCCAGAAATAATTAGCTCTACATAAAGATAAAACCTTGCATAACACATAAATGACGTGGTTTAACGAGATCTACATTTTTTGTGTAGTAAGGTTTTGTCTATTTCTTAGGTTTACCAGCTATGCAAAAGTCATTCAGAATGAAGAGCACTTTAGGGGCTATTCTCTTGAAATTCGGGGTATACATTCTATTTTTCATGCAAAAATCTTTAATTTACAGCATTTCAATCAAAGTCGTTAAAGCCATTCTTTATAACATCGAAAAATCATGTAAAAGGGTAGTTGGGGTGGGAGATTTTACTGAAAATGTTCGTGTCACATCCTTAAATACCACGTTTGGCACTTAAAGTCACTGGCACACAGGCACTGACCTTTTTCCAGAAATGTTTTATTTATGCAACGGAGCTCAAAACATGTATTTTCAGTAAAGTATCGGTATCTATTTTTAGGTGGAAACAATACTTCGTCTAATATGTTTATTGTACATAGGTACGTGCTAGCTAAGTAAACGAGGGTTGAGAAACAATGCTTTTGTTAGAAAATTATTTTTTTTTTCTTAATAGTCAATTTAATACTTTATTCCAAAATTGTATGTTCTAAAACTACTGAATGCGCCTAGAGAAAATAAGTCCGAATTTTCCTAAAACTGAACGAGTAAAACTATCACGGATGCTACAGAGGCATCACATGTACTATATAAGACTTGGCTGGGACAACTTTGAGCGGGGAGGTCCGAGGCTACAGGGTAACTGAACGACTGCGGTCATAAACAAGCAGCTACAGCACAAGAAATACAATGACAAGCACCGGGCCACGGTAAATGGTGGCACCAACCCATGTAGCGGCCATGACTTCCCTTTTCTTTCTTATACTGATTTCTGGCCGTTTCATACTTTTGCTGCGGTTGTAATTGAAATTTGTATTAAGCCTTAAATCATACGGACAGTTCCAAGTTCCTTATAAGTCGAACGGAACTTAAGAAATATGCTATGCAAAGCAGATAGTCACATGTTTCTAATGCTGTTGTTATGCGATTGTGGTTGCAAATCCCTTCTTTGCTTGGCCAGGAATAGAAAGCAAAAGAGAAACGGACACTTCCTGTCTGAGAAAAGCATAAGTGCTTTCCAACTGAAATTAATAACAAGCAATATCTCGAAAACGGTAAACTCCACGAAAATATGTGTCAGACATAAATTGTGTATTTTAACGAGATCTATTTTTTTATGAAATAAGTTTTTGCCTATTTCTTACAGTTTATTAGTTATGCAAAATTTAGCTACACTTATCCAGAGTTAATAGGTATTCAGATGCTATTCCTAGAAAATTCAAGATATACATTTTATTTGCGATAGAAATGGCTTGAATATGTGGTATTATAATCAAAACCGTTACAGCCATTTTTAAGGAAAAGAAAACATTTTCAAACATTTTTCCTTGTAAAGAGTAGTAAGGGGTGGGCGGATTTTCTTGAAAATCTTCGTGTCGCATCCTTGGAAGATGCCAAACATAAATACCCATTTTGGTATTTAACCGTCTTTTCGTTTTTGATTTATGCTGTCTACTGGCGCGCGCGCACACACACATACACACAAACACGCACAAACATACAGAGACCCTCACATGAGCCTTTTTCTGAAAACCTGTTTTTGGGAATCAGGGGTACTGAATCATATATTTCCGGTGAAATTTCGGTGGAATACAATACCTTCTCTATCCACCATATGCATTGTACATACGCGGCTAAGGAAAATAAAAAACTTAATTAAAAAGAAACAGTTGTCATATTTACATAAACTTCAATGCTATAAAAAGGATTTAAAACTAACCAATTATAGAGCCTTTCTTTTACTTTCTCTAGCCCGCATGTACAGTGTATATAGCAGATACAGAAGCTATCTATTGTATTCTACACAAAAATTCAATGTCGAGATTTCATCGGAAATATGTGTTTTGGGGTCCCCTGAGTCCAAATAGAAAACATTGGTGTTGTGCGCGCGCACGTTTATGTATATGACCAGCATAAAGAAAAGGCAAAGACGTTAGATACCAAACTGGATATTAAGGTTTTAAAGGAATCGACACGAAGATTTTCCAGAAAAACCCTCACCACAAAGTAGACTTTACCCGGAATATTTTTCGAATATTTTTATTTTCTCAAAAATAGCTGTAACCATTTTGATTAAAATACCATATGTTAAAGACATATACATCCCAAATAAAATGTATATCTTGAATTTTCTCAGAATCGTCTCTGAAGCCCTCTTTATTCCGAATGAATTTTGCTGGATTTTGCATAACTAGTAAACCGTAAGAGACAGACAATAACTTACTACACAACAAATTTAAATCTCGTCAAAACACACAATTTGTGTGCTTTGATTTTTTTTTTTTTTTTTTAGTGGAGGTAACCGTTTCCGAGATATTACTTGTCACTGATTTCAATTGTAAAGTACTTATACTTTTCTCAGACAAGAAGTGTCCGTTTTTCTTTTGTTCTACTCCTGGCCAAGCAAAGAAGCGACAATCGCATAAGGACAGCTTTTAAAACATTTGCCTTCACTTTAGCCAAGTTCATTACCTTAATTCCCTTTTACTTATGACGAACTAAGTAATAAGTACATGCTGCTAAGTTTTATCTCGATTAGCATTGTGTAGAACGAAAAATAATCTTTTGTGAGAAATTTGATTGAAGAGCAGCTAGAAAAAGTCATGTGAGTGTAACACAGATTTTTTAAATAGGAGTGATAGTTTAGAGGTATTTTATTACATTGCCTTAGGCCCATTATTAGAATAACTTGACGCCGCTTTATTTAATCTGAAACTAGGAATACCCAAATTCAAATTATTTCTTGTATTATGTGTATATTTATCACAAACTTTTTTATTTTTTCTACACGTACTGTGTATATAGTATAAAGAGAAGATATTGCATTCCATCCAAAAACTCGATACCGATATTTCACTGGAAAAAGACGTTTTAGAGTCCCCTGTATCCAAAAAAAAAAAAAAAAACATTTTTAGAAAAAATTCCGTGTGTGAGTGTCAGTGTGTCCATGGGTCAGTAAGTCTGTGAATCGATAACTCAAAAATGAAAAGTCGGTAAAACTCCAAACTTTGTATGTAAGTTTAGTATCTTCCAAGGATACGACACGAATATTTTGAGGAAAATTCTGCCAACCTAATTATTTTCTCAAAAATGGCTCTAACGATTTTGATGAAAGTAACGTAGATATATCAAAGGCATTTACACGGCAAATAAAACGTATATCTTGAATTTTCTGGGAAAAGCCTCTGAAGTCCTCTTTATTCTGAAAGAATTTTGTTTGATTTTGCATACCTAGTAATCCAGATGAGATAGATAACAACTTAGTCCACAAAAAATATAGACCTATTGAAACACACAGTTTATGTGATATACTTTTTTGTCGTAGAGCTGACCGTTTTTGAATTATTGTTTTTTATGTGTCTCAGTTTTAAAATAGTTAAAACTTTCCACATACGGAAGTTTGTGAACTCCTGGCAATGCATAGAAACGGATTTCATCTATATGCTAACCAGCTTTTAATGTTCTTTTAGCCTAGTGTATACCCTTATTTCCTTTCTGCTTACAAGACAGCATTTCTGCTAATATTTATCTCTATTAGCATGAAGTAGAGAGACTCTTCAGCTTTTTTAACAATAGTTTGTTACAGAGATGTAGAGAAAGTCATGTGAATGGACACATCAGATATTTTTTTTAAAACTGCCTTTCCTCTGCCAGTTGTTTAATCTTAAATCATTAAAAAATTAGTTTATTGCTGTAAGTACATTTAATGTTTTGAAAACATGCTTAAAATGCTCACGTTCAGGTTTATTTAACAAAATTTTTATGGGCGTTTTTTGTAAAATGTGTAAAATTTTGTAAACTTAAAGCATCTGTATGTGACTGTAGTTACCCCAAAATATCAAAGAATAACGGAGTACCTGTTTGAAAAAATGCAATATAGATAGATAAATAGATACTTTATTTCACTGCTTAGGGCGTGGCCCGGTGGCAGCGCTGTCAATGTAATAATACAATGAATTAAATAAACAATAATGTGAATAATACACTGTTAAAATGCCAATGACAACATAGTATACTAATATATACATAATTGTAACAACAGTAATAATAACGCAATATTTTTATTTACTATTCTGACTATAAATCACTCTTCTTTAGTCTCTTTTTAAAACTATTTACACTTTGAGGCAAAGTCTCCAGTAAATCTGCAGGTATTTTGTTCCATTCGTTTATTGTTCTATTTGTGAAGGAGAATTTACCTATGTCTGTTTTGTGTTCCCTATTTCTTATTTTTTCCGAGTGATCATTCCTCCCACAGTATAATGGCTTTAATAATCGTTTGGATATTTCTTTCCATGCAGGTTCCCCCTTATAGGCTCTAAAAATTGCACATAGCCTTGCTCGTCTCCTACGTTTTTCTAGTGTTTCCCAGGAAGGAGCAGTGCTGGTATGATTTTCGAATCATTTACTTCTGTCTACAAATTTAGCTGCTCTTTTTTAAACTCTCTCTAGTGCCAGTTTTTGCCCCACCCGATACGGATCCCAGCATGCAGCACTATATTCTAATATTGGTCGAACTAAAGAAGTGTATGCCAAATTTCGCGACTTTCCATTGCTGCGTTTTAAAATCCTCATTACGAAATGCAACGCTTTCCACGCCTTCCCAGTGATAGAGTTTACATGTTCCCCCCACTCCAATCTTTGATTTAGCATTACCCCTAAATATCTGGTGCTATTTACTCTCAGTATTTTCTTATTGTTTAATTTATATATTACGTTTTCTACTATTCTTGCCCTTGAAAATATAATTGTTTTACATTTGTTTGGATTTATCTCCATTTTATTATATTTTGCCCAGAGTTGAATTTTGTTTAAATCTTCTTGCAAATCTATTGTGTCACATTTACCGCTAATATTTCTATAGATTATACAATCGTCTGCAAATAGGCAAATCGGAGATGTTATCCCTTCCCGTAAATCATTTATATATGCTAAGAAAAGCAACGGCCCGATCACGCTTCCTTGGGGCACACCAGAAGTTACATTTGTAGGAGACGATAGTTTATTTCCCACCCGCACCCTTTGGGTTCGTTCGTTCAAGAATTCCCGAATCCAAGTTATCACTCTGTTGTCTATTTGCAGATTACAAAGTTTTTCTATTAGTCGTCCATGAGGTACAAGGTCAAACGCTTTAGAAAAATCAATTATTATTGCATGTACTTTTCCACCCGCGTCAAGTGTATCGGCTACATCCTGACAAACAGCTACTAGTTGACTCTCACCAGAATGTCCGTTCCGGAAACCATGTTGGCCTTCGAAGAGCCAATGCGTTTTATCCCATTCGCGTCTTAAATATTGTGCTATAAGATGCTCAACTTGTTTGCTTACTACTGATGTCAAACTAACTGGTCTATAGTTTGCCGCATTTGTTCGATCCCCTGCTTTATCAATAGGCACAACTATAGCCTGCTTCCAATCTTGCGGTATACTTCCGTTATTTACTGTTACTTCGAATAGCCGCAGTATGTATGGAACGATTGCCTCCCCCCAATCTTAAGAAAGTCGCCCGAAATGCCATCTGGCCCGATTGATTTATGTTTTCCTAATTTAGCTAACCGTCTTCTAATGTCACTTGGCTTCACTGTCATAGGGGGCCCTTCCGTTCTTTTAATACAGGCATTGCTCTTTACTCGAAAAATTGAAGCGAAATGTTGATTAAACACTTCGGCTTTTGACAATGAATCGGCCATTAGTATATTTCCATTCTTGATTTCTGGAATGATTTTTGCGTTTCCCCTGCGCCTTCTCACAAATTTAAAAAATTGCTGCCAACTATTCCTGTCAGACGAGAGAATACTTTTTAAGAAATGTTCTTCCGCGGTAATCTTTTCTTATAGAAGATTTTTTGACAAAATTCGGAATTTATTTGCGTGATAACCACTATTTTTTCGTGAACTATATGCTCTCCTGACCTGTTTCTTTAGCCGTTTTACTGTTTTATTGTAGTATTCCGGGTCAGGGTTTTCAGTTAGCATTTTACGGGGTATAAATTTATATGTTGCTTCCATAACAATTTTTTTAAAATTTTGCCATATTTCTTCTGCCGAGCTTCCAGATTGGGACCACAGCGAATATTTTTCGTTTAAGAATTTTTGCAGCCTCGGAATGTCTCCTTTGTAATATTGGTAAAAGTGTCTCATTTCATCCGTGTGAAACTTGGCACGTATTCCTTCTACTTTAAGTAATACGCAGTTATGGTCACTTACACCTGGAAAAACCTCGCATTCTAGTACAGCTTCTTCTGGCTTTACAAGAAATACGTCCAAAACCGCCCCTTCTCTGGTTGGGGTTTTTACTGTTTGAACAAGGCCACCTTCCCAAACCACGTCATTAACAATAGCCTGCGATTCCCCAACCCTCACGTCACCCCCCCCCCAGTTAACTCGCGGAAGATTTAGGTCTCCCCCTACAATTACCTGCTCACTGGCCATGTCACTCTTAAAAATTCGTTTTGCAAGTGATTTTAGTGATCCTAAGTGATCACCTGGTGGCCTATATATTCCTATTACCTGCCATTTATTTTTACTATAGTTTCCTGAAATTTCTACTTATAAGATTTCATATTCCTCATCCCTCCATAATTCGACAGCATTGTATATATTCTTGACACAAATAAATATCCCACCTCCTCTGCCATTCCTATCTCTTCTTATTGTCGTGAGGTTATTCCCTAATACTTCAGCGTTTGTAATATCTGGATGAAGCCATGATTCGGTACCTATTACTACGTCTGGATCATAAGCATCTATTAAGTTTGAGAATTCTAATTTTTTGTTTAAGATACTTTGACAATTTACCTGCAAAATCACTAGAGACTCACCTTTACTATTAGGTTTTTCGTCGGCGTTCCCACCGTTCCATTGTCAGTTGCCACCGGCCTCATCCCGTCCGCCATCTTAGATACACAGGAGAAACATTGTAACTTACAATACTTAAGTTGTAATTAAGGGACACATTGACTTATTATAGACATTGATAACACAACGGAATTTCTTTACTTTATCTACAATAAATACAGTAAGTATTGTATCCCATTGTCGTTATTGAATTGTCAGAAGATATACGTGTTCATAATTACGCGGGGTAAAACCACAGCAATTTAGAGAAAAATGTGATGTGTAACATTCTCATAACTCGCTGTCCTTCAACAAACATCTTACAAAAGATTACTTAGTTCCTTATAAGTAAACGGGAACTAAAGGAATGCGCTTTGCTAAAGTGATTGCCAAATGGTTTAAAAGCTATCGTTCTGCAAGTGTCATTGAAACTGGCTTCTTTGTTTGGCCAGAAGGCTGAGAAAAGTTTAAGTATTTTAACATTGAAACCAATAACCAGGAATATCTTGAAAACAATTAACTCTACAACAAAAATGCATTATGCATAGTAGAACAAAAGATAAACGGACACTCCATGTCTGAGAAAAGTATAAGTATTTTAACATTGAAGCCAATAACAAGTAATATCTTGAAAACGGTTAACTCTACAACAAAAATGCATGGCATAAATTGTGTGTTACAACGAGGTCTCCATTTCTTGTGTAGTAAGTGTAGTAAGTTTTTGTTTACCTCTTACGGTTAAGTAGTTAAGCAAAATTCGGTAACTTTATCCAGAGTAAAATGCTCTTCAGAGTCTATTCCCAGAAAATTCAAGAATTTTACTTTCGATGTAAATATCTTTAATACACGGTACTTTAATCAAAGTTACAGCCATTTTTGGGAAAGTCAACATTTTCAAAAAATGCTCCATGTAAAGGCTAGTTTGTGATGTAGATATTTTGTTGAAAATCTTCGTGTCGTATCCTTGAAAGATACAAAACCTAAATACCAAGTTTGGTACTTACAGTAATTTGTTTTAGACCTATGCTGTGCACAGACACACGCACGGACACACACACAGACACACACACACACACTTACGGACTTTTTTCTAAAAATGCTTTTTGCGGACTCAGTGGACCTCAAAGCATATATTTCCGGTGTACTCTCGATATGGAATTTTTGGGTGGAATACGATACCTTCTTTACCCTTATGTATATTATACATACGGGGCTAGAGAGATTAAAATTCCGATGTGTTCCCCTCACATGATATTCTCTATTTCTCTGTAACAAATTGTTGGTAGAATCAGTATTGTTCTATCTACTTCGCGCTAATCAAGATAAATATTAGCAGAGATAGGTCTTATCACTTGCTTTCCTTTAAGTAGCAGAAAAATAAGGGCGTACAAAACGATAGCTAAATCTTTTAAAAAGCAGTTACTATCCGATTGAAATTCGTTTCTTTGCGTGACCAGGAGTCGTCAAATTCCCGTATGAGAAAAATCATTTTAAAACTAAAACCAATAACAAGGTATTTCTTGGAAATTGTCAACTTTACAACACAAAAACGTAAATTATATAAATGATTATTTTTTTATTTATTTAAATATATTTTGTTCAAATCATGTATTTCCGCTGAAATCTCTCTTATCGAAATTTTGGATGGAATACAATAGTTTTACTAACTTCTAGAAGTGCCAGTACGCCACGTATTGCGGCACTTCGTCTGGCATGAAAAATATAATAATAAAAAACATATACCGTATGACAGGAATCGAACTCATAACTAATACATAACTCAAGAGCTTAGTTAATGAACGCTCAGTGTCGCACTGTCAAGTGATTAGTTCAAGATTTTAATGATTTTTGCGACATTAAATCTTGAGTACGCTAGTAACGAGCAGCTAAAAATCGATATTTCCGTACTCGGGCAGCAGTGTTAAAGACATTCTAAGCCATTTTTACAACCTGTTTTGCTTTAACACAGACTTATCAGTACTTTTTCCCCCACGTTTAATAATATGTAGCTGCGTCATATTTATCCTGGGTCCATGCATCGCCGATCTCAAATTACTTATATCAGTCACTTGAACAAACTCGCAAGTTATTTCGGCGTAGTTCATTAACATCCTCTGTGTGTGTGTGTGTGTGTGTGTGTGTGTGTGAGTGTGTGGGTGTATATATATATGTACAAATAGCCTAAATAAAAACTATTTCAATCGACTGCCTCCAATCATTATACACCTAACAGTCTTTTGTCTTCACTCACTGTATGAGAATGGGAATATGGAATAAAGAAAAGTGCTTTATGAATCAGTTTCCTCCATTACAAAATTTCGTCAGTGTTTGACTTTGTCTACAAAAATCACATGCTATCTGTCACATTTGCACACTCATTCAGGTCCTGGCATGTGCTTTTTTTTCTGATTTCTTTTTTATATTTTATTTTTTATGTCCTTTAACCTGGTTTATCATACGGACAATGAAAAAAATTGGTGAAAGATCTTGGAGTCCATGGAGCTTAAACGCAATCGATATTCGTCTTCTTAGCATAAGCGAAAATGCCCCAAAAAGAAAACTTTCCCGAAAACCTCAACCTATGCGAGATTCAAACTCGGGACCTCTTTAAGGTGGTATTCTGTTTAGTGGCATAACAGACGGTGGAAACCGCCAACATCACGGGCGATATTACGAGAATAACTAATGCAATAGCGTGTGATGATTTCCAAGAATCAAGCTTTTTGAGAATTTGGGTGTACGTATATTTTCTTTCTTCATCTAAGCATCTTTTTTCAAGTCGAGGACATTTGCGATTATTTCTCTGACCTGATTATGCAATACCTTGTCACTTAAGGGGATCAAAATGGGATTTCATGTTTTAATTTCATAGGGATATTTGGAATAACTTTCAAACAGGTATGCTAATTGTAAATAGCTTAAAAATACTCTTGAAAATAATCCCTCGTGGTAGTTTGTTTAGAACATTTTGGTGCACTCACTTGGTAAAACATCAATAGGTTTGTAAATATATATATAATTTACACCCTATACATTTTTTCTTGCAGTTTATCGTTTTCGAGATACTCCTTGTTATTAGTTTCAGTTGTAAAGTACTTATACTTTTCTCAGACAGAAGGTGTCGTTTTTCTTTTGTTTTAGCCCTAGCCAAGCAAAGAAGCGATTTACAACGACAATCGCACAACGATAGCTTTTAAAACAGTTGACTACCACTTTAGTCCCCTACTACTTATAAGGAACTAAGTAATAAGAGCATTTTGCTAATGTTTATCTCGATTAGCAGTGTGTTGAAAGAAGAATAATCTTTTGTAAGAAGTTTGTTTGAAGAGCAGTTAGTGAAGTTCATGAGAGTGTAACACATGAGAATTTGTTTTTAAATGTTATGTTTGAAAGCAAAATCTTATGAAGTAAGATTATTTATAAAATATACGCCATTTTCTCAGAAACTAATTGACAATAAGGGCAGAAATTTTTAAAACACATTCGCATCTATTTAGGCTTTATTTTAACGAACAATGGATTAGTCTTTGTTGTTTTTTTTAGTTTAAAAATTCATCGTTTTAAATAAAGTTTTAAACATGTATTAAACCAATTATACATTTGCTTCTAATCAACAAAAGTATTCTATTTTTCATCAAACGACAGTAAAGGTATTGCTGAATATACCTTGAAACATTTAGCTAATTATCTTAAACAGTTGCAGAGATAAAGGTTCAAACTTATCTTTGAAAACGTAGCGGTCTTGTTTATTGATGCCATAAAAATGAAATAAATAGTATTTACTACCCACTTTGAAAATGCAAACAGATGCGGAACACTTTCGATGCCGCCGTGTTAATAGATTCCGAGTAAGGTAGGCTCGGCGGCTGGGTTGGCAGTCAGAAATGTTGCGCCCGTTGTAAAACCTTTCGCTATGTGATTGTCACTGAAATTCGGTTTTTTTCTGATTCCAGGGGTAAAATTAAAGAGAAATGAAACACGCGAGTGCTTCCTGTATGAGAAACGTTTTAATTACTTTGAAATTGACACCAATAACAGGGAATGTCCCAGAAATAATTAGCTCTACATAAAGATAAAACCTTGCATAACACACAAATGGCGTGTTTTAATGAGATCTACATTTTTTGTGTAGTAAGACTTTGTCTATCTCTTATGGTTTACCAGCTATGCAAAAGTCATTCAGAATGCTGAGTTTTTGAGAGGCTATTCCCTAGAGATTCGGGGTATACATTATATTTTTCATCCAAAAATTTTTAATATACAGCATTTCAACCAAAATCATAACAGACAACTTTTAGAAATTTTACTGAAAATCTTCGTTTCACATCCTTGGGAGATACTAAACTTAAATCCACGTTTGGCACTTAAAGGTCTTTTCGTTTATGGGTCAATATACGCAAAAACGCACTGACCCTTTTCTAAAAATGTTTTTATTCAACGAGCTCAAAACATGTATTTTCGGTAAAATCTCGGTATCTATTTTTTGGGTGGAATACAATACTTCGTCTAATATGTATATTGTACATAGGTACGTGCTAGCGAAAATAAAATGGCTTGAGAAACAATGCTTTTTTTAGATAATTAACTTTTTTTCTTAATTGTCAATTGAATTGTTTATTCCAAAAGTGTGTTTTCCAAAATTACTGAATGTGGGGAGAGAAAATAAGTCATAATTTTCCTATACCGGAACGAGTAAAACTCTCACGGATGCTACTGAGGCATCACATGTAGTATATAAGACCTGGCTGGGAGCAGGTTGAGCGGGGAGGTCCGAAGCTACAGGGTAACACAACGACTCCGGCCATAAGCAACAGCTTCAACGCATCATATACCGGGCCACGGTAAATGGTGGCACCAACCCATGTAGCGACCATGACTTCCCTTTTGTTTCTTATGCTGATTTCTGGCGGTTTCATACTTTTGTTGCGTGGTTGTAATTGAAATTTTTATTAAGCCTTAAATCATACGGACAATGCCATCGTATCACACAAAAAAAATGGAATGTGTTATATTCACATGACGTTTTCTAGCTGCTCTACACACGAACTTCTTTCAAAAGAATATTCTTCTTTCTACACAATACTTATTGAGATAAACGTTAGCAGAATGTTCTTTGTGCTTAGTTCCTTATAAGTAGAACGGAACTTAAGGAATGCGCCTTGCTAGGCAGTAGTCAAATGTTTTAAAATATGTCGTTATGCGATTGTCATTGCAAATCGCTTCTTTGCATGCCCAGGAGTACTAAAAAAGAAAAATGGACACTTATTGTCAGAGAAACCTAGTGTATGCCCTTATTACCTTTCTGCTTACAAGAAGGCAAATCCACTAATATTTATATCTATTAGCATGAAGTAGATAGACGCTTCAGCTTTTTAACAGTAATATCTTACAGAGATGTAGAGAAAGTCATGTGAATGGAACACATTAGAATTTTTTAAACCTGTCCTTCCTCTGCCAGATGTATAATGTTAAATCACAAATATATGCATTTTGCTGTAAATACATTTACTGTTTAAAAGAAATATACTTACAAAGTTCACGTTCTGATTTGTTTAGGAGAATCCCTATAACTTTTTTTTTTTTTGTGAAAATTAAAACATTTGTTAAGTGACTATAGTTACCCCAAAATATCAAAGCATAATGAAGCACCGACTGACAAAATGCAATATAGGCATTTATTAGATAAACAGGAGGAACATTGTAAATTACAGCACTTAAGTTGTAATGGAGGGACACACTTACTTATATAGACATTTCATTCATTGGTAATACGGCGCCATCCCTTTACATTATTTACAACAGAAAGAGTAAGTATTGTATCCCACTGTCGTCTTGAGTGTAACCATAGCATTTTAGGAAAAAATCTGATGTGTTACACTCACGTGACTTTCTCTAGCTGCTGTACAACCAGACTTCTTACAAAAGATTATTTTTCTTTCTACACAATGCTAATCGAGATAAACATTAGGAGAATGTTCTTATTACTTAGTTCCTTATAAGTAGATGGCAACTTAAAGGAATTCGTTATGCTAAGTAATAGTCAAATGTCTTAAATGGTGTCGGTATGCGATTGTCGTTGCAAATCGCGTGTTTGCTTGGCCAGGAGTAGAAAACAAAAGAAAAGCGGACACTTCCTATCTGATAAAAGTATAAGTGCTTTCCAACTGAAAATAATAACAAGCAATATCTCGAAAACGGTAAACGGTATATCGGATATAAATGCGTATTTTAGAGATCTATTTTTTTATAAAACAAATCGTTGCCTATCTCTTACAGTTTAAAAATTATGCAAAATTTAGATAAATTTATCCAGAATAAATAGGCATTCAGAAGCTATTCCCAGAAAATTCAAGATATACATTTTATTTGCGATAGAAATGGCTTTAATATGTGGTATTACAATCAAAATCATTAAAGCCATTTTTAAGAAAAACATTTTCAAAATTTTTTCCTTGTAGAGAGTAGTTAGGGGTGGGCGGATTTTCTTGAAAATCTTCGTGTCGCATTCTTGGAAGATATCAAACTTAAAAACCAATTTTGTCATTTAACCGTCTTTTCGTTTTTGAGTTATGCTGTCCACAGGTGCGCGCGCACACACACACACAAACACGGACACACACGCACACACACACACACACACAGACCCCCACACGAGCCTTTTTCTGAAAACCCGTTTTTGGGAATCATAGGTTCTGAAACATGTATTTCCGGTAAAATTTCGGTGGAATACAATACCTGCTCTATCCACTAAGTGCGTTGTACATCTGCGGCTAAAGAAAGTAAAAAACTTAATTAGAAAGAAACATTATTTTGTCACATTTACATAATCATCAATGACAAAAAGTATTTAAAGGTAACAAAATATAGAGCCATTCTTTTACTTGCTCTAGCCCGCATGTACAATGTATATAGTGGATAGTGAAGCTATCTATTGTATTCCACACAAAAATTCGATGTCGAGATTTCATCGGAAATATATGTTTTGGGGTCCCCTGAGTCCAAATAGAAAACATTTTTGTTGTGCACGCGCGCACGTTTATGTCTATGAACAACATAGAGAAAACGACAAGGCCATTAAATACCAAACTTGATAATTAGGTTTAGTATCTTACAAGGAATGGGCACGAAGATTTTCAAGAAAACCCCCACCACAAACTAGACTTGACACGGAAAAATAATCGAATATTTTTATTTTCTCAAAAATGGCTGTAACCATTTTGATTAAAATACCATATGTTAAAGATATATACGTCCCAAATAAAATGTACAGCTTGAATTTTCTCAGAATCGTCTCTGAGGCCCTCTTTATTCTGAATGGATTTTGCTGGATTTTGCATAACTAGTAA
This sequence comes from Hymenopus coronatus, assembly GCA_030762935.1. NCBI lineage: Eukaryota > Metazoa > Arthropoda > Insecta > Mantodea > Hymenopodidae > Hymenopus > Hymenopus coronatus. The sequence goes on from CM060900.1 coordinate 512,325,041, forward strand.
ATCGTAAGAGACAGACAATAACTTACTACACAACAAATTTAAATCCCGTCAAAACACACAACTTGTGTCCTTTAATATTTTGTGTGGAGTTAACCGTTTCCGAGATATTCCTTTTCAATGATTTCAGTTGTAAAGTACTTATACTTTTCTCAGACAAGGAGTGTCCGTATTTCTTTTGTTCTACTCCTGGCCAAGCAAAGAAGTGACAGTCGCATAAGGACAGCTTTTAAAACATTTGCTTTCACTTTAGCCAAGTGCGTTCCCTTAATTCCCTTTTACTTATAACGAACTAAGTAATAAGTACATTCTGCTAAGGTTTATGGCGATTAGCATTGTGTAGAACGAAAAATAATGTTTTGTAAGGAGTTTGATTGAAGAGCAGCTAGAGAAAATCACGTGAGTGTAAGGCAGCTTTTTTAAATAGGAGTGATATTTTAGAGGTATTTTATTACATAGCTTTAGGTCCATTATTATCTAACTTGACGCCGTTTTATTTAATCTGAAGTTTTAATCTTAATCTGACGTCATGTGTGTGGAACAACACAGATTTTTTTTTAAACTGCCTTTCGTTTGCCAGTTATTTAATCTTAAATCATTAAAATATAAGTTTATCGCTGTTAGTACATTTAATGTTTTGAAAAGTGGCTTACAATGCTCACGTTCAGGTTCATTTAACAAAATTTTATAGCCGTTTTTTTGTAAAATTTGTAAAATTTTGTAAAATTAAAGCATATGTTACGTGACTATAGTTACCCCAAAATGTCAAAGAATAACGAAGTACTGACTGAAAAAACGCAATATAGGTACTTCTTAGATACATAGGAGCAGAATTGTAGCTTACAACATTTAAATTGTAATCGAGGGACACATTTACTTATTATAGACATTGATAACACAGCGGAATCTCTTTATTTTATCTATAATAAATACAGTAAGTATTGTATACCACTGTCGTCATTTAATTGTCAGTAGATATACGTGTTCTTAATTCCGCCCGCTAAAACCACAGCATTTTAGAGAAAAATCTCACATAACTTTCACTAGCTGTCCCTCAAACAAACATCTTGCAAAAGATTATTCTTCTTTCCACACAATGCTAATCGGGATAACCATTAGCAGTGTGTTCTTGTTACTTAGATCCTTATAAGTAAAAGGGAAATAAAGGAATGCGCTATGCCAAAGTAATAGTCAAATGTTTTAAAAGCTATCGTTAAGCAACTGTCATTGAAATCGACTTCTTTGTTTGGCCAGGAGTAGAACAAAAGATAAACGGACACTTCATGTCTGAGAAATGTATAAGTATTTTAATATTGAAACCAATATCAGGGAATATCTTGAAAACGGTTAATTCTACAACAAAAATGCATGACATAAAGTGTGTGTTATAACGAGGTCTACATTGCTTGTGTAGTAAGTTTTTGTTTATGTCTTACGGCTTAGTAGTTAAGCAAAATTCGGCAAACTTTGTCCAGAATAAAGTGCTCTTGAGAGGCTACTCCCACAAAATTCAAGATATACATTTTATTTAGGATGTAAATATCTTTAATACACGGTATTTTAATCAAAAGTGATAGACCCATTTTTGGGAAAATCAACAATTTCGAAAAGTGCTCCATGTAAAGGGTAGTTTGGGTGGAGATATTTTGTTGAAAAGCTTTGTGTCGTATCCTTGAAAGATTGAAAACCTAAATGCCAAGTTTGGTATTTAACGGTCATTCGTTTTAGTGCTGTGCACAGACACCCGCACGGACACACTCACTCTTACGGACCTTTATCTAAAAATGCTTTTTCCAGACTCAGGGGACCTCAAAGCATGTACTTCCGGTGAACTCTCAATAGCGAATTTTTGGGTGAAATACGATACCCTGTTTGCCCCTATGTGCATTATACATACGGGGCTGGAGAGATTAAAAATGTGATGCGTTCCGCTCACATGATATTCTCTACTTCTCGATAACAAATTATTGGTAGAAACAGTATTGTTCTATCTACTTCAAGACACTATTAGCAGAAATAGGTCTTCTTCCTTGCTTTCCTTTAAGTAGGAGAAACATGAGGAAATACATCAGACTAAAACGATGGTTAAATCTTTTAAAAAGCTGTTCCTATCTGAATGAAATTCGTTTCTTTGCATGACCAGGAGTTGTCAAGTTAACGTATGAGAAAAATGATTTCAAAACTGAAACCAATAACAAGAATATCTTGGAAATTGTAAACTTTACAGAAAAAAAAAAAAAAAAAGGAAATTCTATAAATTGTGTGTTTTAACGGGATATACATTTTTTGTACACTAATTATTGTCCATCTCTTAGAATTTACCAGCTTTGCAAAAGATATCCAGAGAGAACAGATTTTCAAAGGCTATATGTATATATAGAACAAGGAAAGTGAAAATATGCATTTTATTTAATGTAAATATCTTTAATATAGGTTATTTTAATCAAAATCTTTATAGTCATCTTTGAGAAAAACAAAACTTTCGAAACTTTTTCCATGCAAAGGATGGTCTGGGACCACCAGATGAAGGATTTACCTCAGAATATTTATGTAGCATCCCTGGAAAAGATTAAACCTAATTACCAAGTTTGGTATTTCCGTTTTTGAGTGATCGTATTCTCGGACACATGGAGCTTGTTCTAAAAATGCTTTTTTGGATACGAGTATTTCCGGCGATATCTAGGTATGGACATTTTGGGAGGAATACAATACTACAATACTCTATCTGTGTACTGTGTTATAATTACAGAAAGTGAAACGATAAGCGCATGCATATTAGAGTACGAAAACCATAATTCGAAAGTGTTTCTAGATAGTAGTTCGTGTATTCGTGTGTGTGTGTGTGTGTGCGCGCACACTGTTTTGTGAACAGCATAACCCAAAAACGAAAATTTGGTGAAATACCAAACTTGATATTGAAGTTCACCATATTCTGAATGCGACACGAAGATTTTCATAAGTAATACCACGAGTGTTTCCATCTTGTCGATACTTCCTAACTAGAGTGAAGCGACGGGAGTGAATTTTCTTAAGAGATGAAAACACGAGTTATATGTGATAGGACTATTTCGCGAAATAGACTATTAATAATTCAGAATATATAGGAAGGGAGATTTTATCAGGTTCTAATGTTAATATTTACATTAGTACTCAAATGATAGACCACGCATTCGAATATGTTTATTTACCGAATGTTTTTTCTTCTTTCCTTTTTACTGCCTCCTGAATTATGATATGGCCGGCCGTATGTACTCCCAATGTACGAATATCGATAGCCGGAATAGAAATAGAAAACAATTATTTTATTTCAGCTTTTAATAAATAATACAAGGAAATGAAAAGAAATGTCATTTAATTTGAGGTTATTGCACTCATCTCATACATAAGAAATGCAAATAAGGATTATTTTCACTCATTTTTTGAACTAAAGACATTATGAACTAGATAAAGTTTTAAATACACATTGTAAATGAATTAATTGAAAGTACAAGTGTGGAACTGACAGTTATTAAAAGTGAAGTTTGGCTGACTGAATTATCACCTTTTTGTCAATAACCAAGACAGGCATTAAATAAACAAACGTCAGGTGCGGCAAGATTTCAAAGAAATGAGCATCGGCTGCAATAAGATTTTTCTACAATATCGCCTCAGTCACATGACCGCGATTGTTTTAAATGCCCTTTAATAGTTGAGCTAAATTGTTAAGAACGTGGTCCTTCCCCAAACTACGCTTTACGTGGAAAAATAGTGATTCTCTCAAACATGGGTCTGAGGTTTTTGATTAAAATAGCATATTTAAGACATTCTATGACAAATATAGGGAAAAGCTTGAATTTTCTAAAGTTAACTTCGTTCTGGATAATTGTTGTGAAGCTTGTAAACTTATAACAGGAAAAATGTAAGTCTCGTTAAGGCACACAGTTTATGTCAAATATGTTTTTTGTGGGGAGGAGTTAACCATTTGAAGATTTCCTTATTGTTGGTTTAAATTTTCCACTACCTGCTGAGAAAGTGGGTTATGTGGAAGGCAAGTGAAATGGATGATAGGGAAGGGATGATGGGGAAATTGGTGGGATGAGTGGCGGGGGACCCCGGAAGACCTGGAGAAAATCCATTCAGACGCCACAAATCCCACATGTGGGCACTTAGGATCGAACTGGAGTCTCCTAGGTGGGAGGCGAGCGGTCTAACCAATCAGCCACGACGCCGAATACGCTACAAATTACGGTGCGTAATACCAGCACGCATACGTGATGAGGCGTAATTAACGCATGAGACAGTACGTTTCACATAATACATGTAATTTCGTAATGAGAACAATAATAATAAAAATAATGTTATTCGTAATAACGTTAAACATGAGCAGAAACAACACTACTCCGCAAGACAAGGTTTGGAACTATGGAAATGTGTACTGGTAAGTGTTTCTCCACCATTTCCTGACAAAAGGCTAGGGCCCGTCTGGGTAGTGTGGTGGTACCACAGGTCGTGAGCTCCAATCTCGTTTGTGGTGAGTTACAAAAGATTTTTTCGGAGTTTTCCCTTATACTGAGAAGGCAAATGTCGATTAGCTTGAAGCTCCATGGACCCGAGATCATTTGAGTATCATTTCACCATTTTCATTCATCGTCCAATATGACCAACCACGCTAAAGAACGTTAAGGTACATAACAAACAAATAAAAAGAAAGAAAAACAAACGGGGGTAGGATATTAACTCCGGTCCACCACCCTGGGGTAGACAGGTAATGTATCGTTCACTTATTGTAAGGGACAGGAGATCAATGATAATACGCGTCTAAGCAGTGGGTTTTATTAACGAGAAAACACGAAACTACCAATGGGAGAATATATAACTATCACGTGGTAAAGCTAGAAAACCGCAGATGGTTGGGGCCAGTAGTGGTTGAAATTATGAAAAACACTTACAGTCGAAAAGTTCACCAGTTCCCTTCAGTCGGCCGGTGCGTCATAGTCTGATGCGTAGCGATGATGTCAATATCTCAAAGGACGAAATATTAAGTCGAGTCAATCAAATTACATAAGGAAATATTATTTCTAAATGACGCAACAAATTACGGTATGTAATATCAGCGTGTGAGTGTGTGTGTGTTTGTGTGTGTGTGTGTGTGTGTGTGTGTGTGAGAGAGAGATATAGAGAGAGAGATAACGCGTGATTACCAAAAAAAAAAAAAAAAAAAATGAAAGAAAAAGAATGAAAAAAGTTGACGGGAAAATAAAGGTTAAGAACAGAAAACAAAATCAATCAGTCGCCTTTGATACCACCACTGAGATCCATGTTACCCTGGGCTATACCCACGAGCCCAAACCCACACAAAATCCCACATTACCGAAATGGCGTATGTCACCCGAACCGCACGAAAAGGTGACGGGAATATAAAGGATTTAAAGTGAAGCCAACCTCGCTGTGTATAACGTCCTTGTGTTTTATGCAGTCAGAGACATCCAGAGTACAAGCGGATACCCGCCCCATCTGAAGCTGCATTGTGAAATGTTCGTTAACCTGGCAACAGGTATGACATCATCAACGGAAAGAATGGGTTGCTTCATCTGTCATTGGTTATGCAGCTTCAGGAGTAACAAATCAGGAGTTGTATGATTATCGGCTACATTTGTTGCAGAGCTCGAACCGATTCTGTTTTCTGCCAGGATCGGATTTACCATTCAGTTCAAACGGAATCCCGGTTTACATGTCGCACTGAGTGCAGAAAATGACAAATCGATTGCAATGTAAACGTGAAGTCTCCATTTGTCAGTAAATGTTGAAGGAGTGACTTTTTATCTTTTCTAGCACGAATGTACAATGTTCACAGAAGGTAGAGAAGGTACTGTATTCTACCAAAATGTTAATACAAAACTTTCTCCTGAAATGTATGTTTTGATGACTCCACATTAAAGAAAAGGACATTTTTAGAAACAAAAAAAATCGGAGTTTGTGTTTGTTTGTTTATTTGTTTGGCTGAGAACAACACAATTCAAAACAGAAAAGTCGGATACTTACCAAATATTAATATCCGAGTATTATCTTCAAGGTCCGACATGATCGTGTCATTCTGAATGATCCTCCAAAACCAAACTTTTATATGAAAGAATTATCGAAAATGTTAATTTTCTAAAATGTATCTCAAACGATTTTGACTAAAATGCCTTATATTATAGATATTTAGTTGACAAGTTAATTTTACCAGGTGGACCAACCACATTTGCAGATAATCCTTGTGCTATAAAAGAGCTGCAGCGATGATATATGCAAAAGACCGAAAACGTTGTTAACTGTTTTCCACTTCAGTTATGGAACCTCTACTTTTAGAGAATGAATTCACCTACCAGTATCCATCAATAGCTAGTCTTGTAATTGTGTATACCCTGTTCTTATTCAACAGTAGAGACTAGATCCACTGTAGGATAAACAAAAACATTAAGCACCGTAACAAAAGCCATGCATGAGAGTACACAGTGTTTCGCTATTATTATTATTATTGTTGTTGTTATTAGTGTTATTATTACCATTCTTATTAATGTTATTAATAGTATATGGTTTGCAGAATGAATCAAATGGGAAAACTTCCTTTCGAACAGCATACAAACACGATCAGATATAAGACACAAGCTTGCGTAAGATCCAAACAAATATTACCAAGAGCAAATGCTGTTGTTATTGATGTCATTTAGAGTTGAGATTCATGACGTATAAATCATAAATGGCCGCGAATTGTATAGCGCTAACCTGGAAGAAATCGAAAAAATTGAAACAATGTTTCTGTTCCAACGAATGAAGCATTGGAGGAATTCTAAAAAATGCTTCAGAATAAAATCTCGGGTTCTTGAAATTGTTGACATCTCTTACGAAGCATAATTTACAAACAAAGAAACAGATAAAATGGACTTTTTGGAAAAAGGAGGTTTAGAAAACCTGATAAACGAAACATAAATGACTTCATATTTCTTAGCAGAGTACTTAGAGAACAAATGTTTCAATTATTGAACAAATGGAAACAGAGAGAATTCATCATGCATGCATTAAATAGTTTTAAGGCTAGTACATTGCCAATGAGGGTACTTATAAGCAGCTCCGCCAGGCGTTGTGGGAAAAATCACTAAGATAACTGTAATGTATAAGGTGATAGCACACGACCTTGATAGCTTTTCAAGAGACAAGGACAGATAGGCGTTTCTGACTGCCTCCGTAGTCAGGTGGTCAGCGAGCACTAGGGGGTCCCGGGTTCGATTCCCGGCGGGGAATTTGTTTCTAGCCAGAATTATTCACCCACAGAGTCTGGAAGTTTGTATGTGAGTGTGAATGTGTGTGAATGAGTAAAACAAAATTATTTAAAACCAACGTAAAAGTAACTGCAGACAACGAGTTGTTTCAAGTGGAAAGCCCCTTATATGACCTTAGGTGTTAAAGGGGTGTATATAAATGAAACAATAAAAAAATATAAATAAAAGAAAGTGATGGTACTATCGTTTATTCCGCCAGGTAAGGTAGCTTTGCTGATAGGGTAATAAGTTCAGCACAGAGGATTTTCCACTTAGGCTAATAATATTCCTAATAATTCTCGTGCGAAGTTCATCAAAATTGTATGAACAATTGTCTGAGACAGTGAACCTTTATTTTTGCATTTTTTCGTACTGCCTAAATAGTTTTCACGTGTCTTACTTCTGCACATGATTATTTTTAGAAATTATTTAAAAATTCTTTTTAAAATAGTTAACCAGTATTCCATATTTTAAGACTACATTTGTATGAAATTTAATGTTACTAAATTCACTCTATAGTAAACTAAAAAAAAAAAAACACAGTATCTTTATAATGATTTGGAATATTTTTGCAAATTTTCTTGTAGGTTGGATAAAAAGCAACAACATGGGGTATTTAGCAGAAATCTGGTGTTGATCAAACTTATATTTTTAATAAAGAAACGTGCACAACTTAACTTCAGTAGATTTGAATAATCAAAAATCACCGGAAATATAGCAGTCTTTTATTAGAAACAGTATATAGGACACTGGCGCCAAATGGGCGAATACAAACTTTCATTGTGATTGAATTGAAGAATCAAGCTAGATTTCTCATACTAATTATTGTATACTTATGGCCTTCTCTCATTTAGTTTTAAAGCCTTCAATTTAATTTTAACCATTCCATTCTGTGATGAATTGCGCATTTTGCTGAAAGTACACCAACACTACTGACCGTAACCTCTAAGTATAAATCTTGATGTAAACAAAAGTGTGAAGTAAACAAAGCAACTAATTATTTATGAAGTCCCATAATATAAAGCATGAAAATGAAAGGAAAATAAAAAAAAATTACCTAATTGAAACATTTTGCTTTGCTTTGAACCGAGATTTTTTAGTATTTATTTTGAATTGTTTCCAGTATTATCCCTAAAATCCCCGGATAGTATTATAACCAGTCCTAGTGTGAAGAGGAATGATCTGAATTATATTGGCACAGAAATGAGATTGGTTTCCTCTCAGAACAAAATAATAATTCATGAAAATAAGTTATGCAATGCTTATTGAAATGGTTGCCAAACTGCGATTTTCACACAACAAAATCAAGTGTACGTCTTACAAACGTTATAAAGGGTTTATCCTTGCAATAAAAGAAACATCGAATGTTTCAAATATTTTGGGTTTAAAAATAATACTCTTAACGGCTAACCTGCGACACTTTCGGGCGTATCCAGTTACTTTAACAATACAATTAGGGATAGATTATCTAATTATCTAATTTGAAACAGCTGATCATTGAGATATCGATGGTTCGATGTGGAATGTTTATGATTCGATAGCAGGCTGCGAGAGATAATGGGAAGTGACCTTACTTCTGAAGGAGTTTCCGTGATAAATGTCGGTGACCGTCAGCATCTACCAGCTGAGATTTGTGAATGTGGTTCAAGTGAATTCGCTTCGTTAATAAACACAAATTCGTAGTGGGATGAGTTCGAATTGTATGAAGTAACGCAAATAAGGAGGCAAGGATTTGAACTAGAATTTGAGAAAATATTAGGAAAGAGTACACACGATATTGCTGTAATAAATCCTGGAGTTGTGGAAACAAACGAAGTACCACCGAAAGATTACAATATTAATATGATTATCTACAAGAAATCTAGATATGGAGGAACAGAAAGAAAATAAATTCGCAGGTTATAATGCACAACGGTTTATATCAGTAGCAAGAGACTTCATTTTAAGAAAAATATTTGAGCGCAGAAAATGATATTTTGAGTATTGTGAAAGGTAGAAAACTAACGGAAGCTAATGGATTGTCTCATGAATTAACATTAAAAACCGGCACTGAACACATTGTAACGATCCATAGAGGAAATTTCGAAAAAAAAAATCCAAATTTAACTAGCGACTACTTAACTATGTGTTACTTACGTATACTACACTTATATATAATAGAGCTGGATGCATTTGGGTACTGTACCATACATTCTTGTAAATTTAGAACATTAAGACTTGTAACACCGCCTCAGATCATGTAGCGAGTATTAATGAGATCTGGTTGAATTAAAACTCTCAGAGGGTTGGTTATGAAAAAAAAAAAAAAAAAAGATGTAAATTGATCAATTTAACTTTCCCAAATATATCTCCGTTTAATTCGACACGTGGACCACTGTGTATATGTGTTTTATTTCGCATCTGATATAAGCTTATTTGAAACGCAGGTCAACACGTGTGAAATATTATAGTCAAACAAAATACGTTAATTTCAAAGGCATATATTCAAACAAAAATTTGCTGGAGAAGAATTACTACAGTTGTCATGGTACGTATGCTAGCATCTTCGTTTATATATATATATATATATATATATATATATATATATATATATATATATATGTATATACAGGTCGGAACAGAAATTCTGTCGGGAGGTCCGAGGCTAAGGATGACGTCATGCGCTTGTGTGCTTTATCAAGCGCACCTGCGCGAATTCGTAAAGGTGCAGTGGACTGTCGGAAACTCAGTGTACGCTGGGTGGTCATCACGTAGCGACCGTGACTTCCTTTTGATTTGTTTTTACTTTCTCTACCACGTACTATTTTCATAGCAGTTAGTAAAACTATTGTATTCCATCCAAAGTTTCGATACCAAGATTTCAGCGGAAATACATGATTTGAACATCTTTAATTAAAAAAAGAAGTAGATGTTTAAATAAATAAAAAAATAATAGTTTGCATAAAGAGCAAACCGTAAGAGGTATACAAAATCATACTACTACATAAAAAATTTAGATCTCGTTAAAATACGGTCTGTGTCCAACACACCTTTTTGAGGTGTGAACCATTTCCGAGATACTTCTTGTTATGGCCTTATATGTTTTCAATTTTTTTATCACTTGGGAAGTAGTGGTCAATCATTATTCGTTTTATTCTCTCTTATTTCTAGTCATGTAAAGTATCATAGTTACCAGCTTTTAAAGAATTCAACTGTCACTTTAGCCTACTGTCGCGTATTTCCTCAGCAAGTACAAAAACTAAGTAATCAGACCATTCCTGTTGAAATTTATATCAATAGAATGGAATAGATAAAAAATAACCTTCTGTAAGGATTACTAGTGGCAGAAAATGCAGAGAAGGTATCACATTAGACTTTTACTTCCTCTGATAGTATGTACAATGGACATATTAGGTAGGAAGGTATTGTATTCCAACCAAAACTTCGATACGGAGGTTTCTGATTTACTCTACGTTTATATTTTTTATGTAAATAGGCATTGTTTCATTTAAAAATTTGTTGTTTACTTAAAAAATATACCAAATATTATTAAAATCAGTTTTAGGGCAACCTTAGATTACAATGTGGAACTCAGGAATGGAGTGCTATATAGATTATTACTGTCTCATAGCTCAGAGAGCTGATAAGTCTCAACTTTCTCAGCTTGTGTCAAAGTGCAGCAGGAAGTTTATCTTTCATAATTGCAGTCCATCATAAGCACGGGTAGTGATGCTGAAAACGGGAACGTTAGAAAAACAGCGGCAAATTCAGCAGACGTTTATATTCAAGATGCGTAAAGAAATACTGTCAATGTGCCAACGATTTACAGAATCTCTGTTTAGCAGAATTAGAGACTAGTTATTACAAATGTTACTGGAGAATATTATAGTGAAATTAAACGATAGTAGAAACGCGGAAACCGCTGCCTTCCTCCTAGTTGGTATTTATTATTATCATTATTAATACTAATACTATTATTAATTGTTATCATTGTGGTTATTATTATTGTTATCCGTTATTGTTGCTTATTTTATACTAATTAATATAATTATAATTAATATTATAATTGCTATTATTATTATTAATATTATTATTATTATTATTACTATTATTATTATTATTATTATCATCATCATTATATTGCACTACCAAAGTAAATTAAAACACTAAAGCGTCAGAACGAAAAAAATACAAATACGGAAGCAGGTGAAACTTCATCGTTCTAAGCGCTTCCATTTTTGGAAATTTTTCCTTATGATGGTTTCATATTGACTCTTAGGGGATATTTTTTAAAATATTTTTGTCGACGGTCTTTTCGTCTTTGAGCTATGCTATCCACAGACACACAATCGGACCTTTTCTAAAAACGCTTTTTTTTATTATGATTATTCAAGGAGCTCCAAAATATGTATTTCTGTTGAAATCTCAGTATCGAATTCTTGGGTGCAGTGCAATACTTTCTCTACACACTATGTACACAGTGCGTGTACAGAAAATATAAATGCCTTTTCGGACTCAGAATACCACAAAACATATTTTTCCTGTGTAATATCGACATCAAATTTTTGAGTGGAATACAATACCTTCTATATCCACTATATACATTGTTCAAACGCCGCTAAAGAAAGTAAAAGTCTATTAAAACAATTTTAATATGTAGTCAATACATACATATCCATTAGAGATATAAGTGAAAAACACCAGAACTAGAATAGGCACCACTGTCTACATCCATATGCTTAAATTCAGAACATTGTTAATTATTAGATACCTACCTCATACACTACCTCTATTCTTATTTACATTTATAGGTATATTGTAAAACATCTTTTGAATATAGCAACACTGTAAGCTGTCCCACTTTTATAGCGTCAGCTAATTTTAGATCGAGAAACACGAATTCAATTACACATTTTGTTATATCACTGCAGAACACTCATTCCAAAGAATGCTACTGATGATTTTATCAGCTGTAAAACAACAAGGTAATAAAAACCTGATGTGTTCCATGCTCATGACTTTCTCTAGATGTGACACAAACAACTTCCCTTGCAAAATATTATTCTCTTATCTACGACATGCTAATCAGGGTAAACATTAGCAGACATTGTCTTATTACTTGCTTCCTTGTAAGTAGAAGGGACATAAGGGAATACACTAGGTTATATAAATAGTTAAATCTTTTAAAACTGGTCCTATGTGAAACAACTGAAAGTTGGTTTGATTTGCATGACCTGCAGTAAAACGAGAGATGAAACGAAACGTCACGTCCTGTTTGAGAAAAGTTGAAGTAGTTTAAAGTTGAAACCCAATAATAAGGAATATCTCAGAAACTGCCAGTCCTACATAAAAGAACAAACGTTTATGACATGAATTATGCGCTTTAATGAGATCTACATTTTTTGTGTAGTATTTGTGGTTTATTTCTTACGGTTTAACGGTTTTGGAATATTCTGCAAATCTCATCAATACTAAAGAGGTCTGCATAGGCTATTTTCATAAAATTCAAAACATACAGTTTATTTTGTGATGTAAATATCTTTAATATACGGTATTTGAATCAAAATCGTTAGAGCTATTTTTTGAGAAAATAGAAATTTTTAAACGTTTTTCCATGTAAAGGGTAGGTTTTGGTGGGAAATTTTCTTGAAATTTTCTTTTCACATGCTTAGAAGACCTAACTTAAATATCAAGTTTGAATTTTAACGGTTTTTTCGTTTTTGAGCTATGCTGTCCACACCCGTGTTTTATTTCGGACTCAGGGAGCCTCAAAACATATATTTCCGCTGAATTCTCGACATCGAATTTTAGGGTGGAATACAATACCTTCTCAATCCACTATGTACATTGCACTTACGAGCTTCAGAAGGTAAAAAGAACAACATAATCTCCCAAATGAAAAGGTTGTTCCGCGTCTCTAATAAGTTTTTATAATGCTAGTTAGTATCTTGGAAAGTATAGCAGTTCATACATGTGCACTTTACCGCAGCATTTAGTGCTACTTTTTAATAAATTTATCAACCATTTTGTTTCCTTTGGAATTATCAAAGCAGTGGAGATAGCGTTTGGTGGCAAAGCTATGAAACGTCACAACTTGAACGTGTTAATTCATAAGGAATAATTGCATTATTATTAAAATGTATGTTGTACCTCATGTTCATGTAGGGTCTGGATAACTAAAGCTGGGTATTCTTGGGACACCCAGCACTTCTTATTCATTAAATATAATCTTCGTTACATGACAGCATCATCTTTGCTTTCTCTACGCGTACTACATACATAGTGTATAGAGAAGATATTGCAATGGACCTAAAACGTAGATTCCGGAATTTCAATGCCAATATATGTTTTGGGTCCCCATAATCCAGAAACAGCATTTTTAGAAAAGCATCCGTATGTTAGTCTGTCAGTTTGTGTATGTGTGTGTGTGTGTGTGTGTGTGTGTGTGTGTGTGTGTGTGTGGGCAATGTCGCTCAAAAGCAAAGTTGGTAAAATGCCAAAATTGGTATTTAAATTGAGTACCGTCCAGGATGCGATACGAAGATTTTCAACAAAATCCACTCACCCCTAACTACATTTTACATGGACAAATTTTCGAAAATTTTGATTCTCTCAAAAACGACTGACCATTTTAATTAAATTGTCGTATATTAAATATATTTTACATGTGAATAAAATATAGATATTGAACTTTGTGGGAATATCCCCTGAAGACACCTTTATTCTAGATGGATTTTGCGGGATTTTGCATAGCTGGTACACCTTAAGAAATAGACGAAAACCTATCCAAAAAAAGGCACAGCTCGTTAAAATATACGATGTATGTTATATACTTCTTTTGGTTAGGTTGGTCGTTTTTGAGATATTCCTTGTTATTGGTTTCAGTGTTAATATCATTATACTTTTCTCATACGGGAACTTGTCAACTCAACGCCATAGAAACAAACGAACTACAGTCATATAGCATCCAGCTTTTGAAAGGTTTGACTACCGCTCTAGCCTATGGTACTCCCTTATTTCCCTTCCACTTTCATTGAAGCAAGTAATAAGACCATTTCTGCTGATCTCGTCTCGAATGGCATGAAGTAATGGAAACATAAGCTTTTTAACAGTACTTTGTAACAAGGTGCAGAGAAAATCATGTGAATGGAAGACGTTAGACTTTTTTTTTTACTCCTAGCAAGCAAAGAGAACCGAATTTCATTTGTTTCACAAAGCGACCGTCTTTTAGAAGATCTGGCGATCGCTTTAGCCTGATGTATTCTATAGTTCTCACACACTTACAAAGAAGCATGTAATAAGACGAGTTTTGGTAATGTTTATCTTGCTTAGCATAACCTACATAACAAATTAGTCTGTTGTAAGAAAAGTTTGTTGTGGAAACCTAAAGATAGACATGTGAATGGAACACATAAGATTTTGTAACAGTCGAACCTGAAACCTGTACTTCCGGTGAAACTAATATATCGATTTTTTATAGAGTTTGACGCCCGCTTTTACTACTATGGCACCGTAAGCAACTTCACTGATGATACACGAAATTAAGATAGAGCAACGGTGGATTGTGATGGCGGGAGACACCGGAACACCAGGAGAAAACCACCCTTGCGCCGCTTTGTCCACCACAAATCCCACATGTGCTCGCTTGGGATCGAACTCGTGGCGCCTAAGTGAGAGGCTAGTGGTCTAAACACTCGGCCATCGCGCGGCCTAATTTTTTGGGTGAAATTCAGTATCTCCGCTACCTATGTGCTATGTACAGTTGAAAAAATAAGAACCCTGATGTGTTACAGTCACATGATTTTCACTACCCTTCTTGGACAAACTATCCTATAAAAAGTGTATTCTAACTACTTCAGGTTACACGTGCATAAATGCTTTTACTGTATATTTGCTTGTAAGTATAAAGGGACACGGGAATAAACCAGGCTTTAGGGATAGTCAAACCCTATAATTCATTGCTGGTCGATAAGTAATGGAACTGAAATTCCCTTCCCTTTGGTTGATAGGAGCCAGAAAACTGAATAAATACATTAAATTTGAGTAACATATAAAAAGTTAGTGGAAAACTTAAACCAACAATAAGGAAATCTCCAAATGGTTAATTCCTCCCCACAAAAAACATATTTGACATAAACTGTGTGTCTTAACGAGACTTACATTTTTCCTGTTATAAGTTTACAAGCTTCACAACAATTATCTAGAACGAAGTTAACTTTAGAAAATTCAAGCTTTTCCCTATATTTGTCATAGAATGTCTTAAATACGCTATTTTAATCAAAAGCCTCACACCCATGTTTGAGAGAATCGCTATTTTTCCACGTAAAGCGTAGTTTGGGGAAGGACCACGTTCTTAACAACTTAGCTCACTATTAAAGGGCATTTCAAACAATCGCGGTCATGTGACTGAGGCGATATTGTAGAAAAATCTTATTGCAGCCAATGCTTGCCGCACCTGACGTTCGTTTATTTAATGCCTGTCTTGGTTATTGACAAAAAGGTGATAATTCAGTCAGCCAAACTTCAATTTTAATAACTGTCAGTTCCACACTTGTACTTTCAATTAATTCATTTACAATGTGTATTTAAAACTTTATCTAGTTCATAATGTCTTTAGTTCAAAAATTGAGTGAAAATAATCCTTATTTGCATTTCTTATGTATGAGATGAGTGCAATAACCTCAAATAAAATGACATTTCTTTTCATTTCCTTGTATTATTTATTAAAAGCTGAAATAAAATAATTGTTTTCTATTCCTATTCCGGCTATCGATATTCGTACATTGGGAGTACATACGGCCGGCCATATCATGATTCAGGAGGCAGTAAAAAGGAAAGAAGAAAAAACATTCGGTAAATAAACATATTCGAATGCGTCGTCTATTATTTGAGTACTAATGTAAATATTAAAATCAGAACCTGATAAAATCTCCCTTCCTATATATTCTGAATTATTAATAGTCTATTTCGCGGAATAGTCCTATCACATATAACTCGTGTTTTCATCTCTTACGAAAATTCACTCCCGTCGCTTCACTCTGGTCAGGAAGTATCGACAAGATGGAAACACTCGTGGTATTACTTATGAAAATCTTCGTGTCGCATTCAGAATATGGTGAACTTCAATATCAAGTTTGGTATTTCACCAAATTTTCGTTTTTGGGTTATGCTGTTCACAAAACAGTGTGCGCGCACACACACACACACACACGAATACACGAACTACTATCTAGAAACACTTTCGAATTATGGTTTTCGTACTCTAATATGCATGCGCTTATCGTTTCACTTTCTGTAATTATAACATAGTACACAGATAGAGAAGGTATTGTATTCCTCCCAAAATGTCCATACCTAGATAGCGCCGGAAATACTCGTATCCAAAGAAGCATTTTTAGAACAAGTTCCATGTGTCCGAGAATTCGATCACTCAAAAACGGAAATACCAAACTTGGTAATTAGGTTTAATCTTTTCCAGGGATGCTACATAAATATTCTGAGGTAAATCCTCATCTGGTGGTCCCAGAACATCCTTTGCATGGAAAAAGTTTCGAAAGTTTTGTTTTTCTCAAAGATGACTATAAAGATTTTGAATAAAATAACCTATATTAAAGATATTTACATTAAATAAAATGCATATTTTCACTTTCCTTGCTCTATATATACATATAGCCTTTGAAAATCTGTTCTCTCTGGATATCTTTTGCAAAGCTGGTAAATTCTAAGAGATGGACAATAACTTAGTGTACAAAAAATGTATATCCCGTTAAAACACACAATTTATAGAATTTCCTTTTTTTTTTTTTTGGTTATTTTTTGTAAAGTTTACAATTTCCAAGATATTCCTTGTTATTGGTTTCAGTTTTAAAATCATTTTTCTCATACGTTAACTTGACAACTCCTGGTCATGCAAAGAAACGAATTTCATTCAGATAGGAACAGCTTTTTAAAAGATTTAACCATCGTTTTAGTCTGATGTATTCCCTCATGTTTCTTCTACTTAAAGGAAAGCAAGGAAGAAGACCTATTTCTGCTAATATTTGTCCTGAAGTAGATAGAACAATACTGTTTCTACCAATAATTTGTTATAGAGAAGTAGAGAATGTCATGTGAGCAGAACGCATCACATTTTTAATCTCTCCAGCCCCGTATGTATAATGCACATAGGGGCAAAGAAGGTATCGTATTTCACCCAAAAATTCGCTATTGAGAGTTCACCGGAAGTGCATGCTTTGAGGTCCCCTGAGTCCGGAAAAAGCATTTTTAGATAAAGGTCCGTAAGAGTGAGTGTGTCCGTGCGGGTGTCTGTGCACAGCACTAAAATGAATGACCGATAAATACCAACCTTGGCATTAAGGTTTTCAATCTTTCAAGGATACGACACAAAGCTTTTCAACAAAATATCTCCACCACAAACTACCCTTTACATGGAGCACTTTTCGAAATTGTTGATTTTCCCAAAACTGGCTCTATCAATTTTGATTAAAATACCGTGTATTAAAGATATTTACATCCTAAATAAAATGTATATCTTGAATTTTGTGGGAGTAGCCTCTCAAGAGCACTTTATTCTGGACAAAGTTTGCCGAATTTTGCTTAACTACTAAACCGTAAGACATAAACAAAAACTTACTACACAAGCAATGTAGGCCTCGTTATAACACAGAATTTATGTCATGCATTTTTGTTGTAGAATTAACCGTGTTCAAGATATTCCTTGATATTGGTTTCAATGTTAAAATACTTATACATTTCTCAGACATGAAGTGTCCGTTTATCTTTTGTTCTACTCCTGGCCAAACAAAGAAGTCGATTTCAATGACAGTTGCTTAACGATAGCTTTTAAAACATTTGACTATTACTTTGGCATAGCGCATTCCTTTATTTCCCTTTTACTTATAAGGATCTAAGTAACAAGAACACACTGCTAATGGTTATCCCGATTAGCATTGTGTGGAAAGAAGAATAATCTTTTGCAAGATGTTTGTTTGAAGGACAGCTAGTGAAAGTTATGTGAGATTTTTCTCTAAAATGCTGTGGTTTTAGCGGGCGGAATTAAGAACACGTATATCTACTGACAATTAAATAACGACAGTGGTATACAATACTTACTGTATTTATTATAGATAAAATAAAGAGATTCCGCTGTGTTATCAATGTCTATAATAAGTAAATGTGTCCCTCAATTACAATTTAAATGTTGTAAGCTACAATTCTGCTCCTGTGTATCTAAGAAGTACCTATATTGCGTTTTTTCAGTCATTACTTCGTTATTCTTTGACATTTTGGGGTAACTATAGTCACGTAACATATGCTTTAATTTTACAAAATTTTACAAATTTTACAAAAAAACGGCTATAAAATTTTGTTAAATGAACCTGAACGTGAGCATTGTAAGCCTCTTTTCAAAACATTAAATGTACTAACAGCGATAAACTTATATTTTAATGATTTAAGATTAAATAACTGGCAAACGAAAGGCAGTTTAAAAAAAAAAAAAATCTGTGTTGTTCCACACACTTGACGTCAGATTAAGATTAAAACTTCAGATTAAATAAAACGGCGTCAAGTTAGATAATAATGGACCTAAAGCTATGTAATAAAATACCTCTAAAATATCACTCCTATTTAAAAAAGCTGCCTTACACTCACGTGATTTTCTCTAGCTGCTCTTCAATCAAACTTCTTACAAAAGATTATTTTTCGTTCTACACAATGCTAATCGAGATAAACCTTAGCAGAATGTACTTATTACTTGTTCGTTGTAAGTAAAAGGGAATTAAGGGAACGCACTTGGCTAAAGTGAAAGCAAATGTTTTAAAAGCTGTCCTTATGCGATTGTCACTTCTTTGCTTGGCCAGGAGTAGAACAAAAGAAATACGGACACTCCTTGTCTGAGAAAAGTATAGGTACTTTACAACTGAAATCATTGAAAAGGAATATCTCGGAAACGGTTAACTCCACACAAAAAGTTAAAGGACACAAGTTGTGTGTTTTGACGGGATTTTAATTTGTTTGTAGTAAGTTATTGTCTGTCTCTTACGGTTTACTAGTTATGCAAAATCCAGCAAAATCCATTCAGAATAAAGAGGGCCTCAGAGGCGATTCTGAGAAAATTCAAGCTGTACATTTTATTTGGGATGTATATATCTTTAACATATGGTATTTTAATCAAAATGGTTACAGCCATTTTTGAGAAAATAAAAATATTCGATTATATTTCCGTGTCAAGTCTAGTTTGTGGTGGGGGTTTTCTTGAAAATCTTCGTGCCCATTCCTTGTAAGATACTAAACCTAATACTAAAACTCGATTGCATCTACCTACACATAACACTACATTGTACGAAGGATCCTTAAATAATTCTTTGATTATACAATGCCTTACCACCATGTAAAACACACACAGACCTTTTTCAATTTCTTCAGAGGGTCACAAAACATACACTTCCGGGGAAATCTCAATATAGAATTTTTGGCTGCAATATAATATTTTCTCTACAGCTGGGTGTCTCAAGAATATTCGGCTTTAGTTATCCAAACACTACATGAACATGAGTTACAACACACATTTTAATAATAATGCAATTATTCCTTATGAATAGGCACGTTCAAGTTGTGACGATTCATAGTTTTGCCACCAAAGGCTATCTGCACTGCTTTGATAATTCCATAGGAAAATAATGGTGGCTAAATTATTGAAAAGTAGCAATAAATGCTGCGGTCAAGTGCACATGTATTAACTGCTATAATTTCGAAGCTAACATTACAAAAAATATTAGAGACACGGAACTGTGGTTTCATTTTGGGACTATTTGTTCTTTTTCTTCCTCTAGCCCGTATGTACAATGTACATAGTGGATAGAGAAGACATTGCAATCTACCCGAAAATTAGATCTCGAGATTTCACCGAAAATAAAAAAAAAACATTTCTAGAAAAATGTCCCTGTGTGCCTGTGGACCGTATATCTCAAAAACGAAAAGATCGTTAACAACTAAATGTTGTATATAAGTTTAGTATCTTCAAAGAATTTCAAAATAATCCCCCACCCCAAACTTGATAATTAAGTTTTAATTACTTTGAAATTGACTACAATAACAGGGAATGTCCCAGAAATAATTAGCTCTACATAAAGATAAAACCTTGCATAACACACAAATGGCGTGTTTTAATGAGATCTACATTTTTTGTGTAGTAAGACTTTGTCTATCTCTTATGGTTTACCAGCTATGCAAAAGTCATTCAGAATGATGAGTTTTTGAGAGGCTATTCCCTAGAGATTCGGGGTATACATTATATTTTTCATCCAAAAATTTTTAATATACAGCATTTCAACCAAAATCATAACAGACAACTTTTAGAAAATCGAAAAATCGTGTAAAAAGTGTAGTTGGGGTGGAGATTTTACCGAAAATCTTCGTTTCACATCCGTGGGAGATACTAAACTTAAATCCACGTTTGGCACTTAAAGGTCTTTTCGTTTATGGGTCAATATACGCAAAAACGCACTGACCCTTTTCTAAAAATGTTTTTATTCAACGAGCTCAAAACATGTATTTTCGGTAAAATCTCGGTATCTATTTTTTGGGTGGAATACAATACTTCGTCTAATATGTATATTGTACATAGGTACGTGCTAGCGAAAATAAAATGGCTTGAGAAACAATGCTTTTTTTAGATAATTAACTTTTTTTCTTAATTGTCAATTGAATTGTTTATTCCAAAAGTGTGTTTTCCAAAACTGCTGAATGTGGGGAGAGAAAATAAGTCAGAATTTTCCTATACCGGAACGAGTAAAACTCTCACGGATGCTACTGAGGCATCACATGTAGTATATAAGACCTGGCTGGGAGCAAGTTGAGCGGGGAGGTCCGAAGCTACAGGGTAACACAACGACTCCGGCCATATACTACAGCTTCAACGCATCATATACCGGGCCACGGTAAATGGTGGCACCAACCCATGTAGCGACCATGACTTCCCTTTTGTTTCTTATGCTGATTTCTGGCGGTTTCATACTTTTGTTGCGTGGTTGTAATTGAAATTTTTATTAAGCCTTAAATCATACGGACAATGCCATCGTCACACAAAAAAAAATGGAATGTGTTATATTCACATGACGTTTTCTAGCTGCTCTACACACGAACTTCTTTCAAAAGATTATTCTTCTTTCTACACAATACTAATTGAGATAAACGTTAGCAGAATGTTCTTTTTGCTTAGTTCCTTATAAGTAGAACGGAACTTAAGGAATGCGCTATGCTAGGCAGTAGTCAAATGTTTTAAATGTGTCGTTATAAGATTGTCATTGCAAATCGCTTCTTTGCATGTCCAGGAGTACTAAAAAAGAAAAATGGACACTTATTGTCAGAGAAACCTAGTGTATGCCCTTATTACCTTTCTGCTTACAAGAAGGCAAATCCACTAATCTTTATATCTATTAGCATGAAGTAGATAGACGCTTCAGCTTTTTAACAATAGTATCTTACAGAGATGTAGAGAAAGTCGTGTGAATGGAACACATTAGAATTTTTTAAACCTGTCCTTCCTCTGCCAGGTGTATAATCTTAAATCATAAATATATGCATTTTGCTGTAAATACATTTACTGTTTAAAAGAAATATACTTACAAAGTTCACCTTCTGATTTGTTTAGGAGAATCCCTATAACTTTTTTTTTTTTTTTTTTTTTTTTTTTTGTGAAAATTGAAACATATGTTAAGTGACTATAGTTACCCCAAAATATCAAAGCATAATGAAGTACCGACTGACAAAATGCAATATAGGCATTTATTAGATAAACAGGAGGAACATTATAAATTACAGCACTTAAGTTGTAATGGAGGGACACACTTACTTATATAGACATTTCATTCATTGGTAATACGGCGCCATCCCTTTACATTATTTACAACAGAAAGAGTAAGTATTGTATCCCACTGTCGTCTTGAGTGTAACCACAGCATTTTAGGAAAATATCTGATGTGTTACACTCACGTGACTTTCTCTAGCTGCTCTACAACCAAACTTCTTACAAAAGATTATTTTTCTTTCTACACAATGCTAATCGAGATAAACATTAGGAGAATGTTCTTATTACTTAGTTCCTTATAAGTAGATGGCAACTTAAAGGAATTCGCTATGCTAAGTAATAGTCAAATATCTTAAATGGTGTCGCTATGCGATTGTCGTTGCAAATCGCGTGTTTGCTTGGCCAGGAGTAGAAAACAAAAGAAAAGCGGACACTTCCTGTCTGATAAAAGTATAAGTGCTTTCCAACTGAAAATAATAACAAGCAATATCTCGAAAACGGTAAACGGTATATCGGATATAAATGCGTATTTTAACGAGATCTATTTTTTTATAAAACAAATCTTTGCCTATCTCTTACAGTTTACAAATTATGCAAAATTTAGCTAAATTTATCCAGAATAAATAGGAATTCAGAAGCTATTCCCAGAACATTCAAGATATACATTTTACTTGCGATAGAAATGGCTTTAATATGTGGTATTACAATCAAAATCATTAAAGCCATTTTTAAGAAAAATATTTTCAAAGATTTTTCCTTGTAGAGAGTAGTTAGTTCGTGTCGCATTCTTGGAAGATATCAAACTTAAATACCAATTTTGGCATTTAACCGGCCTTTCGTTTTTGAGTTATGCTGTCCACAGGTGCGCGCGCGCACACACACACACACACACACACGCACACACACACACGCACACACACACAGACCGTCACACGAGCCTTTTTCTGAAAACCCGTTTTTGGGTATCATAGGTTCTGAAACATGTATTTCCGGTAAAATTTCGGTGGAATACAATACCTGCTCTATCCATTAAGTGCATTGTACATACTCGGCTAAAGAAAGTAAAAAACTTAATTAGAAAGAATCATTATTTTGTCACATTTACATAATCATCAATGACAAAAAGTATTTAAAGCTAACCAAATATAGAGCCATTCATTTACTTTCTCTAGCCCGCATGTACAATGTATGTAGTGGATAGTGATGCTATCTATTGTATTCTACACAAAAATTCCATGTCGAGATTTCATCGGAAATATATGTTTTGGGGTCCCCTGAGTCCAAATAGAAAACATTTTTGTTGTGCACGCGCGCACGTTTATGTCTATGAACAACATAAAGAAAACAACAAGGCCATTAAATACCAAACTTGATAATTAGGTTTAGTATCTTACAATGAATGGGCACGAAGATGTTCAAGAAAACCCCCACCACAAACTAGACTTGACACGGAAAAATAATCGAATATTTTTATTTTCTCAAAAATGGCTGTAACCATTTTGATTAAAATACCATATGTTAAAGATATATACATCCCAAATAAAATGTACAGCTTGAATTTTCTCAGAATCGTCTCTGAGGCACTCTTTATTCTGAATGGATTTTGCTGGATTTTGCATAACTAGTAAATCGTAAGAGACAGACAATAACTTACTACACAACAAATTTAAATCCCGTCAAAACACACAACTTGTGTCCTTTAACTTTTTGTGTGGAGTTAACCGTTTCCGAGATATTCCTTTTCAATGATTTCAGTTGTAAAGTACTTATACTTTTCTCAGACAAGGAGTGTCCGTATTTCTTTTGTTCTGCTCCTGGCCAAGCAAAGAAGTGACAATCGCATAAGGACAGCTTTAAAAACATTTGCTTTCACTTTAACCAAGTGCGTTCCCTTAATTCCCCTTTACTTATAACGAACTAAGTAATAATTACATTCTGCTAAGGTTTATGGCGATTAGCATTGTGTAGAACGAAAAATAATCTTTTGTAAGGAGTTTGATTGAAGAGCAGCTAGAGAAAATCACGTGAGTGTAAGGCAGCTTTTTTGAATAGGAGTGATATTTTAGAGGTATTTTATTACATAGCTTTAGGTCCATTATTATCTAACTTGACGCCGTTTTATTTAATCTGAAGTTTTAATCTTAATCTGACGTCATGTGTGTGGAACAACACAGATTTTTTTTTTTTTAAACTGCCTTTCTTTTGCCAGTTATTTAATCTTAAATCATTAAAATATAAGTTTATTGCTGTTAGTACATTTAATGTTTAGAAAAGAGGCTTACAATTCTCACGTTCAGGTTTATTTAACAAAATTTTTATTGCCGTTTTTTTGTAAAATTTGTAAAATTTTATAAAATTAAAGTATATGTTACGTGACTATAGTTACCCCAAAATGTCAAAGAATAACGAAGTAATGACTGAAAAAACGCAATATAGGTACTTCTTAGATACACAGGAGCAGAATTGTAGCTTACAACATTTAAATTGTAATTGAGGGACACATTTACTTATTATAGCCATTGATAACACAGCGGAATCTCTTTAATTAATCGATAATAAATACAGTAACTATTGTATACCACTGTCGTTATTTAATTGTCAGTAGATATACGTGTTCTTAATTCCGCCAGCTAAAACCACAGCATTTTAGAGAAAAATCTCACATAACTTTCATTAGCTGTCCTTCAAACAAACATCTTGCAAAAGATTATTCTTCTTTCCACACAATGCTAATCGGGATAACCATTAGCAGTGTGTTCTTGTTATTTAGATCCTTATAAGTAAAAGGGAAGTAAAGGAATGCGCTATGCCAAAGTAATAGTCAAATGTTTTAAAAGCTATCGTTAAGCAACTGTCATTGAAATCGACTTCTTTGTTTGGCCAGGAGTAGAACAAAAGATAAACGGACACTTCATGTCTGAGAAATGTATAAGTATTTTAACATTGAAACCAATATCAAGGAATATCTTGAACACGGTTAATTCTACAACAAAAATGCATGACATAAATTCTGTGTTATAACGAGGCCTACATTGCTTGTGTAGTAAGTTTTTGTTTATCTCTTACGGTTTAGTAGTTAAGCAAAATTCGGCAAACTTTGTCCAGAATAAAGTACTCTTGAGAGGCTACTCCCACAAAATTCAAGATATACATTTTATTTAGGATGTAAATATCTTTAATACACGGTATTTTAATCAAAATTGATAGAGCCATTTTAGGGAAAATCAACAATTTCGAAAAGTGCTCCATGTAAAGTGTAGTTTGTGGTGGAGATATTTTGTTGAAAAGCTTTGTGTCGTATTCTTGAAAGATTGAAATCCTAAATGCCAAGTTTGGTATTTAACGGTCATTCGTTTTAGTGCTGTGCACAGACACCCGCACGGACACACTCACTCTTACGGACCTTTATCTAAAAATGCTTTTTCCGGACTCAGGGGACCTCAAAGCATGCACTTCCGGTGAACTCTCAATAGCGAATTTTTGGGTGAAATACGATACCTTCTTTGTCCCTATGTGCATTATACATACGGGGCTGGAGAGATTAAAAATGTGATGCGTTCCGCTCACATGACATTCTCTACTTCTCTATAACAAATTATTGGTAGAAACAGTATTGTTCTATCTACTTCAAGACACTATTAGCAGAAATAGGTCTTCTTCCTTGCTTTCCTTTAAGTAGAAGAAACATGAGGAAATACATCAGACTAAAACGATGGTTAAATCTTTTAAAAAGATGTTCCTATCTGAATGAAATTCGTTTCTTTGCATGACCAGGAGTTGTCAAGTTAACGTATGAGAAAAATGATTTTAAAACTGAAACCAATAACAAGGAATATCTTTGAAATTGTAAACTTTACAAAAAAAATAACAAAAAAAAAAAAAAAAAAAAAAAAAGGAAATTCTATAAATTGTGTTTTAACGGGATATACATTTTTTGTACACTAAGTATTGTCCATCTCTTAGAATTTACCAGCTTTGCAAAAGATATTCAGAGAGAACAGTTTTTCAAAGGATATATGTATATATAGAACAAGGAAAGTGAAAATATGCATTTTATTTAATGTAAATATCTTTAATATAGGTTACTTTAATCAAAATCGTTATAGTCATCATTGAGAAAAACAAAACTTTCGAAACTTTTTCCACGCAAAAGATGGGCTGGGACCACCAGATGAAGGATTTACCTCAGAATATTTATGTAGCATCCCTGGAAAAGATTAAACCGAATTACCAAGTTTGGTATTTCCGTTTTTGAGTGATCGTATTCTCGAACACATGGAACTTGTTCTAAAAATGCTTCTTTGGATACGAGTATTTCCGGCGATTTCTAGGTATGGGCATTTTGGGAGGAATACTATATCTTCTCTATCTGTGTACTATGTTATAATTACAGAAAGTGAAACGATAAGCGCATGCATATTAGAGTACGAAAACCATAATTCGAAAGTGTTTCTAGATAGTAGTTCGTGTATTCGTGTGTGTGTGTGTGTGTGTGTGTGTGTGTGTGCGCACACTGTTTTGTGAACAGCATAACCCAAAAACGAAAATTTGGTGAAATACCAAACTTGATATTGAAGTTCACCATATTCTGAATGCGACACGAAGATTTTCATAAGTAATACCACGAGTGTTTCCATCTTGTCGATACTTCCTGACCAGAGTGAAGCGACGGGAGTGAATTTTCTTAAGAGATGAAAACACGAGTTATATGTGATAGCACAATTCCGCGAAATAGACTATTAATAATTCAGAATATATAGGAAGGGAGATTTTATCAGGTTCTGATTTTAATATTTACATTAGTACTCAAATGATGGACGACGCATTCGAATATGTTTATTTACCGAATGTTTTTTCTTCTTTCCTTTTTACTGCCTCCTGAATTATGATATGGCCGGCCGTATGTACTCCCAATATACGAATATCGATAACCGGAATAGAAATAGAAAACAATTATTTTATTTCAGCTTTTAATAAATAATACAAGGAAATGAAAAGAAATGTCATTTTATTTGAGGTTATTACACTCATCTCATACATAAGGAATGCAAATAATGATTATTTTCACTCATTTTTTGAACTAAAGACATTATGAACTAGATAAAGTTTTAAATACACATTGTAACTGAATTAATTGAAAGTACAATTGTGGAACTGACAGTTATTAAAAGTGAAGTTTGACTGACTGAATTATCACCTTTTTGTCAATAAACAAGACAGGGCATTAAATAAACGAACGTCAGGTGCGGCAAGATTTCAAAGAAATGAACATCGGCTACAATAAGATTTTTCTACAATATCGCCTCAGTCACATGGCCGCGATTGTTTGAAATGCCCTTTAACAGTTGAGGTAAATTGTTAAGAACGTGGTCCTTCCCCAAACTACGCTTTACGTGGAAAAATAGTGATTCTCTCAAACATGGGTCCAGGCTTTTGATTAAAATAGCGTATTTAAGACATTCTATGACAAATATAGGGAAAAACTTGAATTTTCTGAAGTTAACTTCGTTCTGGATAATTGTTGTAAAGCTTGTAAACTTATAACACGAAAATTGTAGGTCTCGTGAAAGCACACAGTTTATGTCAAATATGTTTTTTGTGGGGAGGAGCTAACCATTTGGAGATTTCCTTATTGTTGGTTTAAATTTTCCACTAACTATTTATATGTTACTCAAATTGAATGTATTTATTCAGTTTTCTGGCTCCTATCAACCAAAGGGAAGGGAATTTCAGTTCCATTACTTATCGACCAGCAATGAATTATAGGGTTTGACTATCCCTAAAGCCTGGTTTATTCCCGTGTCCCTTTATACTTACAAGCAAATATACAGTAAAAGCATTTATGCACGTGTAGTCTGTAGTAGTTAGAATACACTTTTTATAGGATAGTTTGTCCAAGAAGGGTAGTGAAAATCATGTGACTGTAACACATCAGGGTTCTTATTTTTTCAACTGTACATAGCACATAGGTGGCGGAGATACTGAATTTCACCCAAAAAATTAGGTCGCGCGATGGCCGAGTGGTTAGACCACTCGCCTCTCACTTAGGCGCCACGAGTTCGATCCCAAGCGAGCACATGTGGGATTTGTGGTGGACAAAGCGGCGCAAGGGCGGTTTTCTCCGGGTTTTCCGGTGTCTCCCGCCATCACATTCCACCGTTGCTCTATCTTAATTTCGTGTATCATCAGTGAAGTTGCCTACGGTGCCATAGTAGTAAAAGTGGGCGTCAAACTCTATAAAAAATCGATATATTAGTTTCACCGGAAGTACAGGTGTCAGGGTCGACTGTTACAAAATCTTATGTGTTCCATTCACATGACTATCTTTAGGTTTCCACAACAAACTTTTCTTACAAAAGATTAATTTGTTATGTAGGTTATGCTAAGCAAGATAAACATTACCAAAACTCGTCTTATTACTGGCTTCTTTGTAAGTGTAAGAGAACTATAGAATACATCAGGCTAAAGCGATCGCCAGATCTTCTAAAAGACGGTCGCTTTGTGAAACAAATGAAATTCGGTTCTATTTGTTTGTTAGGAGTAAAAAAAAAAAAAAGTCTAACGTCTTCCATTCACATGATTTTCTCTGCATCTCGTAACAAAGTACTGTTAAAAAGCTTATGAATCCATTACTTCAAACTAACCAAAAAAAATATAAACATAAACCGTATGTTTTAACGAGCTTCGCATTTTTTAGATAGGTTTTCGTCTATTTCTTGCGGTTTACCTGTTATGCAAAATCCAGCTAAATCCATCCAGAATAAAGGGGTCTTTAGAGGATATTCCCACAAAGTTCAAAATCTAAATCTTTTTCAGATGTAAAATATCGTTAATATACGATAATTTAATTAAAATCGTCAGTTGTTTTTGCGGAAATGAAAATTTTCTAAAATTTGTCCATGTAAAATGTAGTTAGGTGTGAGTGGATTTTCTTGTAAATCTTCGTATCGCATCCTTGGAAGGTACTCAATTTAAATACAAATTTTGGCATTTTACGGACTTTGCTTTTGAGCTATGCTCCCCACACACACACAATGACAGACTAACACACGGACGTTTTTCTAAAAATGCTATTTCTGAATTATGGGTACCCCAAAACATATGTTCCCGGTGAAATTCCGGTATCTACCTTTAATGTGCAATGCAATAGCTTCTCTATACACTATGTATATAGTTCGCTTAGAGAAAGCAAAAATGATGCTGCCATGTAACGAAGATTATATTTAAGTAATAAGAACTGCTGGGTGTGTCAAGAATAATCCAAACACTACAGGAACATGAGTTACAACATACATTTTAATAATAATGCAATTATTCCCTATGAATTAACACGTTCAAGTTGTGACGTTTCATAGTTTTGCCACCAATGGCTGTCTCCACTGCTTTGATAATTCCATGGGAAACAAAACGGTGGACCAGTTATTAAAAAGAAGCCCTAAATGAGCGGTAAAGAGCACGTGTATTAACTCCTATACTGTCGAAGATACTAACTAGCATTATAAAAACTATTAAAGACGCGGAACTATATTTTCATTTTGGAGATTATTTTGTTCTTTTTATCTTTTGTAGTTCGTATTTATAATGTACGCAGTGGATAGGGAAGGTATTGTATTCCACCCAAAAATTCGATGTCGAGATTTCAGCGGAAACATGTTTTGAATTTTGCATAACGGTTAAACCGTAAGAGATACACCAAAAATACTACATAAAAAACTAGATCTCATTAAAGCGCATAATTTTTGTCATATACGTTTTTTTTATGTAGAACTGGCCGTTTCTGAGATATTCCTTATTATTGGTTTCAATCTTAAACTACTTAAACTTTTCTCAAACGGGAGGTGACGTTCCGTTTCATCTCTCGTTTTACTACTGGTCACGCAAATCAAACCGACCTTCAGTTGTTTCATATAGGACCAATTTTAAAAGATTTAACTATTTATATAACCTAGTGTATTCCCTTATGTCCCTTCTACTTACAAGGAAGCAAGTAATAAGACAATGTCTGCTAATGTTTACCCTGATTAGCATGTCGTAGATAAGAGAATAATATTTTGCAAGGGAAGTTGTTTGTGTCACATCTAGAGAAAGTCATGAGCATGGAACACATCAGGTTTTTATTACCTTGTTGTTTTACAGCTGATAAAATCATCAGTAGCATTCTTTGGAATGAGTGTTCTGCAGTGATATAACAAAATATGTAATTGAATTCGTGTTTCTCGATATAAAATTAGCTGACGCTATAAAAGTGGGACGCCTTACAGTGTTGTTATATTCAATATACCTATAAATGTAAATTAGAATAAAGTTAGTTTATGAGGCAGTTATCTAATAAGTAATAATATTCTGACTTTAAGTATAAGGATGTAGACAGTGGTACCTTTTCTAGTTCTGGTGTTTTTCAGTTATGTCTCTAATGGGTATGTATTGGCTACATTTTGAAATTGTTTTAATAGACTTTTACTTTCTTTAGCGCCGTTTGAACAATATACATAGTGGATATAGAACGTATTGTATTCCACTCAAAAATTTGATGTCGATATTACAGAGGAAATATATGTTTTGTGGTCTTCTGAGTCCGAAAAGGCACTTATATTTTTTGTGCACGTGCTGTGTGCATAGTGTATAGAAAAATTATTGCACTACGCCCAAGTATTCGATACCGAGATTTCAACGGAAATACATGTTTTGGAGCCCCTTGAATAATAATAATAATAATAATAATAAAAAGCGTTTTTAGAAAAGGTCCGGTTGTGTGTCTGTGGATAGCATAGCTCAAAAACTAAAAGACCGTGGACAAGAATAGTTTAAAAAATATCCCCAAAGAGTCAATATGAAAACATCATAAGGAAAAATTTCCAAAAATGGAAACGCCTTGAACGAATAAGTTTCATTTGGTAGTGTAATATAATGTTAATAATAATAATAATAATAATAATAATAATAATAAAAATAATAACAATAATAATACTAATACTAGTAATAATAATAATAAACATAAAATTATAATGATGGTAATCATAATATTAATAATAATTATAATATTAATTATAATAGTTATTATAGTAATAACAATAACAACGATAAGGATAACAATAACAATAACCACAACGATAACAATTAATAATAGTAATAGTATTAATAATGATAATTATAAATACCAACTAGGAGGAAGGCAGCGGTTTCCGCGTTTCTACTATCGTTTAATTTCACTATAATATTCTCCAGTAACATTTGTAATAACTAGTCCCTAATTCTGCTAAAGAGAGATTCTGTAAATCGTTGGCACATTGACAGTATCTCTTTACGCATCTTGAATATAAACGTCTGCTGAATTTGCCGCTGTTTTTCTAACGTTCCCGTTTTCAACATCACTACCCGTGCTTGTGATGGACTGCAATTATGAAAGATAAACTTCCTGCTGCACTTTGACATATGCTGAGAAAGTTGAGACTTATCAGCTCTCTGAGCTATGAGACAGTAATAATCTATATAGCACTCCATTCCTGAGTTCCACATTGTAATCTAAGGTTGCCCTAAAACTGATTTTAATAATACTCGGTATATTTTTTGAGCAAACAACAAATTTTTAAATGTAACAATGCCTATTTACAAAAAAATATAAACGTAGAGTAAATCAGAAACTTCCGTATCGAAGTTTTGGTTGGAATACAATACCTTCCTACCTAATACGTCCATTGTACATACCATCAGAGGAAGTAAAAGTCCAATGTGATACTTTTTCTGCATTTTCTACCAAATGTAATCCTTACAAAAGCTTATTTTTTTATCTACTCCATTCCTTTGATATAAATGTGAACAGGAATGGTCTGATTATTTAGTTTGTTGTACTTGCTGAGGAAATACGCGACAGTAGGCTAAAGTGACAGTTGAATTCTTTAAAAGCTGGTAACTATGATATTTTACATGACTAGAAATAAGACAGAATAAAACGAATAATGATTGACCATTACTTCCCAAGTGATAAAAAATTGAAAAAATTTAAGGGCAAAACAAGAAGTATCTCGGAAATGGTTCACACCACAAAAAGGTGTGTATTTTAACGAGATCTACATTTTTTATGTAGTAGTAGGATTTCGTTTACCTCTTACGGTTTGCTAACTATGCAAAACTTATAAGGAAGTATTATTTTTCTATTTATTTAAACATCTACTTCTTCTTTTAATCAAAGATGTTCAAATCATGTATTTCCGCTGAAATCTTGGTATCGAAACTTTGGATGGAATACAGTAGTTTTACTAACTGCTATGAAAATAGTACGTGGTAGAGAAAGTAAAAATGAATCAAAAGGGAAGTCATGGTCGCTACGTGATGACCAACCAGCGTACACTGAGTTTCCGATATGTCCACTGCACTTTTACGAGTTCGCTGTATAAGTGCAGGTGCACTTGATAAAGCACACAAGCGCATGACGTCATCCGTAGCCTCGGACCTCCCGAAAGAATTTCTGTTCCGACCGGTATATATATAAACGAAGATGCTAGCGTACGTACCGTGACAACTGTAGTAATTCTTCTCCAGCAAATTTTTGTTTGATTATATGCCTTTGAAATTAACGTATTTTGTTTGACTATAATATTTTACACGTGTTGACTTGCGTTTCAAATGAGCTTATATGAGCTGCGAAAAAAACACATATACACAGTGGTCCACGTGTCCAATTAAACGGAGAAGTATTTGGGAAAGTTAAATTGAATAATTTACATCTTTTTTATTTTCATAACCAACCCTCTGAGAGTTTTAATTCAACCAGATCTCATTAACTCTCGCTACGTGATCTGAGGCGGTGTTATAAGTCTTAATCTTCTAAATTTACAAGAATGTATGGTACAGTACCCAAATGCATCCAGCTCTATTATATATAGGTGTAGTATACGGAAGTAGCACATAGTTAAGTAGTCGCTAGTTAAATTTGATTTTTTTTTTTTTCGAAATTTCCTCTATGGATCGTTACCATATGTTGAGTACCGGTTTTTAATGTTAATTCATGAGACAATCCATTAGCTTCCGTTAGTTTTCTACCTTTCACAATACTCAAAATATCATTTTCTGCGCTCAAATATTTTTCTTAAAATGAAGTCTCTTGCTACTGATATAAACCCTTCTACATTATAACCTGCGAATCTATTTTCTTTCTGTTCCTCCATATCTAGATTTCTTGTAGATAATCATATTAATATTGTAATCTTTCGGTGGTACTTCGTTTGTTTCCAAAACTCCAGAATTTATTAAAGCAATATCGTGTGTACTTTTTCCTAATATTTTCTCAAAATTCTAGTTCAAATCTTTGCCTCGTTTTTTGCGTTACTTCATACAATTCAAACTCATCCCACTACGAATTTGTGTTTATTAACGAAACGAATTCACTTGAATCACATTCATAAATCTCAGTTGGTAGATGCTGACGGTCACCGACATTTATCACGGAAACTCCTTCAGAAGAAAGGTCACTTCCCATTATCTCTCGCAGCCTGCTATCGAATCATAAACATTCCACATCGAACCATCGATATCTCAATGATCAGCTGCTTCAAATTAGACCATTAGATAATCTATCCCTAATTTTATTGTTAAAGTAACTGGATTCGCCCGTAAGCGTCGCAGGTTAGCGATTAAGAGTATTATTTTTAAACCCAAAATAGTTGAAACATTTGAGGTTTCTTTTATAGCAAGGATAAACCCTTTATAACGTTTGTAAGACGTACACTTGATTTTTTTGTGTGAAAATCGATGTTTGGCAACCATTTCAGTAAGCATTGAATAACTTATTTTCATTAATTATAACACTAGGACTGGTTATAATACTATCCGGGGACTTTAGGGATAATACTGGAAACAAATCAAAATAAATACTAAAAAATCTCGGTTCAAAGCAAAGCAAAATTTTTCAATTAGGTAATGTTTTCTTTATTTTCCTTTCATTTTCATGCTTTATATTATGTGACTTCTTAAATAAGTAGTTGCTTAGTTTACTTCAAACTTTCGTTTACATCAAGATTTATACTTAGAGGTTACGGTCAGTAGTATTGGTGTACTTTCAGCAAAATGCGCAATTCATCACAGAATGGAATGGTTAAAATTAAATTGAAGGCTTTAAAACTAAATGAGAGAAGGCATAAGTATACAATAATTAGTATCAGAACTCTAGCTTGATTCTTCAATTATATCACAATGATAGTTTGTATTCGTCCATTTGGCGCCAGGGTCCTATATACTGTTTCTAATAAAAGACTGCTATATATCTAGTGATTTTTGATTATTCATATCTATTAAAGTTAAGTTATGTAGGTTTTTTTATTAAAATATAAGTTTTATCAACACCAGATTTTTGCTAAATATCCCATGTTGTTGCTTTTTATCCAACCTACAAGAAAATTTGCAAAAATATTTCAAATCATTATAAAGATCCTGTTCTTTTTTTTTTTTTTTTTTTTTTTTAGTTTACTGTAGAGTGAATTTAGTAACATTAAATTTCATACAAATGTAGTCTTAAAGTATGGAATATTGGTCAAGTATTTTAAAAAGGATGTTTAAATAATTTCTAAACATATCACATAATCATGTGCAGAAGTAAGACACGTGAAAACAATTTAGGCTGTACGAAATGTTTTAACATTGCGATTCATGCAAAAATACACGTTCATTGTCTCAACTATTATTCATACAATTTTGATGCACTTCGCATGAGAATTATTAGGAATATTATTAGCCTAAGTTCACAATTTGAAGACCGTAGCTTCAGATTTGTGGAAAATCCTCTGTGTTGAACTTATTACCCTATCAGCAAAGCTACCTTACCTGGCGGAATAAACGATAGTACCACTTTTTTTTTTTATTGCTTCATTTATATAGCCCCCTTTAACATCTATGATCATATCGGGGCCTTTCCACTTGAAACAACTCGCTGTACTTTTACTTTGGTTATAAATAATTTTGTTTTACTCAAACACGCATACATTCACACTCACATACAAACTTGCAGACTCTGTGGGTGATAGGGAATAATTCTGGCTAGAAACTAATTCCCCGCCCCAGCCGGGAATCAACCCGTGACCGCCTAGTATAAAGACAGCTCACTGACCACACGACCACGGGGGCAGTCAGTAATGTCAATCTGTCCTCGTCGTCGGTCGATATCACCTTACACATTGCATTTACCTTAGTGATTTTTCCCACAAAGCCGGGCGGAGCTGCTTAAAGTACCCTCATTGGCAATCTACGCTCATAATTGGTTGCATCATTTAGCAATAATATTTCCTTATGTAATTTGATTGACTCAACTTAATATTTCGTCCTTTGGGTTATTGACATCATCGCTACGCATCAGTCTATGACGCACCTATCGACTGAAGAGAACTGGTCGACTTTTCGACTCTAAGTGTTTTTCATAATTTCAACCACCACTGGCTTCAAGCATCTGCGGTTTTCTAGCTTTACCACGTGATAGTTATATATTCTCCCATTGGTAGTTTCGTGTGTTCTCGTTAATAAAACCCAATGCTTGGACGCGTATCAGCATTGCTCTCCTGTCCCTTACAATAAGCAAACTGTCTACCCCAGGGTACTGGAAAAGCGTTAATACCCTAACCCCCTTTTTTATGTACCTTAACGTTCTTTAGTGGTTGGTCATATTGGACGATGAATGAAAATGGTGAAATGATACTCAAATGATCTCGGGTCCATGGAGCTTCAAGCTAATCGACATTTGCCTTCTCAGTATAAGGGAAAACTCCGAAAAAATCTTTTGTAACTCACCACAAACGAGATTGGAGCTCACGACCTGTGGTACCACCACACTACCCAGACGGGCCCTAGCCTTTTGTCAGGAAATGGTGGAGAAACACTTACCAGTACACATTTCCATAGTTCCAAACCTTGTCTTGCGGAGTAGTGTTGTTTCTGCTCATGTTTAACGTTATTATTTATTATTATTGTTCTCATTACGAAATTACATGTATTATGTGAAACGTACTGTTTCATGCGTTAATTACGCCTCATCACGTGTGCGTGCTGGTATTAAGCTCGCTAAAGCGCCTCGCTTTGGTGCTTAGTGGAGCAGGGGATCGTGGGTTCGAGTCCCGCCTTGGACATGGGTGTTTATGTGTTTGTGAAGTGTACATGTATGTGTGTCATAAAACAAAACAAAAAAAAAGGATATACAAAGGAAATGTAGGGAACAAGGAAAGAAAAAAAAACAGGAAGCAGAAAAGGAAATACAGCGCCGGAGTACCCACCAGGCACCAAATAAAAAAAAAAAAAAGAAATAAATAAAATGACCGTAATGGCTGACCTCCCAACTTAATTGTACTGGCGGACTTTCCGACTATGAGTAACTTACAAAATTTCAATTTCTATTGACTACAAGTATTTGCAGACTTCTAGCTTTGCCACATGATTAATATATCGTTTCCCGTTGGTTATTTTATTGTTGCCCTCTTTATAAAACTAATTATCATGCGAAACGTACTGTCTCGGACTCCACACCCCAGAAAAAAGAAACTGTCCTTTAATACCAATAGCAACCCTGCTTTAAGGAAGCGATAGTCACATGTTAACTCCACGTGGAGTTTCAGTTGCCTTAGTTCCGAATTGATGTGTTGTATAAAGAGAACATGTCTCATTAGGTCAGATGATTCTTTACTGCTATGAATAATTTAGTTCATGTTGTACAACTTCATCCTGAAAACCTGCAACTCTGTGGGCCACGCCATGGCCCAGTGGTTAACTCACTCACCTCTCGCCAGGGTTCGATCCCAAGCGACCGCGTGTGTGATTTGTGGTGGACAAAGCTGCGCAGGGTCGGGCTTTTTACGGGCGATGCGGTTTCCCACGCCATCACATTCTACCGCTGCTCCACCATCATTCCATGTTTCATCAGGTTGTAAAAACAGGCGTTAAACGCTATAAAACCAGAAAAACGCTTAACTCCTTGACGTGACTTCATTGGCTTTCCTGATTGTCACTTAGGAGATTGGTTTACGTGTTACGGTGGTTAGAAAACATACTGAGGAAATGACTGTGGTCTTTATCCGAGAGAGATTCAGGATTCCACGATATTTAAAATATAAATAAATGTAAACACGAATAATGCTTTGGTATATTATAAATATGAAAACTGAGTTCACTTGCAGATATAAAAGTTCACCTCTACAGGACCAAATACAGAATGTACATCATTTGTTTCAATAAAATATAATAATTAGATTGGATAGACACATTAAAGTCGACTGTTGAGTAAAAGAATTTGCAAAGATATGAGTGTTGCATTCACATGACCTTTTCTACCTGCTCTGCAGACTATTCCCTTAAAAGTATTTTTGTTTACGTCATTCCAAGGGACAAATATTAGCACAAGTATTCTTATTTTCTTCCTTGGAAACGAGTGAAGTGTAGCCGTTTGAGAAAAAGTTTATGTATTTTAAAATTGAAACCACTAACAGGGAACATCTCGGAAATGGTTAAATCTATAAAAATGTATAGTAAATAAACTGTGTGTTTTAACGAAATCTAAAATTTGTAAGCTTTGTCTATTTCTTACGGTTTACCAACTATACGAAAGTCATCCAAAAAGCAGAGGTGTTCTGAGGCTATTTCCAGAAAATTCAAGATATACATTTCATTTGTCATTATATCTTAAACGAACCAATGCTATTTTAATCCAATTCATTAGAAACATTTTTGAGAAAACAAAGCTTTTCGAAAAATATTCCATGTAAAGGTTAATTAGCGGTGGGAGTATTTTCCTGAGAAACTTCGTGTCGCATCCTGGGACGACGTTTAAATTAAATACTAAGTTTGGTATTTAATGGATGATTCTTCTTTTAATTATCCTGCCCACAAAAAATGTACATGTAAAGGGTAGTTTGGGGTGGGGGATTATTTTGAAATTCTTTGAAAATACTAAACTTATATACAACATTTAGTTGTTAACGGTCTTTTCGTTTTTGAGCTATACGGTCCACAGGCACCCAGGGATATTTTTCTAGACATGTTATTTTTATTTTCGGTGAAATCTCGACATGGAATTTTGGGGTAGGATACAATGCCTGCTCTATCCACTATGTACATTATTCATACGGGCTAGAGAAAGTAAAATAACAAATAGTCCCAAGAATGAAAGGATACTTCCGTGTCTCTAATAGTTTTTGTAATGTTAGATTCCAAATTATAGCAGTTAATACACGTGCACTTTACCGCAGCATTTAATTTTACTTTTTGATAATTATCGACCATTTTGTTTCCTATGGAATTATCAAAGTAGTGGAGATAGCCTTTGGTGGCAAAACTATGAAACGTCACAACTTGAACGTGTTAATTCATAAGGAATAATTGCATTATTATTAAAATGTATGTTGTAACTCACGTTCATGTAGTGTTTGGATAACTAAAGCCCGATATTCTTGAGACACCCAGCTCTAAAGAAGATATTATATTGCAGCCAAAAATTCTATATCGAGATTTCACCGGAAATGTGTTGTTCGAGACCCTCGGAATAAAAAGAATTAGAAAAAGGTTCGTGTGTCTTACTTAGAGATGGTGGTAAACCATTGTCTAATTATAGAAATATTTTAAGGATCCTTCGTACAATGTAGTATTTT
The DNA here is from genome assembly GCA_030762935.1 of Hymenopus coronatus. Lineage (NCBI taxonomy): Eukaryota > Metazoa > Arthropoda > Insecta > Mantodea > Hymenopodidae > Hymenopus > Hymenopus coronatus. The sequence continues at coordinate 512,363,722 of CM060900.1, forward strand.
GTGTAGGTAGGTGCAATCGAGTTTTACTTCGAGTATTATGTGTATGAATTTCTGTATTAACTCTTAAAATCATCAAGAGTCACATATATGTCATCACATAAGCACATCACCATGCTTCACTGGTAAACTTGTGTACAGGATGTTAATGAACTTTACCGAAATATTTTCATAGAATATGTTGATTATTTAAATAAACAATTTGAGATAGTAGATTTATGAGCTGTTTACTGTAGCTTCGAAGTAACGGCTATATGTTTCTGAAGTGCCAGTACGCCACGTATTGCGGCACTTCGTCTGGAATGAAAAAAATAGTAAAAAAACTGATACTGTATAACAGGAATCAAACTCATGACGTTTATGATAGCAGATTCCCGAGCTGTGCATTAAGCCACCAGATCGGTTGAAAAAACGCCTCCAGATTAGTCTACATTACTAAAGAACGTAGTTAATGAATGCTCAGTTTCGCACTGTCAACTGATTAGTTCGAGATTTTACAGACATTTGCGACATTAAATCTTGAGTACGCTAGTAACGAGCTGCTAAAAATCGATATTTCTATACTGGGGCAGCAGTCTTAAAGACATTCTAAGCCATTTTTTCAACCTGTTTTGGTTTTGCATCGACTTATAAGCTCTTGATGCCCACACGTTTAACGCTATGTAGCTGCGTTATATTTATCCGGGGACCATGCATCGCCGACCTCTTATATCAGGCACTTGAACAATCTCGCAAATTATTTCGGTGTAGTTCATTAACATCCTCTGTGTGTGTGTGTGTGTGTGTGTGTGTGTGTGTGTGTGTGTGTGTGTGTGAATTATACACACACAAATATCACTTGTTCCAATAATCTAAATAAAAACAATTTCCCTCCAACTCTTCCACACATAACAGTATGAGAATGAGAATATGAAATAAAGAAAAGCCCTTTAAGAATCAGTTTCCTCCATTACAAAACTTAGTCAGTGTTTGACTTTGTCTACAAATATCACATGCTATCTGTCACATTTGCACACTCATTCAGGTCCTGGCATGTGTTATTTTTATTTATTTTTTCTTATTTCCTTTAATATTTTATTTTATTTGTTTATTTTTTTTTTTTTTTACCGTGGAGGGGAAAAATGCATTACGCATTCAACCCCCAGCCGAGGTGCAATGAGGATATGTGGGACTCTCCGCCCTGCTGCGGCATACCGACTAAAAACCTCTCCACGTTATAACACGTAGTTTGCTCAGTAAATTCGTGCATGAAGCTTTGCGCGGTCCCGCTGTTGCACCCGCGGTACTAAGTGGATTCTGCAATGCTGCCGCACGATGTGCGGGAGCGGGTGATAGGTAGTTTCTAGGCTACAGCCATGAAACCTGACTGAAGCCTAGGTGAGTCAATGGTGGTAGTAGAGAGGAATGGTGTAGGTAGTGCAGGAAAGGTTAATTTAGCGTCGATTCAGCAGCTCTTGGACGTAGGCTGACTTGTTCACTCCGGCTGTAGTTTGTTGTTGGACCCGAGGGTCCCGTGGATTCGTTGAGGATGTTTGCCCCTCTCCTTGAGTTGGAGGAGGAGCGGCGTTGGGCTGAATCTTCACACGGAAGAGCTCTGCGGAGAATGCAGCCTGCTGCAGGATGACCTGCTTCAGCTGTTGTGAGATGGCGTCTACTTTTGCTGACAAGTCAGCAGCTGTAGATTGGAGAGTGGTGTTAGCTGCGGTGGTAAATGCTTGAAGCTCTTGTAGCTTCTCGGTGATGGCGTTGCTGTACGCCTCTTCCAGTACAGCTAAGCGGGCGCCGACGTTCAGGATCTCCGCATGGAGGTCCTGAATGGCGTCCTGGTCGCTGAGTCCGTTGAGGTCACAGGCGGTGCGGCCTTGGTGAAGGAAGGCTGCTGTGGTGAGTTAAGGGCTGGTTATGCCAGCGGTAGTCTGCTCCTCGGGTATTGAGGGCACTGCGATTGTCCCGTGAAGTGACCCGTGCCACGACAGGTGGCACAGAACCGGCGGCGGTGACGAAGATCATGCCCTGTACAGTCTGCGGTGGCGGAGTTGGCACCACAATAGTGGCACCGCGGCGGAGAAGTACAGGCTTCGGCCGTGTGTCCGAAGGCACAACAGCGTCTGCAGGGCCTGTGTCGTTCCCTTTGGCTCGCCTCAACAACAAGAAGTTGCCCTAACAAGGGCAACCCAGTCGCTAAGGCAGCCTCCAGATCCGCACGATCCCGCACCTCGACCCTCATCAGTGGTGTTGATCCCCGGCCATTGACGATACGAGTAGCCCTCAAGCATGAGGGTCACTACGACTTCGCTGCGGCGGTGAAGAGCCGGGTGGAAAGGTCCCTAGGGACCCCCCGTACCACGGCACTGAACCGGGGCGGCGGCGACGTGGAACTGGGCGGCGGCGGTGTCGGCGAGGGTGTGGTGGCGGCCGGCGGCGAAGCAGGGCTTGCCGGGACCGGTAGCAACGGATGTGCTGCCTCCTCGGCGGCTGCCGAGGAAGAGGCGTCGGGTGCTGCCTTAGCAGCGGCGAGTCTGCGCTGTCTCTTCTTGGCCATCCTAACGAGTCGAAGAAGAAGCTCCGTGTGTTGTTTTTTTTTTTTTTTACGGATAGTTTTACTTTAGCTACTCGCAATATTGCCATCCCGCTCATTTTTCCTTCATATGAGAGTTTCGAAATACTGCGAAGTTGTGTTTGGAAAGTTAGGCTACATTCTTCACGTTCTCTAGCCCCATATGTACAATGTACTTAGTGTATAAAGAGGGTATTGTATTCCACCCAAAGGTACGATACTGAGATTTTACCAGATCCCCTGAATCCAAAAACAAGAAAAAAGAAGCATTTTCAGAAAAAGTTCCGTGTGTGTCTGTGTCTGCCTGCCTGTGGACAGCATAGCTGAAAAAGACGGCTAAATACTAAAATTAGTATTTATGTTTGGTATCTTTCAAGGATGCCACAGGATGATTTTCAAGAAAACCGCCCACCCCTAACTACCCTTTACATGGAGAAATTTTCGAAAATTTTGTTTTTCTTAAAAGCGGCTCTAACTATTTTGAGCCACTTCCATCACAAATAAAATGTATATCTTGAATCTTCTGGGAATAGCTTCTGAAGACCTTTTATTCTGGATGAGTTTTGCATATCTAGTAAACCGTAAGAAACAGACAAGAACTTATTGCACAAAAAATGTAGTCTTCGTTAAAATATATAATTTATGTCAAATGGTACATTTTTTCTTGGAGTTTACTGTTTTCAAGATATTCCTTGCTATTAGCTTCAGTTGTAAAGTACTTATACTTTTCTCAGACAGAAGGTATCGTTTTTCTTTTGTTTTAATCCTGGCCAAGCATAGAAGTGATTTATGACAATCATACAACCATAGCTTTTAAAACAGTTGACTACCACTTTAGTTCCCTACTACTTATCAGGAACTAAGTAATAAGAGCATTCTGCTAATGTTTATCTCGATTATCATTGTGTAGAAAGAAGAATATTCTTTTGTAAGTAGTTTGCATGAAGAGCAGCTAGAGAAGTTCATGTGAGTGTAACACATCAGTTTTTTTTTATTTTATTTTTTTTATTTTTGAATGTTATGTTAGAACGCAAAATCTTTTGAAATAAGATTGTCTATACAAATACCCCATTATCTCAGAAACTATTTGACACTAAGGCCTGAAATTTTATAACACATTCGCATCTAACTAGGCTTTATTTTAACGAACAAGTTTTTATATGAATTAGTTTTTTTTTTTTTTTTTTTTTTGTTTTTCTTTTGTAGTTTAAAATTGATCGTTTTAAATAAAGTTTTAAAAATGTATTAAACCAATTATACACTTGCTTCTAACCAACACAATAAAGGTATTGCTGAATATACCTTGAAACATTTAGCGCATTATCTTAAACAGTTGCAGAGATAAAGGTTCAAACTTACCTTTGAAAACGTAGCGGCGTTGTTTATTGATGCCACAAAAATAAAATAAATACTATTTACTACCCACTTTGAAAATGCAAACAGATGCAGAACCGCAATGCAATGCCGCCGTGTTAATAAATCCCAAGTAAGGTAGGCTCGGAGGCTGGGTTGGCAGTGAGAAATTTTGCGCCCGTTGTAAAACCTATGTGATTGTCATTGAAATTCGGTTCTTTTCCATTGCCAGGGGTAAAATTAAAGAGAAGTGAAACACACGAGTGCTTCCTGTATGAGAAAAGTTTTAATTACTTTGAAATTGACACCAATAACAGGGAAAAACCTAGAAATAATTAGCTGTACATAAAGATAAAACCTTGCATAACATATAAATGACGTGTTTTAACGACATCTACATTTTCTGTGTAGTAAGGTTTTGTCTATCTCTTATGGTTTACCGGATATGCGAAAGTCATACAGAATGAAGAACATTTCAGGGGCTATTCCCTAGAGATTCGGGGTATACATTCTATTTTTCATGCAAAAATCTTTAATATACAGCATTTCAATTAAAATCGTAAAAGCCATTTTTTAGAAAATCTAAAAATCATGTAAAAATGTTAGTGGTGTGGGAGATTTTACTGAAAATCTTCGTGTCATATCCTTGGAAGATACTAAACTTAAATAACACGTTTGGCACTTAAAGGTCTTCGTTTATGGGTCAATATACGCACCCACGCACTGACCTTTTTCCAGAAAGGTTTTTTATTCAACGGAGCTCAAAACATGTATTTTCGGTAAAATCTCGATATATATTTTTTGGGTGGAATACAATACTTCCTCTACAATGTATATTGTACATAGGGAAGTGCTAGGGAAAGTAAAAGTGGGTTGAGAAATAGTACTTTTGTTAGAAAATTGAATTTTCTTCTTAATTGTCAATTGAATTGTTTATTCCAAAATTGTATTTTCCAAAACTACTGAATGTGCCTAGAGAAAATAAGTCAGAATTATCCTATAACTGAAGGTGTAAAACTCTCACGGATGCTACTGAGGCATCACATGTACTATATAAGACTTGGCTGAGACAACATTGAGCGGGGAGGTCCGAGGCTACAGGGTAACTCAACGACTCCGGTCATAAACAAAAGGCAGCTACAGTACAAGAAATATATTGACAAGCACCGGGCCACGGTAAATGGTGGCACCAACCCATGTAGCGACCATGACTTCCCTTTTGTTTCTTATACTGATTTCTGGCCGTTTCATACCTTTGTTCCGCGGTTGCTATTGACATTTTTATTAAGCCTTAGATCATACGTACAATGCCAAGTTCCTTATAAGTAGAACGGAACTTAAGGAATGTGCTATGCTAAGCAGTAGTCAAATGTTTTAAATGGTGTCATTATGCGATTGTCATTGCAAATCACTTCTTTGCATGGCTAGGACTGCTAAAAAAGAAAAATGAGCACTTATTGTCAGACAAACCTAGTGTATTCCCTTTTTCCATTCTGCTTACAAGCAAGCAATTCTGCTAATATTTATCTCTATTAGCATGAAGTAGATAGACGCTTCAGCTTTTAACACTAATTTCTTACAGAGATGTGAGAAAGTCATGTGAATGCAACACATCAGAATGTTTTAAAACTATCCTTCCTCTGTCAGGTGTATAATGTTCAATCATAAATATACACTTTTATTGTTATTACATTTACTGTTTGAAAAAAAAAAGACTTACTATGTTCACGTTAAGATTTGTTTAGGAAACTCCTTATAGTTCTTTTTTTTTTTTTTTTTTTTTTTTGCAAAATTAAAATTAAAATTATGTGAATATTGTTACCCCAAAATATCAAAAATAAAGAAGTACCGACTGAAAAAATGCAATATAGGCATTTATTAGATAAACAGGAGGAACATTGTAACTTACAACCCTTAAGTTGTAATCGAGGGACACACTTACTTATATAGACATTTCATCCATTGGTAATACGGCGCCATCCCTTTACTTTATTTGCAATAGATAGAGTAAGTAATGTATCCCACTGTCGTATTGAGTGTAAGCACAGAATATTAGAAAAAAAGTCTGATCTGTTACACTTACATGAGTTTCTCTAACTGCTCTACAACCAAACTTCTTACAAAAGATTATTTTTCGTTCGACACAATGCTAATCGAGATAAACCTTAGCAGAGTGTTCTTATTACTTAATTCCTTATAAGTAGAAGGGAACTTAAATGAATTCGCTATGCTAAGTAGTAGTCAAATGCTTTTAATAGTGTCGTTATGCGATTGTAGTTGCAAATCGCTTCTTTGCTTGGCCAGGAAGAGAAAACAAAAGAAAAACGGACACTTCCTGTCTGAGAAAAGCATAAGTGCTTTCCAACTGAAATTAATAACAAGCAATATTTCGAAAACGGTAAACTCCACGAAAAAATGTATATGACATAAATTGTGTATTTTAACGAGATCTATTTTTTTATGTAATAGGTTTTTGCCTATCTCTTACAGATTACTAGTTATGCAAAATTCAGCTAAATGTACCCAGAGTAAATAGGCATTCAGAAGCTATTCCCAGAAAATTCAAGACATACATTATATTCGTGGTAGAAATGACCTTAATATGTGGTATAATCAAAATCGTTTGAGATATTTAAAAAAAAAACTACATTTCCAAAAAGTTTTCCTTGTAAAGGATGATTAGGGGTGGGCGGATTTTCTTGAAAATCTTCGTGTCGCATCCTTGGAAGATACCAAACTTAAATACCAATTTTGGTATTTAACCGTCTCTTCGTTTTTGAGTTATGCTGTCCAAAGGCGCTCGCGCACACACACACACACACAGACCCTCACACAAGCCTTTTTCTGAAAACCCGTTTTTGGGAATCAGGGGTTCTGAATCATGTATTTCCAGTGAAATTTCGGTGGAATACAATGCCTTCTCTATCCACTAAGTGAATTGAACATACGCGGCTAAAGAAACTAAAAAACTTAATTAGAAAGAAACATTTGCCACATTTACATAATCATTAATGACATGAAAAGTATTTAAAGTTAACCAATTATAGAGCCTTTCTTTTACTTTCACCTGGCCGGCGTGTACAATGTATATAGTGGATAAAGAGGCTGTCTATTGTACTCTACACAAAAATTCGATGTCGATATTTCATCGGAAATATATGTTTTGGGGTGTCCTGTGTCCAAATAGAAAACATTTCTGTTGTGCGCGCGTGCGCACGTTTATGTCCATTAACAACATAAAGAAAACGAAAAGACGTAAATATCAAACTTGACATTAAGGTTTTAGTATCTTCCAAGGAATCGACTCGAAGATCTTTAAGAAAAACACCCACCACAAACTAGACTTTACACGGAAAATTTGTCGAATATTTTTATTTTCTCAAAAATGGCTGTAACTATTTTGATTAAAATACCATATGTTAAAGATACATAAATTCCTAATAAAATGTATATCGTGAATTTTCTGGGAATCGTCTCTGAGGACCTCTTTGTTCAGAATGAATTTTGCTGGATTTTGCATAACTAGTAAAATGTAAGAGACAGACAACAACTTACCACACAACAAATTTAAATCTCGTCATAACACACAATTCTTTTGTTCTACTCCTGGCCAAGCAAAGAAGCGATAATCGCATAAGGACAGCTTTTTAAAACATTTTCTTTCACTTTGGCGAAGTACATTCCCTAATTCCCTTTTACTTATAACGAACTAAGTAACAAGTACATTCTGCTAAGGTTTATCTCGATTAGCATTGTGTAGAACGAAAAATAATCTTTTGTAAGAAGTTTGATTGAAGAGCAGCTAGAGAAAGTCATGTGAGTGTAACGCAGCTTTTTTAAATAGGAAGCGATAGTTTATTACATAGCTTTAGGTCCATTATTAGCTAGGTTGACGCCGTTTTATTTAATCTGAAGCTAGGAATACCCCAATTCAAATTATTTCTTGTATTATGTGTATATTTATCACAAATTTTTTATTTTCTCTACACGTGCCATGTATATGGTACATAGAGAAGGTATTGCATTCCACCCAAAAACCCCATATCGATATTTCACCGGAAGAAGACGTTTTAGAGTCCTCTGTATCCAAAAAAAAAAAAAAAAAGACCATTTTTAGAAAAAATTCCTTGCGTGTGTGTGTGTGTGTGTGTGTGTGTGTGTGTGTGTCAGTGTGTCCGTGGGTCAGTGTGTCTGTTAACCAATAAATCAAAAATGAAAAGTTTGTAGAACTCCAAACTTTCTTTGTAAGTTTAGCATCTTCCAAGGATGCGACACAAATATTTTGAGGAAAATTCTGCCACACTAATTATTTTCTCAAAAATGGCTCTAACGATTTTGATGAAAGTAACGTAGGTATATTAAAGGCATTTACACGGCTAATAAAACGTATATCTTGAATTTTCTGGGAAAAGCCTCTGAAGTCCTCTATATTCTGAATGATTTTTGTTGGATTAACATACCTAGTAATCCAGAAGAGATAGACAAGAGCTTAGTCCACAAAAAATATACATCTCTTTAAAACACACAATTTATGTCATATAATTTTTTTTTTTCGTAGAGCTGACCGTTTTTAAATTATTGCTTGATTTTTGTCTCAGTTTTAAAATGCCTAAAACTCTCCACATACGCAAATTTGTGAACTCCTGGCAATGCATAGAAACGGATTTCATCTATATGCTAACAAAACTCCATGGCACGACAGCTCACGGGGAACCTTGGCCTACCGCCCGGCCGCTGCGTCCCCCATCTCGGTCCACTACAGACGTCATGGATGGGGTGCAGTATTGGAGGGTGAGACGTGGTCAGCGCCTCGAGCCCCTCCCGGCCGGTTAATGCGGTCCTCACGACCTGGAGCCGCTACTTCTCCATCAAGTAGCTCCTCAATTGGCCCCCCAGGGACCTCACGAGGCTGAGTGCACCCCGGTCCAGGTCTCCCAGCGGGGGAAAAATCCCCACGCCGGTACTGGGGATCGAACCCAGGTCTCCCGCTTGGTAGGCAGCTGCGCTACCACCGCGCTAAGGAGACGACCCATCTATATGCTAACCACCTTTTAATGTCCTTTTAGCCTAGAGTATACCCTTATTTCCTTTCTGCTTACAAGAAAGTATTTCTGCCAATATTTATCTCTATTAGCATGAAGTAGAGGGATGCTTCAGCGTTTTAACAATAGTTTGTTACAGAGCTGTAGAGCAAGTCATGTGAATGGAACACATCAGATTTTTTTTAAACTGTCTTTCCTCTGCCAGTTGTTTAATTTTAAATCATTAAAATATAAGTTTATTGCTGTAAGTACATTTATTGTTTTGAAAAGGGGCTTAAAATGATGACGTTCAGGTTTATTTAACAACATTTTTATAGGCGTTTGGGGTCTATTGAGTCTAAAAAAAGCATTTTTACTTTCTCTACACGAACTTTCACTAGTGTATAGAGTATTGTATTCCACCCTAAATTTCAATACCGACATTTCACTGGAGATACATGTTTTGGGTCCCCCTGAATAAAAAAAAAAAAAAAAAAAGCATTTATGGAAAAAGGTGTGTGTGTGTGTGTATGTGTGTGTGCGTGTGTGTCTGTGTCTGATTGGACAGCAGAATTCAAAAACGAAAGACCGTTAAATACCAAACTTGGTATTTAAGTTTGGTACCTTCCAAGGATGCGACACGAAGATTTTTAAGAAAGTCCCCCCACCCCAAACTACCCTTTACTTGAAAAAAATTCGAATATTTTGATTTCCTCAAAAATGGCACTAACGACTTAGCATGTCGTAGATAAAAGAATAATATTATGCAAGGGAAGTTGTTTGTGTCACATCTAGAGAAAGTCATGCGAATGGAACACAAAAGGTTTTTATTACTTTGTTGTTATACAGCTGATAATATCATCAGTAGCATTCTTTGGATTCAGTGTTCTGCAGTGATATAACAGAATATGTAATTGAATTCGTGTTTCTCGATGTAAAATTAGCTGACGCTATAAAAGTGGGACACCTTACAGTGTTGTCATATTCAAAAGATGTTTTACATTATACCTATAAATGTACATTAGAATAAAGGTAGTTTATGAGGCAGGTATCTAATAAGTAATAATATTCTGAATTTAAGTATATGGATGTAGACAGTGGTAACTATTCTAGTTCTTGTGTTTTTCAGTTATGTCTCTAATGGGTATGTATTGGCTACATTTTGAAATTGTTTTAATATATTTTTATTTTCTTTAGCGCCGTTTGAATATCACATAGTGGATATAGAAGGTATTGTATTCCATTCAAAAATTTGATGTCGATATTACACAGGAAATATATGTTTTGTGGTCTTCTGAGTCCGAAAAAGCAATTATATTTTCTGTACACGTACTGTGTACATAGTTTATAGAGGAACTATTGCACTGCGCCCAAGCATTTGATACCGAGATTTCAACGGAAATACAAGTTTTGGAGTTCCTTGAATAACAGTATGAAAAAAAAGCGTTTTTAGAAAAGGTCCGATTGAGTGTCTGTGGATAGCATAGCTCAAAAACCAAAAGACCGTGGACAAGAATATTTTAAAAACTATCCCCTAAGAAACAATATGAATGCATCATAAGAAAACATTTCCAAAAATGGAAGCGCCTACAAAGATGAAGTTTCACCTGCTTACGTGTTTGCATTTTTTTTCGTTCTGACGCTTTAGTGTTTTAATTTAATTTGGTAGTGTAAAATAATAATAATAATAATAATAATAATTAAAAATAATAATAATAATAATAATAGTAATAATAATTTAAAGAAATAACAATAACGATCACGATAACGATAACGCTGATGCTACCATTACCACTAACTCTAATAATAATCTGAATAATAACAATAATAATATTAATACTAATAATAATAATAATAATAATAATAATAATAATAATAATAATAATAATAACAATAATAACAATAATAACAATAATAGTAATAATAATAATTATGATAATGAACATAAAAATTATAATGATGATAATAATAATAACTAAAATAATTATTATAGTAATAACTGCAGTAACAACAATAAGAATAACAATAACATAAACCACAATGATAATAATTAATAATAGTAATAGAATTAATAATGATAATAATAAATACCAAGTAGGAGGAAGGCAGCGGTTTCCGCGTTTCTACTGTCGTTTAATTTCACTATAATATTCTCCTGTAACATTTGTAATAACTAGTCTCTAATTCTGCTAAACAGAGATTCTGTAAATCGTTGGCACATTGACAGTATTTCTTTTCGCATCTTGAATATAAACGTCTGCTGAATCTGCCGGCAGTTTTTCTAACGTTCCCGTTTTCAGCATCACTACCCGTGCTTGTGCTGGACTGCAATTATGAAAGATAAAGTTCCTGCTCCACTTTGACATATGCTGAGAAAGTCGAGACTTATCTGCTCTCTGAGCTATAAAACAGTTATAATCTGTATAGCACTTCATTTATCAGTTCCACATTGTTATCAAACGCTGCCCTAAAACTATTTTAATAATACTTAGTACATTTCTTGAGCAAACATACAATTTTCAAATGTAGCAATGCCTATTTACATAAAAAATATAAACGTAAAGTAAATCAAAAACCTCCGTATCGAAGTTTTGGTTGGAATACGATACCTTCCTACCTAATTGGTCCATTGTACATACTATCAGAGGAAGTAAAAGTCTAATGTGATACTTTCTCTGCATTTTCTGCCTCAAGTAATCCTTACAAAAGCTTATTTTTTATCTACTCCATTCTATTGATATAAATGTGAACAGGAATGCTCTTATTACTTATTTTGTTGTACGTGCAGAGGAAATACGCAACAGTAGGCTAAAGTGACCTTTGAATTCTTTTAAAGCTGGTAACTATGATATTTTACATGACTAGAAATAAGAGAGAATAAAACGAATAATGATTGACCACTACTTCCCAACTGATTAAAAAATTTGCAAAAATTTAAAGCCAAAACAAGGAGTATCTCGGAAATGGGTCACACCACAAAAAGGTGTGTTGGACACAGACTGTATTTTAACGAGGTCTACATTTTTTATGTAGTAGTAGGATTTTGTTTAACTCTTACGGTTTGCTCATTATGCAAAACTTATCAGGAATGATTATTTTTTTAATTATTTAAACATCTAGCTTTGTTGTTGTTTTCTTTATCAAAGATGTTCAAATCATGTATTTCCGCTGAAATCTTGATATCGAAACTTTGGATGGAATACAATAGTTTTACTAACTTCTATGAAAATAGCACGTGGTAGAGAAAGTAAAAATAAATCAAAAGGGAAGTCATGGTCGCTACGTGATGACCACCCAGCGTACACTGAGTTTCCGATATGTCCACTACACTTTTACGAATTCGCTGTGTAAGTGCAGGTGCACTTGATGAAGCACACAAGCGCGTGACGTCATCCGTAGCTTCGGACCTCCCACCAGAGTTTCCGTTCCGACCTGTATATATATCAAAGAACATACTAGCGTATGTACCGTGACAACTGTAGTAATTCTTCTCCAGCAAATTTTTGTTTGGTTATGTGCCTTTGAAATTAACGTATTTTGTTTGACTTTAATATTCTACACGTGTTGACTTGCGTTTCAAATAGGCTTATATCAGCTGCGAAATAAACACCGATTTACAGTGGTCCACGTGTCGAATTAAACGGAGAAGTATTTGGGACAGTTAAATTGATTAACTTGTATCCTTTTTTTCATAACCAACCCTCTGAGGGTTTTAATTCAACCAGATCTCATTAATACTCGCTACATGATCTGAGGCGGTGTTAAAGTCTTAATGTTCTAAATCTACAAGAATGTATGGTACAGTATCCAAATGTATATAAGTGTAGTATACGTAAGTAACACATAGTTAAGTAGTCACTTGGTAAATTTTGATTTTTTTCCAAATTTCCTCTTTGGATCGTTACCATGTGCTTAGTACCGGTTTTTAATTTTAATTCATGAGACAATCCATTAGCTTCCGTTAGTTTTATACCTTTCAGAATACTCAAAATATCATTTTCTGTGCTCAAATATTTTTCTTAAAATGAAGTCTCTTGCTACTGATATAAACCCTTATGCAATATAACCTGCGAATCTATTTTCTTTCAATTCCTCCAAATCTAGGTTTCTTGTAAATAATCCTATTAATATTGTAATCTTTCGCTGGTACTTCGTTTGTTTCCACAACTCCAGAATTTATTAAAGCAGTATCGTCTGTACTTTTTCCTAATATTTTCTCAAATTCTAGTTCAAATCTTTGCCTCGTTATTTGCGTTACTTCATACAATTCAAACACATCCCACTACTAATTTGTGTTTATTAACGAAGCTAATTCACTTGAATCACATTCACAAATCTCAGGTGGTAGATGCTGACGGTCACCGACATTTATCACCGAAACTCCTTCAGAAGAAAGGTCAGTTCCCATTATCTCTCGCAGCCTGCTATCGAATCATAAACTTTCCACATCGAACCATCGATATCTCAATGATCAGCTGTTTCAAATTAGATAGAGAGATAATCTATCTCTAATTTTAATGTTAAAGTAGTTGGACACGTTGTCTGAAAGTGTCAAAGGTTAGCCGTTAAGAGTATTATTTTTAAACCAAAATAGTTGAAACATTCGATGTTTCTTTTATTGCAAGGATAAATCCTTTATAACGTTTGTAAGACGTACACTTGACTTTTTTGTGTGAAATTCGATGTTTTGCAACAATTTTAATAAGCATTGCATAAGTTATTTAAATATATTTCACGCTCATTTGTTATTATTATTATTAATATTATTAATATTATTATTATTAATATTATAATTGTTATTATTGTTATTTATATTATTATTGTTATTATTATTATTATTTTCATTAATTATTATTTTGTTCTGAGAGGAAACCAATCTCATTTCTGTGTAAATATGATTCAGATCATCCCTCTTCACAGTAGGACTGGTTATAATACTATCCGGGGATTTTAACGGATAATATTGGAAAAAATCAAAATAAATACTAAAATATCAAAGAAAAAAGCAAAGAAAAATGTTTCAATTAGGTAAATTTTTCTTTATTTTCCTTTCATTTGTATACTTTATATTATGGAACTTCATAAATTATTAGTTGCTTTGTTTACTTCAAACTATTGTTTACATCAATATTTATAGAGGTTATGCTCAGTAGTGTTGGTTTACTTTCAAACTCTAGCTTGATTCTTCAATACAATCACAATCAAAGTTTGTATTCGTCCATTTGGCCCCAGTTTCCTATAAACTTATCTAATAAATGACTGCTATATTTCTGGTGATTTTATATTATTTATATCTACTAAAGTTTAAATTATGCACGTTTCTTTATTAAAAATATAAGTTTTATCAACACTAGCTTTTTGCTAAATAACCCATGTTGTTGGTTTTCATTCAACCTACAAGAAAATTGGCAAAAATATTCCAAATCATTATAAAGATCCTTTTTTTTTTTTTTTTTTTTTTTTTTTTTTTTTTTTTTTTAAGTTTACTATACAGTGAATTTAGTACCATTAAATTTCATACAAATGTAGTCTTAGGGTATATATAATATTAGTTAACTATTTTAAAAAAGAAGTTTTAAATAATTTCTAAACATATCACATAATCATGTGCAGAAGTAAGACACGTTAAAACAATTTAGGCAGTACGAAATATTTTAACATTGCGCTTCATGCAAAAATATATGTTCATTGTCTCAACTTTGATGCACTTCGCACGAGAATTATTAGGAATATTATTTGCCTAAGTATACAATTAGAAGACCGTAGCCTCAGATTTGTGGAATATCCTCTCTGCTGAACTAATTACCCTATCAGCAAAGCTACCTTACGATAGTACCACCATTTCTTTTTATTGTTTCATTTAACACCTAAGGTCATATCGGGGGCTTTCCACTTGAAACAACTTGTTGTCTGCAGGTACTTTTACGTTGGTTTTAAATCATTTTGTTTTATTCAAATACGCATACACTCACACTCACATACAAACTTCCAGACTCTGTGGGTGAAAGGGAATAATTCAGGCTAGAAACAAATTCCCCGCCCTAGTCGGGAATCGAACCCAGGGCCCCCTAGGTAGTGTCAGTTCGCTGACCACCCGACCACGGAGGCAGTCTGTAACGCCAATCTGGCCTCGTGTCTCTCGATAAGCTATCAAGGTCGTGCGATATCATCCTATATATTGTAGTTAACTTGTGATTTTCCCACAACGCCGGCCATTGGCAATGTACTGGCCCTAAAACTATTTTATGCATGCATAATGAATTCTCTCTGTTTCCATTTGTTCAATAATTGAAACATTTGTTCTCTAACTACTCTGCTAAGAAATATGAAGCCATTTATGTTTCGTTTATCGGGGTTTTCTAAACCTCCTTTTTCCAAAAAGTCCACGCTATCTGTTTCTTTGTTTGTAAATTATGCTTCGTAAGAGATATCAACAATTTCAAGAACCCGAGCTGTTATTCTGAAGCATTTTTTAGAATTCCTCCAATGCTTCATTCGTTGGAACAGAAACATTGTTTCAATTTTTTTCCGTTTCTTCCAGGTTAGCACTATACAATTCGAGGCCATTTATGATTTATACGTCATGAATCTCAACTCTAAATGGCATCAATAACAACAGCATTTGCTCTTGGTAATAGTTGTTTGGATCTTACGCAAGCTTGTGTCTCATATCTGATCCTCTTTGTATGCTGTTCGAAACGATGTTTTCACGTTTGATTCATCCTGCTAACCGTATACTATTAATAACATTAATAAGAATGATGATAATAATAATAATAACAATAATAACAACAGCAATAATAATAATAATAATAATAATAATAATAATAATAATAATAGCGAAACACTGTGCACTCTCATGCATGGTTTTTGTTACGGTGCTTAAAATTTGGTGTTTAATGGATGATTCTTCCTTTAATTATACTGCCCACACAAAATGTCCATGTAAACGGTAGTTTGGGGTGGAGGATTATTTTGAAATTCTTTTAAGATACTAAACTTCAATAGAGCATTTAGTTGTTAACGGTCTTTCCGTTTTTGAGCTATACGGTCCACAGGCACCCAAGGACATTTTTCTAGAAATGCTTTTTTTATTTTCGGTGAAATCTCGACATGGAATTTTTGGGTAAAATACAATGCCTTCTCTATCCATTATGCACATTGTACATACGGGCTAGAGAAAGTAAAAAGAACAAATACTCTCAAAAATGAAAGGATAGTTCCGTGTCTCTAATATTTTTTTTTAAGGTTATATTCGAAAGTATAGCAGTTAATACACGTGCACTTTACCGCAGCATTTAGTGCTACTTTTTAATAATTTATCGACCATTTTGTTTCCTATGGAATTATCAAAGCAGTTGAGATAGCCTTTGGTGGTAAAACTATGAAACGTCACAATTTGAACGTGTTAATTCATAAGGAATAGTTACATTATTATTATAATGTATGTTGTAACTCATGTTCATGTAGTGTTTGGATAACTAAAGCCCGATATTCTTGAGACACCCAGCTGTAGAGAAGATATTATATTGCAGCCAAAAATTCTATATCGAGATTTCACCGGAAATGTGTTGTTCGAGACCCTCGGAATAAAAAGAATTAGAAAAAGGTTCGTGTGTCTTACTTAGAGATGGTGGTAAGCCATTGAATAATTATAGAAATATTTTAAGGTTCCTTCCTACAATGTACTGTTCTGTGTAGGTAGATGTAATCGAGTTTCACTTCGAGTATTATGTGTATGAATTTCTGTATTAACTCTTAAAACCATCAAGAGTAACATATGTCACCGCGTATGCACAACATCACTGTGCTGCACTGATAAACTTGTGTACAGGATGTTAATGAACTTTACCGAAATATTTTCACAGAATATGTTGATCACTTAAATAAATAATTTGAGTTAGGAGACTTATGGGCTGTTTACTGTAACTTCGAAGTAACGGCTATATGTTTCTGAAGAACCAGTACGCCACGTATTGCGGCACCTCGTCTGGAATGAAAAAAATAATAGTAAAATACTTATACTGTATTACAGGAATCGAACTCATAAAGTTTAAGATAGCAGCTTTCCGATTTATGTATTAAGCCACCAGATCGGTTAAAAAAAAACGCCTCCAGATTAGGCTACATAACACAAGAACTTCGTTCATAAATGCTCAGTGTCGCACTGTCAAGTGACTAGGTCGAGATTTTACAGATTTTTGCAACATTAAATCTTTTGTACGCTAGTAACGAGCTGCTAAAAATCGATATTTCCATACTCGGGCAGCAGTCTTAAAGACACTCTAAGCCATTTTTTCAACTTGTTCTGCTTTAACACCGACTTACAAGCACTTGATACCCACAGGTTTAACGCTATGTAGCTGCGTTATGTTTATCCGAGGTCCATGCATCGTCGATCTCAAATTAGTTATATCTGTCACTTGAACAATCTCGAAAATTATTTCGGTGTAGTTCGTTAACATCCTCTGTGTGTGTGTGCGTGTGTGTGCGTGTGTGTGAGTGTGCGTGCGTGCGTGCGTGTGTGCGTGTGAGTGTGTTTGCGTGGGTGACTGTGTGTGTGTGCGTGTGTGAGTGTGCGTGCGTGCGTGTGTGCGTGTGAGTGTGTTTGCGTGGGTGACTGTGTGTGTGTGTGCGTGTGTGAGTGTGCGTGCGTGCGTGTGTGCGTGTGAGTGTGTTTGCGTGGGTGACTGTGTGTGTGTGTGTAAGTGTGTGTGTGTGTGTTTCAACCGTCTGCCTCCAATTCTTTTTTCTTCACACACTGTATGAGAATGAGAATATGGAATAAAGAAAAGCGCTTTAAGAACCAGTTCCCTCCATTACAAAACGTCATCAGTGTTTGACTTTGTCTACAAAAATCACATGCTATCTGTCACATTTGCACACTCATTCAGGTCCTGGCATGGGGTATTTTTTTTTTTCTTATTCCTTTTTAATATTTTATTTGTTATGTCCTTTAACCAGGTTGGTCATACGGACAATGAAAAAATTTAGTGAAAGATCTCGGGGTCCATGGAGCTTAAACACACTCGATATTCGTCTTCTCAGCATGACGGAAAATCCCCCAAAAAGAAAACGTTTCCGAAAAACTCGCGCTATGCGAGATTCGAACTCGCGACCTCTTTAAGGTGGTATTCTGTTTAGTGGCGTAACATCGGTGGAAACCGCGAACATCACGGGCGATATTACGAGAGTAACTAATGCAATAGCGTGTGTTGATTTCCGAGAGTCAACCTTTTTGAGAATTTGGGTGTACGTATATCTTTTTTCTTAATCTGAGTTACCTGTTTCAAGTCGAGGACGTTTGCGATTATTTCTCTGACCTGATTATGCAATATCTTGCCAATTAAGTGCATAAAAATGGGATTTCATGTTTTAATTTCCTAGGGATTTTCGGAATCTCCCGCTCATTTTGGTATAACTTTCATACAGGTACGCTAATTGTAAATTGCTTAAAGATATTCTTGAAAATAATCCTGTGTGGTAGTTTGTTTAGCACATTTTGGTGCACTCACTTGGTAAAGCATGAAAAGGATTGTAAATGTAGATTGTGATACACAAGACTTTTTTTTTTTTTTTTTTTTTTTTTTTTTTTACAAAAAGTTTTACTTTAGCTACTCGCAACATTGGCATCCCGCTCACATTTCCTTCATATAAGAGTTTCGAAATACTGCTAAGTTGTGTTTGGAAAGTTAGGCTACATTTTTCACTTATTCTAGCCCCGGATGTACAATGTACTTAGTGGATAAAACAGGTATTGTATTTCACCCAAAAATACGATACCAAGATTTTACCAAAAATATATGTTTTAGGACCCCCTGAATAAAAAAACAAAGAAAACAAGAAAAAAAAAAGCATTTTCAGAAAAAGGTCCGTGTGTGTGCCTGTATCTGTCTGCTTGTGGACAGCATAGCTGATAAACGAAAAGACGGCTAAATATATTTAAGTTTGTATCTTCCAAGAATATCACACAAGGATTTTCAAGAAAATCCGCCACCTCTAACTATCCATTACATGGAAAAATTTTCGAAAATTTTGTTTTTCTTAAAAGTGGCTATAACGATTTTGATTAAAATACCATATATTGAGCCATTTCCATCAAAATTAAATGTATATCTTTAATTTTATGGGAATAGCTTCTGAAGACCTGTTTATTCTGGATAAGTTTCGTTGAATTTTGCATAGCTAGTAAACCGTAAGAAGCAGATAAAACCTTACTGCACAAAAAATGTAGTGTTCGTTAAAATATATAATTTATATCATATGGTACATTTTTTCTTGGAGTGTAATGTTTTCGAGATATTTCCTGTTATTAGTTGCAGTTGTAAAGTACTTAAATTTTCTCAGACAGAAGGTGTCGTTTTTCTTTTTTTTTTGTTTTTTTTGTTTTTTGGTTTAATCCTGGCCAAGCAAAGAAGAGATTTACTATGACAATTGCACAACGATAGTTTTTAAAACAGTTGACTAACCTTTTAGTAAGAAACTAAGTAATAGGAGCATTCTGCTAATGTTTATCTCGAATAGCATTGTGTAGAAAGAAGAATAATCTTTTGTAAGAAGTTTGTTTGAAGAGCAGCTAGAGAAATTCATGTGAGTGTAACACATCAGAATTTTGTTAATGTTATGTTAGCAAGCAAAATCTTATGAAGTAAGAATGTCTATACAAATACCCCATTATCTCAGAAACTAATTGACACTAAGGGCAGACATTTTTATAACACATTCGACTCTAAGTAGGCTTTATTTTAATGAATAAGTTTTTACATGGATAATTTTTTTTTTCGTTTTAAATAAAGTTTTAAACATGTATTAAAACAATTATACATTTGCTTCTAATCAACAGAAGTATTCTATTTTTCATCAAACGACAGTAAAGGTATTGCTGAATATACCTTGTAACATTTAGCTCATTATCTTAAACAGCTGCAGAGATAAAGGTTCAAACTTATCTTTGAGAACGTAGCGTCCTTGTTTATTGATGCCACAAAAATAAAAGAAATACTATTTACTACCCACTTTGAAAATGCAAATTTTGCGCCCGTTGTGGAACCTTTCGCTATGTGATTGTCATTGAAATTCGGTTCTTTTCCATTGCCAGGGGTAAAATTGAAGAGAAATGAAACACACGAGTGCTTCCTGTATGAGAAAAGTTTTAAATACTTTGAGATTCACACCATTAACAGGGAATGTCCCAGAAATAATTAGCTCTACATAAAGATAACACCTTGCATAACACATAAATGACGAGATCTACATTTTTTGTGTAGTAAGGTTTTGTCTATCTCTTAGGTTTACCAGCTATGCAAAAGTCACTCAAAATGAAGAGGATTTCAGGGGCTATTCCCTAGAAATTCGGGGTATACATTCTATTTTTCATGCAAAAATCTTTAATTTACAGCATTTCAATCAAAGTCGTAATAGCCATTCTTTAGAACATCGAAAAATCATGTAAAAGGGTAGTTGGGGTGGGAGATTTTACTGAAAATGTTCGTGCCACATCCTTAAATACCACGTTTGGCACTTAAAAGTCTTTTCGTTTATGGGTCAATATACGCACACAGGCACTGACCTTTTTCCAGAAATGTTTTATTTATGCAACGGAGCTCAAAACATGTATTTTAGTAAAGTATCGGTATCTATTTTTAGGTGGAATACAATACTTCGTCTAATATGTTTATTGTACATAGGTACGTGCTAGCAAAGTAAAAGAGGGTTGAGAAATAATGCTTTTGTTAGAAAATTAACTTCTTTTCTTAATTGTCAATTGAATACTTTATTCCAAAATTGTATGTTCTAAAACTACTGAATGCGCCTAGAGAAAATAAGTCCGAATTTTCCTAAAACTGAACGAGTAAAATTATCACGGATGCTACAGAGGCATCACATGTACTATATAAGACTTGGCTGGGAAAACTTTGAGCGGGGAGGTCCGAGGCTACAGGGTAACTCAACGACTCCGGTCATAAACAAGCAGCTACAGCACAAGAAATATAATGACAGGCACTGGGCCACGGTAAATGGTGGCACCCACACATGTAGTGACCATGACTTCCCTTTTGTTTCTTTTACTGATTTCTGGCGGTTTCATGCCTTTGATGCGGTTGTAATTGTAATTTTTTTATTAAGCCATAAATCATACGGACAGTTCTAAGTTCCTTATAAGTCGAACGGAACTTAAGAAATATGCTAAGCAAAGCAGATAGTCACATGTTTCTAATGCTGTTGTTATGCGATTGTGGTTGCAAATCCCTTCTTTGCTTGGCCAGGAATAGAAAACAAAAGAGATACGGACACTTCCTGTCTGAGAAAAGCATTTTCCAACTGAAATTAATAACAAGCAATATCTCGAAAACGGTAAACTCCACGAAAATATGTGTCAGACATAAATCGTGTATTCTAACGAGATCTATTATTTTTATGAAATAAGTTTTTGCAAATTTCTTACAGTTTATTAGTTATGCAAAATTTAGCTAAACTTATCCGGAATAAATAGGCATTCAGATGCTATTCCTAGAAAATTCAAGATATACATTTTATTTGCGATAGAAATGGCTTGAATATGTGGTATTATAATCAAAACCGTTACAGCCATTTTTAAGGAAAAGAAAACATTTTCAAACGTTTTTCCTTGTAAAGAGTAGTTAGGGGTGGGCGGATTTTCTTGCAAATCTTAGTGTGACATCCGTGGAAGATGCCAAACTTAAATACCAATTTTGGTATTTAACCGTCTTTTCGTTTTTGAGTTATGCTGTCTACTGGCGCGCGCGCGCACACACACATACACACAAACACGCACAAACATACAGAGACCCTCACATGAGCCTTTTTCTGAAAACCTGTTTTTGGGAATCAGGGGTTCTGAATCATATATTTCCGGTGAAATTTCGGTGGAATACAATACCTTCTCTATCCACCATATGCATTGTACATACGCGGCTAAAGAAAATAAAAAACTTAATTAAAAAGAAACAGTTGTCGTATTTACATAAACTTCAATGATATAAAAAGGATTTAAAACTAACCAATTATAGAGCCTTTCTTTTACTTTCTCTAGCCCGCATATACAGTGTATATAGTGGATACAGAAGCTATCTATTGTATTCTACACAAAAATTCAAAGTCGAGATTTCATCGGAAATATATGTTTTGGGATCCCCTGAGTCCAAATAGAAAACATTTGTGTTGTGCGAGCGCACGTTTATGTATATGACCAGCATAAAGAAAAGGCAAAGACGTTAGATACCAAACTGGATATTAAGGTTTTAAAGGAATCGACACGAAGATTTTCAAGAAAAACCCTCACCACAAAGTAGACTTTACCCGGAATATTTTTCGAATATTTTTATTTTCTCAAAAATGGCTGTAACCATTTTGATTAAAATACCATATGTTAAAAACATATACATCCCAAATAAAATCTATATCTTGAATTTTCTCAGAATCGTCTCTGAAGACCTCTTTATTCCGAATGAATTTTGCTGGATTTTGCATAACTAGTAAACCGTAAGAGACAGACAATAACTTACTACACAACAAATTTAAATCTCGTCAAAACACACAATTTGTGTGCTTTAATTTTTTTTTTTTTTTTTTTTTTTTTTTTTTTTTTTTTTGTGGAGGTAACCGTTTCCGAGATATTACTTGTCACTGATTTCAATTGTAAGGTACTTGGACTTTTCTCAGACAAGAAGTGTCCGTTTTTCTTTTGTTCTACTCCTGGCCAAGCAAAGAAGCGACAATCGCATAAGGACAGCTTTTAAAACATTTGCCTTCACTTTAGCCAAGTTCATTCCCTTAATTCCCTTTTACTTATGACGAACTAAGTAATAAGTACATTCTGCTAAGGTTTATCTCGATTAGCATTGTGTAGAACGAAAAATAATCTTTTGTGAGAAATTTGATTGAAGAGCAGCTAGAGAAAATCATGTGAGTGTAACACAGATTTTTTAAATAGGAGTGATATTTTAGAGGTATTTTATTACATAGCCTTAGGCCCATTATAAGAATAACTTGACGCCGCTTTATTTAATCTGAAACTAGGAATACCCAAATTCAAATTATTTCTTCTATTATGTGTATATTTATCACAAACTTTTTATTTTTTCTACACGTACTATGTATATAGTATAAAGAGAAGGTATTGCATTCCATCCAAAAACTCGATACCGATATTTTACTGGAAAAAGACGTTTTAGAGTCCCCTGTATCAAAAAAAAAAAAAAAACTCTTTAGAAGAAATTCCGTGTGTGTGTGTCAGTGTGTCCATGGGTCAGTAAGTCTGTGAATCGATAACTCAAAAATGAAAAGTCGGTAAAACTCCAAACTTTGTATGTAAGTTTAATATCTTCCAAGGATACGACACGAATATTTTGAGGAAAATTCTGCCAACCTAATTATTTTCTCAAAAATGGCTCTAACGATTTTGATGAAAGTAACGTAGATATATTAAAGGCATTTACACGGCAAATAAAACGTATATCTTGAATTTTCTGGGAAAAACCTCTGAAGTCCTCTTTATTCTGAAAGAATTTTGTTTGATTTTGCATACCTAGTAATCCAGATGAGATAGATAACAACTTAGTCCACAAAAAATATAGACCTATTGAAACACACAGTTTATGTGATATACTTTTTTGTCGTAGAGCTGACCGTTTTTGAATTATTGTTTTTTATGTGTCTCAGTTTTAAAATACTTAAAACTTTCCACATACGGAAATTTGTGAACTCCTGGCAATGCATAGAAACGGATTTCATCTATATGCTAACCAGCTTTTAATGTTCTTTTAGCCTAGTGTATACCCTTATTTCCTTTCTGCTTACAAGACAGCATTTCTGCTAATATTTATCTCTATTAGCATGAAGTAGAGAGACACTTCAGCTTTTTTAACTATAGTTTGTTACAGAGATGTAGAGAAAGTCATGTGAATGGACACATCAGATATTTTTTTTAAAACTGCCTTTCCTCTGCCAGTTGTTTAATCTTAAATCATTAAAAAATTAGTTTATTGCTGTAAGTACATTTAATGTTTTGAAAACATGCTTAAAATGCTCACGTTCAGGTTTATTTAACAAAATTTTTATGGGCTTTTTTTGTAAAATGTGTAAAATTTTGTAAACTTAAAGCATCTGTATGTGACTGTAGTTACCCCAAAATATCAAAGAATAACGGAGTACCTGTTTGAAAAAATGCAATATACATATAGATAGATAGATACCTTATTTCACTGCTTAGGGCGTGGCCCGGTGGCAGCGCAGTCAATGTAATAATACAATGAATTAAATAAACAATAATGTGAATAATACACTGTTAAAATGCCAATGACAACATATTATACTAATATATACATAATTGTAACAACAGTAATAATAACGCAATATTTTTATTTACTATTCTGACTATAAATCACTCTTCTTTAGTCTCTTTTTAAATCTATTTACACTTTGAGGCAAAGTCTCCAGTAAATCTGCAGGTATTTTGTTCCATTCGTTTATTGTTCTATTTGTGAAGGAGAATTTACCTATGTCTGTTTTCTGTTCCCTATTTCTTATTTTTTCCGAGTGATCATTCCTCCCACAGTATAATGGCTTTAATAATCGTTTGGATATGTCTTTCCATGCAGGTTCCCCCTTATAGGCTCTAAAAATTGCACATAGCCTTGCTCGTCTCCTACGTTTTTCTAGTGTTTCCCAGGAAGGAGCAGTGCTGGTATGATTTTCGAATCATTTACTTCTGTCTACAAATTTAGCTGCTCTTTTTTAAACTCTCTCTAGTGCCAGTTTTTGCCCCACCCGATACGGATCCCAGCATGCAGCACTATATTCTAATATTGGTCGAACTAAAGAAGTGTATGCCAAATTTCGCGACTTTCCATTGCTGCGTTTTAAAATCCTCATTACGAAATGCAACGCTTTCCACGCCTTCCCAGTGATCGAGTTTACATGTTCCCCCCACTCCAATCTTTGATTTAGCATTACCCCTAAATATCTGGTGCTATTTATTCTCAGTATTTTCGTATTGTTTAATTTATATATTACGTTTTCTACTATTCTTGCCCTTGAAAATATAATTGTTTTACATTTGTTTGGATTTATCTCCATTTTATTATATTTTGCCCAGAGTTGAATTTTGTTTAAATCTTCTTGTAAATCTATTGTGTCACATTTACCACTAATATTTCTATAGATTATACAATCGTCTGCAAATAGGCGAATCGGAGATGTTATCCCTTCCCGTAAATCATTTATATATGCTAAGAAAAGCAACGGCCCGATCACGCTTCCTTGGGGAACACCAGAAGTTACATTTGTAGGAGACGATAGTTTATTTCCCACCCGCACCCTTTGGGTTCGTTCGTTCAAGAATTCCCGAATCCAAGTTATCACTCTGTTGTCTATTTGCAGATTACAAAGTTTTTCTATTAGTCGTCCATGAGGTACAAGGTCAAACGCTTTAGAAAAATCAATTATTATTGCATGTACTTTTCCACCCGCGTCAAGTGTATCGGCTACATCCTGACAAACAGCTACTAGTTGACTCTCACCAGAATGTCCGTTCCGGAAACCATGTTGGCCTTCGAAGAGCCAATGCGTTTTATCCCATTCGCGTCTTAAATATTGTGCTATAAGATGCTCAACTTGTTTGCTTACTACTGATGTCAAACTAACTGGTCTATAGTTTGCCGCATTTGTTCGATCCCCTGCTTTATCAATAGGCACAACTATAGCCTGCTTCCAATCTTGCGGTATACTTCAGTTATTTACTGTTACTTCGAATAGCCGCAGTATGTATGGAACGATTGCCTCCCCCCAATCTTAAGAAAGTCGCCCGAAATGCCATCTGGCCCGATTGATTTATGTTTTCCTAATTTAGCTAACCGTCTTCTAATGTCACTTGGCTTCACTGTCATAGGGGGCCCTTCCGTTCTTTTAATACAGGCATTGCTCTTTACTCGAAAAATTGAAGCGAAATGTTGATTAAACACTTCGGCTTTTGACAATGAATCGGCCATTAGTATATTTCCATTCTTGATTTCTGGAATGATTTTTGCGTTTCCCCTGCGCCTTCTCACAAATTTAAAAAATTGCTGCCAACTATTCCTGTCAGACGAGAGAATACTTTTTAAGAAATGTTCTTCCGCGGTAATCTTTTCTTATAGAAGATTTTTTGACAAAATTCGGAATTTATTTGCGTGATAACCACTATTTTTTCGTGAACTATATGCTCTCCTGACCTGTTTCTTTAGCCGTTTTACTGTTTTATTGTAGTATTCCGGGTCAGGGTTTTCAGTTAGCATTTTACGGGGTATAAATTTATATGTTGCTTCCATAACAATTTTTTTAAAATTTTGCCATATTTCTTCTGCCGAGCTTCCAGATTGGGACCACAGCGAATATTTTTCGTTTAAGAATTTTTGCAGCCTCGGAATGTCTCCTTTGTAATATTGGTAAAAGTGTCTCATTTCATCCGTGTGAAACTTGGCACGTATTCCTTCTACTTTAAGTAATACGCAGTTATGGTCACTTACACCTGGAAAAACCTCGCATTCTAGTACAGCTTCTTCTGGCTTTACAAGAAATACGTCCAAAACCGCCCCTTCTCTGGTTGGGGTTTTTACTGTTTGAACAAGGCCACCTTCCCTAACCACGTCATTAACAATAGCCTGCGATTCCCCAACCCTCACGTCACCCCCCCCCCAGTTAACTCGCGGAAGATTTAGGTCTCCCTCTACAATTACCTGCTCACTGGCCATGTCACTCTTAAAAATTCGTTTTGCAAGTGATTTTAGTGATCCTAAGTGATCACCTGGTGGCCTATATATTCCTATTACCTGCCATTTATTTTTACTATAGTTTCCTGAAATTTCTACTTCTAAGATTTCATATTCCTCATCCCTCCATAATTCGACAGCATTGTATATATTCTTGACACAAATAAATATCCCACCTCCTCTGCCATTCCTATCTCTTCTTATTGTCGTGAGGTTATTCCCTAATACTTCAGCGTTTGTAATATCTGGATGAAGCCATGATTCGGTACCTATTACTACGTCTGGATCATAAGCATCTATTAAGTTTGAGAATTCTAATTTTTTGTTTAAGATACTTTGACAATTTACCTGCAAAATCACTAGAGACTCACCTTTACTATTAGGTTTTTCGTCGGCGTTCCCACCGTTCCATTGTCAGTTGCCACCGGCCTCATTCCGTCCGCCATCTTAGATACACAGGAGAAACATTGTAACTTACAATACTTAAGTTGTAATTAAGGGACACATTGACTTATTATAGACATTGGTAACACAACGGAATTTCTTCACTTTATCTACAATAAATACAGTAAGTATTGTATCCCACTGTCGTTATTGAATTGTCAGAAAATATACGTGTTCATAATTATGCGGGGTAAAACCACAGCAATTTAGAGAAAAATGTGATGTGTTACATTCTCATAACTCGCTGCCCTTCAACAAACATCTTACAAAAGATTATTCTTCTTTCCACACAATGCTAATTAACAGTGTGTTCTTGTTACTTAGTTCCTTATAAGTAAACGGGAACTAAAGGAATGCGCTGTGCTAAAGTGATTGCCAAATGGTTTAAAAGCTATCGTTCTGCAAGTGTCATTGAAACTGGCTTCTTTGTTTGGCCAGAAGGCTGAGAAAGGTTTAAGTATTTTAACATTGAAACCAATAACCAGGAATATCTTGAAAACAATTAACTCTACAACAAAAATGCATAATGCATAGTAGAACAAAAGATAAACGGACACTCCATGTCTGAGAAAAGTATAAGTATTTTAACATTGAAGCCAATAACAAGTAATATCTTGAAAACGGTTAACTCTACAACAAAAATGCATGACATAAATTGTGTGTTACAACGAGGTCTCCATTTCTTGTGTAGTGAGTTTTTGTTTACCTCTTACGGTTAAGTAGTTAAGCAAAATTCGGTAACTTTATCCAGAGTAAAATGCTCTTCAGAGTCTATTCCCAGAAAATTCAAGAATTTTACTTACGATGTAAATATCTTTAATACACGGTACTTTAATCAAAGTTACAGCCATTTTTGGGAAAGTCAACATTTTCAAAAAATGCTCCATGTAAAGGGTAGTTTGTCATCTAGATATTTTGTTGAAAATCTTCGTGTCGTATCCTTGAAAGATACAAAACCTAAATACCAAGTTTGGTACTAAACAGTAATTTGTTTAAATCTATGCTGTGCACAGACACACGCACGGACACACACACACACTTACGGACTTTTTTCTAAAAATGCTTTTTGCGGACTCAGTGGGCCTCAAAGCATATATTTCCGGTGTACTCTCGATATCGAATTTTTGGGTGGAATACGATACCTTCTTTACTCCTATGTATATTATACATACGGGGCTAGAGAGATTAAAATTCTGAAGTGTTCCCCTCACATGATATTCTCTATTTCTCTGTAACAAATTATTGGTAGAATCAGTATTGTTCTATCTACTTCGGGCTAATCAAGATAAATTATAGCAGAAATAGGTCTTATTACTTGCTTTCCTTTAAGTAGCAGATAAATAAGGGCGTACACAAGACTAAAGCGATAGCTAAATATTTTAAAAAACAGTTACTATCCGATTGAAATTCGTTTCTTTGCGTGACCAGGAGTCATCAATTTCCCGTATGAGAAACATTATTTTAAAACTAAAACCAATAACAAGGTATTTCTTGGAAATTGTCAACTTTACAACAGCACCAAAAAACGTAAATTATATAAATTGTACGTTTAAACGGTATATACATTTTTGTATAGCAAGTATTTGTCCATCTCTTACGATTTACAGGCATTGCAAAAGACATTCAGAGAGAACAGATTTTCAAAGGCTATATATATATGCCGAGGAAGGTGAAAATATACGTTTTATTTTTCATGTAAATATTTTTAATATAGGTTATTTTAATCAAAATCGTTAGAGCCATCTTTGAGAAAATCGAAACTTTCGAAACGTTTTCCTTGCAAAGGATTGTCTGGGACCACCGGATGAAGGATTTATCTCATAATATTTATGTAGCATCCCTGAAAAACATTAAAACAAGTTTGGTACTTGTGTTTTTAAGTTATCGTATTCACGGATACACGGAACTTTTTCTAAAAATGCTTTTTTGGATACGAGTATTTCCAGCGAAATATAGGTATGGAGCTTTTGCGCGGAATACAATACCTTTTATATGTTATAATTACAGAGAGTGAAACGATAAGCGCATGTATATTAGTGTACGCAAACCAAAATTCGAAAGTGTTTCTAGAAAGTAGTTCGTGTATGAGTGTGAGTGTGTGTGTGTGAATGTGTGTGTGAGTACGTGTGAGTGTGTGAGTGCGTGTGTGAGTGTGTGTGTGAGTGTGAGTGTGTGTGTGAATGTGTGTGTGTGTGAGAGAGTGTGTGAGTGTGTGTGAGTGTGTGTGAGTGCGTGTGTGAGTGTGTGTGTGTGTGTGAGTGTGTGTGAGTTCGTGTGTGAGTGTGTGTGTGAGTGTGAGTGACTGTGAGAGTGTGTGGGTGTGCGTGTAAGTGTGTGTGAGTGTGTGTGTGTGCGCGCGCGTGCGTCCGTGTATTGTTTTGTGAACAGCATAACACCAAAGTGAAAAGTTGGTGAAATACCAAACTTGATATTTAAGTTCACCATATTCTGAATGCGACACGAAGATTTTCCCAAGTCAATACCAGGAGTGGTTTCATCTTTTTGATACTTCCTGAACAGAGTGAAACGACGGGAGTGAATTGTCCTAAGAGATGAAAACACGAGTTGAATTTGATAAGATAATTCAGTGAAATAGACTATTAGTAGTTTATAATATATAGGAGGAGAGCTTTTATCAGGTTATGATTGTAATATTTACATTAGTTCTCAAATGATAGATGACGCATTCGACCATGTTTATTCACCGAATGTTTATTTTCTTTATTTTTTACTGCCTCCTGAGTTACGATATGGCCAAACATATGTATCCCCAATGTACGAATATCGATAGCAGCATTAGAAATAGGGAACAATTATTTTATTTGAGTTTTTAATAAATAACACAATAAAATGAATACAAATATCACTTTATTTGAGTTTATGCACTCATCTCATACATAAGAAATGCAAATAATGATTATTTTCACTCATTTATTTTAACTAAAGACATTATGAACTAGATAAAGCTTTAAACAAACATTGTAACTGAATTAATTGACAGTACAATTGTGGAACTGGCAGTTATTAAAAGTGAAGGTTGGTTGACTGCATTGTCACTTTGTTGCAAATAACCAAGACAGGGGATTAAATAAATGAACGTCAGGTGCGGAAGATTTCAAAGAAATGAACATCAGCTACAATAAAATTTTTCTACAATATCGCTCCATTCACATGACTGCGATTGGTTGAAATGCTCTTTAGTAGTTGAGCTAAATTGTTAAGAGCTTGGTCAATACCCTAACTACGCTTTACGGGGAAAATTGTGATTTTCTCAAAAATGGGTCTGAAGATTTTGATTAAAATAGCATATTTAAGACATTCTATGACAAATATAGGGTAAAACTTGAATTTTCTGAAGTTAACTTCGTTCTGGATAATTGTTGTAAAGCTTGTACGTTAATAACATGAAAAATGTCGATCTCGTTAAAGCACATAGTTTATGTCAAATATGTTTTTTCTGGGGAGGAGTTAATCATTTGGAGATTTCCTTATTGTTGGTTTAAATTTGCCACTTGCTACTTATATGTTACTCAAATTGAATGTATTTATTCAGTTTTCTGGCTCCTATCAACCAAAGGGAAGGGAATTTCAGTTCCATTACTTATTGACCAGCAATGAACTATAGAATTTGACTATCCCTAAAACCTGTTTTATTCCCGTATCCCTTTACATTTACAAGCAAATATGCAGTAAATGCATTTATGCACGTGTAACCTGAAGTAGTTAAATACACTTTTTAAAGGATAGTTTGTCGAAAAAGGGTAGAGAAAATCATGTGTCTGTAACACACCAGGGTTCTTATTTTTTCTTTGTATACAGCACATAGGTAGCGGAGATTCTGCATTCCACCCGAAAATATAGGCCGCGCGATGGCCAAATGGTTAGACCACTCGCCTCTCACTTAGCCGGCACGAGTTCCATCCCAAGCGACCGCTTTAGGGTGGACAATGCGACGCTAGGAGGGCGTTTCACCGGGTTCTCCGGTGTCTCCCGCCATCACATTCCACCGTTGCCTTATCTTCATTTCGTGTATCATCAGAGTAATCGCCTGCGGTGCCATAGTAGTACAAGCGGGCGTTAAACTCTATAAATAAAATCGATACCTATGTGTCAGCGGAAGTACAGGTTTCAGGGTCACCTGTTAACAAATCTTATTTGTTCCATTCACATGACTATCTTTAGATTTTTCGCAACCAACTTTTCTTACTAAAGATTAATCCTTTATCTAGGTTATGCTAAGCAAGATAAACATTACCAAAACTCTTCTTATTACTGGCTTCTTTGTAAGTGTAAGAGAACTATAGAATACATCAGGCTAAAGCGATCGCCAGATCTTCTAAAAGAGTCGCTTTGTGAAACAAATTAAACTCAGGTCTCTTCGCTTCCTAGGAGTAAACAGAAAGTCTGATGTTTTCCATTCACATGATTTTCTCTGCCTCTCGTAACAAAATACTGTTAAAAAGCTTATGTTTCCATTAGTTCATGTCATTCGAGATAAAATTAGCAGAAATAGTGTTATTACTTGCTACATTGAAAGTGTAAGGAAAATAAGGGAGTACCATAGGCTAAAGCGGTAGTCAAACCTTCCAAAAGCTAAATGCTATATGATTGTATTTGGTTTGTTTCAATGGCGTTGAGTTGACAAGTTCCCGTTTGAGAAAAGTATAATGATATTAACACTGAAACCAATAACAAGGAATTTCTCAAAAACGCTCAACTTCACAAAAAAATGTGTATAAAACAAATCGTAGGTTTTAAGGAGCTGTCCATTTTTTGTTAGGTAGGATTCAGTCTTATCTCGTACGGTTTACCAGTTATGCAAAATCCCGCAAAATCCATCCAGAATAAAGGTGTCTTCAGAGGCTATTCCCACAAATTTCAATATCTACATTTTTTCATATGTAAATATCTTTAATATGCGATAATTTAATTAGAATCGTCAGTCCTATATGAGAAAATAAAAATTTTCGCAAATTTGTCCAAGTTAAATGTAGTTAGGGTAGAGTGGATGTTCTTGAAAATCTTCGTGTCGCATTCTTGGAAGGTACTCAATTTAAATACCAACTTTAGCATTTTATGGACTTTGCTTTTGAGCTATGCTGCAACCCCCCCACACTCACATACACAGCCTGACAGACTAACACACGGACGTTTTTCTAAAAATGCTATTTCTGGATTAAGGGGATATCAAAACATATATTGCCGGTGAAATTCCGGTATCTAAATTTTAGGTGCATTGCAATACCTTCTCTATACACTATGTATATAGTACGCGTAGAGAAAGCAAAAATGATGGTGTCATGTAAGGAAGATTATATTTAGTGAATAAGAACAGCTGGGTGTCTCAAGAATACCGGGCTTTAGTTATCCAAACACTACATGAACATGAGTTACAACATACATTTTAATAATAATGCAATTATTCCTTATGAATTAACACGTTCAAGTTGTGACGTTTCTTAGCTTTGCCACCAAAGGCTATCTCCACTGCTTTGACAACTCCATAGGAAACAAAATGGGGGATAAATTATTAAAAAGTGGCACTAAATGCTGCTGTAAAGTGCACGAGTATTTACGGCCCATTATAAACTCAAGGTGGCCATCCTTCGAGATGCTCGTTATTTACGGGGAACGGGAATAAGCATTAGCGAGGATTTTAGCCAGCGTGTAAGAGAAGAGAGAGAATTCTTAAAGGGACACATGTTCGAGGCCAGGAGGCAGGGCTGTCATGCCGTATTGCGCTATGACAAGCTCTTCATTAACGGACGAGTCTGGAACCGACAGGAGCTGGAGCGCATGGAACAGCCTAGAAGTAGTGCGGAAACCGAACCCAGGACAGGGTAGCTAGAGCAGGTAGCCAGTGAATCAGCCCAGCAGGTAGCAGGTCCCTCAGCAGAACATCAGGTGCCTCAATTTGTGTCGACAGTGAGGGTAAAGAGGAGAGGAGGGTGAACAATCTTCGCCGGAGAAACCAACAACAACGCCCCTCCGTGCCCTTAGGCTGACAACAGCTCGACAAAGGGTCAGCCAAGTTGTAGGAAGACCAACAGCAAGGAAACAATAGGACCCAAACCCTTCTCTGAGGATTGTCACATGGAACATCGAAGGCTTCAAAAAAAGGTTGGGTAGCGAGAATTTCTTGTATTGCCTTAGTGATTTTGACGTTGTATGTTTAACAGAAACTTGGTTGAAAAACGGAGAAAATGTAACACTTGCTAATTTCCATAGTTTTAGTATGGGAAGGGAGACACGGGGAAGGTGGCCAGGAGGGGTATCAGTTTCATTCAGGTCTGAGCTGGAGGTTGAGATAACTAAATTAGAAATCAGTTTGGAAGGGGTGATTGCTGTATCTTTGGCACAGGGGGGAGTACAAATA
Organism: Hymenopus coronatus; assembly: GCA_030762935.1. Taxonomy (NCBI): domain Eukaryota; kingdom Metazoa; phylum Arthropoda; class Insecta; order Mantodea; family Hymenopodidae; genus Hymenopus; species Hymenopus coronatus. The sequence goes on from CM060900.1 coordinate 512,397,238, forward strand.
ATAGTTATAGGATTATACAACCAGCCAGCAACGTCCAAGTATGCAAACAGGAATTTCTTTAGTGACTTAACCGAAACGTTAGTGCAGTTACAGGAAAAGTTTCCAGGAACTGAATTAATTCTCTTAGGAGATTTTAATGCGAGGTTAGGAGGGGAGAATATTTCTCTAATGGGGGTCATCAATGGGGGGAGGAATTCCGCGAAGGTCAACGAAAGAGCAAGGATAGTTTTATTAATGGGGAGGGCAGACAATTACTTGCTTTCTGCGATGCCTTCTCTTTAGAAATATGAATGGCAAGTACGGTGAGGATCGAGAGGGAGAACTCACTTTCATAAATGAAAATTGGGGTAGTGTAATAGATTTTATTTTATTAAGTCAGCGTTTAATTGGCAGAATTAGAAATTTTTGGGTGGGGGATCGTATCGAGTCACATCACTGTCCGGTTGTCCTGGAACTGAATATAGAGACGGCCATAGTGGCGCATGCACCTGAAGAGGGGTAGGGGGACGAAGGGAGATTCATTAGTAAATTTATATGGAAACCGATAGAAAAAGAAGTATTTGCTGGTAAATTAGAAAGAAGATTAGGGGAAAGGAACGCAGGCACAGCGGAGGAACTAACGCATATAATAGCAACGGTTGCGGGGACAATGAAAGTCCAAATGCATGGTAAGTTAAAACGATTCAATGGTTGGTATGACCAGCAATGTAGAGCGTAAAGAAACAAGCAGAGGAGGCTCTGTCGAAATTCAGAAGGGAGGGGGGAGATGACATTAGGAAAATGTTGACAAAAAAGCGAAGGGAGTATAAACAGCTCTTACGGGAAAAGAGAACTACGTGGCAAGACAAAATTACTCAGAAAATCAGTAATATTTTAACACGGGGGGATAATGCTGAGATGTGGCAAGTAGTAAAACATTTAAGAGGCAACCGTCAGGCGCCCAATGAAATTTCTCCCAGTAAATGGGCAATGCATTTTATGGGAATATTCGGGAAAGGTGAAAGGGAAGGAATTTTTATAAAGGAAGTGAAAATTTTGGGAAATCTTGAGATCCCAATACTGGACGAAGAAATATCAGCACGAGAAATAGCACAGGCGCTGAGGAGTCTGAAGGGAGGCAAAGCTCCAGGGTTGGATGGGCTGCCCCCGGAAGTTTTTAAAGCCGCAGCCAATGCTAATGAGTTTGGTAGGAGTATGCTCCAGATATGTAACAGATTGTTTATTGAGGGGAATTACCCTACCTGTTGGGGAAAGGGCATTATTCATCCCATTTATAAAGGGAAGGGAACTATTGGAAATCCGGATAACTATAGGGGGGTTACTCTGTTGCCAATTATGGAGAAAATTTACTCTAGAGTGTTATATAACCGGATAATGGACTGGGAATCTAAATTTGGCAAACTTTCAACATTTCAAATGGGTTTCAGAGAAGGACACAGTACCATAGATGCCGCTTTTATATTAGACACTTTAAGGACGAAGCAACTGTTAGTTAAGCGGGGAAAGCTTCATTGTGCTTTTGTGGACTTTAAGAAGGCATTTGACTCTATCAATCGAAATGCATTATGGTACAAACTAGGCAGAAAGGGGTTATCAAGTAAAATGGTTAGAGCATTGCAGACAATGTATCAAAATGTCGAATTCTGTGTGAAGTACGACAGAAACAGAGTGTCCGAGAGCTGCCGAAGCTATAGGGGAGTGAGGCAGGGTTTTATTTTATCTCCCTTGCTATTTAATCTCTTTGTGGATGATATTACTGATACAATGATAGCAGAGAATATTCAAGCACCAGTAGTAGCGCATTTGCAGATCCCAACACTTTTATACGCAGACGATTTAGTATTGTGCTCTACGACAGTAAACGGATTGCAACGATGACTGGACAAACTTAAGAACTATTGCGATGAATGGCTACTTACAGTTAATGTGAATAAGACTAAGGCAATGACTTTCAAAAAGGGTTGTGTTTATAGCAGGGAGGAGACTTGGACATATGCAGGACAGATGCTGGACAATGTTAAATCTTTTGTGTACTTAGGACTCACATTTACAATGAACGGAAAATGGACAAAACACATTGCCATTACGAAACACAAGGCAAGGGTGAAAGCGGCGGAAGCTCTCCGGATACGCTGCAGAATTCCGAATATCTCCATAACCTCAATGGAAACTGTATACGGAGCGACAGTTAGATCCACGATGACATACGGAGGAGAAATGTGGGGGTGGGAACAAACAGGGAATCTGGATCAAGTGAGGACTCAATTTTTGAAAGGAATTCTGGGTGTAGGGAGGGGTACGGCAAACATCGGAATAATGAGGGAATTCGGGGCACATAGTGAAACGATAGAGTGCAAAATCAGAGCAGTTAAATATTGTATGAGAATCGTTCACGGAAACCAATCTCTAATTAGGGAAGTCTGCTACCGTGAACATTTGCGAATGGAAGGTAATTCGACGTGGGCATCAAAATTAAGGAAAGGGTTGGAAACCATTGGGATGGGAGACATTTGGATGGCGGGGCAGAAAAACAGGCGAAGTATTTGGAGAAAAATAAAGAATCGTCTCTGTGATATTGACAGGCAGCAAACAATTGCGCAATGCACGGAGGTGTCATTAGAAGCACAGTCTGGGCTGAAATCGGAGTGGGGTATGGAGCAATAGATCAAAACAGGTACCAAACTCATTAGAGAGGGGCTCGCGTGGATTAGACTAGGAGCATGGAGGAGCACGAAAATTTCTGAAGAGAATGGTACGAGAATCTATCCCATTTGCGAGGAGGAAGAGTCGTGGACTCGCATCTTGGCAAGATGTAGGGGTACGGAGGAATGGCGGGAAAAATATTTGCCGCGGTTTTTTACCACTGCGAATGTAGAAGCATGTTGGACGCTACTGGCAGGCACGGAAAACATGGACGGGCTAGGTAAATTTATACTTAAGGCAAGACAGCTGAGATCTGAGGAGGCTGCCAATAGAGAAGCGGGGGGGGGGGATAAGATCAACTAAACAAAAGTGACTACAATGTTCTACATACATATATATTATGTCATACTTAGGTCACTGTTGTGCTAGGGTTGTATATATTATGTGTATATATGTCTTTTAAGTGTAATTATCTATTATAAGAGGGTGCATTTATGAAGGTGTACTCTGTGCTGTAAATTTAAATTGCCATATTTGAACATCTTTGTATCTTTATTTTCGGATTCACTCTTAATTTCTATTGTTGTTTAATATTGCTTTTGACTGTGTATTTCCTTTCTCTTGGTCTTTGTATTTTCGTGTTTACTCTCTTAATTCTTTGTTGTTGTTGTTGTTGTTGTTGTTGTTGTTTTAATATTGCTTGTAATGTGTATTACAAAAGCACGTACGGTCTGTGGACCCGTGCGACTGTTGAAATTCTATGTATGATATTGCTATGTTAATAAATACACTTATTCATTCATACTGCTATACTTTCAAAGTAGCATTATAAAATCTATTAGAGACGCGGAACTATCTTTTCATTTTGGAGATTATTTTGATCTTTTTACCTTCTGTAGCTGGTATGTACAATGTACATAGTGGATGGAGAAGGTACTGTATTCCACCCAAAAATTCGATGTTGATATTTCAGCGGAAATATATATTTTGAGGTTCCCCGAGTCCGAAATAAAACACGGGCGTGGACAGCATAGCTCAAAAACGAACAGACCGTTAAAATTCAAACTTGCTATTCACGTTAGATCTATCAAAGATGTGACAAGAACATTTTCAAGAAAATTTCCCACCACAACCTACCCTTTACATGCAAAAACGTTTAAAAATTGCTATTTTCTCAAAAATAACTAACGATTTTGATTGAAATACCGTATATGAAAGATATTTGCGTCACAAATAAATGTATGTTTTGATTTTTATGAAAATAGCCTATGCAGACCTCTTTAGTATGGATGAGATTTGCAGAATTTTGCATAGCGGGTAAACCGTAAGAGATACACCACAATTACTTCACAAAAAATGTAGGTCTCATTAAAGCGCATAATTTTACATAAACGTTTTTTTACGTAGAACTGATCGTTTCTGAGATATTCCTTATTATTGGGTTTCAATTTTAAACTACTTAAACTTTTCTCAAACGGGAAGTGACGCTTCTTTTCATCTCTCGTTTTACTGCAGGTCATGCAAATCAAACCGACCTTCAGTTGTTTCACATAGGTTCAGTTCTAAAAGATTTAACTATTTATATAACCTAGTGTATTCCCTTATGTCCCTTCTACTTACAAGGAAGCAAGTAATAAGACAATGTCTGCTAATGTTTACCCTGATTAGCATGTCGTAGATAAAAGAATAATATTATGCAAGGGAAGTTGTTTTGTCACATCTAGAGAAAGTCATGCGAATGGAACACAAAAGGTTTTTATTACTTTGTTGTTATACAGCTGATAAAATCATCAGTAGCATTCTTTGGATTCTGTGTTCTGCAGTGATATAACAAAATGTGTAATTGAATTCGTGTTTCTCGATGTAAAATTAGCTGACGCTATAAAAGTGGGACACCTTACAGTGTTGTCGAATTCAAAAGATGTTTTACAATATACCTATAAATGTAAATAAGAATAAAGCTAGTTTATGAGGCAGTTATCTAATAAGTAATAACAATCTGAATTTAAGTATAAGGCTGTAGACAATGGTACCTATTTTAGTTCTGGTGTTTTTCAGTTATGTCTCTAATGGGTATGTATTGCTACATTTTGAAATTGTTTTAATAGACTTTTACTTTCTTTAGCGTCGTTTGAACAATGTACATTGTGCATATAGAAGGTATTGTACTCCACTCAAATATTTGATGTCGATATTACACAGGAAATATATGTTTTGTGGTCTTCTGAGTCCGAAAAAGCATTTATATTTTCTGTACACGTACTGTGTACATAGTGTATAGAGAAAGTATTGCACTGCGCCCAAGCATTCGATACCGAAATTTCAACGCAAATACAAGTTTTGGAGCTCCTTGAATAACAATATAAAAAAAAAAGCGTTTTTAGAAAAGGTCCGATTGAGTGTCTGTGGATAGCATAGCTCAAAAACGAAAAGACCGTGGACAAGAATATTTTAAAAACTATCCCCTAAGAAACAATATGAAAGCATCATAAAAAAATTTCCAAAAATGGAAGCGCCTACAAAGATGAAGTTTCACCTGCTTACGTGTTTGCATTTTTTTCGTTCCAACGCTTTAGTGTTTTAATTTAATTTGGTAGTGTAAAATAATAATAATAATAATAATTAAAAAAAATAATAATAACGATCACGATAACGATAACGCTTATGCTGCCGCTGATGCTACCATTACCACTAACTCTAATAATAATATGAATAATAACAATAATAACAATGATAATATTAATACTCATAATAATAATAGTAATAATAGTAATAATTATGATAATGAACATAAAAATTATAATGACGATAATAATGATAATCTTAATAATAATAATTATAATATAATTATAATAATAATAACAATTATAATAATAATACTAATAATTATAATAATAATTAAAATAATTATTATAGTAATAACAGCAAAACCAACAATAAGAATAACAATAACATATACCACAATGATGATAATTAATAATAACAATAGTATTAATAATGATAATAGTAAAAACCAACTATAAGGAAGGCCGCGGTTTCCGATTTTCTACTCTCGTTTAATTTCACTATAATATTCTCCTGTAACATTTGTAATAACTAGTCACAAATTCTGCTAAACAGAGATTCTGTAAATCGTTGGCACATTGACAGTATTTCTTTTCGCATCTTGAATATAAACGTCTGCTGAATCTGCCGGCAGTTTTTCTAACGTTCCCGTTTTCAGCATCACTACCCGTGCTTGTGATGGACTGCAATTATGAAAGATAAAATTCCTGCTCCACTTTGACATATGCTGAGAAAGTCGAGACTCATCTGCTCTCTGAGCTATAAAACAGTTATAATCTGTATAGCACTTCATTCATCAGTTCCGCATTCTCATCATAAGTTGCCCTAAAACTATTTTAATAATACTTAGTATATTTTTTGAGCAAACATACAATTTTTAAATGTAACAATGCCTATTGACATAAAAAATATAAACGTAGAGTAAATCAGAAACCTCCGTATCGAAGTTTTGGTTGGAATACAATACCTTCCTACCTAATATGTCCATTGTACATATTATCAGAGGAAGTAAAAGTCTAATGTGTTACTTTCTCTGTATTTTCTGCCACAAGTAATCCTTACAAAAGCTTATTTTTGATCTACTCCATTCTATTGATATGAATGTGAACAGGAATGGTCTTATTACTTAATTTGTTGTACGTGCAAAGGAAATACGCGACAGTAGGCTAAAGTGACATCTGAATTCTTTTAAAGCTGGTAACTATGATATTTTACACGACTAGAAATAAGAGAGAATAAAACGAATAATGATTGACCACTACTTCCCAACTGATAAAAAAAATTAAAAAATTTAATGCCAAAACAAGGAGTATCTCGGAAATGGTTCACACCAGAAAAAGGTGTGTTGAACACAGACTGTATTTTAACGACATCTGCATTTTTTATGTAGTAGTAGGATTTTGTTTACCTCTTACGGTTTGCTAATTATGCAAAACTTATCAGGAATGATTATTTTTTTATTTATTTAAACATCTAGTTTTTTTTTTTTTTTTTTTTTGTAATCAAAGAAGTTCAAATCATGTATTTCCGCTGAAATCTTGGTATCGAAACTTTGGATGGAATACAATAGTTTTACTAACTTCTATGAAAATAGTACGTGGTAGAGAAAGTAAAAATAAATCAAAAGGGAAGTCATGGTCGCTACGTGATGACCACCCAGCGTACACTGAGTTTCCGATATGTCCACTGCACTTTTACGAGTTCGCTGTATAAGTGCAGGTGCACTTGATGCAGCACACAAGCGCATGACGTCATCCGTAGCCTCGGACCTCCCACCAGAGTTCCCGTTCCGACCTGTATATATATCAAAGAACATACTAGCGTACGTACCGTGACAACTGTAGTAATTCTTCTCCAGCAAATTTTTGTTTGGTTATGTGCCTTTCGAATTAACGTATTTGGTTTGACTATAATATTTTACACGTGTTGACTTGCGTTTCAAATGAGCTTATATCAGCTGCGAAAAAAACATCGATTTACAGTGGCCCACGTGTCAAATTAAACGGAGAAGTATTTGGGAAGGATAAATTGATTAATTTACATCTTTTTTTTTTTTTTTTTTTCATATCCAACCCTCTGAGAGTTTTAATTCAACCAGATCTCATTAATACTCGCTACATGATCTGAGGCGGTGTTATAGGTCTTAATGTTCTAAATTTACAAGAATGTATGGTACAGTATCCAAATGCATCCAGCTCTATTATATATAAGTGTAGTATACGTAAGTGACATATAGTTAAGTAGTTGCTAGTTAAATTTTAATTTTTTTTTCCAAATTTCCTCTTTGGATCGTTACCATGTGTTCAGTACCGGTTTTTAATGTTAGTTCATGAGACAATCCATTAGCTTCCGTTAGTTTTCTACCTTTCACAATACTCAAAATATCATTTTCTGCGCTCAAATATTTTTCTTAAAAGGAAGTCTCTTGCTACTGATATAAACCCTTATGCATTATATCCTGCGAATCTATTTTCTTTCTATTCCGCCATATCTAGGTTTCTTGTAAATAATCCTATTAATATTGTAATCCTTCGCTGGTACTTCTTTTGTTTCCACAGCAATAGAATTTGTTAAAGCAATATCGAGTTTACTTTTTCCAAAATTTTCTCAAATTCTAGTTGATCGCTTTGCCTCGTTATTTGCGTTATATCATACAATTCAAACTCATCCCTCTTCGAATTTCTGTTTATTAACGAAGCAAATTCACTTGAATCACATTTATAAATCACAGTTGGTAGATGCTGAAGGTCGCCGACGGATATCCTTCAGAAGAAAGGTCAGTTCCCATTATCTCACGCAGCCTGCTATCGAATCATAAACATTCCACATCCAACCATCGATATCTCAATGATCAGATGTTTCAAATTAGACAATTTATCTCTAATTCTATTGTTAAGGTAACGGGACATGCCTGTTAGTGTCACAGGTTAGCCGTTAACAGTATTATCTTTAAGCCGAAACTGTTGAAACATTCGATGTTTCTTTTATTGCAATGGTAAACCCTTAGTAACGTTTGTAAAACATACTTGTTTTGTTTTTTTTTGTGAAAATCCATGTTTGGCAGCCGTTTTAATAAGCATCGCATAAGTTATTTAAATATATTTTACGCCATTTATTATTATTATTATTTTATTATTATTTTTATTATTATCATTATTATTATGATCATTATTATTAGCATTATTATTATCATCTTCATTATTACTATTATTATTATTATTATAATTTTCATTAATTATTATTTTGTTCTGAGAGGAAACCAATTTCATTTCAGATCATCCCTCTTTACACTAGGACTGGTTATAGTACTATTCCGGGAACTTTAAGAATAATACTGGAAATAATTCAAAATAAATACTAAAATGTCTCGGTTCAAAGCAAAGAAAAATGTTTTAATTAGGTAAAGTTTTCTTTATTTTCCATTCATTTTCATGCTTTATATTATGGGACTTCATAAATTATTAGTTGCTTTTTTACTTCAAACTATTGTTTACATCAAGGTTTATACTTAGAGGTTATGGTCAGTAGTGTTGGTGTACTTTCAGCAAAATGCGCAATTCATCACAGAGTGGAATGGTTAAAATTAAATTGAAGGCTTTAAAACTAAATGAGAAAAGGCATAAGTATACAATAATTAGTATCAGAACTCTAGCTCGATTCTTCAATACAATCACAATCAAAGTTTGTATTCGTCCATTTGGCCCAGTGTCCTATAAACTGTTTCTAATAAATGACTGCTATATTTCTGGTGATTTTTTATTATTCATGTCTACTAAAGTTTAAGTTATGCACGTTTCTTTATTAAAAATCTAAGTTTTATCAACACTAGATTTGTGCTGTTGCTTTTCATCCAAAATACAAAAAAAAAAAAATTGCAAAAATGTTCCAAATCATTATAAAGATCCTTTTTTTTTTGTTTTGTTTTTTTTTTTTTTGTTTTAAAAATATTATAGTGTGAATTTAGTAACATTAAATTTCATACAACTGTAGTCTTAAAGTATGAAATATTGTTTATCTATTTTACAAAGGATTTTTAAATAATTTCTAAACATATCACATAATCATATGCAGAAGTAAGACACGTGAAAACAATTTAAACAGTACGAAATATTTTAACATTGGGATTCATGCAAAAATAAACGTTCATTGTCTCAACTATTATTCATACAATTTGATGCACTTCGCACGAGAGTTATTAGGAATATTATTAGCCAAAGTACACAATTTGAAGACCGTAGATTCAGATTTGTGGAGAATCCTCTCGGCTGATCTTAATACCCAATCAGCAAAGCTATCTTACCTGGCGGAATAAACAATAGTACCACCATTCTGTCCCCGTCGTCTCTCGATAAGCGATATCACCTTATACATTGCAATTATCGCAGTGATTTTTCGCACTACGCCGGGCGGAGCTGCTTATAAATACCGACATTGGTAGTCTACTAGCCCTAAAAGTATTTAATGCATGCATGATGAGGTCTCTCTGTTTCCATTTGTTCAACAATTGAAAAATTTGTTCTCTAACTACTCTGTTAAGAAATATGAAGCCATTTATGTTTCGTTTATCAGCGTTTTTATATTTTATTCAAACAACTGATGAATATTCTCTATTTGGTTCTGTAGAGGTGAACTTTTATATCTGCAAGTGAACTCAGTTTTCATATTTATAATATACCAAAGCATTATTCGTGTTTATATTTGTTTATATTTTAAATATCATGCAATTCTGAATCTTTCTCGGATAAAGACCACAGCCATTTCCTCGGTATGTTTTCTAATTACCGTTAACACATAAACCTCTCTCCCAAGAGGCAATCAGGAAAGCCAATGAAGTCACGTCACGGAGTTGAACCTTTTTCTGTTTTTTTATAGCGTTTAACGCCTGTTTTTACCACCTGATGAAACATGGAATGAAGGTGGAGCACCGGTAGAATGTGATGGCGTGGGAAACCGCAGAGCCCGTAGAAAGCCCACCCCTGCGCCGCTTTGTACACCAAAAGTCACACTCTCGGTCTCTTGGGATCGAACCCTGGCGAGAGGTGAGTGAGTTGACCACTGGGCCATGGCGCGGCCCACAGAGTTGCAGGTTTTCAGGTAGAGGTTGTACAGCATGAACTAAATTATTTATAGCAGTAAGGAATCATCTGACCTAATGAGACATGTTCTCTTTATACAACACATCAATTCGGAACTAAGGCAACTGAAACTGCACGTGGAGTTAACATGTGACTATCGCTTCCTTAAAGCAGGGCCGCTATTGGTATTAAAGGACAGTTTCTTTTTTCTGGGGTGTGGAGTCCGAGACAGTACGTTTCGCATGAAAATTGGTTTTATAAAGAGGGCAACAATAAAAATAATGATAGTCGTCATAATATTAAACGAAAGCAGAAAAAGGATGCAACTTTAGGGATGAAGGAAATTACCGTTATGGGTTTTTCCGTCACTCCCAGCTCATGAGTGAAACAAAAGACAATCAATAGGATTCGTCAGTCACTCCGGGAGCAAAGAGGGCTGTTACTTATTGTAAGAGACAGGATTTCATGCTGCTACGCATTTCAGACAATTTATTTTCTTAACGAAAGAGATATAAAATAACCAATAGGAAACGATATATTAATCACGTGGCAAAACTAGAAGCCTGCAGATACTTGAAGCCAGTAGAAATTGAAATTGTGTAAGTTACTCATAGTCAAAAAGTCCGCCAGTACAATTAATTTGGGAGGTAAGCTATTACGCTCATTTTTTTTTATTATTTTTTTTTTATTCGGAGTCTGGTCGGTACTCCGGCGCTGTATTCCCTTTTCTGCTTCCTCTTTGTTTCTTTCCTTGTTCCCTACATTTCCTTTGTTTATCGTTTTTCTGTTTTCTGACACACATACATGTACACATTCAAAAACACATAAACACCCATGTCCAAGGCTGGACTCGAACGCACGATCCCCTATTTCATTCACTAAGCACCAACGCGAGGCGCTTTAGCGAGCGTAATACCAGCGCGCGTGCGTGATGAGGCGTGCCTGACAAAAGGCTACGGCCCTTCTGGGTAGTGTGGTGGTAGGGTGTCTACCACAGGTCGTGAGCTCGAATCTCGTTTGGGGTGAGTTACACATATAAGATTTTTTCGGAGTTTTCCCTTATCCTGAGAAGGCAAATGTCGATTAACTTTAAGCTCCATGGACCCGAGATCATTTGAGTATCATTTCACCATTTTCATTCATCGTCCAATATGACCAACCACGCTAAAGGACGTTAAGCTACATAGAAAATTAGGATATTAACTCTGGTCCACCACCCGGTGGTAGACCGGTAATTTATCGTTTGCTTATTGTAAGGGACAGGAGATCAATGCTGATACGCGTCCAAGCAGTGGGTTTTATTGACGAAAAAGACACGAAACTACCAATAGGAGAATATATAACTATCACGGGTTCAAGCCTGAAAACCGCAGATGCTTGAAGCCAGTAGTGGCTGAAACTATGAAAAACACTTAAAATCGAAAAGTCCAACAGTTCTATTCAGTCGGCAGGTGCGCTATAGTCTGATGCGTAGCAATGTCAATAACTCAAAGGTGGAAATATTAAGTCGAGTCAATCAAATTGCATAAGGAAACATTATTGTTAATGACGCAACAAATTACGGTATGTAATAGCACCGTGTGCGTGTGTGTGTGTGATAACGCGCGACTAGCAACAACAACAACAACAACAACAACAAAAGTGACAGGAAAATAAAGGTTAAGAACAGAAAACGAAATCAACCAGTCCGGTTTGATACCACCACTGAGATCCATGTTACCCTGGGCTAGTCACGGACCCAAACCCATACAAAATCCCACATTGCCGAAACGGCGTATGTCACCCGAACCGCACCACACGGAAAGATGACGGGAATATAAAATAGTGATGGGAGTATTCGAATGCAAAATGTCGATGTACTCGATTCTTGGAAGTTCCCGAGATGTTCTCGAATTCTGAATATTGTATTCTAATGCTTCACTCGGATGAGTTCTCGTTTGATTAAGTCCTGAATGCTGTATTCGAATCCTGCTCTCGGGTCTCGGATATGTGCAGGTGCACCGAGAATCGAGATCTCATATCTGATTGGTGCTTTTACTTAAAGGTCATTCCAGAGCTTGGATTGTGTTGGGGAAGAGCGGGGAGGGGGTGAGCACGCTGATTAACAACCTATGAGATAATCACCTAGCCAGAATAGAATATGAGAGTATGCTATCAAGTAAAGCTATGAACTGCTGGGATAGGACTTTTTATTTAGCCAGAATCATTCCCTGTCCCTAACAGAGTCGGAAGTGTGCATGTGGGAGTGAATGTGTGTGCATTTTTATAGCATTTTAAAACTGAAAAAAAAGTGTTCCATTCTCATGACTTTCCCTAGTTGTCCCATACACAAAACTATTCTTTCAAAAGATTATTCATCTTTTACATTATGGTAATCGAGAAAAACATTAGCAGAAATGGTCCTATTACTCGCTTTCTTGTAAGAAGAAGGGAAATAAGGGAATTCGCTAGGCTAAAGTAATAATAAAAAAAATTAATAGCTGGTCGTTCGCTTTGGATGGTCCAATTTGAGAAAAGTTAGGTATTTTAAAACTGAAACCCATAACAAGGAATATCTTGAAAATGGTCAACTTATGTTTTTAACCAGATCTACATATTTATAGTAAGTTTTTGTCCATCTCTTACGGTTTAACCGTTGTGCAAACTTCTGCAAAACTCATGCAGAATAAAGAGCTCTTCAGAGGCTAACCCCAAAAATTCAAAATATACATTTTATGTCATGTAAATATCTTTAATACACGATATTTTAATCAAAATCGTTTGAGCCATTTTTGAGAAAATCATTATTTTCGAAAAATATTTCATGTAAAGGATAGCTGGGGTTGGGGGATTTTCTTGAAAATGTTTCGTGTCGCATCCTTGGAGGATACTAAACTTAAATACCGAGCATATATTTCCGGTGAAATCTCGATATCGAATTTTTGGGTGGAATACAATACCTTCGCTAGCTACTATGGACATTGTTATGTACATACGGCTAGAGAAAGTAAAAATGGTTTTTGGACTCAGGGGACCTCAAAACGTATATTTACTATGAAATCTCGGTATCGAATTTTTGGGTGGAATACAATTCCTTTGCTAGCTACTATGGACATTATGTACATACGACTAGAGAAAGTAAAAATGCTTTTTGGACTCAGGGGACCTTAAAACGTATATTTCCGATGAAACCTCGGTATCGAATTTTTGGGTGGAATACAACACTTTCACTATACACTATGTATGTACATAGCATGTGTAGAGAAAGTAAAAACAATAAGAAAGCCTACAGTCCAGCGAGAAAGACACCAGCAGTTGTTTTACCAGTCAAGGCCCTGATGTAACCATACAAATTAAAGGGGAACCAAACAAAAGAGGAAGAATTCTGATGTGTTCCTTTCACATGACTTTCTCTTCCTGCAAACAAACTTTTCTTACAAAGCATTACTCTTTAATTACTACGTGCTAGTCGGGATAAATTTTAGCAGATAGGTCTTATTACTTGTTTCCTTGTAGGTAGAAGGGACATAAGGGAATATACTAGGCTAAAGTCATAGTCAAATATTTTAAAAGCTGTCGCTATGCGATTGACTTTGAAATTCGATTATCTTTGCATGGTTATGAGTAAAACAAAATAAACACGGATGACGACTACCTGCTTGAGAAAACTATTAGTTAAATTTTAAACTTATAGCAAGGAATATCTTGGAAACAAAAAAAAATAAACAACTTACATTTTATGTGTCATGTAAATATCTTTAATATACGTTCGTTTAATCAAATTGTCAGAGAAATTTTTAGGAAAATCAACATTTTCGAAAAATTTTCCATATAAAAAGTAGTTTGGGGTGAGGGATTTGCTTGAAAATCTAAGTGTCATATGCTTAGAAGATGCTGAACTTAAATATCACGTTTAGTATTAATCAAATTTTCGTTTCTGAGATATGCTCTTACGTACACACATGGGCTTTTTCAAAAATGTTTATTTGTTTTATATTATTAAAGCGTTCTGAAAACATTTATTTCCGATGAAATCTCGGTATCGAATTTTTGAGTGGAACACAATGCTTTCTCTATCTACACACACACACACACACACACACACACACATATATATATATATATATATATATATATAAATAAGTGCTAGAGGAGTAAAAAAACAAAGCAAAACAATATTTAAGTCAATGTGCATTGCAGTGAATTGTTTAGAAGTATACCATCCAAGATTACATTTTGATGAACGGCAAAGCAGTAAATATATAACACATTTCAATGTTCAATTTCATTTGCAATAGTATTTTCCGTTTTCCGTTCATGAAGTATGTTCTGTCTTAAAATATTAACTAAAGAGTGAAAATTTTCTGTGCAGCTATCACAAATGAGCATGCTTAAATAGGTTTTCTATACTGTTTAACGCCCGCCTTTACTACACATGGCACCGCAGGCGATGACACTGATAATGCATGGAATGAAGATGGAGCACCAATGGAATAAGATGGCAGGGGAAACCCGCCCCTGCGCCGCTTTGTCCACCACAAATCCTGCATGTGCTTGCCTGGCATCGAACCCGGGCCGCCCTTGGTGGTCTAACCCTCGGCCTCGGCATGGTCCTAAATGGGTCGTTATCCTGATGATTGTAATTATTAAATCACATCCAGCGATCAAAAGTGACATTCCAGAAGCAACAGTGATAGTCACAGTGAGTCATTTGAAACATGCTAATATTAGTTTCATTTATGGACGCTCTTTAACCGATGCATCACATTTTATATTGGGCTTAGGTTTGTTCAGATGCCTCTTGAGGTTCTTTTAAATCTACAACACAGGACCAATGGCTTTATTTACCTTCCGAAAGAAGTCATGCTAAGGATGTTTAAGCCCGAAAGAAATTCACCGCCCTCCGTCGGGTTTGAACCCGCGACCATGGGGATCAGAGGCTAGCATGCTAATTGAGTAATACTAATACAAAAATGTTTTTGTACGTTACACACACACACACACACACACACACACAAAATGCTACATTTCTGAGAAAGGTTGTTTTGTGAACCAAATGTTTGTATTTCCAGAATTTTAAAATTCATGGTGCCAAACATTGCGACTGTTGTAAACAGAATCTGGCAAATATATTCCGTAATTATATTGTATTTATATTTCAATCGTAACGCTAGAAGATAATTTTTATCCGCTAATAATAAACTTACTATTTTTCTAAACATTTTGTAGATATTCAATTTAGTAGAAGAAACGGTTATGAATGAAGGTGCATAACGCTTAAGCCACGATAATCTTGAATAGAAACTTCCACATTTTGAGAATAACATGTCATATTTTTTGTCCAACATTTAAATTACATGCCTTGTTCGAGATCAACCATGGCGAGAACTGCGAGCATCATTCGAGTAACGATAGGGTAGCATCCGAGAACTTGCTAATGGATACAAGCTGATTTCGATTAGCACAAGGTTTGTAGTATTCGAGAACAAGCATGGCGAGAAATGAGAACGTCTCTCGAGTGACGATAACGTAGCATCCGAGGACTTGCTTATGAAGAGTCTGATTTCAAAACCATTGTGATTACAGTATTCGAGACCTTGTTCTCGGATGAAGCTTTCGATTCTCTAGAGTATTCGAATGCAGAGGATTCGATTCTTGAAAACATTCGATTCTGCCCATCACTAATATAAAGGATTTAAAACGAAGCCAACCTCGCGTTTTTATATCGTCCCTGATATCCATGCAGCCGGAGGCATTCACAGTTCAAGCGGATACTCCGGCCATCTGAAACTGTATTGAGGAATGATTGTTAATCTTGCAACAAGGATGACATCATTGCTTACGTGGCATGCCTGTGTTGACAGAGAGGCAGACACACCTCTTATCAGCTGAGACAGTGCGTTTAAGCAGTCAGGAATCACTAGGGATTTCCTCCGAGGGTTGCCAAATTGACGCATTTTGCGTCACTTGACGGATTTTCAAGATGTATAACGGCCCAAATTTACTTTTGAAGGATATTATTAGAAATGATTAATGTTCTATGGGCTTTCTTTAGAAAACATCAATGGATGTAAATCTTTGTATGCTTGAAACGCAGTGCCATGACTATATCTGTGGCATTTGGTCAAAATATAACTCCAAAATTGGTATTGTTGTGCTAAGAAAGTAGTGATATAAACAAACAATCCTCTATCATTTGGTGAAGCACTGATATCTCCAGAAACAATCCTCTATTGTTTGCTGAATCCCTGATATCTTCAGAAACAATCCTCTATCATTTGGCGAAGCCCTGATATCTCCAGAAACAATCCTCTATCATTTAGTGAAGTCCTGATATCTCCAGAAATAATCCCCCATCGTTTGGTAAATCCCTGGTATCTACAGAAACAATCCTCCATCATTTGGTGAAGACCTGATATCTCCAGAAACAATCCTCTAACGTTTGGTGAAGTCCTGATATCTCCAGAAACGTGAAGTCCTGATATCTCCAGAAACGATCCTCTATCGTTTGGTGAAGTCCTGACATCTCCAGAAGGAATCCTCTATCGTTTGGTGAAGTCCTGATATCTCCAGAAAGAATCCTCTATCGTTTGGTGAAGTCCTGATATCTCCAGAAACGATCCTCTATCGTTTGGTGGAGTCCTGATATCTCCAGAAACAATCCTCTATCGTTTGGTGAAGTCCTAATATCACCAGAAAGAATCCTCTGTCGTTTATATCATTTCAGTCTTAGAACAGAAAAGAACATTTTTGGAGTTATATTGTTCTTCAAAATGATACAGAATTATATGCTTATATTGCTATGGCATATAATATTTTATACTGCATATAATGATGACATGCAATGAACGTGCATTACTTTATGAATTATGTTAAATTCTGAATGCAGAATAGTACATACAGTGCTAATTCGTTGTTCCATTGTGGTGCCTCGTTGCATCTTTAACAGTTACTTTATATTGCTTTTTCTTCATTCTAATTGCCTTATTGAACAGAAGTCTGTGTGGTATATATAGATTTTATATAAGAATGGTTAAATAATGAACATTAAAGGAATGGTTGTTAGAGGTGCCCGGAGAATCTATAGTGTCAATGCAACGTGATTGTATGCTCGTCAGATTCATTTCTTCATGGAAAAAACATCTGAACCCTTTTCAACTTCAGAGTCAAAATTGCCATTTCACTATCAAACACACGTATGAACGTGCAGCTGCAGAAGCTGCTCCTGCATTGTTTGCAATTATTCACTGTGCAACTACATCTCTTGATCATGTTTCAGATTTAACCCAGAAAGTTTTACGTAGTACTGAGTTTGAGTTTTCATCTAAGTATTATTTTTAACATAAAATTCGAAAATTTCTAATTTTGACGGATTCTTGGGTTTGACAGAAAAAGCAACATCTGATCTCCCCGGTTTAGTCACGTCCCAGAACCCATCCTCAGAAATCATGTACTACTAAACCGTTCATATTCTTTGCTACTGCAATCGCATTCATTAAACAGATTTTAAGGTTGTATGACTTAGCTTTTGTTTCGATCAGAATCGACTCCAATGGTTGTCACGAAGTACACATTAGATATTTAAAGAATGCTAGTTATTACTCTGTTTAATTTACAACAAATGGGTCTGAAGATTCACTCAGCACTAAAAACTGAAGAATGAGTTGCTTCATCTGTCATTGGTTATGCAGCTGCAAGAGTACTAAATCAGGAGTTGTATGGTTATCGGCTACATTCGTTGCAGAGCTCGAACCGGTCCTGTTTTCTGTCAGGATCGGATTTACCGTTCAGTTCAAACGGAATCCCGGTTTACATGTCGCCCTGAGTGCAGAAAATGACACAAATCGATTGCAATGTAAACGTCAGGTCTCCATTTGTCAGTAAATGTTGAAGGAGCGATTTTTTATATTTTCTAACACGAATGTACAATGTGCATAGAAGGTAGAGAAGGTATTGTATTCTACCCAAAATATTAATATAGAAGCTTTCGACTGAAATGTACGTTTCGATGACTCCACATTAAAAAAAGGACATTTTTAGAAACAAAAAAGTTTGTGTTTGTTTATTTATTTGTTTGGCTGAGAACAACACAATTCAAAACAGAAAAGTCGGATACCTACCAAATTTTAATATCTGAGTATTATCTTCCAAGGTCCGACACGATCGTGTCATTCTGAATGATCCCCAAACCCAAACTTTTATATGAAAGAATTATCGAGAATTTGGTTTTATAAAATGTATCTCAAACGATTTTGACTAAAATGCCTTATATTATAGATGTTTAGGTGACAAGTTAATTTTACCAGGTGGACCAACAACGCCGTATTTCATATTTTCAGATAATCCTTGTGCTATAAAAGAGCTGCAGCAAAACCGGTCAATGGCGAGTTAGCAAATCCGTTTGCATATCAGCGAAAACGGTGGGCAAATCGAGTTCATCAAGAGGCAGACATACACCAAAGTTCGCGATGATATATGCAAAAGACCGAAAACGTTGTTAACTGCTTTCCACTTCAGTTATGGAACCTCTACTTTTAGAGAATTAATCCACCTACCAGTATCCATCAATAGCTAGTCTTGTAATTGTGTATACCCTGTTCTTATTCAACAGTAGAGACTAGATTCACTGTAGGATAAACAAAACATTAAGTACCGTAACAAAAACCATGCATGAGGTTACACAGTGTTTCGCTATTATTATTATTATTACTATTATATCTATTATTTTATTACTATTATTATTAGTGTTATTATTACCATGCTTATTAGTGTTATTGATAGTATACTGTTAGCAGAATTAATCAAATGCGAAAACATCTTTTCGAAAACAAACAAACACCATCAGAAATAAGACACAATCTTGCGTAAGATCCAAGTAACTATTACCAAGAGCAAATGCTGTTGATATTGACGCCATTTAGAGTTGACATTGGTGAGTTTAAAACGAAAAGTGCCCGCGAATTTTACAGTGCTAACCTGGAAGAAGTCGAAAAAATTGAAACAATATTTCTGTTCCAACGAATGAAGCATTGGAGGAATACTAAAAAATGCTTCAGAATAACAGCTCTTGTTCTTGAAATTGTTGATATCAGTTACCAAACATAATTTACAAACAAAGAAACAGATAAAGTAGACTCTTTGGAAAAAGGAGGTTTAGAAAACCCCGATAAACGAAACATAAATGGCTTCACATTTCTTAGCAGAGTAGTTAGAGAACAAATGTTTCAATTATTGAACAAATGGAAACAGAACTCATTATGCATGCATAAAATAGTTTTAGGGCCAGTACATTGCCAATGGCCGGCGTTGTGGGAAGATCACTAAGTTAACTACAATATATAGGATGATATCGCACGACCTTGATAGCTTATCGAGAGACGACGAGGACAGATTGGCGTTACAGACTGCCTCCGTGATCGGGTGGTCAGCGAACTGACATTACAGTCGGGGGTCCCGGGTTCGATTCCCGGATGGGGCGGGGAATTACTGCAGTTGTCACGGTACGTTTGCTAGCATGTTCCCAGATATATATACAGGTCGGAACGGAAACTCTGGTGGGAGGTCCGAAGCTACGGATGACGTCACGCGCTTGTGTGCTTCATCAAGTGCACCTGCACTTATACAGCGAATTCGTAAAAGTGCAGTGGACATATCGGAAACTCAGTGTACGCTGGTTGGTCATCACGTAGCGACCATGACTTCCCTTTTGATTCATTTTTACTTTCTCTACCACGTACTATTTTCATAGAAGTTGGTAAAACTATTTCCAAAGTTTCGATACCAAGCGGAAATACATGATTTGAGCATCTTTGATAAAAAAACAACAACAAAACTAGATGTTTAAATAAATAAAAAAATAATCATTCCTGATAAGTTTTGCATAATGAGCAAACCGTAAGAGGTAAACAAAATCCTACTACTACATAAAAAATGTAGACCTCGTTAAAATACAGTCTGTGTCAAACACACCTTTTTGTGGTGTGACCCATTTCCGAGATACTCCTTGTTTTGGCTTTAAATTTTTTCAATTTTTTTTTTTATCAGTTGGGAAGTAGTGGTCAATCATTATTCGTTTTATTCTCTCTTATTTCTAGTCATGTAAAATATCATAGTTACCAGCTTTTAAGATGTTCAACTGTCACTTTAGCCTACTGTCGCGTATTTCCTCTGCACGTACAACAAACTAAGTAATAAGACCATTCCTGTTCACATTTATATCAATAGACTGGAGTAGATCAAAAATAAGCTTTTGTAAGGATTACTTGTGACAGAAAATGCAGAGAAAGTATCACATTAGACTTTTACTTCCTCTGATAATATGTACAATGGACATATTAGGTAGGAAGGTATTGTATTCCAACCAAAACTTCGATACGGAGGTTTCTGATTTACTCTACGTTTATATTTTTTATGTAAATAGGCATTGTTACATTTGAACATTGTATGTTTGCTCAAGAAATATCCTAAGTATTATTAAAATAGTTTTAGGGCAACTTATGATGAGAATGCGGAACTGATGAATGAAGTGCTATACAGATTATTACTGTTTTATAGCTCAGAGAGCAGATAAGTCTCGACTTTCTCAGCATATGTCAAAGTGCAGCAGGAATTTTATCTTTCATAATTGCAGTCCAGCACAAGCACGGGTAGTGATGCCGAAAACGGGAACGTTAGAAAAACTGCCGGCAGATTCAGCAGACGTTTATATTCAAGATGCGAAAAGAAATACTGTCAATGTGCCAACGATTTACAGAATCTCTGTTTAGCAGAATTAGTGACTAGTTATTACAAATGTTACAGGAGAATATTATAGTGAAATTAAACGATAGTGGAAAATCGGAAACCGCGGCCTTCCTTATAGTTGGTTTTTATTATTATCATTATTAATACTATTAGTATTATTAATTATTATCATTGTGGTTATTGCTATTGTTATCCTTATCGTTGTTATTGTTATTACTATAATAATCATTATAATTATAATTAATATTATAATTATTATTATCATTATTATTACTATTAATATTATTATTATCATCATCATCGTTATAATTTTTATGTTCATTACCATAATTACTATTATTTTTATTATTATTATTATTATTATTATTTTACACTACCAAAGTAAATTAAAACACTAAACCGTCAGAACGAAAAGAATGCAAACACAAAACCAGGTGAAACCTCATCGTTCTAGGCGCTTCCATTTTTGGAAATTTTTCCTTTTGATGTTTTCATATTGACTCTTAGGGGATATTTTTGAAAATATTCTTGTCCACGGTCTTTTCGTTTTTGAGCTATCCACAGACTCACAATCGGACCTTTTCTAAAAACGATTTATTATTATTATTATTATTATTATTATTATTATTATTATTCAAGGAGCTCCAAAATATGTATTTCCGTTGAAATTTCGGTATCGAATGTTTGGGCGCAGTGCAATACTTTCTCTATACACTATGTACACAGTACGTGTACAGAAAATATAAATGCTTTTTCGTACTCAGAAGACCACAAAACATTTATTTCCTGTGTAATATCGACATCAAAATTTTTAGTGGAATACAATACCTTCTATATCCACTATGTACATTGTTCAAACGGCGCTAAAGAAAGTAAAAGTCTATTAAAACAATTTCAAAATGTAGCCAATACATACACATTAGAGACATAACTGAAAAACACCAGAACTAGAATAGTTACCATTGTCTACATCCATATACTTAAATTCAGAATATTATTACTAATTAGATATCTGCCTCATAAACTACCTTTATTCTAATTTACATTTATAGGTATATTGTAAAACATCTTTTGAATATAACAACACTGTAAGGTGTCCCACTTTTATAGCGTCAGCTAATTTTACATCGAGAAACACGAACACAATTCCATATTTTGTTATATCACTGCAGAACACTGAATCCAAAGAATGCTACTGATGATTTTATCAGCTGTATAACAACAAAGTAATAAAAACCTGATGTGTTCCATTCACATGACTTTCTCTAGATGTGACACCAACAACTTCCCTTGCAAAATATTATTCTTTTATCTACGACATGCTAATCAGGGTAAACATTAGCAGACATTGTCTTGTTACTTGCTTCCTTGTAAGTAGAAGGGACATAAGAGAATACACTAGATTATATAAATAGTTAAATCTTTTAAACCTGGTCCTATGTGAAACAACTGAAGGTCGGTTTGATTTGCATGACCTGCAGTAAAACGAAGGATGAAACGAAACGTCACCTCCCGTTTGAGAACAGTTTAAGTAGTTTAAGATTGAAACCAATAATAAGGAATATCTCAGAAACGACCAGTGCTACATAAAAAAACGTTTATGACATAAATTATGCGCTTTAATGAGATCTAGATTTTTGTGTAGTATTTTTGGTGTATCTCTTACGGTTTAACCGTTATGCAAAATTCTGCAAATCTCATTGGTCCTAAATAAGTTTGCATAGGCTATTTTGCTCTACGGGGGATCAGGTGAGGAGGGATTGCCGGGTGCTGGCAGGGTCCTCCCTCTGTTGCCATTTCAGGGCTAGGCTCTCTACTGGCAGTGGGATGGGTTTAGGAATTGCGGGAGTTTGCGAGAGAGAGAGGTTTAAAAGGGGAATTGAGAGGAATTTCGAAGAGTAAGTTTTTGGAGTTTGGAGTTTGCCAAAAGAAAATTTAGGGGATGTAGAGCATCAGCGGTGGTTTTTGGAGAGAGTAACGAAAGGGGGGTGAGGGGGAAAACTTTTTTTTTTCAAATTAAACGAGCAGTTGCTCATAAGTCAGTGTCAGTTGCGTCAGTCGTCAGGTGCCTAGAGTGATTCTGGGGCGCTTGTAGAGCTCGCCTGGGTCAATGTCATATTCACCCAGGCCGCGGATGAGGGCGTTGAAGCTGGAGGTCAGGTTTGCATAGAAGGGAGCCGATAGTAGTGGATGTGCTCGGCTATGGTCGGGATGTTGAGGTCTCTGCGGAGGGTGGCATTTGGAATATACCAGGGAGAATCCATGGCTATGCGGAAGAAGCGGGATTGAAGGGATTCCAAGGGTTTAAGGTTGGACTTGGCAGCAGCGCCCCAGACTTGGCAAGCGTAGGTCATTGTTGGTCTCAGGATCTGCTTGTAAAGTAACAGTTTGTTAGGTACTGAGAGGGTAGAGCGTCGGCCACACAGGGGATAGAGTATCCCCATGCGTTTGTTGACCCTGGTCGAGATTTCCTGGAGGTGGGGCTTCCATGTCAGCTTGGAGTCCAGCTGCACACCCAGGTACTTGGCGGTGGACTGCCAGTGTGCATCCTCGCCGCCAATACGAATGTTGGGCATCAGCTGGATCCGTCTCCTGGTAAAGGTGATGGCCTGGGATTTTTGCCCGTTCAGGCGTAGCCTCCATCGGGAAAACCAGGTGGTCAACAGGTCGGCGTAGCGCTGTATCCTCTCAGTAGCAGCCTCTTGGTTCCTGGACGTCGAAAGGATGGCTGTGTCGTCTGCGAAGAGCAGGAGCTCGCAGTTTGGCAGTGAAGATAAGGTATTGATGTAGAGGAGGAAGAGCACGGGTCCCAGCACTCTGCCCTGGGGCACACCGGCTCTTACGGGATGGGTGGAGGAAGTAATGTCTTGGGAGGAGACGGCGAAGGACCTGCCGGTGAGATAGGAATGTAAGAGGTGTATGAGGTGGGGTTGGACTCGGTAATGTATGAGTCTGGAGAGGAGACCCTCGTGCCAAACGCTGTCGAATGCTCTCGTAATGTCCAGGAACAGGGCGGGGTCAAACTGCTTCCGGTTGAAGGCCGTCAGAACTGTTTCCACCAGTCGTAGGAGCTGGTGGGTGGTGGCGTGTCCACGCCGGAATCCAAACTGTTCCGGGCGAAGCACGTGGTTGAGGTCCAGTGTGTCCTCCAGCCGGATTTTGAGGACCTTTTCCATCAGCTTGCTTAGAGTACTAAGCAAGCTGATGGGGCGGTAGCTCGACGGCAAGGTGGCGCCTTTTCCTGGTTTCCTGATGGCCAGCACCTTGGCCTTCTTCCAGCTGGCTGGGAAGTAGGATAAACGCAGGATGTCGTTGAAGAGGCTAACCAAGACGTCGAGCCAGGTCAATGGTAGCGCTTTGAGGGCGGCAGTTGGAATGTCGTCAAATCCTGGGGCTTTGTAGGGGGAACTGGCTGGAGGATGCTGAGAAGTTCCTCCCTGGTGGTGACGTCCTCCACGGGAGGGCGAGGGAGGCGGAGGAACTCTTCAACGTGGTATGTACTTGGTGGATGTGGTCCACGTCAGGGGTGTCTGCGGGGGTGAAGGAGGCGGCCAAGTGAGCAGCGTGGAGTTCCACCTTTTCTCTGCCGGATTGGGCTGTCTGCTGGCCGAACCGTAGCGGTGGGTCACTGGTAGGCAGCCGCAGCATAGCTTTGGCTGATTTCCACAGGGACCCATCCTCGGTGTATAGATTTGAGAGGTGAGCCTCCCACCTCTCGTTGGAGAACTCGGCCAGCTCGATGTTGACGAGCCCCTGGAGGCGTCTGAATTCCCTGCGATGGTTGGGATCCCGGGACAGCTGGTACCGACGACGAGCTGTGTTTTAGTTGCTATCAGCGCACGGATGCGCTGCGGGATGACAGAGCCACTAAAAACTTGCGTCGCCGGTTTCGGTGATGCGGCTTTGATGGCCGAGGCCATCTCAGCCGCCAGGAACTCGGCAAGCTCATCAATGTCGTTTGAGTTGATGCAAGCGGGGGTAAGCTGCGGCGATTTCTCCTCCATCAGTTTCGTGTACTCTCGCCAATTAATTTTTCTGGGATGGGGAAATTCTCGGGGGGGGGGGGGGGTTGGAGGAGGGCTTAGCTGGGAATCCTAAGAGGACAGGGTAGTGGTCAGAGGAGAGTGCGGGAACACTGTGAATGCGTAGGTGAGGACGGAGGTTTATGACTAGGGCTATGTCCAGCCAGTCAGCTGGACGCCGGTCGCCATAATGGATGGTGGGAAAGGAGGGCGAGAGTACTTGGATTACCCCGGCTGTGGTGTACCGGAGCAGGCGTCGTCATTTAGTGTTAATGATGGAGGAGTTCCATGCCACGTGCTTGGCATTGTAATCCCCTACCGCAATGGTGGCGACAGGAGAGTTGAAGAGCTGGTCGAGTTCCGCTTCCGGGATCTGTTGGTGTGGGGGCAGGTAAACAGAGTACAGGTTCAGGGGACCTCTGTCCGTTTGGATCTGGACTCCTGTAGCCTCCAGTCTGGTCATCTGTGGCAGGAAAAGTTGGTGATGTGGAATCTTTGCTGCGACGTAGATGGCCGTACCTCCGTATCCGTCTGGTCGGTCGGTGCGGTAAGAGCGCATACCAGGAATATGCGCTCTGATGTGGGGTTGTAGATGTGTCTCCTGGACCAGCAGCACCTTCACCTTCTGTTGTGCGAGGAAGTTCGCCGCTTCCCGGAGTCTGCTCCGGACGCCATTAGCGTTCCAGGAGCAGACGAGGAGTTGGGAGAGAGTAGGAGCAGGATTAGCGGCCATGGTTTTGCAGGTAGAATCGGAAGACTGTGTATGTTAGGATTTTCATTGGGGAAAGGTAGGGAAGGCGGGAAGTGAGGGCGTCAATCAGTGCCGCCGAGAACTGTATTTGCAGGTGATCCGGGATGCGGTTGATGACTTCAAAGAAGGCCGGGTGGAAAGTGGTCGGCGCGGTCTTTTTCGGCTGAGGTGGTGGTGTGTTTGTTGCTGCTGGAAATCTGGGGAGGGCGAGGTGGCCCCGGGAGGGGAGTGGAATTGGGTGCGGGAGTTGGTACTGGGCGGGAGGGTTGAGAGGCGGGGGTGGAGGGGTAGGGTTTGTCTGCGGTTGCTGGCGGTGCAGTGGTGGAGCCGCAGGCGCATCAGTGGCGTTAGGTGGGGTGTGGATGTAGTTGGGTGGAGAGCTGCTGCGTAGGAGGCAGCAGGAATGCCGGGGTACCGGGTTCCGAAAAAGGCCTCCCTGGGGAGGTTCCGGGGGTTCGGTACCCTCGGCGGGATGTTGACTCTGGACGGGGGTGTGTTGTTCTGTCTCCTGCTTTCCATTTCAAAGCGTGCCTCCTGCCACACCGGGCAACGGGCATACCGGCAACTATGGTTGTCGCCGCAGTTGGTGCAACGTTTCTGGGCACCAGGTTGCCCGACCTTGGCGCAGGAGTTTCTCAGATGTCCACGCTCCCCACAGAAGGAGCAGGCTGGGCGTAGCTTGCAGCATTATGTGTAAACTGCTGGCAGTTGAGGCACTGGAGGGGTCGTGGAGGGGGGCGGTAGTGCTCCACCTGGATGATTGCCGAGAATAGGCGATCCAATTTGTAGATTGCTTCGGCGTCTGGTGTTTTGGTGAGAGCTACTCTGAAGTGAGGAAGTAGCTCTGCTGTCCGGATTGTGTGGAGGCGGCTGACGCTCACCACCGGGAGGCCCCTCCGGCGAAGTTCCTCCTCGAGTTCCTCTGCCTCGATATAGATGGGTAAATCCTTGATGGTCACCTGTAGGTTTTTCTCCTCAGGGAGCAGGTGACAAATGTATTCAACAGATTTTGATTCAAGGTACTGGCGGAGGGCGCAATGTTCAGCAGGGGTGCCGCACCGAAGCGCCACGGTCCCCCTCATGTTACGCACTTCGAAGTTGAAGGCGGCTGTCCCTGGATCGGAAGTGATGGTGCGTCCGTCCTTGGGGTTTTTTAGGTATATTGGCGGGGGCCGCCTCACTGATTGGGGGGGGGGGGTCCTTGGGGCCCCGCGCAGGAAGGGTTGGTTGTCTGGTGAGAGACATTTGTGGAAGGCTGTGCTGGAGTGCGGGTGGGAGGCACGGCGGCATCGCTGGTGTCCATGGCAGTAGTTGTCTGACTGTTCTTTCGTCGCTTGTAGGCGCCGGTTGGCGACTGCTGGTAATGTTCTGTGGCCTCCTCTTGGAGGGCGGCGTATGAGTTTGTGATGGGGGTGGGGAGAGAGGAAGATGGAGGTCGGGTGCTCCTCGCAACATGTCGTTGGGCAGGAGTCTGCCACTTAGTTGAGGAATGCAGGGACTTTTCATGATCAAACAAATATTGATCAATTGCCCTGATTCGCAGTTGATGAGCAGCGATGGTTTTAAACACCTGTATTGGGGTGGAGGCGGGGTGCTCGCCATCCACTGTCTCCAGTTGAGAAATGGTTGTCTCCGTTAGGTCGGTAATGTGTTTCGACCTAGCGATTTTTTCGAGCCAGAGTAAGCTGGCAGCCTCAGGGGGGAGAGGGTAGGAGGGATCGACAATAAGAGGTTGGTCCAGGAAGGTTTGCATGTCGCCTCCGCTTACAAAGTAAAGCCGGGAGACGGCGAGGTCAGGATTGGAGTAGTTTGGAGGTCAGCTGGCCGAGCGTGGCCGGTTGGGAGGAGAGGGGAAGGCTGGCAGTGGTAGCTTGCCCAGGTGGCTGGGAGTGGAGGGGGTTGGAGAGCCTGACGGCAGCGGCGGCTGCGGCATTGGGAGCGTTGGATGCCATGGCTGCTGGCGGTCCGTGCAACAAGGGCATACAGCCCCTTGCTGCGCTGAGTGGCTGGTTGTGTGACTTAATTAGGAATATAAATCACACGAGCACAGCACACGATTCACCAATACTAGCACACGGTATGTGTTATAGGCTACCACTTTAGTTTAACGGCGTAAACGTCATTGTTTGTGAAGCACTTACTAACACGAAACACTTGGAGAAACACTTCTGCACACACGATACCGCACGCAGCAGTGCGCCAACGCTATGGTGGGAGAAGGAACACTCGCTCGCTCGACCACATAGGTTTTCGCACCGGCAAAGCAGTATCGGCAATGTAGATATCCAAAGTTAGCGAAGCACAGAAACACACGTGAAAGCACGTCTACCACACTACCTCCCTAGGCTATTTTCATAAAATTCAAAACATACATTAATTTGTGATGCAAACATGGGGACCAGCCCCAAAGCAGTACACGAACCCGCGATCCAACAACAGCGACATCAGTAACTCTTTGAGTGACGAAAACATTGAGTAGTCAATCAAATAACATAGTTAATTATTCTTGCTAAATTTCACAGCAAGTTATTTTTCTTTCCATATACGGCTTACACTCCCTATATTGAGAACTTACAACCCCTAAGACTAGGCACGAAACCACAGAATGGAGAACCTGGAACGAGAGTTCAGCCCGTAGTCAGGCATGAGCGTGAGGAAGTAGGTGATATGAAATGCAAGTGAAATGGATGATAGTAAAGGTGATGATGGGGAAATTGGTGGAATGAGTGGTGGGGGAAGCCAGAGGACCTGGAGAAAACCCGCCCAGACGCCACAAATCCCATATGTGGGCACTTGGGATCGAACTGGGTTTGCCTGGGTGGGATGCGGGTAGTCTAACCACTCAGCCACGGCGCCGCAAACGCTAAAAGTTACGGGCGTAATACCAGCGCGCGTGCGTGATGAGGCGTAATTAACGCATGAGACAGTAAGTTTCACATAATACATGTAATTTCGTAATGAGAACAATAATAATAAAAATAACGTTATTCGCAGTAGTGTTAAACATGAGCAGAAATAACACTACTCCGAAAGTCACGTTTTAGAACTATGGAAATGTGTACTGGTAAGTGTTTCGCCCCCATTTCCGACCCATGAGCCTGACAAAAGACTAGGGCCCTCCTGGGTGTCTGCCACAGGTCGTGAGTTCGAACTTCGTTTGGAGTGAGTTACACGCATAAGATTTTTTCGGGGTTTTCCCATATCCTGAGAAGACAAACTTTAAGCTCCATGGACCCCGAATTCCTTTGAGTATCATTTCACCATTTTCATTCTTCGTCCGATATGACCGACCACGCTAAAGAACGTTAAGCTACATAACAAAAAAAGGGGGGGCAGGTTATTAACACTCGTTCTCCACCCTGCGAGTAGACAGGGAATTTACCGTTTACTTATTGTAAGGGACAGGAGATCAATGCTGACACGCGTCCAGACAGTGGGTTTTATTAATGAAAAAGACACGAAATCACCAATTTGAAAATATATAACTATCACGTGGTAAAACCAGAAGACTAGATGCTTGAAGCCAATAGTGGTTGAAATTATGAAAAACATTTACTGTCGAAAAGTCCACCAGTTCTCTTCAGTCGGCAGGTCCGTCATAGTCAGACGCGTAGCAGTGATGTCAATAATACTACATTCACAATGAAATGCAAGCGCAGACGCAATATAAGTGCAAGAGTTTCGACTCAAATCATTTAATGTAAGCATTCACATAGAAACACGCGAGATGCAACGCAAGAGTTTGCAAATTCCAAACTTTATCCTTGCATTGCGTGCAAAGAGGATAAAGTCTGCTTTCTTTTCTTTATGCATTACGTATGAAATCAACAACAGACGATCGCACCACAAGATTTTACAGGACCTGCTGTGCATGCATGCTCATCTATTTGACCGTGCAGTTCCGCACAATCTCTAATTTCCCTAAGAGGTTATGACAGTCTCCTTGCGAATCCTTTGATTTAATGGATGTAATTATCTAGATTTCTTGGTTCTCATAAGTCGAAGGCTCAGACAGATAATGCTAGTTCATTAAATGTGTAGCTTTATAATTTTCTGCAGTCTCTATGCTTGTACAAATTACAATAATTTTGAATGAGCAAATTATTGTACGTTACTGCCTGAGCGTCAGTTGTTAGTATGTAATACTTTTATAACATATTTATTTGTAAAAGATTGAGTGAATTTTCTTAAGGATATTATTGGTTATGTTATTCAATTTGAAACTTTCGGTGCGCTTGGAAAATATATTTAATTTATAGACCCAGAAACCCGTGTCAACTTCTTGTGTTACGCTTACGATTATATTGTGAATGTCTTCCTTCGCACTTGTGCTTATGCTACATGAATTCTGCACTTGCATCTCATTGTGAATGTAGCATTACTCAAGGGGTGAAATATTATGTCGAGTCATTAAAATTACATAAGGAAATATTATTGCTAAATGACGCTACAAATGACGGTATGTAACATCAGCGTGAGTGTGTGATAGGACGTGCTTTACAAAAGAAAAAGGTGACAGGAAAATAATGGTTAAGAGTAGGAAACGAAATTACCAGTCGCGTTTGATACCATCACTGGGCTAGCCACGAACCCAAACCCATACCAAATCACACATTGCCGAAACAGCGTATGTCACCCGAACCGCACCACACGGAAAGGTGACGGGATTATAAAGGATTTAAAGTGAAGCCAACCTCGCGTTGTATACCATCCCTGAGATCCACGCAGTTTTTTTTTTTTTTTTTTTTTTTTTTTTTTTTTATTTTTTATTTTTAACAGTAACGGAATCTGATCAGGACTCCGGTACTGTATCCCTATTTACATTTCCCCCCGTAGGTTTTACTGATTACTGGTTTTACTGTTTCTTTTACAAACATATACACATTGCACAAACATATAACACCCATGCCCAAGGCGGGACTCGAACCCACGATCCCCTGCCCACGAAGCACCAAAGCGAGACGCTTTAGCGAGCGTGGCCACGGGGACCGGCACGCAGTCGGAGTCATCCACAGTACAAGCGGATACTCGCGCCATCTGAAACTACATTCAGGAAGGTTCGTTAACCTTGCAACAAGGTGACATCATTGCCTACGTGGCATACTCCTATTGGCAGAGAGGCAGACACACCTCTTATCAGCTGAGACAGAGTGTTTGGCTGTCAGGCATCACTGTGGATCTCCCCCAGGGTTGCCAGCTTGACGCACGTTCCGTCACGACGGATTTTCAAGTTGTATGACGGACAACATTTAGTTTTGACGGATATTATTAGAAATTATTAAAGTTCTATTGGCTTTCTTTAGAAAGCCTCACGGATGTAAATCTTTGTATTCTTGCAACGCAGTATAATGATTATATCTGTGGCATTTGGTAAGAATATGATAACTCCAAAATTGGCCCTTTTGTGTTAAGAGAGGAATGATATATATAAAAAAAAAACAAAAAAACTCCATCACTTGGTGAAGCCTGATATCTCCAGAAACAATCCTCTGTCGTTTGGTGAAGTCCTGATATCTCCAGAAACAATCCTCTCGTTTGGTGAAGCCTTGATATCTCCAGAAACAATCCTCCATCGTTTGGTGAAGTCCTGATATCTCCAGAAACAATCCTCTCATTTGGTGAAGCCTTGGTATCTCAAGAAACAATCCTGTATCGTTTGGTGAAGTCCTGATATCTCCAGAAACAATCCTCTATCGTTTGGTGAAGCCCTGATATGTCCAAAAACAATCCTCTATCGTTTGGTGAAGCCCTGATATTTCCAGAAACAATCCTCTATTATTTGGTGAAGCCCTGATATTTCCAGAAACAATCCTCTATTGTTTGGTGAAGCCTTCATATCTCCAGAAACAATCCTCTATCGTTCGGTGAAGCCTTGATATCTCCAGAAACAATCCTCTATCGTTTGGTGAAGCCCTGATATGTCCAGAAACAATCCTCTATCGTTCGGTGAAGCCTTGATATCTCCAGAAACAATCCTCTATCGTTTGGTGAAGCCCTGATATGTCCAGAAACAATCCTCTATCGTTTGGTGAAGTCCTGATATTTCCAGAAACAATCCTCTGTCGTTTGGTGAAGCCCTGATATCTCCAGAAACAATCCTCCATCGTTTGGTGAAGCCCTGATATTTCCAGAAACAATCCTCTGTCGTTTGGTGAAGCCCTGATATTTCCAGAAACAATCCTCTATCGTTTGGTGAAGCCCCGATATTTCCAGAAACAATCCTCTATCGTTTGGTGAAGTCCTGATACTTCCAGAAACAATCCTCTGTGGTTTGGCGAAGCCCTGATATTTCCAGAAAAAATCCTCTGTCGTTTGGTGAAGCCCTGATATTTCCAGAAACAATCCTCTGTCGTTTGGTGAAGCCCTGATATCTCCAGAGATAATCCTCTATCGTTTGGTGAAGCCCTGATATTTCCAGAAACAATCCGCTGTCGTTTGGTGAAGCCCTGATATTTCCAGAAATTTTCCTCTGTCGTTTGGTGAAGCCCTGATATTTCCAGGGTTTCACCAAACGTTAGAGGATTGATTCTTTTGTATCATTACTATCTTAGCACAAAAAACATAATTTTTGGAGTTATCCTGTTCTTACCAAGTGCCACAGAATTATATGCTTATATTGCTGTTGCATATAAATATTATAGTGTATATAATGATGACATGCAATAAACGTGCATTATTGTATGAATTAGTATGAATTCTGAATGCAGAATAGTACAGACAATGCTAATTCGGTGTTCCATTGTGGTGCCTCGGTACATCTTTAACAGTTACTTTTTAGTGCTTTTTCTTCATTTTTAATTGCCTTATTGAACAGAAGGCTAAGTGGTATGTACAGATTTTAGAAAAGAGTAGTCAAATAATGAACAATTAAAGGAAAGTTTGTTAGAGGTGACTGGAGAATCTATAGTGCGCGCTGTAAATATTGCCAATGCAACGTGAATGTATGCTTGTCAGATTCACTTCTTCATGGAAAAATCATCTGAAACCTTTTCACCTTCAGTCAAAATTGCCATTTCATTATCAAACACACGTATGAACGTGCAGCTGCAGATGCTGCTCTTGTAATGTTTGCAGTTATTCAGCGTGCAATTACATCCCGGATCATGTATCGGGTTTAACCAAGATTTTTTTTCAAAGTACTGAGTTTGAGTTTTAATTTAAGTTTTATTTTTAAAAGAAAATACGGAAATTTTAAATTTTGATTAATTCTTGGGTGTTAATTTGACAGAAAAAGTAATCATCTGATCTCCCCGACTTTAGTCACGACCCAGAACCCATTCTCAGAAACCATGCACTACTAAACCGTTCATTTTCTTTGCTACTGCAATCGCGTTCATTAAACAGATTTTAATGTTGAATGACTTAGCTTTAGTTTCGATCAGAATCGACTCCAATGGTAGTCGCGAAATACATATTATATATTTAAAGAATGCTAGTTATTACTCTGTTTAATTTACAACAAACGGGTCTCAAGATTCACTCAAAACTAAAAACGGAAAGAATGAGTTGCTTCATCTGTCATTGGTTATGCGGCTGCAAGAGTACTAAATCAGGAGTTGTATGGTTATCGGCTACATTCGTTGCAGAGCTCGAACCGATCCTGTTTCTGTCAGGATCGGATTTAGCATTCAGTTCAAACGGAATCCCGGTTTACTTGTCGCACTGAGTGCAGAAAATGACACAAATCGATTGCAATGTAAACGTCAGGTCTCCATTTGTCAGTAAATGTTGAAGGAGCGACTTTGTATCTTTTCTAGCACGAAAGTACAATATGCATAGAAGATAAAGAAGTTATTATGTTCTACCCAAAATTTTGTTACTAAGCTTTCAGCTGAAATATACCTACTTTTCGATGAATCCACATTTAAAGAAAAGGACATTTTTAGAAAAAAAAGTCAGATTTTGTGTTTGTTTGTTTATTTGTTTGGCTGAGAATAACACAACTGGAAACAGAATGTCGGATACTTACCAAATATTAATATTTGAGTGTTATCTCCCAAGGTCCTACACGATCGTGTCATTCAGGATAATCGTCCAAACCCAAACTTTTATATGAAAGAATTATCAAAAATTTTGATTTTCTAAAATGTATCTCAGACGATTTTGACTAAATATTATAGATATTTAGCTGTGAAGTTAAGTTTACCAGGTGGACCAACAACGATGTATTTCACATTTGCAGATAATCCTTCGTGCTATAAAAGAGCTGCAGTATTCAACGGGGCAATTAGAAGCAAACACCGGTCAGTGGCCAGTTAGCAAAATCCTCTGCCATATCAGTGAAAACGGTGGGAAAATCACGCTCTTCGAGAGGCAGACTTACATCAGTGTTCGTGATGATACGCTCAAGACCGAAAACGATGGATTGGCAGAGTCAGACTGAAAAAATGCAATGCCATAGCCGGGAGTTGAACCACGGACCTCTCGGTCTCTAGCCGGTTGCTCTACCACTGAGCTAACATGCCGGCACAGCATTAAATTTCTCAACTGACTCATAATCTGACTCTGCCTATACAACAGCTGTCCTACATACGGTTTGTGTGAAAAAACAATTAAACCATAAACGTTGTTAACGTTCCACTTCAGTGACGGAGTCTTTATATTTTATAGATAAATACACCTTCCATTATTCACCTGGAGCTTAGTTTTGTAATTGTGTATACACTGTTCTTATTGAACATTAGATGTTAAATCCACTGTAGGATAAATAATAACATTAAGGCACCGTAAAAAAACCAAGCATGAATGTACGCAGGGCTTCACTGTATTATTATTATTATTATTATTATTATTATTATTATTATTATTATTATTATTATTATTATTATTATTATTATCATCATCATCATCATCATCATTAATATCACTATTATTATTATCATTATCATTATTATAATTATCATAATTATTAATAGTATACTGTTAGCCGAAATAATCAGAATCTGAGGGCATCCTATCGATAAACATATAAGCACAACTATTACCGAGAGCAAATTGGTGCCCTTTGAGTTAAGATTCGTGACGTATAGAACAAAAATGACCGCGAATTGTATAGTGCTAACCTGCAGAGATCGAAAAAATTGGAACAAGATTTTTTTTTGGTTGTGTTTAACTGATGATACATGAATGATGATGGAGCAACGGTGGAATGCAATGCCGGGGGAAACCAGAGTAGCCGGAGAAAACCCGCCCCAGCGCCGCTTTGTCCACCACAAATCTCACATGCGGTCGCATTTGATCGAAATCCGGCCGTCTAGGTGAGAGGCGAGTGGTCTAACCACTCGGCCACGAACAAGAATTCTGTTCCAACGAATGAAGCATTGGAGGAATTCTAAAAAATGGTTCAGATTAACGGCTCGGGTTCTTGAAATTGTTGAATTCTATTACGAAGCATAATTTACGAACAAAGAAACAACACAGAAAGTGGACATTTTGGAAAAAGGAAGCTTAGAAGACGCTGATAAACGATACATAAATAGCTCCATATTTCTTAGCAGAGTAGTTACAGAACAAATGGAAACAGAGGGAATTCATCATGCATGTATTAAATGGTTTTAGGGCTATGAGATTGCAAGCAGCTCCGACCGGCGTTGTGGGAAAAATCACTAAGATAACTACAATGTATAAGGTGATATCGCACGACCTTGATAGCTCATCAAGAGACAAGGACAGAATGATGGTTCTATCGTTTATTCCGCCAGGTAAGGTAGCTTTGCTGATAGGGTATTAAGGTCAGCCGAGAGGATTTTCCATAAATCTGAAGCTACGGTCTTCAAGTTGTGTGGTTAGGCTAATAATATGCCTAATAACTCGCGTGCGAAGTGCATCAAAATTGTATGAATAATAGTTGAGAAAATGAAAATTTATTTTTGCATGAATCGCAATTTTAAATATTTCATACTGCTTAAATTGCTTTCACGTGTCTTACTTCTGCACATGATTATGTGATATGTTTAGAAATTACTTAAAAATCCTTTTTAAAATAGTTAAACAATTTAATTTTGTATGAAATTTTAATGTTACTAAATTCACTCTGTAATATTTTTAAAACTAAAAAAAAAAAAAAGGATCTTTATAATGATTTGGAATATTTTTGCAAATTGTTCTTGTACGCTGGATGAAAATCAAGATCACGGGGTATTTAGCAAAAATCTAGTTTTGATGAAACTTAGATTTTTAATAAAGAAACGTGCATAACTTAAACTTTAGTATATATGAATAATCAAAAATCACCAGAAATATAGCAGTCATTTATTAGAAACGGTTTATAGGACACTGGCGCCAAATGGACGAATACAAACTTTCATTGTGATTGTATTGAAGAATCAAGCTAGAGTTCTGATACTAATTATTGTATACTTATGCCTTCTCTCATTTAGTTTTAAAGCCTTCAATTTAATTTTAACCATTCCACTCTGTGATGAATTGCGCTTTTTGCTGAAAGTACACCAACACTACTGACCATAACCTCTAAGTATAATACTTGCTGTAAACAATAGTTTGATGTAAACAAAGCAAATAATAATTTATGAAGTCCCATAATATAAAGCATGAAAATGAAAGGAAAATAAAGAATAATTTACCTAATTGAAATATTTTTGTTTGCTTTGAACTGAGATACTTTGGTATTTATTTTGAATTGTTTCCAATATTATCCCTAAAGGTACCCAGATAGTACTATAACCAGTCCTAGTATAAAGAGGGGGATGGTCTTAATTATATTGGCACAGGAATGAGCTTGGTTTCCTCTCAGAACAAATAAATAAATAACAAAATAAATGAATAATAATAAATGGGCGTGAAATATATTTAAATAATTTACGCATTGCTTATTAAAATGGTTGCCAAACATGGATTTTCGCATAAAAAAATCAAGTGCGTACGTCTCACAAAAGTTATTAAGGGTTTATCATTGCAATAAAAGAAAAATTGAATCTTTAAACTATTTTGACTTAAAAACAATCCTCTTAAAGGCTAACCTGTGACACTTTCAGACAACGTGTCCACCCTGTCCAGAGACTTTAACAATAAAATTAGAGATAAATTATCTAATTTGAAACAGCTGATCATTGACGAAATATCGAAGGTTGAATGTGAAATGTTTATGATTCGATAGCAGGCTGCTAATGGGAACTGACCTTTCTTTTGAAGGAGTTTTGGTGATAAATGTCGGCGACCTTCATCATCTACCAACTGCGATTTATAAACGTCATTCAAGTGAATTTGCTTCGTTAATAAACACAAATTCGTTGTGGGATGAGTTTGAATTGTATAAAGTAAATCAAATAACGGAGCAAAGAGATAAACTAGAATTTGAGAAAATATTAGGAAAAAGTACACTCGATATTGCTTTAATAAGTTCTAGAGTTGTGGAAACAAACGAAGTACCAGCGAAAGATTACAATATTAATAGGATTGTTTACAAGAAACCTAGATATGGAGGAATAGAAAGAAAATAGCTTTGCAGGTTATAATGCTCAAGGGTTTGTATCAGTAGCAAGAGACTTCATTTTAAGAAAAATATTTGAGCGTAGAAAATGATATTTTGAGTATTCTGAAAGGTAGAAAACTAACGGAAGCTAATGGATTGTCTCATGAATTAACATTAAAAACCGGTACTAAGCACATGGTAACGATCCAAAGAGGAAATTTTGAAAAAAAAAATCCAAATTTACTTAGCGACTACTTAACTATATGTTACTTACGTATACTACACTTATATATAATAGATCTGAATGCATTTGGATACTGTACCATACATTCTTGTAAATTTAGAACATTAAGACTTATAACACCGCCTCAGATCATGTAGCGAGTATTAATAAGATCTGGTTGAATTAAAAGTCTCAGAAGGTTGGTTATGAAAAAAAAAAAAAAAAAAAAAAAGGTGTAAATTAATCAATTTAACTTTCCCAAATACTTCTCCGCTTAATTCGACACGTGGACCACTGTAAATCGGTGTTTTTTTCGCAGCTGATATAAGCTCATTTGAAACGCAAGTCATCACGTGTGAAATAATATAGTCAAGCAAAATACGTTAATTTCAAAGGCATATAATCAAACAAAAATTTGCTGGAGAAGAATTACTACAGTTGTCACGGTACGTACGCTAGTATGTTCTTTGATATATATACAGGTCGGAACGGGAACTTTGGTGGGAGGTCCGAGGCTACGGACGACGTCATGCGCTTGTGTGCGAACTTGTGCGCCTGCACTTGTACAGCGAATTCGTACAAGTGCAGTGGACTATCGGAAACCCAGTGTATGCTGGATAGTCGTCACGTAGCGACCATGACTTCCCTTTTGATTTATTTTTACTTTATCTACCACGTACTATTCACATAGAAGTTAGTAAAACTATTGTATTCCATCCAAAGTTTCGATACCAAGATTGCAGCGGAAATAACTGCTTTGAGCATCTTAGTTAAGAAAAAGAATTGGATGTTTAAATAAATAAAAAAAATAATCATTCCTGATAAGTTTTCCATAATGAGCAACCTGTAAAGGGTAAACAAAATCCTACTACTGCACAAAAATTTTAGATCTCGTTAAAATACACAATTTGTGTACAATTTGGGTCTGTGCTGGTAAGCATTTTCGAGATACTCCTTGTTTTGGCCATAAATTTTTTTTTCAATATTTTAATCAGTTGGGAAGTAGTGGTCAATCATTATTCGTTTTATTCTCTCTTACTCCTAGTCATGTGAAGTATCATAGTTGCCAGCTTTTAAAGAGTTCAACTGTCACTTTAGCCTACTGTCGCGTCTTTCCTCTGCACGTACAACAAAATAATAAGACCATTCCTGTTCACATTTATATCAATAGAATGGAGTAGATAAAAAATAAGCTTTTGTAAGGATTACTTGTGGCAGAAAATGAAGGGAAAGTAACACATTAGACTTTTACTTCCTCTGATAGTATGTATAATGGACATATTAGGTAGGAAGGTATTGTATTCCAACCAAAACTTCGATACGGAGGTTTCTGATTTACTCTAAGTTTATATTTTTTATGTGAATAGACATTGTTACATTTAAAAATTGTATGTTTGCTCAAGAAATATACTAAGTATTATTAAAATCAGTTTTAAGGCAACTTTTGATACCAAAGCGGAACTGATGAATGTAGTGTCTTACAGATTATTACTGTTTTATAACTCAGAGAGCAGATAAGTCTCGACTTTCTCAGCATATGTCAAAGTGGAGCAGGAATTTTATCTTTCATAATTGCAGTCCAGCACAAGCACGGGTAGTGATGCTGAAAACGGGAACGTTAGAAAAACTGCCGGCAGATTCAGCAGACGTTTATATTCAAGATGCGAAAAGGAATACTGTCAATGTGCCAACGATTTACAGAATCTCTCTTTAGCAGAATTAGTGACTAGTTATTACAAATGTTACAGGAGAATATTATAGTGAAATTAAACGACAGTAGAAACGCGGAAACCGCTGCCTTCCTCCTAGTTGGAATTTATTATCATTGTTAATACTATTACTATTATTAATTAATATCATTGTGGTTATTGTTATTGTTATCCTTATCGTTGTTACTGCTGTTATTACTGTAATAATTATTATAATTAAAATTAATATTATAATTATTATTATTAATATTGTTATTATTATCATTATAATTTTATGTTCATTACCATAATTATTATTATTATTATTATTATTATTATTATTATTGTTATTATTATTATTATTATTATTATTCATATTAATATTGGTGGTAGTGGTGGTGGTAATGGTAGAGTCAGCGTCATCGTGATCGTTATTGTTATTATTATTATTATTATTATTATTATTATTATTATTATTACTATTATCATCATCATCATTATTTTACACTACCAAATTAAATTAAAACACTAAAGCATCAGAACGAAGAAATGAAAACACAGAAGCAGATGAAACTTCATCGTTCTAGGCGCTTCCATTTTTGGAAATCTTTCCTTATGATGTTTTCATATTGACTCTTAGGGGATATTTTTTAAAATATTCTTGTCCACTGTCTTTTCGTTTTTTATCTATGCTATCCACAGACTCACAATCGGACCTCTTGTAAAAACGCTTTTATTATTATTATTATTATTATTATTATTATTATTATTATTATTATACAAGAAGCTCCAAAACATGTATTTCCGTTGAAATCTCGATATCGAATGCTTGGGCGCAGTGCAATACTTTCTCTATACACTATGTGCACAGTACGTGTACAGAAAATATAAATGCTTTTTCGGACTCAGAAGACCACAAAACATATATTTCCTGCGTAATATCGACATCAAATTTTTGAGTGTAATACAATACCTTCTATAGGTACTACGTACATTGTTCAAACGGCGCATAAAGAAAGTAAAAGTCTATTAAAACAATTTCAAAATGTAGCCAATACATACCCATTAGAGACATAACTGAAAAACACAAGAACTAGAATAGGTACCACTGTCTACATCCATATACTTAAATTCAGAATATTATTACTTATTAGATACCTGCCTCATAACAACCTATATTCTAATTTACATTTATAGGTATATTGTAAAACTTCTTTTGAATATGACAACACCGTAAGGCGTCCCACTTTTATAGCGTCAGCTAGTTTTATATCGAGAAACAGGATTACAATTACATAATTTGTTATATCACTGCAGAACACTGAATCCAAAGAAAGCTACTGATGATTTTATCAGCTGAAAAACAACAAAGTAATGAAAACCTGATGTGTTCCATTCGCAAAACTTTCTCTAGATGTAACACAAACAACTTCCCTTGCAAAATATTATACTTTTATCTACGACATGCTAATCAGGGTAAATATTAGCAGACATTGACAAATTACTTGCTTCCTTGTAAGTAGAAGGGACATGAGGGAATACACTAGGTTATATAAACAGTTAAGTCTATTAAAACTTGTCCTATGTGAAACAACTGAAGGTCGGTTTGATTTGCATGACCTGCAGTAAAACGAGAGATGGAACGAAAAGTCACTTCCCGTTTGAGAAAAGTTTAAGTAGTTTAAAATTGAAACCCAATAATAAGGAACATCCCACAAACGGCCAGTTCTACGTAAAAAAAAAGTTTATGTAAAATTATGCGCTTTAATGAGATCTACATTTTTTGTGTAGTAATTGTGGTGTATCCTTTACGGTTTACCCGCTATGCAAAATTCTGCAAATTTCATCCATACTCAAGAGTTTTGCATAGGCTATATTCATAAAATTGAAAACATACATTTATTTGTGACGCAAATATCTTTCATATACGGTATTTCAATCAAAATCGTTAGTTATTTTTGAGAAAATAAAATGTTTTAAACGTTTTTGCATGCAAAGGGTAGGTTGTGGTGGGAAATTTTCTTGAAAATGTTCTTGTCACATCCTTGGTAGATCTAACGTGAATACTAAGTTTGAATTTTAACGGTCTTTTCGTTTTTGAGCTATTCTGTCCACACCCGTGTTTTATTTCGGACTCAGGGAACCTCAAAACATATATTTCCGCTGAAATCTCGACATGGAATTTTCGGGTGGAATACAATACCTTCTCTATCCACTATGTGCATTCTACTTACGAGCTACAGAAGATAAAAGGAACAAAATAATCTGCAAAATGAAAAGTTAGTTCCGCGTATCTCATAGTTTTTATAATGCTAGTTAGTAGCTTCGAAAGTATAGTAGTTAATACACGTGCACTTTACCACAGCATTTAGTGCTACGTTTTAATAATTTATCCACCATTTCGTTTCCAATGGAATTATCAAAACTATGAAACGTCACAACTTGAACGTGTTAATTCATAAGGAATAATTGCATTATTATTAAAATGTATGTTGTAACTCACGTTCATGTAGTGTTTGGATAACTAAAGCCGGGTATTCTTGAGACACCCAGCTGTTCTTATTCACTAAATATAATCTTCGTTACAAGACAGCTTCATTTTTGCTTTCTCTACGCGTACTATATACACAGTGTATAGAGAAGATATTGAATAGCACCTAAAATTTAGATACTGGAATTTCACCGGAAATATGTGCTTTGAGATCCCCATAATCCAGAAATAGTATTTTTAGAAAAAAACGTCCTTGTGTTAGTCTGTCAGTGTGTGCGTGTGTGTGGGGGGGGGCAGCATAGTTCAAAGGCAAAGCCCGTAAAATGCCAAAATTGGTATTTAAATTAAGTACCTTCCAAAGATGCGATACGAAGATTTTCAAGAAAATCCACTCACCCCTAACTACATTTTACATGGACAGATTTTCGAAAATTTTGATTTTCTCAAAAACGACTGACGATTTTAATTAAATTATCGTATGTTAAAGATATTTTACATGTGAATAAAATGCATATATTGAACTTAGTGGGAATAGCCTCTGAAGACACCTTTATTCTGGATGGATTTTGCGGGATTTTGCATAGCTGGTAAACCGTAAGAAATATACGAAAACCTATCTAAAAAAATGCACAGCTGCCTAAAACATACGTTTTATGTTATATACTTTTTTTGGTTAGGTTGGCCGTTTTTGAGATATTCCTTGTTATTGGTTTCAGTGTTAATATCATTATACTTTTCTCATACGGGAACTTGTCAACTCAACGCCATAGAAACAAACGAACTACAATCATATAGCACCCAGCTTTTGAAAGTTTTGACTACCGCTTTATTCTATGGTACTCCCTTGTTTCCCTTCCGCTCTCAATGAAGCAAGTAACAAGACCATTTCTGCTAATTTTGTCTCGAATATCATGAAGTAATGGAAACATAAGCCTTTTAATAGTACTTTGTTATGAGAGGCAGAGAAAATCATGTGAATGGAACACCTTACTCTTTTTTTTACTCCTAGCAAACAAAGAGAACCGAATTTCATTTGTTTTTACAAAGCGACCGTCTTTTAGAAGATCTGGCGATCGCTTTAGCCTGATGTATTCTATAGTTCCCTTACACTTACAAAGAAGCCAGTAATAAGACGAGTTTTGGTAACGTTTTTTCTTGCTTAGCATAACCTAGATAAAACATTGATCTTTTGTAAGAAAAGTTTGTTGTGAAAAACCTTAAGATAGTCATGTGAATGGAACACATAAGATTTTTTAACAGGTGATCCTGAAACCTGTACTTCCGTTGAAACATATGTAGGTATCGATTTTTTTATAGAGTTTAACGCCCACTTTTACTACTATGGCACCGCAGGCGACTGCACTGATGATATACGAAATGAAGATACCGCAACGGTGGAATGGGATAGCGGGAGACATCGGAAAACCCGGAGAAAACCCGCCCTTGCGCCGCTTTGTCTACCAGTATCTCCGCTACCTATGTGCTATGTACAAAGTAGAAAAAATAAGAACCCTAATGTGTTACAGTCACATGATTTTCTCTACCCTTCTTGGACAAACTATCCTTTAAAATGTGTATTCTAACTAGTTCAGGTTACACGTGCATAAATGCTTTTACCGTATATTTGCTTGTAAATGTAAAGGGATACAGGAATAAATCAGGCTTTAGGGATAGTGAAATGCTATAATTCATTGCTGGTCAATAAGTAATGGAACTGAAATTCCCTTCCCTTTGGTTGATAGGAGCCAGAAAACTGAATAAATACATTCAATTTGAGTAACATATAAATAGCTAGTGGAAAATTTAAACCAATAATAAGGAAATCTCCAAATGGCTAATTCCTCCCCACAAAAAACATATTTGACATAAACTGTGTGCTTTAGCGAGACCTACATTTTTCGTGTTATCAGCTTACAACTTTACAACAATTATCCAGAATGATGTTAACGTCAGAAAATTCAAGTTTAACCTATATTTGTCATAGAATGTCTTAAATGTTCTATTTTAATCAAAATCATCAGAACCATTTTTGAGAGAATCACAATTTTTCCCCATAAGCGTAGTTTGGGGAAGGACCATGTTCTTAACAATTTAGCTCAACTATTAAAGGTCATTTCAACCTATCGCGGTCATATGATTGGAGTGCTATTGTAGAAAAATCTTATGGCAGGTGATGATCATTTCTTTGAAATCTTGTCGCAACTGACGTTCGTTTATTTAATCCCCTGTCTTGGTTATTAGCAACAAGGTGACAATGCAGTCAGTCAACCTTCACTTTTAATAACTGTCAGTTCCACAATTGTAATTTCAATTAATTCAGATACAATGTTTGTTTAAAGCTTTATCTAGTTCATAATGTCTTT
This sequence comes from Hymenopus coronatus, assembly GCA_030762935.1. Classification (NCBI taxonomy): domain Eukaryota; kingdom Metazoa; phylum Arthropoda; class Insecta; order Mantodea; family Hymenopodidae; genus Hymenopus; species Hymenopus coronatus. Next base: position 512,441,212 of record CM060900.1, read on the forward strand.
AGTTAAAAAAATAGTGAAAATAATCATTATTTGCATTTCTTATGTCTGAGATGAGTGCAACTACCTCAAATAAAATGACGTTTGTTTTCATTTCCTTGTATAATTTATTAAAAGGTGAAATAAAGTAATTGTTCCCTATTTCTATTAATCGATATTCGTACATTGGGAGTACATACGGTCCGCCATATCATAATTCAGGAGGCAGTAAAGAATAAAGAAGAAAAAATATTCGGTAAATAAACATATTCGAATGCGTCATCTATCATTTGAGAAATAATGTAAATATTAAAATCATAACCTGGTAAAATCTCCCCTCTTATATATTATAAATTATTAACAGTCTATTTCGCGGAATAGTCTTATCACATATAACTAGTGTTTTCATCTCTTAGGAAAATTCACTCCCGTCGCTTCACTCTGGTCAGGAAGTATCGACAAGATGAAAACACTCGTGGTATTACTTATGAAAATCTTCGTGTCGCATTCAGAATATGGTGAACTTCAATATCAAGTTTGCTATTTCACCAAATTTTCGTTTTTGGGTTGTGCTGTTCACAAAACAGTACACCGTAGTGCGCGCGTGCGCACATACACACGCACACACACATACACGCATGCACACACACACGCACACATACACTCACACATATACTCACACACACACATACACGAACTACTTTCTAGAAACACTTTCGAATTATGGTTTTCGTACTCTAATATACATGCGCTTATCGCTTCACTTTCTGTAATTATAACATAGTACACACATAGAGAAGGTATTGTATTCCTCCCAAAATTTCCATACCTAGATATCGCCGGAAATACTCGTATCCAAAAAAGCATTTTTAGAAAAAGTTCCATGTGTCAGCGAATACGATCACTCAACAACTTGGTAATTAGGTTTAATGTTTTCCAGGAATGCTACATAAATATTCTGAGGTAAATCCTTCATCTGGTGGTCCCAGACCATCCTTTACATGGAAAAAGTTTCGAAAGTTTTGTTTTTCTCAAAGATGACTATAACGATTTTGATTAAAATAACAAATATTAAAGATATTTACATTAAATAAAATGCATATTTTCACTTTCCTTGGTCTATATATATATCCTTTGAAAATCTGTTCTCTCTGGGTGTCTTTTGCAAAGCTGGTAAATTCTAAGAGATGGACAATAGTTAGTGTACAAAAAATGTATATCCCGTTAAAACGCACAATTTATAGAATTTCCGTTTTTTGGTTATTTTTTTTTGTAAAGTTGACAATTACCAAGATATTCCTTGTTATTGGTTTCAGTTTTAAAATCATATCTCTCATACTTAACTTGACAACTCCTGGTCATGCAAAGAAACGAGTTTCATTCAGTTAGGAACATCTTTTTAAAATATTTTATTATCGTTTTAGTCTGATGTATTCCCTCATGTTTCTCCTACTTAAAGGAAAGTAAGGAAGAGGACCTATTTCTGCTAATATTTATCTTGAATAGCCCGAAGTAGATAGAACAATTCTGTTTGTACCAATAATTTGTTATAGAGAAGTAGAGAATGTCATGTGAGCAGAACACATCAGATTTTTAATCTCTCTAGCCCCGTATGTATAATGTACATAGGGGCAAAGAAGGTATCGTATTTCACCCAAAAATTCGCTATTGAGAGTTCACAGGAAATATATGCTTTGAGGTCCCCTGAGTCCGGAAAAGGCATTTTTAGAAAAAGGTCCGTAAGAGTGAGTGTGTCTGTGCGGGTGTCTGTGCGCAGCGTAGCACTAAAACGAATGACCGTTAAATACCAAACTTGGTATTTAGGTTTTGTGTCTTTCAAGGATACGACAGGAAGATTTTCAACAAAATATCTCCACCACAAACTACCCTTTACATGGAGCATTTTTCGAAAATGATGATTTTCTCAAAAATGGATCTATCAATTTTGATTAAAATACCGTACATTTAAGATATTTATATCCTAAAAAAAATGTATATCTTGAATTTTCTGGGATTAGCCTCTGAAGAGTACTTTATTCTGGATAAATGTTGCCGAATTTTGCTTAACTACTAAACCGTAAGAGATAAACAAAAACTTGCTACACAAGCAGTGTAGACCTCGTTATAACACACAATTTATATCATATGCATTTTTGTTGTAGAGTTAACCGTTTTCAAGATATTCCTTGTTATTGGTTTCAATGTTAAAATACTTATACTTTTCTCAGACATGAAGTGTCCGTTTATCTTTTGTTCTACTCCTGGTAAAACAAAGAAGCCAATTTCAATGACAATTGCTTAACGATAGCTTTTAAAACATTTGACTATCACTTTGTCATTGCACATTCCTTTAGTTCCCTTTTACTTATAAGGATCTAAGTAACAAGAACACAATGTTTATCTCGATTAGTATTGTGTGGAAAGAAGAATAATCTTTTGCAAGATGTTTGTTTGAAGGGCAGCTGGTGAAAGTTACGTGAGATTTTTTTCTAAAATGCTGTGGTTTTACCCGGCGGAATTAAGAACACGTATATCCTCTGACAATTCAATAACGTCAGTGGGATACAATAGTTACTGTATTTATTATAGATAAAATAAAGAGATTCCACTGTGTTATCTATGTCAATAATAAATAAATGTGTCCCTCGATTACAATTTAAGTATTGTAAGCTACAATTCTGCTCCTGTGTATCTAAGAAGTACCTATAATGCATTTTTTCAGTCAATACTTGGTTATTTTTTGATAGTTTGGGGTAATTATAGTCACATAACATATGCTTTAATTTTACAAAATTTTACAAATCTTACAAAAAACGGCTATAAAAATTTTGTTAAATAAACCTGAACGTGAGTATTGTAAGCCTCTTTTCAAAACATTAAATATACTAACAGCAATGAACTTATATGTTAATGATTAAAATTAAATAACTGGCAGACGAAAGGCAGTTTAAAAAACAAATCTGATGTGTTCCACTCACATGACTTCAGATTAAGATTAAAACTTCAGATTAAATAAAACGGCGTCAAGTTAGCTAATAAAGGGCCTAAAGCTATGTAATAAAATACCTCTAAAATATCACTCCTATTTAAAAAAGCTGCCTTACACTCACGTGACTTTCTCTAACTGCTCTTCAATCAAACTTCTTACAAAAGATTATTTTTCGTTCTACACAATGCTAGTCGCCATAAACCTTAGCAGAATGTACTTATTACTTAGTTCGTCATAAGTAAAAGGGAATTAAGGGAATGCACTTGGCTAAAGTGAAAGCAAATGTTTTAAAAGCTGTCCTTATGCGATTGTCACTTCTTTGCTTGGCCAGGAGTAGAACAAAAGAAAAACGGACACTTCTTGTCTGAGAAAAGTATAAGTACTTTACAATTGAAATCATTGAAAAGGAATATCTCGGAAACGGTTACCGCCACACAAAAAATTAAAGGACACAAATTGTGTGTTTTGACAAGATTTAAATTTGTTGTGTAATAAGTTATTGTCTGTCTCTTAAGATTGACTAGGTATGCAAAATCCAGCAAAATTCATTCAGAATAAAGAGGTCTTCAGAGTCGATTCTGAGAAAATTCAAGATATACATTTTATTTGGGATGTATATTATCTTAAAATATGGTATTTTAATCAAAATGGTTACAGCCATTTTTGAGAAAATAAAAATGTTCGAAAAATTTTCCGTGTAAAGTCTAGTTTGTGGTGGGGTTTTTTCTTGAAAATCTTGCCCATTCCTTGTAAGATACTAAACCTAATTATCAAGTTTGGTATTTAATGGTCTTGTCGTTTTCTTTATGTTGTTCATAGACATAAACCTGCGCGCGCACAACAAAAAGTTTTCTATTTGGACTCAGGGGACCCCAAAACATATATTTCCGATGAAATCTCGACATCGAATTTTTGTGTAGAATACAATAGATAGCTTCACTATCCACTATATACATTGTACATGTGGGCTAGAGAAAGTAAAAGAAAGGCTCTATAATTGGTTAGTTTTAAATCCTTTTTATGTCATTGATGATTATGTGAATATGACAGCTGTTTCTTTCTAATTAAGTAGTTTACTTTCTTTAGCCGCGTATGTACAATGCACATAGTGGATAGAGAAGGTATTGTATTCCACCGTAATTTCAGCGGAAATACATGTTTCAGAACCCCTGATTCCCAAAAACGGGTTTTCAGAAAAAGGCTCGTGTTATGCTCTCTTTGTGTGTGTGCGTGTGTGTGTGTTTGTATGTGTGTGTGTGTGTGCGCGCGCACCTATGGACAGCATAACTCAAAAACGAAAAGACGGTTAAATGCCAAAATTGGTATTTAAGTTTGATAACTTCCAAGAATGCGACACGAAGATTTACAAGAAAATCCGCCCACCCCTAACTACTCTTTACAAGGAAAAATTTTTGAAAATGTTTTTCTTAAAAATGGCTCTAATGATTTTGATTGTAATACCACATATTAAAGCCACTTCTATCGCAAATAAAATGTATATCTTGAATTTTCTGGGAATAGCTTCTGAATGCCTATTTATTCTGGATAAATTTAGCTAAATTTTGCATAATTAGTAAACTGTTAGAGACAGGCAAAAACTTATTATACAAAAAAATAGAACTCGTTAAAATACGCAATTTATATCCGATACATTTTTTCGTGGAGTTTACCGTTTTCGAGATATTGCTTGTTATTAATTTCAGTTGGAAAGCACTTATGCTGTTCTCAGACAGGAAGTGTCCGTTTTTCTTTTGTTTTCTGTTCTTGGCAAGCAAAGACGCGATTTGCAACGACAATCGCATAACGACACCATTTAAAACATTTGACTACTACTTAGCATAGCGAATTCCTTTAAGTTTCCATCTACTTATAAGGAACTAAGTAATAAGAACATTCTCCTAATGTTTATCTCGATTAGCATTGTGTAGAAAGAAAAATAATCTTTTGTAAGAAGTTTGGTTGTAGAGCAGCTAGAGAAAGTTACGTGAGCATAACACATCAGATATTTTCCTAAAATGCTGTGGTTACACTCAATACGACAGTGGGATACATTACTTACTCTTTCTGTTGTAAATAATGCAAAGGGATGGCGCCGTATTACCAATGAATGAAATGTCTATATAAGTAAGTGTGTCCCTCCATTACAATTTAAGTGTTGTAATTTATAATGTTCCTCCTGTTTATCTAATAAATGCCTTTATTGCATTTTGTCAGTCGGTACTTCATTATGCTTTGATATTTTGGGCTAACTATAGTCACTTAACAAATGTTTTGCAATTTTCCAAAAAAAAAAAAAAAAGTTATAAGGATTCTCCTAAACAAATCAGAACGTGAACATTGTAAGTATATTTCTTTTAAACAGTATATGTATTTACAGCAAAACGCATATATTAATGATTTAACATTATACACCTGGCAGAAGAAGGACAGCTTTAAAAAATTCTAATGTGTTTCATTTACATGACTTTCTCTACATCTCTGTAAGATATTATTGTTAAAAAGCTGAAGCGTCTATCTACTTCATGCTAATAGATATAAATATTAGTAGAATTGCTTTCTTGCAGGCAGAAAGGAAATAAGGGAATACACTAGGTTTCTCTGACAATAAGTGTCCATTTTTCTTTCTTAGTACTCCTGGCCATGCAAAGAAGCGATTTGCAATGACAATCGCATAACGACACATTTAAAACATTTGACTACTGCCTAGCATAGCGCATTCCTTAAGTTCCGTTCTACTTATAAGGAACTATGCAAAAAGAACATTCTGCTAAAGTTTATCTCAATTAGTATTGTGTAGAAAGAAGAATAATCTTTTGAAAGAAGTTCGTGTGTAGAGCAGCTAGAAAATCATGTGAATATAACACATTCGATTTTTTTGTGTGACGATGGCATAGTCCATATGATTTAAGGCTTAACAAAAATTTCAATTACAACCACGCAACAAAAGTATGAAACCGCCAGAAATCAGTATAAGAAACAAAAAGGAAGTCATGGTCGCTACAAAAAATGAAAACACGGAAGCAGGTGAAACTTCATCGTTCTAGGCGCTTCCATTTTTGGAAAATTTTCCTTATGATGTTTTCATGTTGACTCTTAGCGGATATTTTTGAAAATATTCTTGTCCACGGTCTTTTCGTTTTTGAGCTATGCTATCCACAGACACACAATCGCACCTTTTCTAAAAACGCCTGATTCTTCTTCTTCTTCTTCTTCTTCTTATTATTATTATTATTATTATTATTATTATTATTATTATTATTATTATTAGTAGTAGTAGTAGTAGTAGTAGTAGTAGTAGTAGTAGTAGTAGTAGTAGTAGTAGTAATATTAGTAGTAGTAGCAGTAGTGGTAGTATTAATATTATTATTTTTATTATTATTATTATTATTCCAGGAGCTCCACAACATATATTTCCGTTGAAATCTCGGTATCGAATGCTTGGGCGCAGTGCAATACTTTCTCTATACACTATGTACATAGTACGTGTACAGAAAATATAAACGCTTTTTCGGAATCAGAAGACCACAAAACATATATTTCCTGCGTAATATCGACATCAAATTTTTGAGTGTAATACAATACCTTCTATAGGTACTATGTACATTGTTCAAACGGCGCTAAAGAAAGTGAAAGTCTATTAAAACAATTTCAAAATGTAGCTAATACATACCCATTAGAGACATAACTGAAAAACACCAGAAGTAGAATAGGCACCACTGTCTACATCCTTATACTTAAATTCAGAACATTATTACTTATTAGATATCTACCTCATAAACTACCTTTATTCTAATTTACATTTATAGGTATATTGTAAAACATCTTTTGAATATGACAACACTGTAAGGTGTCCCACTTTTATAGCGTCAGCTAATTTTACATCGAGAAACACGAATTCAATTACATATTTTGTTATATCACTGCAGAACACTGAATCCAAAGAATGCTACTGATGATTCTATCAGCTGTATAATAACAAAGTAATAAAAACCTGATGTGTTCCATTCGCATGACTTTCTCTAGATGTGACACAAACAACTGCCCTTGCAATTATTATTATTATTATTATTATTATTATTATTATTATTATAATAATAATAATTATTATTATGATTATTATGATGATTATTATTATGATGATTATTATTATTTTTATTATTATTATTATTATTATTATTATTATTATTATTATCATCATCTTCATTAGTGCTATTTTTATTATTATGATGATTATTATTATTATTATAATTTTTATTAATTATTATTTTGTTCTGAGAGGAAACCAATCTCATTTCAGATCATCCCTCTTTACACTAGGACTGGTTATAGTACTATTCGGGGAACTTTAAGGATAATACTGGAAATAATTCAAAATAAATACTAAAATGTCTCAGTTCAAAGTAAAGAAAAATGTTTCAATTAGGTAAATTTTTCTTTATTTTCCTTTAATTTTCATGCTTTATATTATGGGACTTCATAAATTATTAGTTGCTTTGTTTACTTCAAACTATTGTTTACATCAAGGTTTATACTTAGAGGTTATGGTCAGTAGTGTTGGTGTACTTTCAGCAAAATGCGCAATTCATCACAGAGTGGAATGGTTAAAATTAAATTGAAGGCTTTAAAACTAAATGAGAAAAGGCATAAGTATACAATAATTAGTATCAGAACTCTAGCTTGATTCTTCAATTCAATCACAATGAAGGTTTGTATTCGTCCATTTGGCCCCAGTGTCCTATAAACTGTTTCTAATAAAAGACTGCAATATTTCTGGTGATTTTCGATTATTCATATATACTAAAGTTTAAGTTATGCACGTTTCTTTATTAAAAATCTAGGTTTCATCAACACTAGATTTGTGCTGTTGCTTTTCATCCAACCTACAAACAAATTTGCAAAAATGTTCCAAATCATTATAAAGATCATTTTTTTTCTTTAGTTTTAAAAATATTATAGAGTGAATTTAGTAACATTAAAATTTCATACAAAATTAAATTGTTTAACTATTTTAAAAAGGATTTTTAAGTAATTTCTAAACATATCACATAATCATGTGCAGAAGTAAGACACGTGAAAACAATTTAAGCAGTACGAAATATTTTAACATGGGGATTCATGCAAAAATAAACGTTCATTGTCTCAACTATTATTCATACAATTTTGATGCACTTCGCACGAGAGTTATTAGGAATATTATTAGCCAAAGTACACAATTTGAAGACCGTAATTTCAGATTTGTGGAAAATCCTCTCGGCTGATCTTAATACCCAATCAGCAAAGCTATCTTACCTCGCGGAATAAACAATAGTACCACCATTCTGTCCCCGTCGTCTCTCGATAAGCGATATCACCTTATACATTGCAATTATCTCAGTGATTTTTCGCACTATGCCGGGCGGAGCTGCTTATAAATACCGACATTGGTAGTCTACTAGCCCGAAAAGTATTTAATGCACGCATGGTGAGTTCTCTCTGTTTCCATTTGTTCAACAATTGAAAAATTTGTTCTCTAACTACTCTGTTAAGAAATATGAAGCCATTTATGTTTCGTTTATCAGCGTCATCTAAGCCCCCTTATTGCACAATGTCCACTTTCTCTGTTGTTTCTTTGTTCGTAAATTATGCTTCGTAAGAGATATCAACAATTTCAAGAACCCGAGTCGTTAATCTGAACCATTTTTTAGAATTCCTCCAATGCTTCATTCGTTGGAACAGAAACATTGTTTCAATTTTTTCGATTTCTTCCAGGTTAGCACTATACAATTCGCAGCCATTTTTGTTCTATACGTCACGAATCTCAACTCAAAATGGAATCAATATCAACATCACTTGTTCTCGGTAATAGTTGTTTGGATCTTACGCAAGCTTGTGTCATATATCTGATCGTGTTTGTATGTTTTTCGAAACGATGTTTTCACGTTTGATTCATTCTGCTAACCGTATACTATTAACAACATTAATAAGAATGGTAATAATAGCACTAATGACAATAACGATAATAATATTTAATGAAAATATTAATTATAATAATAATAATAATAATAATAATAATAATAATAATAATAATAATAATAAACATAATAATGATATACTTGGTTAAATCTGAAACATGATCAAGGGATGTAATTGCACAGTGAATAACTGCAAACAATGCAAGAGCAGCTTCTGCAGCTGCACGTTCATAGGTGTGTTTGATAGTGAAATGGCACTTTTGACTGAGAAGTTGAAAACGGTTCAGATGCTTTTTCCATGAAGAAGTGAATCTGACAAGCATACATTCACATTGCATTGGTACTATACATTCTCCGGACACCTCCAACAACCTTTCCTTGAAATGCTCATTATTTTGCTATTCTTTTCTAATACCTATACATAATGCTGCTTAGCGTTCGGTTCAATAAGGAAATTAAAAATGAACAAAAAGCATTATAAAGTAACTGTTAAAGATGCAACAAGGCACCACAATAGAATACTGAATTAGCATTGTGTGCACTATTCTGCATTCAGAATTCATACTAATTCATAAAGTAATGCATCTTCATTGCATGACATCATTATATGCAGTATAATACTTATATGCCACAGCAATATAAGCATACAATGATGTGGCATTTGGTAAGAGCAGGTTAACTCCATTTTTTGTGCTAAGACAGAAATTATATAAAAAAACGATCCTTTAGCGTTTTGTGAAGCCCTGGAGATATCAGGACTTTACCAAACGATAGAGGATTTTTCTGGAAATATCAGGGCTTCACCAAATGATAGAGGATTGTTTCTGGAGATATCAGGACTTCACCAAACGATAGAACATTTTTTTCTGGAAATATCAGGACTTCACCAAATAATGGAGGATTTTTTTTTATATCACTACTCTCTTAGCACAAAAATACCAATTTTAGAGTTATATTCTGACCAAATGCCTGAGATATAATCATGACACTGCGTTGCAAGCATACAAAGATTTACATGCGTGAGGTTTTCTAAAGAAAGCCAATAGAACATTAATAATTTCTAATAATATCCCTCAAAAATAAAAGTTGGCCATCATACAACTTGAAAATCCGTCAAGTGACGGAAAGTGCGACAAGTTGGCAACCCCGGGGGAGATCCCTAGTGATTCCTGACAGCCTAAACGCACTGTCTCAGCTGATAAGAGGTGTGTCATCCTCTCTGCCAATACAGGCATGCCACGTAAGCAATGATGTCATCCTTGTTGCAAGATTAACGAACATTCCTCAATGCAGTTTCAGATGGGGCGAGTATCCGCTTGTACTGTGGATGTCTCCGACTGCATGGATCTCAAGGTTATGTCGATCCCGGTGGCCGCGCTCGCATAAGTGTCTCGCTTTGGCGCTTCGTGGTGCACAGGATCGTGGGTTCGAGTCCCGCCTTGGGCATGGGTGTTTCTGTGTTTGTAAATGTGTCTATGTTTATTTATGTATATGTAAAAGAAAAACGTTAAGAATAATAAGGTCTACTACGGAACTATAGGAAACTGGAAACAATAGAGAAAAAAGGAATACAGCGCCGGAGTCCTGACAAGCCTCCGGAACTGCATTTTTATAAAAAAAAAAAAAAAAAAAGGTGGCCGCGCCGTGGCCGAGTGGTTAGACCACTTGCCACTCACCTAGACGGCCAGGGTTCGATCCCAAGCGACCGCATGTGAGATTTGTGGTGGACAAAGAGGCGCTGGGGAGGGTTTTCTCCGGGTACTCCGGTTTCCCCTGCCATCGCATTCCAGCGGTGCTCCATCATCATTCTGGTATCACCAGTGTCACTGCCTGCGGTGCCATAAGTAGTTAAAGCGGGCGTTAAACACTACCAAAAAATATTAAAAAAAAAAAAAAAAGAAAAAAAAAAGTGGTATACGACGCGAGGTTGGCTTCCCTTTAAATCCTTTATATTCCCTCACCTTTTGGTGCTTTTCGTGTGGTGCGGTTTCGGCAAAGTGGGATTTTGTGTGGATTTGGGTTCGTGGCTATAGACCAGTGTAACATGGATCTCAGTGATGGTATCAAAGGCGACTGATTAATTTTGTTTTCTGTCCTTAACCTTTATTTTTCCGTAGTCTCTCTCTTTTTTTTTTTTTTTTTTTTGGTAATCACGAGTTATCTCACACCCACAACCACAACCACACACTCCTGGAAATGCATAGAAACGGATTTCATCTATATGCTAACCAGCTTTTAATGTTCTTTTAGCCTAGTGTATACTCTTATTTCCTTTCTGCTTACAAGACAGCATTTCTGCTAATATTTATCTGTATTAGCATGAAGTAGAGAGACGCTTCAGCTTTTTAACAATAGTTTGTTACAGAGGTGTAGAGAAAGTCATGTGAATGGAACACATCAGATTATTTTTTAAAACTGTCTTTCCTCTGTCAATTGTTTAGTCTTAAATCATTAAAATATAAGTTTATTGCTATAGTACATTTAATGTTTTGAAAAGAGGCTTACAATGCTCACGTTCAGATTTATTTAACAAAATTTTTATAGCCGTTATTGGACCATAGTTGCCGCAAAATATCAAAGAATAACGAAGTAGTGACTGAAAAAATGCAATAAAAGTATTTCTTAGATACACAGGAGAAACATTGTAACTTACAACACTTAAGTTGTAATTAAGGGACACATTTACTTATTATAGACATTGATAACACAACGGAATCTCTTTACTTTATCTACAGTAAATACAGTAAGTATAGTATGAAACTGTCTTTATTGAATTGTTAGGAGATATACGTGTTCTTAATTCCGCCGGGTAAAACCACAGCAATTTAGAGAAAAATGCGATGTGTTACATTCACATAACTTTCACTTACTACCCTTCAAAAAACATCTTACAAAAGATTATTCTTCTTTCCACACAATGCTAATCAGATAAACATTGTGTTCTTGTTACTTAGATCCTTATAAGTAAAAGGGAACTAAAGGAATGCGCTATGCTAAAGTGATAGTCAAATGTTTTAAAAGCTATCTTTAAGCAATTGTCATTGAAATTGACTTCTTTGTTTGGCCAGGAGTGGAACAAAAGATAAACGGACACCTCATGTCTGAGAAAAGTATAAGTATTTTAACATTGAAACCAATAACAAGGAATATCTTGAAAACGGTTAACTCTACAAAAAAAATGCATATGATATAAATAGTGTGTTATAATGAGGTCTACATTGCTTGTGTAGTAAATCTTTAGTAGTTAAGCAAAATTCGGCAAAATTTATCCAGAATAAAGAGCTCTTCAGAGTCTAATCCCAGAAAATTCAAGATATACATCTTATTTAGGATGTAAATATCTTTAATCAAAATTGTTTAGCCATTTTTGGGAAAATCAATATTTTCGAAAAATGTTCCATGTAAAGGGTAGTTTGTGGTGGAGATATTTTGTTGAAAATCTTCTTTTCGTATCCTTGAAACATACAAAACCTAAACACCAAGTTTGGTACTTAACGGTCATTCGTTTTAGAGCTATGCTGTGCACAGACACCCGCACGGACACACTCACTCTTACGGACCTTTTTCTAAAAATGCTTTTTCCGGACTCAGGGGACCTCAAAGCATATATTTGCGGTGAACTCTCAATAGAGAATTTTTGGGTGAAATGCGATACCTTCTTTACCCCATGTATATTATACATACGGGGCTAGAGAGATTAAAAATCTGATGTTGCCCTCACATGACATTCTCTATTCTCTGTAACAAATTATTGGTAGAAACGGTATTGTTCTATCTAGTTCGGAATAATCAAGGTAAATATTAGCAGAAATAGGTCTTATTGTTTCCTTTAAGTAGAAGAAAAATAAGAGAGTACACCAGACGAAAGTACTAGTTAAATCTTTTAAAAAACTGTTACTATCTGAATGAAATTCGTTTCTTTGCATGACCAGGAGTTGTCAAGTTCACGTATGAGATAAATTAATTTAAAACTTAAACCAATAACAAGGAATAACTTGGAAATTGTCAACTTTACATAAAAAAAAAACGAAAAATATATAAATTCTGCGTTTTAACGGGAAGTACATTTTTTGTACAGTAAGTAGTGTCCATCTCTTAGAATTTCCCAGCTTTGCAAAAGATATACAGGGAGAACAGATTTTTAAATGCTATATATAGACCAAGGAACGTGAAAATATGCATTTTATTTAATGTAAGTATCTTTAATATAGGTTATTTTAATCAAAATCGTAAGTGTCATCTTTGAGAAAAACAAAACTTTCGAAACTTTTTCAATGCAAAGGATGCTCTGGGACCACCAGATAAAGGATTTACCTCAGAATATTTATGTAGTATCCCTGGAAAACATTAAACCTAATTACCAAGTTTGGTATTTCCGATTTTGGGTTATCGTATTCACGGACACATGGAACGTTTTCTAAAAATGCTTTTTTGGATACGAGCATTCCCGGCGATATCTAGGTATGGAAGTTTTGGGAGGAATACAATACCTTCTCTATCTGTGTACTATGTTATAATTACAGAAACAGAAACGATAAGCGCATGTATACTAGAGTACGAAAACCATAATTCGAAAGTGTTTCCAGAAAGTAGTTCGTGTATTTGTGTGTATGTATGAGTGCATGTGTGTGTATGTGTGAGTGTGTGTGCGTGTGTATGTGCGCGCGCGCACGTCGGTGTACTGTTTTGTGAACAGCAAAACGAAAATTTGGTGGAATACCAAACTTGATACTGAAGTTCACCATATTCTGAATGCGACACGCAGATTATCATAAGTAATACCACGAGTGTTTTCATCTTGTCGATACTTCCTGACCAGAGTGAAGCGACGGGAGTGAATTTTCCTAAGAGATGAAAACACTAGTTATATGTGATAGGACTATACCGCGAAATAGACTGTTAGTAATTTATAATATATAAGAGGGGAGATTTTACCAGGTTATGATTGTAATATTTGTATTAGTTCTCAAATGATAGATGACGCAGTCGAATATGTTAATTTACCGAATGTTTTTCTTCTTTATTTTTTACTGCCTCCTGAATTATGAGATGGGCGACCGAATGTACTCCCAATGTACGAATATCGATTAATAGAAATAGGGAACAATTACTTTATTTCACCTTTTAATAAATTATACAAGCAAATGAAAACAAACGTCATTTTATTTGAGGTAATTGCACTCACCTCAAACATTAGAAATGCAATTAATGATTATTTTCACTCATTTTTTTAACTAAAGACTTTATGGACTAGATAAAGCTTTAAGCAAACATTGTAACTGAATTAATTGAAAGTACAATTGTGGAACTGACAGTTATTAAAAGTAAAGGTTGGCTGACTGCATTGTCCTCTTGTTGCCAATAACCAGGACCGGGGATTAAACAAACGAACGTCAGGTGCGACAAGATTTCAAAGAAATGAACATCGGCTGCAATAAGATTTTTCTACAATATCGCTCCAGTCACATGATCGCGATTAGTTGAAATGCCCTTTAATAGTCGAGCTAAATTGTTAAGAACGTGGTCCATCCCCAAACTACGCTTTGCGGGAAAAAATTGTGATTTTCTCAAAAATGGGTCTGAAGATTTTGATTAAAATAGCATATTTAAGACATTCTATGACAAATATAGGGTAAAACCTGAATTTTCTGAAGTTAACTTCGTTCTGGATAATTGTTGTAAAGCTTGTAAACGTATAACACAAAAAATTGTAGGTCTCGTTAAAGCACACAGTTTATGTCAAATATGTTTTTTGTGGGGAGGAGTTAACTATTTGGAGATTTCTTTATTGTTGTTTTTAATTTTCCACTTGCTATTTATACCTTACTCAAATTGAATGTATTTATTCAGTTTTCTGGCTCCTATCAACCAAAGGGCAGGGAATTTCAGTTCCATTACTTATCGACCAGCAATGAATTATAGGATTTGACTATCCCTAAAGCCTGGTTTATTCCCGTATCCCTTTACATTTACAAGCAGATATACAGTAAATGCATTTATGCACGTGTAATCTGAAGTAGCTGGAATACACTTTTTAAAGGATAGTTTGTCGAATAAGGGTAGAGAAAATCATGTGACTGTAACACATCAGGGTTCTTATTTTTTCCACTATGTACATAGCACATAGGTAGCAGAGATACTGAATTTTACCACTCGCCTCTCACTTAGGCGGCACGAGTTTGATCAGAAGCGAACGCATGTGGGAAATGTGGTGGACAAAGCGGCCCAAGGGCGGGTTTTCTCCGGGTTTCCGGTGTCTCCCGCCATCACATTCCACTGTTGCTCTATCTTCATTTCGTGTATAATCAGTGAAGTCACCTGCGTGCCATAGTAGTAAAAGCCGGCGTTAAACTATAACAAAGTCGATACCATGTTTCACCGGAGGTACAGGTTTCAGGGTCACCTGTTAAAAAATCTTATGTGTTCCATTCACATGACAATCTTTAGGTTTTTCACAACGAACTTTTCCTACAAAAGATTAATCTTTTATCTAGGTTATGCTAAGCAAGATAAACATTACCAAAACTCGTGTTATTACTGGATTCTTTGTAAGTGTAAGAGAACTATAGAATACATCAGGCTAAAGCGATCGCCAGATCTTCTAAAAGACGGGCGCTTTGTGAAACAAATGAAATTCAGGTCTCTTTGCCTGCTAGGAGTAAACAAAAAGTCTGATGTGTTCCATTCACATGATTTTCTGTGCATCTCGTAACACAGTACTGTTAAAATGGTTATGTTGCCATTACATCGTACCATTCGCGACAAAATGAGCAGAAATGGTGTTATTACTTGCTTCATTGAGAGTGGAAGAGAAATAAGGGAGTACCATAGGCTAAAGCGGTAGTCAAAACTTTCAAAAGTAGGTTGCTATATGATTGTAGTTCGTTTGTTTCTATGGCGTTGAGTTGACAAGTTCCCGTATGAGAAAAGTATAATGATATTAACATTGAAACCAATAACAAGGAATATTTCAAAAACGGCCAACCTAACCAAAAAAAGTGTATAACATAAATCGTATTTTTTAGCGAGCTGTGCATTTTTTTAGATAGGTTTTCGTCTATTTCTTACGGTTTACCAGTTATGCAAAATCCCGCAAAATCCATCCAGAATAAAGGTGTCTTCAGAGGCTATTCCCACAAAGTTCAATATCTACATTTTATTCACATGAAAAATATCTTTATTATACAATAATTTAATTAAAATCGTCAGTCCTTTTTGAGAAAATCAAAATTTTCGAAAATTTGTGCATGTAAAATATAGTACGGGTTAGGGGATTTTCTTGAAAACCTTCGTATCGCATCCTTGGAAAGTACTCAATTTAAATACCAATTTTGGCATTTTACGGACTTTGCTTTTGAACTATGCTGCCCACACACACACACACACACACACACAAACACAAACGAACTGACAGACTAACACACAGACGTTTTTCTAAAAATGCTATTTCTGGATTATGGGGATCACAAAACATATATTTCCGGTGAAATTCCATATCTAAATTTTAGGTGCAATGCAATATCTTCTCTATACACTATGTATATAGTACGCGTAGAGAAAGCAAAAATGTTGGTGTCATGTAAGGAAGATTATATTAATGAATAGGAACAGCTGTGTGTCTCAAGAATACCGGGCTTTAGTTATCCAAACACTACATGAACGTGAGTTACAACATACATTTTAATAATAATGCAATTATTCCTTATGAATTAACACGTTCAAGGTGTGACGTTTCATAGCTATGCCACCAAAGGCTATCTCCACTGCTTTGATAATTCCATAGGAAACAAAATGGTGGATAAATTATTAAAAAGTAGCACTAAATGCTGCGGTAAAGTTCTCGTGTATTAACTGCTATACTTTCGAAGATACTAACTAGCATTATAAAAACGATTAGAGATGCGGAACTATCTTTTCATTTTGGAGATTATTTTGTTGTTTTTACTTTCTGTAGCTCGTAAGTGCAATGTACGTAGTGGATAGAGAAGGTATTGTATTCCACCCAAAAATTCGATGTTAAGATTTCAGCGGAAATATATGTTTTGAGGTTCCCTGAGTCCGAAATAAAACACGGGCGTGGACAGCATAGCTCAAAAACGAAAAGGCCGCTAAAATTCAAACTTGCTATTCACGTTAGATCTACCAAGGATGTGACAAGAACATTTTCAAGAAAATTTCCCACCACAACCTACCCTTTACATGCAAAAACATTTAATTTTTTTTATTTTATCAAGAATAACTCTAACGATTTTGATTGAAATAGTATATGAAAGATATTTGCGTCACAAATAAACTGTATGTTTTGAATTTTATGAAAATAGCCAAAGCAGACCTCTTTAGTGTGTATGAGACTTGCAGAATTTGGCATAACGGTTAAACCGTTAGAGATACACCACAAATACTACACAAAAAATGTAGATCTCATTAAAGCGCATAATTTATATCAAAAACTTTTTTTCTTTATGTAGAACTGGCCTTTGTGAGATATTCCTTATTTTTGGGTATCAATTTTAAACTACTTAAACTCTTCTCAAACAGAAAGTGACGCTTCTTTTCATCTCTCCTTTTACTGCAGGTGATGCAAATCAAACCGACCTTCAGTTGTTTCACATAGGACCAGGTTTAAAAGATTTAACTAATTATATAACCCTTATCTCCCTTCTACTTACAAGGAAGCAAGTAATAAGACAATGTCTGCTAATGTTTACCCTGA
This sequence comes from Hymenopus coronatus, assembly GCA_030762935.1. Classification (NCBI taxonomy): domain Eukaryota; kingdom Metazoa; phylum Arthropoda; class Insecta; order Mantodea; family Hymenopodidae; genus Hymenopus; species Hymenopus coronatus. Next base: position 512,458,841 of record CM060900.1, read on the forward strand.
TTAGCATGTCGTAGATAAAAGAATAATATTATGCAAGGTAAGTTGTTGGTGTACATCTAGAGAAAGTCATGTGAATGGAACACATCAGGTTTTTATTACTTTGTTGTTATACAGCTGATAAAATCATCAGTAGCATTCCTTGGATTCAGTGTTCTGCAGTGATATAACAAAATATGTAATTGAATTCTTGTTTCTCGATCTAAAACTAGCTGACGCTATAAAAGTGGGACACCTTACAGAGTTGTGATATTCATAAGATGTTTTACAATATACCTATAAATGTAAATAAGAATAAAGGTAGTTTATGAGGCAGTTATCTAATAAGTAATAATATTCTGAATTTAAGTATAAGGATGTAGACAATGGTAACTATTCTAATTCTGGTGTTTTTCATTATGTCTCTAATAAGAATGTATTGGCTACATTTTGAAATTGTTTTAATAGACAATAGAGTTTTACTTTCTTTAGCGCCGTATGAACAATGTACATAGTGGATATAGAAGGTATTGTATTCCACTCAAAAATTCAATGTCGATGTTACATAGGAAATATATGTTTTGTGAACTTCTGAGTCCGAAAAAGCATTTATATTTACTCTACACGTACTGTGTACATAGTGTATAGAGAAAGTATTGCACTATGCCCAAGAATTCTATACCGAGATTTCAACGGAAATACGTGTTTTATAGCTCCCTGAATAAAAAAAAAAATTTAGAAAAGGTCCGATTGTGCCTGTGGATAGCATAGCTCAAAAACGAAAATGTTATTACTTGCTTCATTGAAAGTGTAAGGAAAATAAGGGAGTACCATCGGCTAAAGCGGTAGTCAAACCTTTCAAAAGCTAATGCTATATGATTGTATTTGGTTTGTTTCAATGGCGTTGAGTTGACAAGTTCCCGTATGAGAAAAGTATAATGATATTAACACTAAAACCAATAACAAGGAATATCTCAAAAACGGTCAACTTCACCAAAAAAATGTGTGTATCATAAATCGTAGGTTTTAACGAGCTGTCCATTTTTTGTTAGTAGGTTTCAGTCTTATCAAATACACTATAGCTTAATACAGGACACTGTGATATTTCGCGCGACACGCCTTGCCAGCGCATTCTAGCGGGTCGGCCTTGAGCGGCGAACAGCTGGTGTTGCTGTAGCTTCAGTATAACTATAACTCCATGGCACGACAGCTCACGGGGAACCTTGGCCTACCGCCCGGCCGCTGCGTCCCCCATCTCGGTCCACTACAGACGTCATTAGCTTCAGTATAGCCTACGTAATAGCAATAATGATTAATTAAAACGTAATTTAACAGTGTTATAAGGATTATCATACAGAGAAATACTGAACCATGTCTGGTAAGTTTTGTGGAACATATGAGGACAGATTAAATATAAACAAAAACTTTTGTCACTGATGGTTCAGAGAGAGCAGATAGATATTTTATTCGTCCTGTAGATCATACATATGCACATGCAGTAACTTTGAACTTCTGAAGCTTTCCAAGTCCTTTTTCCGTTTTCCACGAGATAAAACAATATAAGAAGATTATATTATTATGAAACGTTAATGTACATAACCACTCCAGGGAAGCAATAATCTGAAAATGAGATCATTGCTGAACATCTCTGAGGAAAATCCATTTATTGAAATTTATAACAGTAGAGTGTATTTCTTACATGATGCTCCACACCTGTTGAAATCAGTGAAGAATAATTTGAAACGGCATTCTATAATTTGTGAAGATAGAAAGGTTTCTCGGAACCATATTGTAGAATTTTATAAAAAAAGACACAGCCATGAAACCTCGGTTAGCTCCAAGGTTGACCAGCCAGTGTATTGAACTACCACCATTTAGTCCAATGGGGGTATATTTGGCCGTTAGTGTTTTAAGCCTTTCTGTCTGTTGTTGCATTAAAACGCATTTGCGTTTAATTCTACGTCTGATGAAACATTAGCTATCGCTGTTTTCCTTGAAAAAATCTTAGGCGTTCCATTCACATGACTTTCTCTACAACAAAGCATTGTTAAAAATCTGAATCTTCTAATTACCTCATGCTAATTAGGAAAACATTAGCAGAAATCGCCTTATTACTTGCTATCTCCTTTTATTAGGAGCGATATAAGGCAATACCATAGGTTAAAGTGATAGTCAAAAGCTGGTTGCTATGTGACTGAAGTTCCTTTGTCTGTATGGAAGGGGGCTGTCAAATTTATGTATGAGAAAAGTATGTTTTTCAAAGCTGAAACCAATAACAAGGAATATCTCAAAAACAATCAACTCCACGAAAAAATGTATATAAAACAAATTGTGTGTTTTAAAGAGCTCTACCTATCTCTTACGGTTTATCAGTTATGCAAAACTCCGCAGAATTCATCCAAAATAAAGATGTCTTCAGAGGCTATTCCCAGGAAATTCAAAATATACATTTTATTTATCACGTAAATATCTTTAACATACGACATTTTAACCAAAATCGTTAGAGTCATTTTTGAGAAAGTAAAAATTTTCGAAAATTTTCCCATGTAAAGAGTAGTTGGGGGTGGGGGGGACTTTCTTAAAAATCTTCGTGTCGCATCCTTGGAAGATACTGTACTTAAATGCCAAACGAACTTTTCGTTTTTGAGCTATGCTACGCACACACACACGCGCGCGCGAACACGCATTTTTCTAAAAATGCATATTTTGGAATCAGAGGATCTCAAAGCATATATTTGCAGTGAAACCTTGGTAGCGAATTTTTGGATGTAATACAATACGTTCTCTATACACGATGTTCATATTACGTGTACAGAAAGTAAAAAAGGACTGTCTATTTGACATTTTCAACTCGTCTCAAAATCATTGGGCTAAAGAGTTGCGCTATGCAATAAATGACGAACGTAAACATTTACTGTATTTGAATGAATTATGAAAATTCTTAGAAAATCACTGTAATGAATGGTCAGCGTAAGAAACCTCCTTGTTTTAATACACATATTGGCATTAAAATTATTGTGGCAGGAGTTAAAATGTCAATGTGGTTTCTCATATTTACTTACAAGACGACTCGCACTAGACTGTTTGGAAATTTTGTTTTCTGTTATTAGGGACAAGGGTGGGAACACTGTAACCCCAGATTCCTCAAAATTCAGACAATGTCTTAGACTTGCAATTACAAATCAGTTATTACAATCGTCTGACGACAGTAATTGTGCCTATGGATGTAAGCAAGTTTTTAGTTCTAAAGACTGATTTACCGGAAAAATGTAAATCGTTTGCAATTCAGACTTCTGCACTAATTATACCAGAACAGCAAATGTGACGATTTTCCAGTTAATGTTCAGCAGCATGCAGATTCATGTGTATGCACGTGGATATGTGCAAAATTTCCTCATGAGAAATGTATAAATAAATAGGTAGACATTGATGAGAGTAGATGTAGTAAATTAAAACATGTATTTTGCTCTGAAGCGTTATGTAAATGCTAGATTCATATTTCACAACGAATCTGCTTATACAATGTACATCAGCAGCAATACTTTATTTAATGAAAATTTTCTTCATTATCTTGCTGACAGTAGACTGCATGTTAAACTAAGGTTAAATATGCGTGTAGATGATGCATTATTCACCTGCATAGATGAAAGTTGTAAATATGTGTTTATTGACAAAGCTTTTAATATGTTCATAAAATGTTATTTAAATGATATGAAAATGGAAAAAAGAACAAGAAAAAACCAGGTAGAAACATTAAAGCAAAAAATGTCATGGAACTAAAAATAATTCCTTTAGATCCAATACCTTTACATTGTTTTGTATTGTATTGACAACATATTGTTTGAGTAAATAAAACATAACAATACATATTACAATATCATTATTGGTTTTCCCTTTCTTAACATTCAAATTTAATCGCTTGTTCCTTAAGGCCTGGCCGCTAGGAGCGCCACTGTATACCTGTCTCTCAGCTTAACACAGCGGAAAATGGAAGTTTCCAGTATTAACCTATAGTGATTTCGTCTTATCTCGTACTATGCAAAATCCATCCAGAATAAAGATGTCTTCAGAGGCTATTCCCACAAAGTTCAATATCTACATTTTTTCACATGTAAATATCTTTAATATACAATAATTTAATTAAAATCGTCAGTCGTTTTTGAGAAAATATAAATTTTCGCAAATTTGTCCAAGTTAAATGTAGTTAGGGTAGAGAGGATTTTCTTGAAAATCTTCGTGTCGCATCCTTGGTCGGTACTCAATTTAAATACCAATTTTAGCATTTTACGGACTTTACTTTTGAGCTATGCTGCCCCCCCCTACACTAACATACACACCCTGCCAGAATAACACACAGACGTTTTTCTAAAAATGCTATTTTTGGATTAAGGGGATCTCAAAACATATATTCCCGGTGAAACTCCGGTCTAAATTTTAGGTGCAATGCAATATCTTCTCTATATACTATGTATATAGTACGCGTAGAGAAAGCAAAAATGATGCTGTCATGTAAGGTAGATTATATTTAGTGAATAAGAACAGCTGGGTGTCTCAAGAATACCGGGCTTTAGTTATCCAAACACTACATGAACGTGAGTTACAACATACATTTTAATAATAATGCAATTATTCCTTATGAATTAACACGTTCAAGTTGTGACGTTTCATAGTTTTGCCACCAAAGGCTACCTCCACTGCTTTGCTAATTCCACAGGAAACAATATGGTGGATAAGTTATTAAAAAGTAGCACTAAATGCTGCGGTAAAGTGCACGTGTATTAACTGCTATACTTTCAAAGTAGCATTATAAAAACTATTAGAAACGCGGAACTTTCTTTTCATTTTGGAGATTATTTTGTTCTTTTTACTTTCTGTAGCTGGTATGTACAATGTACATAGTGGATAGAGAAGGTATTGTATTCCACCCAAAAATTCGATGTTGAGATTTCAGCGGAAATATATGTTTTGAGGTTCCCTGAGACCGAAATAAAACACGGGCGTGGACAGCATAGCTCAAAAACGAAAATACCGCTAAAATTCAAACTTGCTATTCACGTTAGATCTACCAAGGATGTGACAAGAACATTTTCAAGAAAATTTCCCACCACAACCTACCCTTTACATGCAAAAACATTTACAATTTATTATTTTCTCAAAAATAACTCTAACGATTTTGATTGAAATACCGTATATGAAAGACATTTGCGTCACAAATAAACTGTATGTTTGGAATTTTATGAAAATTGTCTATGCAGACCTCTTTAGTATGTATGAGACTTGCAGAATTTGGCATAACGGTTAAACCGTAAGAGATACACCACAAATACTACACAAAGAATGTAGATCTCATTAAAGCGCATAATTTATATCATAAACTTTTTTCTTTATGTAGAACTGGCCGTTTGTGAGATATTCCTTATTTTTGAGTTTCAATTTTAAACTACTTAAACTTTTCTCAAACAGGAAGTGACGCTTCTTTTCATCTCTCGTTTTACTGCAGGTGATGCAAATCAAACCGACCTTCAGTTGTTTCACATAGGTTCAGTTCTAAAAGATTTAATTATTTATATAACCTAGTGTATTCCCTTATGTCCCTTCTACTTACAAGGAAGCAAGTAACAAGACAATGTCTGCTAATGTTTACCCTGATTAGCATGTCGTAGATAAAAGAATAATATTATGCAAGGGAAGTTGTTTGTGTCACATCTAGAGAAAGTCATGTGAATGGAACACATCAGGTTTTTATTACTTTGTTGTTATACAGCTGATAAAATCATCAGTAGCATTCTTTGGATTCAGTGTTCTGCAGTGATATAACAAAATATGTAATTGAATTCGTGTTTCTCGATCTAAAACTAGCTGACGTTATAAAAGTGTTGTCATATTCAAAAGATGTTTTACAATATACCTATAAATGTAAATTAGAATAAAGCTAGTTTATGAGGCAGGTATCTAATAAGTAATAATATTCTGAATTTAAGTATATGGATGTAGACAGTGGTGCCTATTCTAGTTCTGGTGTTTTTCAGTTATGTCTCTAATGGGTATGCATTGGCTACATTGTTTTAATAGACTTATACTTTCTTTAGCGCCGTTTGAACAATGTACATAGTGGATATAGAAGGTATGTATTCCACTCAAAAATTCGATGTCGATATTACACAGGAAATATATGTTTTGTGGTCTTCTAGGTCCGAAAAAGCATTTATATTTTCTGTACACGTACTGTGTACATAGTGTATAGAGAAAGTATTGCACTGCGCCCAAACTTTCGATACCGAGATTTCAACGGAAATACAAGTTTTGAAGCTCCTTGAATAATAATAAAAAAAAAGCGTTTTTAGAAAAGGTCCGATTGTGTGTCTGTGGATAGCATAGCTCAAAAACGCAAAGACCGTGGACAAGAATATTTTGAAAAATATCCCCTAAGAGTCAATATGAAAACATCATAAGGAAAAGTTTCCAAAAACGGAAGCGCCTAGAACGATAAAGTTTCACCTGCTTCCGTGTTTGCATTTTTTTCTTTCTGACTCTTTAGTGTTTAAATTTAATTTGGTAGTGTAAAATAATGATAATAATAATAATAGTAGTAATAATAATAATAATAATAAAAACGATCACGATCACGATGATGCTGACGCTACCACTAATAATAATATGAATAATAATAACAATAATAATACTAATACTAATAATTATAATAATAATACTAAATACTAATACTAATCATAATAATCATGATAATGATCATAAAAATTATAATGATGATAATATTAATAATAATAATTATAATATTAATTACAATTATAACAATTATAGAATTAATTATAATTATAATAATTATTATAGTAATAACAGCAATAACAACATTAAGGATAAAAAAACAATAACCACAATGATAATAATTAATAATAGTATTAGTATTAATAATGATAATAATAAAAACCAACTATAAGGAAGGCAGCGGTTTCCGCGTTTCTACTCTCGTTTAATTTCACTATAATATTCTCCTGTAACATTTGTAATAACTAGTCACAAATTCTGCTAAACAGAGATTCTGTAAATCGTTGGCACATTGACAGTATTTCTTTTCGCATCTTGAATATAAACGTCTGCTGAATCTGCCGGCCGTTTTTCTAACGTTCCCGTTTTCAGCATCACTATCCGTGCTTGTAATGGACTGCAATTATGAAAGATAAAATTCCTGCTCCACTTTGACATAAGCTGAGAAAGTCGAGACTTATCTGCTCTCTGAGCTATAAAACAGTTATAATCTGTATAGCACTTCATTCATCAGTTCCACATTGTTATCAAACGCTGCCCTAAAACTATTTTAATAATACTTAGTATATTTTTTGAGCAAACATACAATTTTTAAATGTAACAATGCCTATTTACATAAAAAATATAAACGTAGAGTAAATCAGAAACCTCCGTATCGAAGTTTTGGTTGGAATACAATACCTTCCTACCTAATATGTCCATTGTACATATTATCAGAGGAAGTAAAAGTCTAATGTGTTACTTTCTCTGTTTTTTCTGCCACAAGTAATCCTTACAAAAGCTTATTTTTGATCTACTCGATTCTATTGATATGAATGTGAACAGGAATGGTCTTATTACTTAATTTGTTGTACGTGCAGAGGAAATACGCGACAGTAGTCTAAAGTGACAGTTGAATTCTTTAAAAGCTGGTAACTATGATATGACTAGAAATAAGAGAGAATAAAACGAATAATGATTGACCACTACTTCCCAATTGATAAAAAAATTGAAAAAATTTAAAGCCAAAACAAGGAGTATCTCGGAAGTGGTTCACACCAGAAAAAGCTGTGTTGGACACAGACTGTATTTTAACGACATCTATATTTTTTATGTAGTAAAAGGATTTTGTTTACCTCTTAGGGTTTGCTAACTATGCAAAACTTATCAGGAATGATTATTTTTTTATTTATTTAAACATCCAGTTTGTTTGTTTCTTTTAATCAAAGATGTTCAAATCATGTATTTCCGCTGAAATCTTTGTATCGAAGCTTTGGATTGAATACAATAGTTTTACCAACTTCTATGAAAATAGTACGTGGTAGAGAAAGTAAAAATAAAAGTAAAAATAAATCAAAAGGGAAGTCATGGTCGCTACGTGATGACCACCCAGCGTACACTGAGTTTCCGATGTCCACTGCACTTTTACGAGTTCGCTGTATAAGTGCAGGTGCACTTGATGAAGCACACAAGCGCGTGACGTCATCCGTAGCTTCGGACCTCCCACCAGAGTTTCCGTTCCGACCTGTATATATATCTAAGAACATACTAGTGTATGTACCGTGACAACTGTAGTAATTCTTCTCCAGCAAATTTTTGTTTGGTTATGTGCCTTTGGAATTAACGTATTTTGTTTGACTTTAATATTCTACACGTGTTGACTTGCGTTTCAAATAGGCTTATATCAGCTGCGAAATAAACACAGATTTACAATGGTCCACGTGTCGAATTAAACGGAGAAGTATTTGGGAAAGTTAAATTGATTAACTTGTATCCTTTTTTTCATAACCAACCCTCTGAGGGTTTTAATTCAACCAGATCTCATTAATACTCGCTACATGATCTGAGGCGGTGTTATAAGTCTTAATGTTCTAAATCTACAAGAATGTATGGTACAGTATCCAAATGTATATAAGTGTAGTATACGTAAGTAACACATACTTAAGTAGTCACTTGGTAAATTTTGATTTTTTTTCCAAATTTCATCTTTGGATCGTTACCATGTGCTTAGTACCGGTTTTTAATTTTAATTCATGAGACAATCCATTAGCTTCCGTTAGTTTTATACCTTTCAGAATACTCAAAATATCATTTTCTGTGCTCAAATATTTTTCTTAAAATGAAGTCTCTTGCTACTGATATAAACCCTTATGCAATATAACCTGCGAAACTATTTTCTTTCTGTTCCTCCATATCTAGGTTTCTTGTAAATAATCCTATTAATATTGTAATCTTTCGCTGGTACTTCGTTTGTTTCCACAACTCCAGAATTTATTAAAGCGGTATCGTCTCTACTTTTTCCTAATATTTTCTCAAATTCTAGTTCAAATCTTTGCCTCGTTATTTGCGTTACTTCATACAATTCAAACTCACCCCACTACGAATTTGTGTTTATTAACGAAGCGAATTCACTTGAATCACATTCACAAATCTCAGTTGGTACATGCTGACGGTCACCGACATTTATCACCGAAACTCCTTCAGAAGAAAGGTCAGTTCCCATTATCTCTCGCAGCCTGCTATCGAATCATAAACGTTCGACATCGAACCATTGATATCTCAATGATCAGCTGTTTCAAACTAGATAGTTAAATAGTCTATCTCTAATTTTAATGTTAAAGTAGCTGGACACGTTGTCTGAAAGTGTCAAAGGTTAGCCGTTAAGAGTATTATTTTTAAACCAAAATAGTTGAAACATTCGAAGTTTCTTTTATTGCAAGGATAAATCCTTTATAACGTTTGTAAGACGTACACTTGACCTTTTTGTGTGAAAATCGATGTTTTGCAACAATGTTAATAAGCACTGCATAGGTTATTTAAATATACTTCACGCTCATTTATTATTATTATTATTATTATTATTATTATTATTATTATTATTATTATTATTATTATTATTTTCATTAATTATTATTTTGTCCTGAGAGGAAACCAATCTCATTTCTGTGCAAATATGATTCAGATCATCCCTCTTCACACTAGGACTGGTTATAATACTATTCGGGGAGTTTACTGGATAATACTGGAAACGATTCAAAATAAATACTAAAATATCAAAGAAAAATGTTTCAATTAGATAAATTTTTCTTTATTTTCCTTTCATTTGCATGCTTTATATTATGGGACTTCATAAATTATTAGTTGCTTTGTTTACTTCAAACTATTGTTTACATCAAAGTTTATACTTAGAGTTTATGGTCAGTAATGTTGGTGTACTTTCAGCAAAATGCGCAATTCATCACAGAGTGGAGTGGTTAAAATTAAATTGAAGGCTTTAAAATTAAATGAGAAAAGGCATAAGTATACAATAATTAGTATCAGAACTCTAGCTCGATTCTTCAATACAATCACAATCAAAGTTTGTATTCGTCCATTTGGCGCCAGTGTCCTATAAACCGTTTCTAATAAAAGACTGCTATATTTCTGGTGATTTTTGATTATTTATATCTACTAAAGTTTAAGTTATGCACGTTTCTTTAATAAAAATATAAGTTTTATCAACACTAGTTTTTTGCTAAATAACCCATGTTGTTGCTTTTCATCCAACCTACAAGAAAATTGGCAAAAATATTCCAAATCATTATAAAGATCCTTTTCTTTTTTTTTTCTTTTTTTTTAAGTTTACTATAGAGTGAATTTAGTTACATTAAATTTCATACAAATGTAGACTTAAGGTATATATAATATTAGTCAACTATTTTAAAAAGGAGTTTTAAATAATTTCTAAACATATCACATAATCATGTGCAGAAGTAAGACACGTTAAAACAATTTAGGCAGTACAAAATAGTTTAACATTGCGATTCATGCAAAAATATACGTTCACTGTCTCAACTATTATTCATACAATTTTGATGCACTTCGCACGAGAGTTATCAGGAATATTATTAGCCTAAGTACACAATTCTTCATATTTGTGGAAAATCCTTTCTGCTGAACTTATTGCCATTTCAGCAAAGCTATCTTACCTGGCGGGGCTTTCCACTTGAAACAACTCGTTGTCTGCAGGTACTTTTACGTTGGTTTTAAATCATTTTGTTTTACTCAAATACGCATACATTCACACTCACATACAAACTTTCAGACTCTGTGGGTGATAGGGAATAATTCTGGCTAGAAACAAATTCCCCGCCCCAGCCGGGAATCGAACCCGCGACCCCTGATTGTAATGTCAGCTCGCTGAACACCCGACCACGGAGGCAGTCTGTAACATTGCATTACATTGCAGCTATCTTAGTGATTTTCCCACAACGCTGGGCGGAGCTGCTTATAGGTACCCTCATTGGAAACGAACTAGCCTTAAAACTATTTAATACATACATGATGAATTCTGTCTGTTTCCATTTGTTCAATAATTGAAACATTTGTTCTCTAACTACTCTGCTAAGAAATATGAAGCCATTTATGTTTCTTTTATCAGGGTTTTCTAAACCTCCTTTTTCCAAAAAGTCGTCTTTATATGTTTCTTTGTTTGTAAATTATGCTTCGTAAGAGATATCAACAATTTCAAGAACCCAAGCTGTTATTCTGAAGCATTTTTTAGAATTCCTCCTATGCTTCATTCGTTGGAACAGAAACATTGTTTCATTTTGTTCGATTTCTTCCAAGTTAGCGCTATATAATTCGCGGCCATTTATGATCTATACGTCATGAATCGCAACTCTAAATGGCATCAATAACAACAGAATTTGCTCTTGGTAATAGTTGTTTGGATCTTACGCAAGCTTGTGTCTCATATCTGATCGTGTTTGTATGTTGTTCGAAAGGATGTTTTCACGTTTGATTCATCCTGCTAACTGAATACTATTAATAACTTTAATAAAAATGATAATACTAATAACAATAATAATAATAATAATAATAATAATAATAATAATAATAATAATAATAGCGAAACACTGTGTATTCTCATGCATGGTTTTTGTTACGGTGCTTAATGTTTTTGTTTATCCTACAGTGGATCTAGTCTCTACTGTTGAATAAGAACAGGGTATACACAATTACAAGACTAGCTATTGATGGATACTGGTAGGTGAATTCATTCTCTAAAAGTAGAGGTTTCATAACTGAAGTGGAAAACAGTTAACAACGTTTTCGGTCTTTTGCATATATCATCGCGAACTTTGGTGTATGTCTGCCTCTTGATGAACTCGATTTGCCCACCGTTTTCGCTGATATGCAAACGGATTTGCTAACTCGCCACTGACCGTTTTTGCTGCAGCTCTTTTATAGCACAAGGATTATCTGAAAATGTGAAATACGGCGTTGTTGGTCCACCTGGTAAAATTAACTTGTCACTTAAAGATCTATAATATAAGCCATTTTAGTCAATACCGTTTGAGATACATTTTAGAGAATCAAAATTTTCGATAATTCCTTCATATAAAAGTTTGGGTTTGGAGGATCATTTAGAATGACACGATCGTGTCGGAGCTTGGAAAATAATACTCGGATATTAATATTTGGTAAGTATCCGACTTTTCTGTTTTGAATTGTGTTGTTCTCAACCAAACAAATAAATAAAGAAACACAAACTCCGACTTTTTTGTTTCTAAAAATGTCCTTTTTTTTAATGTGGAGTCATCGAAACGTACATTTCAGGCTAAAGCTTTATATTAAAATTTTGGGTAGAATACAATACCTTCTCTACCTTCTATGCACATAGTACATTCGTGCTAGAAAAGATAAAAAGTTGCTCCTTCAACATTTACTAACAAATGGAGACCTGACGTTTACATTGCAATCGATTTGTGTCATTTTCTGCACTCAGGGCGACATGTAAACCGGGATTCCGTTTGAACTGAATGGTAAATCCGATCCTGACAGAAAACAGGATCGGTTCGAGCTCTGCAACGAATGTAGCCGCTAACCTTACAACTCTTGCAGCTGCATAACCAATGACAGATGAAGCAACTCATTCTTTCCGTTTTTAGTTTTGAGTGAATCTTGAGAACCATTTGTTGTAAATTAAACAGATTAGCATTCTTTAAATATATAATATGTATTTCGCGACACCTATTGGAGTCGATTCTGACCGAAACAAAAGCTAAGTTATAACTCCATGGCACGACAGCCCACGGGGAAACTTGGCCTACTGCCCGGCCGCTGCGTACCCCATCTCGGTCCACTACAGACGTCATGGATGAGGTGCAGTATTGGAGGGTGAGACGTGGTCAGCGCCTCTAGTCCCTCCCGGCCGGTTAATGCGGTCCTCATGACCTGGAGCCGCTACTTCTCCATCAATTAGCTCCTCAATTGGCCCCCCAGGGACCTTACGAGGCTGAGTGCACCCCGGGCCAGGTCTCCCAGCGGGGGAAAAATCCCCACGCCGGTACTGGGGATCGAACCCAGGTAAGCAGCTGTGCTACCACCGCGCTAAGGAGACGACCAAAGCTAAGTTATACAACATTAAAATCTGTTTAATGAACGCGATTAGAGTAGCAAATAAAATGAACGGTTTGGTAGTACATGGTTTCTGAGGATGGGTTCTGGGTCGAGACTAAAGCCGGGGAGATCAGATGATTGCTTTTTCTGTCAAACCCAAAAATCCGTCAAAATTAGAAATTTCCGTATTTTATTTTAAAAATAAAAATAAGATTAAAGCTCAAACTCAGTACTTTGAAAAAATTTCTTTGTTAAATCTGAAACATGATCAAGGAATGTAATTGCACATTGAGTAATTGCAATCTATGCAAGAGAAGCTTCTGCAGCTGCACGTTCACACGTGTGCTTGATTGTGAAGTGGCAATTTTGACTGAAGTTGTAAAGGGTTCAGATGCTTTTTCCATGAAGAAGTGAATCTGGCAAGCATACAATCACGTTGCATTGACAATATTTACAGCGCGCACTATAGATTCCCCGGCACCTGTAACATCCTTTCCTTTAATTGATCATTATTTATCCATTCTTTTCTAAAATATGTACATACCGCTTAGCCTTCTGTTCAATAAGGTCATTAAAGGTGAAGAAAAAGCACTATAAAGCAATTGTTAAGGATGCAACGAGGCACCGCAATGGAACACCGAATTAGTACTGCGTTTACTATTCTTAATTCAGAATTCATATTAATTCATAAAGTAATGCACGTTCATTGCATGGCATCATTATGTGCAGTATAATATTTATATGCCACAGGAATATCAGCATATAATTCTGTGGATTTGGTAAGAACAAAATAACTCCATTTTTTTTTTTTTTTTTTTTGTGCTAAGACAGAAATTATATAAAAAATAATCCTTTAGCGTTTGGTGAAGCCCTGGAGATATTAGGACTTCACCAAACGAAACAGGATTTTTTCTGGAAATATCAGGTCTTCACCAAACGACAGAAAATTTTGTCTGGAAATATCAGGGCTTCACCAAATGATAGAGCATTGTTTTGGAACATATCAGTGATTCACCAAACGATAGAAGATTGTTTCTGGAGACGTTAGGGCTTCACCAAATGATAGCGGATTGTTTCTGGGGGATATCAGGGATTCACCAAACGATAGAGGATTTTTCTGGAAATATCAGGACTTCACCAAACGATAGCGGATTGTTTTTTTTATAACACTACTGTCTTAGCACAAAAAGACCAATTTTGGAGTTATATTCTAACCAAATGCCACAGATATAATCATGACACTGCGTTGCAAGCATACAAAGATTTACATGCGTGAAGTTTTCTAAAGAAAGCCAATAGAACATTAATAATTTCTAAAAATATCCCTCAAAAATAAATTTTGGCCATTATACAACTTGAAAATCCGTCAAGTGACGGAAAGTGCGACAAGTTGGCAACCCTGGGGGAGATCCCTAGTGATTCCTGACAGCCTAAACGCACTGTCTCAGCTGATAAGAGGTGTCTCATCCTCTCTGCCAATACAGGCATGCCACGTAAGCAATGATGTCATCCTTGTTGCAAGATTAACGAACATTCCTCAATGCAGTTTCAGATGGTGCGAGTATCCGCTTGTACTGTGGATGTCTCCGACTGCATGGATCTCAAGGGCGGTATGCAACGTGAGGTTGGCTTCACTTTAAATCCTTTCTATTCCCGTGACTTTTTTTTTTTTTTTTTTTTTTTTGCACTGTATCCCTATTTACATTTCCCCCCGTAGGTTTTACTGATTACTGGTGTACTGGCTTTACTGTTTCTTTTACAAACACATACACATTGCACAAACATATAACATCCATGCCCAAGGCGGGACTCGAACCCACGATCCCTTGCCCACGAAGCACCACAGCGAGACGCTTTAATGAGCGTGGCCATGGGGACCGGCTGTTTTCGTGTGGTGTGGTGCGGTTCGGGTGACATACGCCGTTTCGGCAATGTGGGATTTTGTGTGGGCATGGATCTCAGCGGTGGTAACAAACGCGACTGGTTGATTTCGTTTTCTGCTCTTAACCCTTATTTTCCCGTCACTTTTTTTTTTTTTTTTTTTTTTTTTTTTGTTAATCACGCGTCATCACACACACACACACACACATACACACACACACACACACACACACTGATATTACATACCGTAATTTGTTGCGTCATTTAGCAATAATATTTCCTTATATAATTTGATTGACTCAACTTAATATTTCGTCCTTTGGGTTATTGACATCATCGCTATGCATCAGACTATGACGCACCGGCCGACGGAAGAGAACTGGTGGACTTTTCGACTGTAAGTGTTTTTCATAATTTCAACCACTACTGGCTTCAAGCATCTGCGGTTTTCTAACTTTACCATGTGATAGTTATATATTCTCCCATTGGTAGTTTCGTGTCTTTTTCGTTAATAAAACTCAATGCTTGGGACGCGTATCAGCATTGATCTCCTGTCCCTTACAATAAGCAAACGGAGAAGTACCTGTCTACCC
Source organism: Hymenopus coronatus (assembly GCA_030762935.1). Taxonomy (NCBI): domain Eukaryota; kingdom Metazoa; phylum Arthropoda; class Insecta; order Mantodea; family Hymenopodidae; genus Hymenopus; species Hymenopus coronatus. Next base: position 512,474,437 of record CM060900.1, read on the forward strand.
CAGGGTAGTGGACCAGACTTAATATCCTACCCACCTTTTTTTTATGTATTTTAACGTTCTTTAGCGTGGTTGGTCATATTGGACGATGAATGAAAATGGTGAAATGATACTCAAATGATCTCGGGTCCATGGAGCTTAAAGCTAATCGACATTTGCCTTCTCAGTATAAGAGAAAACTCCGAAAAAATCTTTTGTAACTCACCCCAAACGAGATTCGAGCTCACGACCTGTGGTAGACATCGTACCACCACACTACCCAGGCGGGCCCTGGACTTTTGTCAGGCTCATGGGCCGGAAATGGTGGGAGAAACACTTAACAGTACACATTTCCATAGTTCCAAACCTTGTGAGTCCCGTGAGTCCGAAAAAGCATTTTTAGATAAAGGTCCGCAAGTGAACTCAGTTTTCACATTTATAATGTACCAAAGCATTATTCGTGTTTACATTTATTAATATTTTAAACATCGTGCGGTGGTGGGATTTTTTGAAAATCTTCGTGTCGAATTCTTGGAAGATATTAAGCAGAAATATAAAGTTCGGTTGTTAACGGTGTTTTTGTTTTCGAGCTATGCTGTCTACAGACACACACGGACCTTTTTCTAAAAATGCTTTTTCGGACTCACGGGACTTCAAAATATATCTTTCCGGTGAAATATCGGCGTCGCATATTTTGGTAGAATACAATATCTTCTCTAGCTACTATGTACATTGCAAAAAATTATTTGCAGATTAGAATGATTCACTAATAACTTCAATGTCTGCATATATCGGTGTTTAAAAGTTATAAAATGAGAAAAGTTGCCATGTTAACATGGTTTCTCTCTTCAATTTTTTCCCTGAAGGCACCAATCACTGGCGAAAAAATTAAATTTTACTATGGTTGATTTTCTCTTCGCTAAATGAAACTTTGATTGTAAGTTACCTTTAGTGCAATTTGCGCGCGGATAATTGCAGCCTCGGTGTGGAACAAAGTTTATTATCCCGTATTATCACGGTTGCGTTGATACTCTGGCGAAGGGATAGAGTGTATTCTATCCTTTAGTTCCATATATGTATCCATGGAGCGTGGTGTATGTTAATTCTTCCTAAATATTAATTGTGAAATAAATAACTAATTATGAACGATCCAGCTACTTGAACGTCTGGATGTGTAGGATATCTGTAACCACATTTCCGTGATTCTTTATAAAAAAATTATATGCATGTCTCTTAAGAATTTTTGGTGATATAAGTACCATATTTTGAAAATTATTCACGTCTTTTTTACTTTCTCTATACGTACTATGTACATAGTGTATAGAGAAGGTATTGCATTCAATACCGAAATTTCACCGGAAATACATGTTGTGGGTCCCCCTGAATCCAAAAAAATATTTTTGAAAAAGGTGCATGTTTATATATATATATATATGTGTGTGTGTGTGTGTGTGTGTCTTTGGACAGAATAGCTCAAAAACGAAAAGAATATCAAATACCAAAATTGGTGTTTAAGTGTGGTATTCTTCAAAGATGCGATACGAAGATTTTCAAGAAAATCCCTCCACCCCCAACTACCATTTACAAGGAACTTTTTTCGAAAATTTTGATTTTCTCAAAAATAGCTCTTAACGATTTTGATTAAAATATTGTATATTAAAGATATTTACCTCACAAATAAAATGTATGTCTAGTATTTTCTGGGAATAGCCTCTAAAGACTACTTTATTCTGGATGAATTTTTCGAAATGTTGAATAACTGCTAAACCGTAAGAGATGGATAAAAACTTACCACACAAAAAATGTAGAAAACGTTATAAAAAGCAATTTATGTAATATACATTTTTTCGTGGAGTTGATCGTTTTTTAGATATTCCTTGTTATTGGTTTCAGCTTTAAAAAACTTATACCTTTCTTATACAGTAATTTGACAACTCCTGCCCATACAAATAAAGGAACCTCAGTCATATAGCAACCAGTTTTTGACTATCACCTTAACATTTGTTACTCCCTTATTTCTATTTTACTTACAAGGAAGCAAGAAATAATATTATTTCTGCTAATTTTTTCTGGAATAGCAGGAGGCAAATAGAAGCATAAACTTTCTAAAGATTTGTAGCAGAGATCTATAGAAATGGAACACTTAAGATTTTCTTGATAGTGTTTAACGCCCGCTTTTACTTCTAGGCTGAATGTGTTGGCGGGGGAAACTGGAGAAAACCCACCCTGCGCCGCTTTTTCTACCACAAATCCTACATGTGGTCGCTTGAAAATAAACCCAGGTCGCATAGGTGAGAGGCGAGTGGTCTAATCACTCAGCCACGGTGTGGCTATTCACCACACCAATCGAACATTGTAAAATGTACCTTTATACTATTTTATTTTAATTGTTTTAAATAATAAAACTATAATCCTAATATGCAAGTTGTAAAATAGGATTTCATCTATGGAATAAAATAGAAAATCTATATTTGATTTTTTTTAAAGCTTGGTGCATTATGAAAATTATTTTAAATGAAGTTATATTCATTTTGTATCTACATTCTCATATGAAAACTGTTTATACACGCAAATTATAGTAGTTTCTCTACCATTTAAAAGCACATAGTAAGTGCAGAATGTATTGCATTCCAAACAAAAATTGGATGTCGAGATACACGCGGACATACAAATCTTGAGGACGCTGAATCCTAAAACGCATTTCAGATAAAGGTCCGGGTGTGAGTATGTGTATCTCTTTCTGTGAAGAACATAATGCAAAAACAAAATAAGCACTAAACTTTATATTTAGGTTCAGTTTCTTCCAAGGATGAGTGGAGAAGTTTTTCAGGAATGTCCCCCTTCCTAAACTACCCTTTGCTTGAAAGATTTTTTAAATTTTCGATTTTCGCAAAAAATAATGATTTTTAAAATATTCCTATATTACAGATATTTACACGAAGAAATAAAAAGTATATCTTGAAAGTAACCTCTTAAGCTCTCTTAATCCCGGAAGACTGGTTTATCCGGTAAACCGTAAGAAAACAAAACCGTCTTGCTACATAAACAGTATAGCGCTCGTTAAAGCACATCATTTATGTCGCCTGCATCTTTTGTGGAATCTAATCATTTCCGAAATATTCGTTGTTTTGGTTTACATTTTCCAATACTTTAACTATCCTTAAATTTAGATCGTCATTCGTTTTTTCTTTTAATCGTGATAATGCAAATAGAACGAAAATTTAAAGTCATGTATAACGACCAGCTCTTAAAAGATTTGACTGTCGCTTCAGCCTATTGTATTTTCTTATCCCTCTTGAACCTATAAGAAAATATGTCATGAATGGAATGAATGAATACGTCTATTTATTGAAATAACATACTCTGATCTTCATCCATCGCACAGGTCAACAGACCGTACATGCTTTTGCAAAACTTAAAATAGTAAACAATATTAACCCTATTATAGTAGGCAAATACGCTTAAGAGAAATATGTACACACAATATTAACAACACAACAAAACAACCGAAAAGTATGGCACAAAATATATTTAAAACATTATCACTTTTTTTAGCTCTTCTACGGCCCTCCCCCCCCCCTCTTCCATATTATCAGCATTCTCAGATTTCAGCTGTCTTGCCTTAAGTAGAAATGTACCTAGCCCGCCCGCATCTTCCGATCCTGCCAGTAGCGTCCAACATGCTTCTAACTCTTCATTTGAAGGGGTAAATAATCGCGGTAAATATGTACTTTTCCACTCCATTCCTCGTAACCCTACATCTTGCCAAGATATGGGTCACGACTCTTCCTCCTTTCAAATGGTGCAGATTCTCATACCATTCTTCTCAGTAATTTTTATCATCCGCCATGCTCCTAGTCTAATCCACGCGAGCCCTTCTCTAATGAGTTTGGTACCTGTTTTGATGTATTGCTCCATACCCCACTCCGATTTTAGCCCAGACTGTACTTCTAATGAAACTTTCTCCGTGCATTGGGCGGAAGAGGATGATACGAAATGACGGTGAAATAAATGAAGGCAAAGGAAGCTGTTAATCGGGTGCTGAAATGAATGGAGGAGAAAACCGGAGAGCCCCAAAGAAAACTTACCCAGACGCCGCTTTACTCACAAAAAATCCCACAAGTGGTCCCCTGGGATGGAACCCGAACCGCGTTGGTGAGAGGCGAGTGTAGCTTTACCTAGATATAATGTAATTTCATATCCTCTTTTCCAAATAAACATAGAGAAATATGCTATTTTTGGTAAAGCTGCTCGTATGATGTTAGCTTTTAATGGCTTGCAACTATTTATTTTTAAGTACCACTCTCAGTCTGTTGGAAGGCAAAAGGATTTCACTATTTGATTAGAGTGGAAAAGAGAAATAATTGTGCATTTTCTAAACTTTTACAGGCATCCATGCAGTGACGTATATGGAATATAATGCTACATTAACCTCGAGGTAAGCTGGTAGCAGAGAACGCGTGCAGGTTTTTAAGCGCATCGCTCATCCCACAAAACACAGGTGTTCTGTGCCATGATGAAGATATCCCTATCGTTATGAAACTTTACATTACATGTAAGCACACCTATGTCGTATTTAAAGGATGAAAAACATACAGCGTGTTTTGAAACGACACCGAGCCAATATATGGACGTTGTTGCTCAGGTCCTATGCCATTGGAGGTAACGGAAATACTGAGTCGCGTGCTTTAGCAGTGTTTTCATAAATAAGCCTATAGTATGCACTGTTAATTAAGGGATTTCTTGACTAACGAAACCCCGCTAAACAACTTAAACATTTAGTTATTTGTGTATTCTTTGAACATACAGTTTCATCATACAGAAAATGAATGAAAGGAAGTGACCGGGAAAAGAAGTAGTAGGAGGAGTAGTAATAGTTATTGTTACAATAATACATTTCCGTCACATGGGTCGGGTGACCGTACATGCTGTCTAAAAATACTTGATATAAATTACCCACACATCTATTTCATATATTATAACAACACTGGGACTACACACACAGACACGAAATTAAAAATGTTAAACTTTCCACTTGCCCAGGAACAAGATTTGATATGGCAGGAAGATGGCAAAAAAACACAGAATTTTAACCACAAAGAGATTGGACAACTTTCTGAAATATTGAAGATATTGACCCGGTTACCAGATATGCCAGTAAAATTATTACAAACCATGTATAAGGCAATGGTTGGGTCTTCACTACTATATGGAAGTGAGGTGTATGGTTTCATGTTTCACCTAGACTGCCCGGGTTCGATCCTAAGCGACCGTATGTGAGATTTGTGGTGGGCGGTTGTTCTCCGGTTTCCCTCATCGCATTCCATGTGTCATCGGTGCCACAAGTAGTAAAAGTGGGCGTTAAACACTTACAAAAAGTGAGGTGTGGGAATGGAATTAAGTAAAGAATCTAAATAAAATACAATGCAGTTCCTGGAAGCGTATTCTGGGATTGGGGAGGGGTACTCCTAACTGCGGTGTTTTTCGAGAGGTAGGATACTGGTAAGATGCCGTGTATGCTAAATTAAGTGTAGTTAGAGTAATTAAAGGTGACTAAACAGCTCTAAGAATGAGAAAATAAGCCGGGATACATACACCGATCAGAAGCAGTTTAAGGTTAGTAACCTAGAGGTTGAAAGCAACAAATTATAAAGACAAAATAGACAAGAATGCTAACAAATTGCTACCAGAAAATTGTAGATAAATTAATTAAAAATAAATCCCTTTTGCATGAGTTAAGACATTTATTTGAACCATTTTGACTTGCAGTGGTAAGTGAAACGTTTGTCAGGTGAACATTTAACAGCAAATTCTTATTGACATTTACAATTAAGTCCCTTGAGAGTTAAGTATTAGCATAACTACAATAATTAGGATAATAGGCACAAGATAATTGTAATTTGGGCAACATACTAAGTCTTTTACCTGGGAATCAGAACAATCTGATAATGAACAATGTTGTTTTATTGACACGTGCTTATCAAGAACACCTTCGGAGGTGTACATGGGCATCACACACGAGTATTTCGTTTGCTGCCTAATCTCAAAATGATGTAATTTTAAATTTAGAATGAAAATTAACCTCAGTGGGTTTGAGGTTGTGACATTAAAAGTTTCGCTTATGCTTTATTTTTCAAACCTATTATGCTATAAAAAGGGAAAATGTGTGTATGAGGTTTTTTAGTTAGATTAATATGTTTACGTCAAGTGGATATGAAAGCTTTAATTGCTTATTCTTCTGTATGTATGTGTGCGTGTGTGTAAAATGGTTGTATCCTTAGCGCGGTGATAGCGCGCCTATTTCCTCTGTTGGGAGACCTGCTCCGGGGTGCACTCAGCCTCGTGAGGTCCCTTGTGGCTAATTGAGGAGCTACTTGATTGAGAAGTAACGACTCCAGATCGAGAGGGTCACACCAACCGGCCGGGAGGGAATCTAGGCGCTGATCACGTCTCACCCTCCAGCACTGCACCCCATTCATGACGCCTTCGGGCCTAGATGGAGGATGAAGCGGCCGGGCGCTAGGTCAAAGTCCCTTGTAGACTGCCGTGCCATGGAGTTACGTTACGTGTGTGTAAAATGAAAATGGAAAAGGAATTGTACTTATAGACGTTCTTTAACTACAGTGGTTCTCAGCGTCCCATTCTATACTCTTAATTTATTTCAACCTCTTATAGAGAAAACTACACTTCGAGCTCAACCATGGCACAGCAGTTAGACCATATGATATGATACAATTTTAAAAAATCTACCAATATTCTTCGGATTCGCGACTTTAAGTCACGTGGAATTCATCCTACGGAAACTTCTCTCCCCTCCCATCGAAAGTTGGTATAGGATCGTTAAATTATAAGGTAACCACTCTCGTGGCCTCTCTTTACTGCGCGAGAGAACCGATAATCGACGGTAAAGTTGTGGCGCCAGAGACGCACTAAAATCTTTACCTTATAGTAAATGCTAAAAATTTCACTGATCAAATATTGAATGTGGCTTCAAACAGGCAGCATATCTTGTAAAAATGTTTTGGCTCATTCCCCTAAGCTTGGCAACAGGAACCATTGTGATTTTTTGCATGATATTATCACTAATGTCCTGCAGTGTGCGTGGGTTAGGACGATACACGTTGTTTCAATGAACCCCATAAATAAAAGTCACACCTAGTTAATTCGTAGGAACGATGGGGTTGCAAATCAACACTTATATTTCGGTCATGAAACACATATATAATTTCATATTACGTTCTAAGCCTTGTACATTACAAGATCTTGCTGATTGATAACATCATGCAAGAAATCAAAAGAACTCCTGCTTCAAAGCTTAGGCGAGTGAGCAAAATGATTCTTACACGACATGCTGCCAGAGTGAGCAGGTCAACAATGCCAGCCAGCACTTTACTACAAGCCAGGGATTCTGGTACGTCTCTGGCGGAGTAACTTTCCAGGGACTCTCGCGTCTTTCCCCTAGTCGCCTTATAATTTTACGACCCTAAACTACAAAAGATATAAAGGCTGTTAGGAGTAAAAATGCCGATATTTACATCGGTAATTACATCCACATTTTCTTCATTTGCGGACTTATAATTTTACTTATTATGAGTAGAATGTTTTCAGTTTGGTTAGTATAAGCCGGCCAAGGCCAGTGCAGCAGATGGAGGATATTAGGAAAAAAATACTGTCGGAAGTATTTTTAGCTTCAAACAGACAACGGACAGAATTCTGGCATGTGATTCTAAACAGCCAAAACTGGTCAAGACTGGGGACATAATTAATGGAAGTTCGTAAACAAAGAGAAATATATTGGTGTAAATATTGTATAGGCTTATTTGGTATTTGAGTAATATATATGTTTGAATACGTGGTGTAGTTGCGAGTGCAAGTGTGTGTGTGTGTGTGTGTGGGTGTGTGTGTGTGTGTGTGTGTGTGTGTGTGTGGTATCAGAGTTCTCTTTCTTTTATTGTTCTATGGTTCTGTTGTCCTAGCACGCGAACATATGTATGTGTATATGTGTTTGTGTGTGTATTTCCAATGTTGTTAATGTATATAAAATAGATATGAAGCTAATATTCTAAATTCAAGTAATTTTAGACAGCATATACAGTCACGCAACCCATGCGACTTTGTGACGCAAATATTTTATTATTGTAAACTTAATATATACTACTACTAGTCTTACATTTGAGCGGAGGCTCTCTCTCATTTTGGAGGTAATTTTCAAAGATATACTCTAATTGTAAATAATTCAAAATATTGCTGAAAATAATCCTACGTAGTAGCTTTTTGGTACACTTACATCAATAACCTGGTAAATATTAGTGTTAGAGAAGAGACTTTTTTATATTGATCGGAAAGTTTTACTTTAGCTATTGGCAGCATTGTCATCCAGCTCATATTGCCGTCATATGAGAGTTTGGAGGAACTGCAAAGTTGTGTTTGGAAAGTTAGGTTAAGTTTTTCTTTTACTGTCTCTACACGTACCATGTACATAGTGTATAGAGAAGGTAATTGCATTCCACCCAAAAATTCGATACCGAGATTTCACCGGAAATACATGTTTTGGATCCCCCTGAATCCAAAAAGAGCATTTTTGGAAAAAGGTTCGTGTGTGTGCCTGTCGGCGTGTCTATGGACAGCATAGCTCAAAAAGGAAAAGACCGTTAAATACCAAACTTGGTATTTAAGTTTGGTATCTTCCAAGGATGCGACACAAAGGTTTTCAAGAAAATAGTCCCACCCCAAACTGCCGTTTATGTGGAAAAAAATTCCAACATTTTGATTTTCTCAAAAATGACTCTTAACGATTTTGATTAAAAATCTCTTATATTTAAGGTATTTACATGCCAAGTAAAATGTATACCTTGAACTTTCTGCGAATAGCCTCTAAAGCCCTCTTTATTCTGAATGATTTTCTATACAAATGCCCCATTATCTCAAAAAGTAATTAACACAAGGGACTGACAGTTATACCACACATTTTAGCTCGATAGGCTTTATTGTAACGTGAAAAGGTGTTATGTATATAGAATGTTTTTTTTTTTTTAAATTTAAAAATCATCATTCTTCGATAAAATTTTACAGTTTTATTAAAAAAAAAAGTCATATCTTTCCTTGTAATGAACAGAAGTATTCTATTGTATGTCAATCTACAGTAGAGGTATTGCTGAATATATCTTGAAAGTTTTAGCTCATTATCTTAAATGGTTGCTGAGATAATGGATCAAACTTGAGCATTGGCAAGATAGGACATTTCGACTCCCCTTAAATAGAATGTTATTAACTCTGTCTCACAAAAGAGTTAATATTCTTTACAATGTGTTCTGCGGTTCTGTAAGAAGCTTCAATTTGTATTTTGTAGTTCACCTTCACCTCAAAGTGAAATGCATTAATTGCAAAAACAAATGTCCCAATGGCTGATATATTCAAAGTCAAACTATAACAGCAAATGAAGCTACACATTGCTTACCTGAAAAAATGAGTTTGCCTTAACCAGTATGAAGTATTACTTTCTCTAGCCCGCATGTACAATGTACAATATGGACAGAGAAGGCATTGTATACCACCCAAAAGTTCGATACCAAGATATCACCGGAAATATATATTTTAATGTTCCCGGAGTCCGATAAAAGCATCTTTAGAAAAAGGTCCGTGCGCGTCTGTATGACTGTGGACAACATAACTTCAAAATAAAAAGACCGTTAACTGCGAAACTTGGTATTTAGGTTTGGTATCTTCCAAGGATGCGTCACCAAGATTTTCAAGAAATTCCCTCCACCACAAAGTACCCTTCACGTGAAAAAAATTGCAACATTTTTCTCAAAAATGGCTCTAACGATTTTGATTAAAACACCCTATATTAAAGGTATTTACATTCCAAATAAACTGTATATCTTGAATTTTTTGGGAATAGCCTCTGAAGACCTGTTTATTCTGGATGAATTTTGCCGAAATTTGCTTTACTGCTAAATGTAAGAGATAGACAAATACTTGTTGCACAAAAAATGTAGATTTCGCCAAAACACACAATTTATATCCTTTCAAGTTTTTTGTTGTGAAGGTAACCGTTTACGAGATATTCTTTGTTATTGGTTTCAATTGTAAATTACTTTTCTCAGACATGAAATGTCCGTTTTTCTTTTGTTCTGCATCTGGCCAAGCGAAGAAGCGATTTGCAATAACAATCGCGTCATGACACTTTTTAAAACATCTGACTATCACTTTAGCATAGCGCATTCCTTTAGTTCCCTTCTACTTATAAGATACTAAGTAATAAGAACATTATGCTAATGGATATTTTGAATAGCATGGTGTACAAATAAGAATAATCTTTTGTAAGTGGTGTGTTTGTAAAGCAGCTAGAGAAATTCATGTGAGTGTAACACATCAGAACTTTTTTTTTAGATAATGTCGTTTCATATTATACCAGGAGCGCAACGATTAATGATGTTTGCAAATAAAAACATCCACGTGCTTTGCCTTTCAACAACAACAAAATATTTTCCCTCCATTATTTCTGGAATACAATATGCTTGCTTAGCTTGAAAAATGACATTGCAATGAGATAAAATGAAATGAAATGGAATTTTATTTATCGACGCTCTACAACTGCTGAGGTTCTCAGCGTTCCATTCCATAGTGGTCGATAAAGACCGCTTAATTATGCTCAGAGGCCTCTTTAATAAGGCGTAAGGTTCATTTAGGTGCTTTAAATCTACGACATGGAAGCAACGGCTCTCCATCTTTCTCCATCGGGTTTGAGTCCGCTACTTTGGGTATATGAAGTTAGCATGGCAACCATTACACCATTTAGGTCGACAATGCCATTACGTAGAACAGCAACTGAGTGCGTTAGTCCTATAAGGAGTTTCCTTTTAGTAAGAAAGATGATTTTTCAAATGTTTAAGATATTTAAGTGTGTTTTGTTGTTGTTTTCATGATAATTTTGCTTTTAACAATAAAATAGAAGTATTTTTGGCTATTTCACAACATATTTATATTAGTTAACATTAAAACTATTGTAGTATTTTAGAACAAAAGCCAAAATCCATAAAAATGCACTAAAATGTAAGCCTGTCATAATCCGTGCTTGCCACTACACCAGTTATTTTATGAGGGTTCTCCCCGTCCTTTGCCACACACGCATTTAATTGCAGTTGCTGGGATTCAAACTCACGATGTTCGACTTTGAATGGATGGCCAGTCTATTACCTATTGCCTTAACGATCCTGGTTATTGAAACTGCTTACACTAAGGTGCCTGTTGGGATATCCAAACCGATACAAAAATTAGAAGAAGAGTGGTATATGTAGTAAAATAATCATGTTGTAGGGATTAAGGCGAAATACTTCATGCCATGCATAAAACGAAGGGGGTGGGATGGAGCGACAAGGTGACGTCAGTAGCTCATAAGAGAACTGGTTGGGCACCACTGGTCTGTACTGATAAGCGTTTTTTATTTCGCCGCGAAGTAAGGCCATGCAATACCGATCAGGTAGTAAATTATATAATTTATTTGCAAAAAAACTGTTAGACGAAGAGAAAAACACAAGCTACACACCGAAATGGATACACATTGGCATATCAGTTATCAAACTGTCTGTATCTATATCCCTGACATTAAGTATGTCCCACAGCAGCTTGTGCCGAAGAATTAGTTCCAAATTTAACAGCGTTTGTGTATATTTAGCTTCCTTACACATTATTCTGGGGAGAATGTTGGATTAAATTTCGGTACATAACCGTATAAACTTTGTTTTATGGTTTCATTTATACCCCATCTTTAATTGCAACGTTCTCTCGGCAGCCTTTTCCTTTAACTCCTGTACTGTGTTTGTCGTTGGGTTTCTATTTTCTTTAATTTTATTCATTAGAGCACACACATCAATACCTCTGGACTCTGGAAAGGATAGGGAATAATCTGGCTTACAGAAAATGTAGTTTCAGATAATTGCGTTGAAATGTAACAGTGAGTAGCAGTGAATTACAGGAGAGTTGACGCCTCCTATGCTTTGTCCTGATTGGAACATTTTTGCCTTTCAGCTTGGGACTCACATGTGTATAGAACTCAAAAGTTTTAACCGATGCAAGAGTTACAAATTCCCAATAAATCATCAATTTTCTGAATCAAATAAAATCGCCAAATGCTTTTCTATTATCACTAAAAAGTATTAAATATTACCACTATCTGTCGCCCTCCATGCTAACTGCACATACCCAAGGTCCTTGTCGGAGGGCAATTGATTTTTTGAGCGCAAAAATCCTTAGCATGACTTCCTTCGGAAAATAAGCAAAGCCGTTGGTCCTGTGTTGCAGAGTTACAGCATATAAAAAGATCCTCAAGTCTTAAAAAGAGGCCTTTGAGGAAAATTAAGCGGACTTTCACGCCCTATATAGAATGGGACGTTGAGAACTACAGCAGTTAAGGAGCGTCCATAAATAAAACTCCATTTTTCCCATTACCCTTATCATACAAGTAAAGAACAGGTGAGTATTCTAATAGTTTTAATAATAAACAAATGTTGGTGTCAGTGATTTTTTAATCTATTGATATATTAAAAATTAAAATGAGCAAAAAGAAAACTGTCGGAATAGTACATAAGGCTATAAATGTCTCAGTTTTAGCATAAAGGGTATGGAACGAATGGGGATTCCACGCGCGCTGCCATCTAGGCTAGATATATTGTGGCTACAACCTTCTCACAGGAGGTTACAGGCACAGAGTCCGACGGAGGTCTCCAGCAGTTCCTTGCTCGAAGACCTGGCCATTACTGGATCTGCCCAGATGAATTACTAGGGTAGATCAATCTTTAGAACCACACTGATGTAAAAAAAACTTGTTGTATCCCTCCACCTTAAACATGTGTACGTATCAGCTGCGAGGAACAAACAAAAAAAATACATGTGGATCAACAGAACTGTGTGCTATTGCAATAATAATAATAATAATAATAATAATAATAATAATAATAATATTACTATTATTATTAACTAGAAGGAGAGGGAAGTTAGTAGGAGGAGAAGAAGGAGAATAAGATTATTAATTAATTGATTTAATTGTTTTTCTTTGCATATAAGTCTTATGTATGACAGGAGTTGAATAGGTGGAGTTAAACTGAAAAAATGAATGCCATAGCCGTGATTTTTCGTCTGACTACCAATCCAACTCCTGTCCTACACACGGCTTATGTGGTGAAAAAAAATTAAATCAATAATAGTCGACAATAATAGTTGGCTATACTGTGAATCCTGGTACTTATTGTACTTACAACATTGTGAGTCGCCATTGGGGTATTTCATCTCAATATAATTTGAGATCAATTGTGGTTTACCGGGAAACACTCGGGTTAGTTGAGAAAGTTAGTACGCTGCCATGTTATCTCAGTGGTAGAACAACCGGCTAGACACCGGGAGATTCGTGGTTCAGACCCCAACTATGGCATTGAATTTTTCAGTCTGGCTCTACCTATGCCAAGAATGTTCCCCTTTATTACCTCACATAGTTATGTTTTGAACCTGACTTTATTTTTACTAAAAATGTAAATGGCGTGAAATTTATTGACGTACTTTAACGTTCTCAGCGTCCCATTCTATATTGGGCGTGAAAGACCGCTTAATTTTGCTCAGAGGCCTCTCTATCAGGCTTGAGGTTCTTTTACGTGCCGTAAATCTACGACACGGGAACAACGGCTTTTTACTTCCCTTCCCAAGGAAGCCATGCTAAGGATTTTTACACCCGGGTTTGAACCCGCGACTTTGAGAATATGAAGCCATTGTCGTCTTCCGTGGTGTAAGGTTACCATACTAACTGCATACACCCAAGGTCGCGAATTCCATCCCGGCGGAGGACGATGGATGTTTTCAGGTGTAAAAATCCTTAGCATGGCTTCCTTCGGAAGGAAAGTAAAGCCGTTGGTCCCGTGTCGTTGATTCACGCCATTTCCATTTCCAAGGTACCCATTACACCACGGAGGGCGACTTTTACTTTTACTATGGAGTACTACTCACTTGGATAGCGAGATGGTAGGAATTAGTCAACAAATTAACACACAGGGAAGCTTGGACGCTTGCAACTCTGATATTTGTTCGTCTGAGCTATCCACTTGCCCGGGAAGATGTTTGGTTCTAAACTTCTCTTTTCCTGATCGTCCATCTTGGTTGATCTCCAAACTACTACTTCTCGCGCACCCACGCTCAAAGCAACGCTAACGGCCAAAACACCCATTCCCGTATTACCGGATTAAACCACTTCTTCAATTTGCCCCATCCCTCCAACCCTTAGCGAAGCTTTATGCTAACTATGCTGTCCTTTATTCTGAAACTAACTCTGCCGATCTAATCAAAATTATATCATAACACAATGATACAATTTCGACGCTGGAAGTCTAGGTTGAATCCCAAGTATCTTCCTGTTTACAAGAGTTACCAAACAGCTCTAACACAAATTGAATATAGAAAAATAAGTTAATTATTTCCTTTGCCTAAATATACTGTCTTGAATGCCAAAATATAAACCCCAAAAAGACTGATTTTAAATTAAATACATCACATGGATAGGTAGAGTCTGACTGAAAAATTCAATGCCATAGCCAGGATATTAACCATAGATCTCCCGATCTCTAGCCGGTTGCTCTGCCATAAGTTACCATGACAACATGCTGGCATAGCATTGAACTTCTCCACCAACTCGCATGTTTCCCGGTAAACCACATGGTGTTCTCAAATTATTTTGAGATGACTACCCCAATGGCGACTTACAATGTTGCAAGTACTTAAGTCCCAGGATTCACAGTATAGCCAACTATGTGGTCAATTGGTAAATTTCTTCAGTCTAACTCTACCTATCCAACTCCTGTCCCACACTCGGCTTGTGTGAAAAAACAATTAATCTAAATACATGATAGTTAAAATAAAACTTAGCTTTAAGGTGAAATTTGACCAAACATTTTGAAACATCAAAAATTAAATATTTTGTTTCATAATAAAATGATGACCAAGTGGTTACACCGCTCGACTTCCACCTAAGCGGCCCGGGTTTGATCCCAAGCGCCCGCGTCTGGGCGGGTTTTTTCAGTGTCCTTCGGTTTCCGCCACCACTCATTCCACCAATTGCACCATCATAATTTTTCCTGTCATTCATTTTGCTTTCAATTCATATCATCCACTTCATCAGGCTCATGCCTAGTTACGAAACGACCATTCGTTCCAGGTTCTTCATTCTGTAGTTACAGGCTTCTGACCCCTGGGCATTGGGATGTCAGTCCTAAAGATGGGGAGGGTAAACCGGCCACGAGATGAATAAAATTATGTGAATTCTAAAGATGTGGTTTTTCCCACTTAATGAACTTTATCAATTTACTGAAGTAATATATGGGTTGGGCTTGCTTATTAATAGTCACTTCCAACTTTAACCTATTTTCTCGCTAACTATTTTCCCAACATTTTTCATACTCAAATTGTTCCACACGATGCAATTGTTTCATTACTTTTTTTAAAAAAAATATTTTAAAATGCGTCTGAAAAGCAGATTAAAGAACTTGTTCATCTTTTTTAATAATGCACTAGCTTTGATAAATAAATTATTAATCTTTGCAAAATCAAGAGTTTTTTTTGGAAAGTATGAAAACTAATTATATTTCTACTCTAAATAGGGCTAATACAAAAAATACAATATGTCAGATATAATTTTAAACCCACTTGGTGTAAGCCTGGACATTTCTATGTGAAAGCTTTTAAAAATACATCACGTGCCTCACTTTTGTTAGAACAAGGAATTCAGACAACAAAAAGGAATTATTTAAAAACCATGCAGTCTAGAATTTTGAGTAATGACAAAGGTATCACTACTACTGTATGAAATAAGTGTTATAAATGGCAACGAAATGTCTTAAACACTTTGTATTTTTCAAAATTTACAGATGCCTTATTTTAATCACATGCTGAAACACTCTTAGGAATATTGTAATATCTTGGTCTCCATCACACGATATCCTGTCTGTCAATAATTAATTAGATTCAATGTATTGCGCTTCATAAACCTATTTCTAGTTATAATATTTGAAAGGAGGAGGCTCTCTTAAAGAAGTTAACGTTGAATCATTTTTGACAGAATTTAAGATCGTGTCTAATTTTGGCGGGTCGTTATTAGAAAAACTCGTGCACTTTCGTACGGTTAGAAGATTTACTAAATTATGGGAATTCAAAATCACTGTCGCTTTCTTCTAATACTTCGCATACTGCAACCCTTACTTACCCTTTAGTTCGTAACCTTCTGTTAGCTGACGCCATTTTTCAACCAACATAAACACTTGGTAGAGAAATGAAATTTGGGGCTAATTTAGCGCTTTGGCTTGTAAAGAAACTTCTCAAAGGCTAGAAGTACACCGCTGGAAAGAGCTAAAAGAAATGAAACTACTATCACGATTAGATCGTGACTGGCAATGCTTGCAGAATTTTCACGATCGGCACTAAAATGGTTAAATGCTAGAGAGCCCGAAGCAAAGGTGCATGTAAATGTTGACTCTCTATGTTGCCAAAAAGTTCCATCTAATATTTCCTCCAAACAAACAAAGATAGATTTGGTAAGGTAGAGTCAGACTGAAAAATTCATTGCCATAGCCGGGATTTAAACAACGGATCTCCCGGTTTCTAGCCGGTTGCTCTACCACTCAGCTACTCTGGCAACATACCGCAGGTAATTAAATGCCTCAACTGACTCGCATGTTTCCCGGTAAACCACAAGGTGATCTCAAGTTATTTTGAGATGACATAACCCAATGGCGACTTACAATGTCATAAGTATTTTAAATACTTTAATGCCCTACTGGCTTGTTACCATGGTATCTCAATGGTAAAGTTAGAGACCGGCAGATCCGTGGCTAAAATCGCGGCTATGACATTGAATTTTTTCAGTCTGACTCTATTCCTGTCTTACACACGACACGGCTTGCGTGAAAAAGCAATTAAATCAAAAATAGATTTGTTGACCAATAATACATTTTGCCATGCCTGCAGAGGGAGAGACGAATCAAACGCACCTATAATGTATACTTATGAGAATGATCCAGTTTTATCCGGAAACGTTTTAGGTTACTTTCGACCGCTCAAAAATGTCCAGAGAAGATTTTGCAGCTGGAAGCTTCGATCCGCTTGCATCACCCTGGCACGTAACCTGATTATCGTTAGATATCCAAATTTTGTGACACCATTGCCATACGTGCCCTGTATTTGGAGTTCACACCGCGCATTACACATTCATGATCATCTGTCTTATCTCTCCTAATGCCCTTCAAAATGGCGCTTTCTTGCAGCCTTTTAAACAGAATAGATCGATACTTCAAGACCATACCGGGTGCAACGGAAGTCATTGATGTAATTTAAACCAGTTATAGATCTCATTATTTGAAACATGCTTTGTACCTTTTATTTTTTTTAACAGTGTTCTGTAGAGATATTAGGTTTTCCGAAAGCTAAAAATGCATACCATGGCTATGATGCAACGGCAATCGACCGGTAGCACGGAACGGGGAGGAACTCTCCATTTGATAACCACAAGTAAGTCAGTACATTTGGATTTTCGTGTTTGTTTTGTTTAAGGGTCGTGAGAAAAACCACCGCTTGTCTCCCCATTTCAAACTTCAGATATGCCGTTTTATTAATTTCATGAGCTGACCCTCTCACTGACTTACCTTGACTTAGAAGCTTTGCCTATGTCGCCAACCACAATACATCTGCAAAAGGTGTTCAACAAATGTTGAACAACCTAAAAAACGCTATGTCATACTAAAACTGCGTCAGACATAAGTTACTCTACCCATTTTACTAGTAGCATACTGACGTTCTAGTATAAGACTAATCCCACTCAAGAATGCCAAGAAGAATCCCACTCAAGAATCACAAGACGAATCCCACTCGAGAATTCCAAGATGAACCCCACTCAAGAATTCCAAGACGAATCCCACTCAAGAATTCCAAGAAGAATCCCACTCAAGAATCACAAGACGAACCCCACTCAAGAATTCCAAGACGAATCCCACTCAAGAATTCCAAGAAGAATCCCACTCAATAATCACAAGATGAATCCCACTCAAGAATTCCAAGACGAATCCCACTCCAAAATTCCAAGAAGAATCCCACTCAAGATTCACAAGACGAACCCCACTCAAGAATTCCAAGACGAATCCCACTCAAGAATTCCAAGAATTCCACTCAAGAGTCACAAGACGAACCCCACTCAAGAATTCCAAGAAGAATCCCACTCAAGAATCACAAGACGAATCCCACTCAACAATTCCAAGACGAACCCCACTCAAGAATTCCAAGACGAATCCCACTCAAGAATTCCATGACGAATCCCACTCAAGAATTTCAAGACGAATTCCACTCAAGAATTCCAATACCAATCCTACTCAAGAATTCCAAGACGAATTCC
The DNA here is from genome assembly GCA_030762935.1 of Hymenopus coronatus. Lineage (NCBI taxonomy): Eukaryota > Metazoa > Arthropoda > Insecta > Mantodea > Hymenopodidae > Hymenopus > Hymenopus coronatus. Next base: position 512,492,831 of record CM060900.1, read on the forward strand.
ACTCAAGAATTCCAATACCAATCCTACACAAGAATTCCAAGAGGAATTCCACTCAAGAATTCCAAGACGAAAATCACTCAAGAATTCCATGATAAATTCCACTCAAGAATACCAAAACAAATCCCACTCAAGAATTCCAAGACGAATACTTGTCTCTTGGCAAAAGAATATATAGGATGAACTGTGAGACAGTGGGTATAATCCGCAGCAAACACATGCCCTCCTACCCGTTTTGTGCTTTTTTTGGTAATGGTGATAAAAGGGGAAATTCGTGACATTTTTGGTTATTCATCACAAACGTTTGCATGCAAGTTTGACAGTACGTACGCGATTACGCGTACTATGCGAAAAATAAACAACACAATTTCGAACAAATTGTTATCTGTTGCCAATAAGCTCAGGCAAAGAAAATAGTCTGTGGCGCAATCCATTAGTTAACGACTTAGGAGAATGAAGGTAAATTATAGGCAACGTCTAAACAGTAAAATACCCATTTCAAAGATATTGTATGTTTTAATGCAGTTTCATTGTTTTAAAATTTAAGATTTGTCCGTCTCTTAAAGTGTTTTTCAATAAAAATAACGAGACTGAAGAAATATTTCCAGGGTTTCCAACAAAACTCCAAAACTGGCCTTTAACTCTTCAAGTTACAAACACTTTTGCTATAATATAAGCTGAAAACTTTTCCGTATAAAGGGCTCGACATCCCTTGATAAACACGCACTTAAAAATATTCCGAAGCACTTATATTTTAAAATACACGTATTTCTAATGGAAAAGCTAAAGGTTAGAGAAAGGCGGACAGCTCACGCACCAAGACCAGTATAGATCTGTTGAGCGTCAACATATGCCAGGAGAAAGGAATAAAGTGAGGGAACTTAATTCATCGGGTGCAGACAGGTTACAGAGTTACTCGGAAGTCCCTAACTGTTTGGTTAATAGCTTTTCATCATCTCTGCGCCAGGAGTGCCACGTAGCCACCAACACCGCGGGTCACGGATATCGTCCTCGTACCCACAACCATAGCGCCAAGCATTCATAAAACGCATGCATCCGCGCACCATCTGCCAGCGCTGCCACACTTGCGCCCATATGCACGCACCTGAAAGATAATATGAAAGGAAAATTGGGGAAAAGGAAGCTGTGTAGAATAAACACCCTAGCATTCGCCAAGTGAAAAGGGGGGAACCACGAGAAACCTGAAGACAGATTACGTAGCCGTCGGGGACCGAACTCCGACCTCACTAATGCAAGTCGCACATGTTACCGCGGCATCACCTCGCTCGGTATTTCTAGTAATACTTATATCAAAGTTATTGCAATAGAGTAGTTTGGAAACTAAAGTTGAATAAAATTGCAGCATTAGGTTGCTTTAAACATAAATAGTGCGTACGTGACAGTTTGACTAGCGGACTTTCGAGTGCAGTTGCTGGAGTTGTAGGGGATTTCTTGCAGTTATCCTATTTCTAAAGAGTAAGATGTGACTAAATTGGAAACCAGAGTGAAAATACATGTGGACAGAAATGTCAGAGTAGAATTTCATTCCAAAAGAAAACTAACTAGGTCAGGGTAGCCACGGGAACATTTGTCCGCTAGAACAAACCCCTGAGACCCAGTTTATGATGAATAAGTTACTATATATCCATTTACAGCTTAGCAAATTTGCGGAATGTAAATTCCAAGTAGTCAGAATTGCGAAATGTGCATTTCTAAAGCTCTTATAACCTGTGCTTCTAGAACTGTTTCATTTTAGATGAACTACAGCTTTGTGCTTAACTCCGTTCTAACTTCTCGGGTCTGCAGAGATGGTGAGCAGAGTGTTTGGAAGTATGCCCTTATGAGTCTGGGATCAACTGAGCTTATATTTAAACGACATTTCTCCTAGAAGGATAAAGGAAACACCGGAATGTATTTGTTCAGCCAACTCAAACGTGGATACGAACTTGTGCATAGCAAGGCAGAGGCGCCATTTCCCCACACCACGAATTTGGAGATATTAATTTGGTGCATCGAAACACTCACACACACTCTCTCTCTCTCGCTCACTCACATGGACCTTTCTCTAACAATAAATGAAAGTATAACATGAATAAGATTAGGAAAAGGTCAGTATGTATTTGTGGACAATGTGCAAAAGGCATGCAGAATAGAGAGATAGGTATTCAGAGCACGTGGCTGGATTTTTAAACTAATTTGATAAAAAGAAAGGAAAAACAAACCCAGCAGACTACCGCGACCTTCCTCTACCCCCCGTATGTCAGGCTATTCTAAAGACAAAACTAAAGTTCTTGATATTATTTGTATCTTTTCTTCCTGACTTTGCCATCGAAACTGGTTTAACTAAACCATATGAAACAAGGAGAATGGGTTTTGCAGAGTATTAGAAATATACATACAGATACTTTCATAATTGGTACCTCAAAGCGTATCTACTTCAGTATATTGGTTCTTTTTCTCTTCATCCAGAAGTTTTTTTTTTTTTCTACAAACGCGTCGCATAATTTACAACTTTGTTTTCTGCACTTTCGTAGCTGCGTCGCGAAAAGGAAATACCTCTAAGTATATACTATGCGTTTTGCTTTCACGCGTTCACACCTGAATATTTAACCCTCGACCTGAATGTCTGAAATCACTAGCCCTGCAAAAAACGTTCTAACTTATTTACGTACTAAAATAAGAAATGAATGTACTGGAAATGGAAGCATAAGCATTATAGTCTCAATTAAATGTATGTATTCAAACTTCCATTCTCAATTTTTCTCAATGAAAATGTAAGCTTTAGATACGGAATATTTAGACACGTATAATGCGTGACTGATTCCTTCTTTGCTATTAGTTTTGTGCAAGTTATCTCAACATTCGTCATTACGAGGCCTGCCCGCTGTAGATTATCCCTCCCATTGTACTGTAGTAATCCTAGGCAATACTTTGAGTAAAATCTCCAGAGTGTATCTTGACGTAAACAAGGTCTAGGGAAAAGTCTCTAAGAAAAGCAAAAAAAAAAAAAAAAAAAAAAAAAAAAAAAAAAAAAAAAAAAGTGACGGAGTTTTCATCATATTTATTTTGAATAAACTTTTTTATGAATGAGGCATTACTAATTAATGGGGTTTCTAAACTTGACTACATTTTAAATTGTAGTTTATGAATCTGGCTCAGAAACGATATATAAATTACAGATAAGTTACAGGCAGTGAAACAAATTCTGGTGAAAATTTAGTAGTGAATAAACCGTCTAATTTTCCCTAGCAAAAGTAGGTTTCCAGAATTACAAAATTTTGACTTTCCAAACGTATAATACCGCAATTTTACCAGGAATAGGGGATTAGCCCAATGACTAATATAAACCAGTGGCATTTTATGATATGAATTAGAAGACAAAATAGATGATGGTGGCACAATTGGTGGTATGAATGGTGAGGCGGGGACGGAGGACCCGGAGAAAAGTCACCCCAACGATGCATTGTCCACCCGGACTGAATCCGGACCACCTAGTAGAGAGGCGAGCGGTCTAACCACTGTGCCACGACGCCGACTTGAATATTATTGCTATTCTTTTGAAATACAGTTTTAACAGACATGCTGCAAAGAGAGAAACAGAAAGTAGGCAAAATGTACAGATCTCATCAGACACTAATAACGCTGAACATAGGGTCTGCTGACCAATCGTTTGCCCGCGCATGACGTCAGTGCTAGGTAGCGGTGTTTATCACGCATTGTCTTTTGCAGAGAACTAGCGAACGATGAGTAAAAGGGGCGGATGTTAACAGTTTCAAGGCACCTAATTGAAATGGCATTTGAATTGTACCTTTCCAATATTTACATTTCGAACATTCGCTTGCGTCTCGTAAACTCGCAATCGCAGTATCTATGCTGATAGATAACGTATTTTTCTAGTTCGTAAGTAGCACTCAACCATGCAAATTCTACTATCGGTGGTTATTTCTATATGGCGTGAAAAGAACGCATAAAATGTCCTGGTGAAAAACAGTTGTGCACCACCCAGTACATCAACCTGTTGACAAAGTCGGCATGGCGTGCTGTCCAACGTTCAATTTCACGTTGAGACAACGGTCTCGCTGAACTAAAAATGAAGCCGTGCGTTTACGCCCAACGCTGCCCCCCGGCTGAGTGGTTAGACCGCTCGCCTCCCTTCTAGTAGGACCAGGTTCGATCCTAAGCGCCCGAATGTGGGATTTTTGTTGGACAAAGCGGCGTCTGGGTGTGTTTTCTCCGATTTCCCCTGCCACTCACTCCACCAATTAACTTCATCATCTCTTTTCCTATCCTCTTGCATTCCATATGATCCACTTTCTCACGCTCATACCTGGCTACGGTTCTCCAATCTGTGGTTTCGCGCTATTGGCTCCACAACAGGCTTCTGACCCTTGGGCATCTGCTTGTATGGCCTAGGGGGGGGGTCAGTCCTAAATACGGGAAGGGTAAGCCAACTAAGAAGCGTTTAAACCCACTGGCGTTAAAGGCCGAATATATCTGAAGACCGGGTATTTTTAACAGGTGTTAAATTCCTTGAAACTGTCGTGGTGAAAAACAACTTTGGGAGGTATTGTCTTATGAACTTTAATTTACTATTGGCATGCATGTACAATGTATGTAGTAGAGAAGGTATTGTATTCTACCCAAAAAAATTCGATTCGTGATATATATATATATATATATATATATATATATATATATATATTTAGAAAAATATATGTTTGTACATCTGGGTGCACGTGTGTGTGGAACACCATAACTCAAAAACGAAAAGTGCGTTAAATACCAAACTTAGTATATAAGTTCAGTGTCTTCCAAGAATGCGACACGAACATTTTCTGGAAATTCCCCCATATTTTACTTGGAGCGTTTTTCGAGATTTTGGATTTTGATTAAAATACCACGTATTAAAAAGATTTACATGACAAATAAAACTTAAACGCTTATCTTCTGAAATCCTCTTCATTCTGAATTGCTCTTGGATAACTGGTAAACTGTAAGAGATCGACAAAAGCTTACTACACAACAAATGGAGACTACCTTAGAGCACACAATTCAAGTCATATGCAGTCTTGTTGTAGGCCGCGCCGTTGGCCTCTCACCTAGACGGTCCGATCCCAAACGACCGCATGGGAGATTTGTGGTGGACAAAGCGGCGCAGGTGCGGGTTTTCCCCGGATTCTCCTGCTTCCCCGCCATCGCATTCCACCGGGGCTCCATCTTCAAGTAGCATCAGTGTCATTGCCTGCGGTGCCAGAGCAGTAAAAGCGGGCGTTAAACACTACCAAAAAAAAAGTCTTGTTGCAGAGTTAACCATTTCCGGGAAATTACCTTCTAGTGATTTCAATTTTAAAATACTTACATTTTTCTCAAACGGAAAATCCTCATCCGTTTTATATCGCTTCTGTTTTTCTCTTGGTCATGGAAAGATAACCGAATTTCAATGACAATCGCATAATGATAGCTTTTAAAAATTTTGACTGTTGCTTTAGCCTATTGTATTCCCTTAGTTACCTTCTACTAATAAGCAAATAAGTAATAAGACTATTTCTGGTAATGTTTACCTTGACTAGCATTGTGTAGACAAAAGAATAGTCTTTGGCAGGAGCGCTTTTTGTGCAGAACAGAATAGATAAGTTCATGCAAATGGAACACTTCTGATTTGTTTTCCATTGCAACAAAATGTTGGTTGTGTATATACCGGGTGGAAGGGAACTTATTACATTCCTTCTAATATGTGCTTCATAGAAGCATTACAAACAAAAATGTCTAATAGCGCTAGTTCTTTGATCAGCCGATAAATGTTTTTTGTTCCAAATGGAATGCGTAAATCCACAAGAATGTACGAAGATAATAGTTTGTTACTTGTAAGATGCATAGAGTAACGTATTTATGACATTAGTTTCGGTAGTAATTATGGGACATCGCATGGAGTTCCTAAATAATTAATTACTTAAAAGAATTAAAGGAATATTCCTAGCAGCATTTTCAGACGTGAAGTAGCTTGGCAATTGCGTTGAGGTTGGTCAGATTTCTGAACCGGCTTCTGGATGTAAACACGTCGGACGCTTGCACACACGACGCAGGGTGGTGTAATGTTTTAGGAGATAACGAATGAAACTGTCATTCTGATTGGCCTACACTGTTGTGGTAGCATCCGTGAGGTGTTTGTTTATGTACTGACCTAGTGCAGGTTACACCCACACAAACTGCAGTGTTGCCAGCTTGTCTGCTCATGTTTTCGAAAAAAAAAAGAAGAATTATTTCCTTAGGAAATGGTCAGAAATAAAAACGTAAGATACAAAGTGTATTCCAAATTCCGAGATATATCACTGGTTTCGATTAATGTAATGTTTTCCCTTCTGCCCGGTATCTGTCTGATATTTTCAACGGTTCAACCTACATCTTAATAATGTTAGTATGCATTCCGTTGACTTTACATGTATATTACAGCTTATCTTAGAATAAACGATATCTGTATGTAATATAAATTGTAGTTTTACTAACATGAAATACACTAAGATGATTTGCTAGCCAAAGAACGATTCAGATAAGGCTATATATGTATCACCCCAGTTTATTGCAGTCGATAGGTATTGCCTTGCTTGCATGGTGTGTATCAGTCTTCTGTTTAACCCGAAACGTGCACGGTTTATACAACAGTAGCGAGGTTAATTGCAAGCGATTATTGTCTTCGCTCACAATGTACGTTAAGGTAATAGGATCAAAGAAAATCGATTCCCCGGCATCACTTACTATGGTAGGGTGATACAGGAAAATCTATTTGAGGTGGGGATATAAAGTGCCTATTAAGTGCAGAGATAGAAACAACGCAAGACATCGCTGTATCAAATCGATGAACGGTGCATGTCATGTCTACACAAGGTGGTTCACCTGTTCCTTATTAGTTTTGGAGGTAGGCAACACTTCATACTCTCGAAGTAATAAGGTCGAAATTACCGTGCTTGTCGGCCATTTGATAACCAAGTAAATCTAGCCTACTCTTCATCGGAAAATAGACCTTAGCAGCAATAGTTACGTCCATTCCAAAAACATGCGCTTAATAACTCGTATTGATATAACAATATGTAAATAAGATCGCTACAACGTAAAGTAAATGAATGAAGGCTAAACGAACGGCTTAAGCTACAAAAAGGAGTCACACAACAGTTATAAACCGATCAGAAGCGGAGAGGGAGACATGTGTGACACTATACCTACAAGTTTTAACGGAAACTGCGCGCAATTATTGTAGCTCAGCTGGTTAATTTCATGATCCCTGGTCACCTCCAGCATAGCAGCGTTTCGAGTCCCACAGTCTGCGTGCGCTTTCTTTCTTCTCTATGTCTTAATCCATCGAGGTGCAAAGTTAGTTCAGTGTTTGTCTCTCTAATAATTTTAGGTGTAAACAAAAAGGTATACGAATGAAGAACAAACGAAAGTTCATTTTGCGTGTTCTTCAGTCTTCTATCCTTTAATTTTCTTTCTAATTATTTTGAAAAAGGAACGTCACTAAGCCTTTAAACAATAAAGGAAATTTTGAAAACGTATAAAGATAATAAAAACAATTTCAAAATACTAGAACTCCTAACATGTTATCGATTGTCCTTTGTAGTTAGAGATGTTTCATCACTAATTCTCATGTCGGAAACACTTTATCTAGTGGATATTGAGAAGTTTTTCTAAGTTAGGGGGATTAAACCTAATTTTCTTTTCAACTGAAAGTATTGGTGAATACCTATGTATTTGGCACAGTTTGCGATTGTCAGCCTAGGTATTTTGTGTATTTTTCGTTTTAGAGATATCCTAAAAATGGGTCTGGTTCTGTGGCATTAACTGAAATACCGATGTTAGTTTTAAAAAAAAAAAAAATAATAATAATAATAATAATAATAATAATAATAATAATAATATATACATATTTAGAAGAAACTGAGTGAATATGCCTCAGAATGTTCATTTTCATTTGTGTTTCATGTAACTGGACTGATTAAGTTAGAATAAACATTAAGGGAACAACAATAAAAGAAACAAATAAGCAAGTTAAAAGTGCTCCGAAAACCCGTCTAGCTTTGAGCTAAATCAGTAAGAAAGAAAGCGGGAACAGATTATCAACATTTTGGTAAGATTCGAACCTGAATTTGGCATCTTGGAGCTCTTGCTAACACCGCGCATTAATCATATACGCTACTGTTCAGCTATATCTCGCAGCGCCAAAGTCTATAATGTTGGTATGCAGAAGATGGGTCTCGGGAACGATGTTTTCAGGATAGACTGTAATCTGCGGGTTGCAAAACCAGAGAATAAGGGACAGGTGAACCACCTTGTATAATGAGCTACTTTTGGAACAGATTATATCTCAACGAGTGCATATTTGCGCTACAAAACCCCCCTCTCTTTATACCGCTGTGTGTGTTCGTAACTGTGTGCGTTTCGGAACCCAAAACCGAGCTTTACATAATTCACAAAACGATATTGACTTCGTAGACCGGACCCAGGTGACAGTCTAGCCAAAGTTCGAGGCGAACATAGGGTACATATGTAGTGTATTCCATTGAACCCTGAATTGCATGGTGTTGCTCATATGCGAAAAAGGTAGTAAAAGGGGCAAGGTAGTCTGAGCATATGGAAATTACACCTTATGTGAGTTAAATTACCACTGCTATTAAAGTTCTTAATGGTTTTTCCTGAACTTTTTATGAATTATTATGCAAATCACGAAAATTATTTCAAATGGTTGTTTGCATTGATAACTTATGTGGTTGAGTTTGTAAAAAGTATTTCAGTCGGCAGAAAAATACTAAAATTGTCTCTTAAAACATGTGAATTTATGGATACTTTACTCTGATATTACTTGCAATATAAAATCTTACATTTGCACGCTTGTTTTTAATATAATCAGCTATTTTCTGAACCTCAATTATCTAGTTATATATCATTTCACTAGAAATTGAAAAACAATTATTTGCACGGTTAAAAAAGTAAAAATGTGGAACATTTGCAAAGTTTTGCGTTTTTAATATCACTAATATATATTATAAAATTATAATTGTGGCTCTGAAAGGTCAGCTATTTGTTGTATATAGGCATTGAAAATTTCAGCTCTCTGTCGCTTATACTTTCTGAGAAAAAAGTACGTAAGTATTCAAAAATGTTGTTTTGAGAAAACTGAATTTAAAGCTACAAATATTCTACAAAGGATCATTGCACAACAGCTTTAAAGGAATGTTGTTTAAATGCCTTAAAACCCTCTTAGCCCTCCAAAAGTATATAGTTTCTGAAATTGAAAATAATAGAGTGTTATTAGTGCCTAAACAAAACACTAGATTTTTGGTCATTTCAGGGTACCTTGTCCCCTTAATCAGAGCTTTTAGTATATTTAGTGGAAGTTTTTATATTTTAATATTACACTAATCTTCAGCAATAAAATAATTCTACTCATAGAATAAACTCATTTATCAATATTAGATTAACATTATTAATAATATTAATAATATGATAAAACGGTAGTGTCCTTTTCATTTAATGCCAAAGAATGAAATCCATGCAACTGCATTCCAATGTAACCTCGACAGCATCCAAGCGTACCACCACACCGATTATTTTCCTTGGGCCCTCCCCATTCTTTACCACAGACATATATGCATGCGGTTGCTGGTACTCGAAATCACGGCGTTCGGCTTTGAATGGATGGCCAATCCACTTCGTATCGCACTAACGATCACGGCTATTCAATTTCCTTCAGTTGTGGTGCCTGTGAAAGGCATATAAATATAGGTTTGCGAATTAGAGGAAGAACGACATATGTAGCAAAATACATAATGTAATTAAGGAGGACTGTACTGCCTTCTTTTTGTCGCCCTCCGTGGTGTAATGGTTACCATGCTAAATTCATATACCCAAGGTTGCGGGTTCAAACCTGGCGGAGGACCATGGATTTTTTTAGGGCACAAAAATCCTTAGCATGGCTTTCTTCGAAAGGGAAATAAAGCTTTTTGTCCCGTGTCGTGGATTTACGGCACGTAAACGAACGTCAAGCCTGATAAAGAGGCCTCTGAGGAAAATTAAGCGGTCTTTCACGCCCAGTATAGAATGGGACGCTGAAAACCACAGTAGTTAAAGAGCAACCAAAAATAAAACTCTATTCCATTTCATGTACTGTCTTTTAAACATGAGATGCGCTTTAACGCACGCGCACGTAAATGACGAATTGTTAGAGTCCTGGAATAATGATATGCAATGGTTCCAGAAGGTATTCATCGCCATCTTAAATAAAATTCTGGCAGCGAAATTAACAGTAAGAATATTTTCGATTTAGCTCTCGGAACGAATGAAGGATATTAAGAGTTTACGTGAGCTGGTGTTTTCCCGCATGAGTTAAACTAACGACAGTCAACAAAGAACCTTGGCCTAACGCTCGGCCGCTGCATTCCCCATCTTGGCCCGAAGGCATCATGAATGGGGTGCAGTGCTGGAGGGTGAGACGTGATCAGCGCCTCGAGTCCCTCCCGGCCGTTTGATGCGGACTTCTCGATCTGGAGCCGCTACTTCTCAATCAAGTAGCTCCTCAATTGGCCCCCCAGGGACCTCACAAGGCAGAGTGCACCCCGGACCAGGTCACCCAGCGGGGAAAATTCTCCATGCCAGTATCGGGAATCGAAACCAGGTCTCCCGCTTGGCAAGCAGCCGCGCTACCACCGCGGTAAGGAGACAACCTTCCGCATGAGTTATTGGTTTAAAAATAATGTTTAATGTTGCACAGAGGTCTGAAGCTTTCTGTTTTGTGTTTACAAAAGTATTTATATGCACTTAGTAAAGCAATATAAATACAGTACCTTAAGACTTATTGCAAATTACTAAACTGGCCGAGAATTACATTTATGAAGCAGTAAAGCTGAGGTGTCAATAAGAAAGTTCAGTACTAATCTTAATTCCTGACCTTGAAGTTGTTTTCCTCCGTGTGTTTGATAAATTATATTCCCACTATGACTGCGTATAAGAAATTTGGATATCTGAATTCAATTTGAAGTGTAAAAGACTCAACCACGGCTCGAGTCACGGATTTGAGGTTCTCCTTATCGAATTCAACAGCAACCACATTCATACATAGTAAATTTCTCTCATCTAGTTTATATGCCCTAAAAACTTCCAAAGCCACTCCCCACAGTATGAACTGCTATGAAAAGAAGGTTTGATTAAATAATGAAATAGACACCATCTACTCCACAGATTACTGCAATGTCTTCAATTCAATTGCTTCCATTTTGTTGCGCTTGCCTTCAATATCAAGTGAGATGGCTCTTCGTTAAGTGTAAGGCTCGCATTCAGGAGGCTCTGAGATCAATTTCCGACGATCACCCTATCTGGCCATGGAGTATTGTTGGTTTTCCCCTGGTCGCACGGATAAATGTTGATGATGTATTGTACCGCTCTTCTCTACCTCAATCCCTCACATTTCACTTCCATTTCATATTTTAGATGTTCTCTCAAGGCTCTGCACTGTCGGTGATGCTGGACGGATGGCGCAATTGCCTGTGCTAGAGAAAGATTTCTCTTCGTGAACGCCTGCAAAGTCATTGAGCCCGTCTTCGCATTGCTCCCTAATAGTACGCGGGTGTTTCAAACTGGAAATGTTACTGACTTCTGCGCATCTCTGTGGCTTGTCTACCTGAGAACATCTATGGCTGCGTCACTTGATCCGTTCCTTCCGCGGGTTGTGGCTGGCCTCAATAGAATCACTATGGTGTCGTAGGGTGCAAAGTGTGTCCATCTGATAAAATATACTTAACTAATCTTAGCCTCTAATACCTTGAATATGTTTGTGTGTATACACACATACAGAATGGGAGGTGAATAAGTGTATTTTTTATATATATATTTTCAGGATGCGAGGTGAATAAATGTAAATATTTTGTATCAGTGTTTGAGGCCGCTGTAATGAGCCAGTATTTTATTTTATTCTACTTTTCTGTATATACGGATACAGGATAGGAGGTGAATAAGTGCAAACATTTGTGACAGCGTTTCAGGATAATGTCATAATTCAGTATTCACAATGTATTTCGTTATTTTCTAAAGTTATGTTTATGAGGCAAATTTCATGATATTTTAGGATGGCTATTATTTATCTCAGACTTTCAGTGATTATCGACTTAATGGGCTTCACGATTAACCCTCCTCTGCCCTGCCCAGCTATGGATGGTGTGACGTGAGGGAATAATATTAATCGCACTGAAACGTTAACCTACGTGAGCATATTTTTTTTTCAAACAACATAATCTAATTGGTATTCACTATTCAACTTAAGAATATTGAACACAATGACATTATTATACTTTATTTACATTTGGTATTGTTGAACAAATAATAACACAAAGCATTTGCACTTCCGTTCTTTAAAGTACAAAATCGCTACATTGCTGTTATAATGTTGAAAAATTAAAAATAAGCCTTCAAATCTAGAATTAAGAGAACCTGTCTCACAGATATTTTGATACACTGCGGTTAAAGTACATCTTTTGGGAAGAAGACGATTTAAAAATCGCCGATGTCACAGTCTCTCGCAGCATTTAGAGATTCCCTAGCTGCAGCGTAAACCAAATGAATATCTGCTAATTCAGTATATGTAAGGCCTTTCATTATGAAAACAAAAGTTTGAAACCGAATCAGTCCCTTGTTTCCTCTCTGTGATTCATGTGAATATAGGACGCGGTGTGTGAGTTGTATTAAACACAGAAATTGGTCGTAACATGTCGCATGTAAACACATTTTTCGAAATTTTCGATTTTCTAAAATAATTGCTCTAACGATTTGGATTAAAATGCTACATAGTGAAGATACTTACATGACAAACAAAATGTATATCTTGAATTTCCTGAGAAAAGTCCTCTTTATTCTGGACGACTTTTACATTAACGCTAAATCGTAAGAGAGAGATAAAAGCTTATTACACAAAAAATGTAGATCTCGTTAAAACATTTTATACATTTTTGCTGTGGAGCTAACCATTTCCGAGCTATTCCCTGTTATTGGTTTTAATTGTAAGATGCCTATAGGTTTCAAAAACAGTTGTTGGTGTTTCTTTTGTTTTACTCCTGGCCATGAAAAGACGCGAAATTCAGTGACAATTTTTTTTTGTAGAACAGGCAGAGAAAGTATTGCGAATGGAACATATCAGATCTTTTTTTTTTTTTTCGAACCCTAATGCCATGCATCCTACCGGTGGTTCCTACTCTTCGTGGTATTCCGTTCACCAGTCTTATGTTTTGCAACAAATTGTGTACTGACGTCTGCTGTTGGGAAGGGAAGTGGACAAGAAATCGTTACTGGTATGGAACACAATCACACTCCGCCTGCCTCCGTGGTCGAGTGGTCAGCGAGCTTACTTCTCACCCGGAGGTCCCAGCTGGGGAGGGAATTTTTCTTTAACCAGAATTATTCCCTATCCCCCACAAGTGAATGTGTGTGTTTGAGGAAAAATGAAACGATTTCAAACCACGGCAACGAGTTGTTTCTAATACAAGTCCCCAATATGACCTTAGATGTTAAAGGGGGGCTGTATAAATGAAACAATTAAACCCTGCAATCACGACAACCGCATCCTACAATGTCCTTGATTGCATTCAACACTTATCCTTCACAGTGGTAAGGATCTCATAGTGGAAGGAGGAATAGAATGCTTGTATAACCAATATAATAGCAAAAAATATGATGTGTTACATAAGTTTCTGTAACTGTTCTGCAAACAAACTATTCTTGCAGAAGATTATTTTATCAATTACAACATGCTAGTTGACCAGGACCATTTCATCCAGCCGGCCTCTTTCACGATTGTAAATGTTGGTGAGGACTACAGTGGACGCGCCCATCCGTGGTGGTGAACGCGTTCTGCAAATACAGCTCTGGGTTGCGGAATGGCATTGGAAGTCATCTGTAGATCCAGGTAGTTTGGTCAGACTTGAGACGTGGATACCTAGCGCTCCCCGCATCGAGATGAACTGCTTGGAGTGTGTTAGAAACCCTCAACGGTGTCTTTAAAATTGACTAGCTCCACCACTGTTATACTTTACATGCCGAATAACAAGTCTTAAAAGCAACTCCAAGTGGGATGGGGAGAGTTCACACTTCCTCTCCGTTTACCAGCTCCCCAGTTCTGGTTAGCCTTTCCTTTGGTTTTGTCATTTCCAGAGCCACCTTTAACTGCTGTGGTCATATCGGTGGCTTTTGGACTAAAACATAGCTGTTTTTATATTCTTTCAAACTTAGGTTGCTTTTTTACCTGCTCATCCACACACATATCCTCACTTCGAGACCCTATGGAGGGTAGGGAATAATCTTAATTAAAGAAAAATGTCAGATCCGGTCGGGAAGCGAACACGGAACCTACGTGTGAGAAGCCAGCTTATTCTTCATCCAACCACGAAAGCAATCTAGGATCTGCTTTTGTACCGTGCGATCCATGCCTATGTTTCATAAATATTATAACATCGTTCATTGGTTAGTGCTTATATCTCTGTTTGTTTTAAGGTGAGACAAACAGGGACCTGATAGCGGCTGGAGAAGTAACAGTTAGGTTGCTGAAGGTGGGAACCTAAGGCCCGGCACACACGTTAAAATATATCTGCCAGGTAAACCTGCACAGGTAAACCGGAAAGGTATAGCTGTGCAGGCTTGAGCACACAAACGCTACAATAAACAGGAAGATTTTAACTCAGTCCAAAGATGGCGAAGAAAAGAAAACACACACATAACGCGATTGCTTTAGGCAGTTTTTTAGTGGCCATAAAGTGTAAAAAGAAACGAAACAGCAAAACCTGGTGTAAACATTGGCTTACAAAGAGAAATGAATACACTCACACAAGAGTATTAAGAGTTTTTAACTCTTTTTATTTATAATATATATTATTGTTATATATAATAATAATTATAATAATAGTAATTAACGACTAAAAGAGCCGATGGACGGACTCACTACTCAAGGAACTAGCCACAACTAACCTAAAAACTGTGCATGCGTGTCGGAGAGACTTGCACACATGCTCAGGTCTATACGCCTGCGCAGCTAGAAACAATTACGTTTAGATTCTTCTCTGGTCACCTGTGCAGTTTGTCCTGCAGCGACTGGCGCACACGTTTCGGATCTTACGGATATACCGGAACGAGTTTGCCGGACCTTACGGAGAAAAAAAAAACACTTAACATCTAGGGAAATGGACCACTTTTTATGGACGCCGATGTGCGTAAATATATTACCTATAATAAGTGGAAAAGTTAAACACAGATCAGGTTGTGGTAGTGTTTATGCCCATCCTTACTACACACGCACCATAGGCGATAAGCGTACCTCCCCTATATATTTTTTCCTTGCAAGAAGTAGAGGAGGATTTGAACACTGTAGGCAGAGGCCATTTCCGGGAGGAAGGAATGAGATGAAAAAGGTTATTACTCCGATCAAGTAACGAGAGGGGTGGATATTGCAGGGTTCCTAAAGTGCTCAGATGGAGACACTCCTGTAGGTACCTCCCCAGGCCTCCTCCTGATTAGCAGGTCTGAAATGCTCTGGTTTCGTACCAGAGGAGCTACCTAACTCAAATCAACCGTGCAGTACACATTACTAACAGCTATCTAACTCGAATCAACCGCGCAGTACACACCACTAACAGCTATCTAACTCAAATCAACCGTGCAGTACACACTACTAACAGCTATCTAACTCGAATCAACCGCGCAGTACACACCACTAAACTACCCAGTGAAGGTCCAAATGCCGCTATGAAATGATGGCGAATGAGGGATCGAAAAATTCCTTGTATTAGATATACCACCCCAGCATTCACCTGGCGACAAGGTAAACCTAGAACCCACGTCAATCAAACCCGCGACCTCCTGAGAGTGGGCTACAGACAAACACCACAGTCATTCCCCATGAAGGTTCAGGAAAACCTGATAAAGCCCATGGACAATTCTTAGACTCGGGAATTAAACTCCGGACCTGCTTCCTCCCAAGTCCGTGCCTTAACACAATGCACTCTACTCACAGGTTTCCTGAGTAGAAAATTCTGGCCGCCGGTGTTTTCGGAGTCTTAATCATGATCTAGTAGGCGAGCGACCAAATATGAGGTACTTTTCAGTTTGAATTTATGAAAACCTATTGATTGGCAGAACAAAAAAAAAAAAAACTTTACTTTTGAAACTTCTGCATTCGCTTGTATAAGTGTAACTTTTTAAAATCACTAACTCAATTTTCAAATAAAATAATGGTCAATTTTTAATTGTTAACAGTTCGCAAATATTACCAAAAGGTCTCCAATATGAGACAGTTTCTCATATTAGACTACCTACTATAAAACACACATTTCTTATAGAAATACACAAATTACTGATTGAGGCTATTTTATTATTAACGAAAGTGCTTTGCGTGTTTGTTCGCGCGCGGGTGAGTAGCGAAACCATAGAACTCGAGGCTGAAATTGAAATAAGTGTTAATTAAACTTACCAAATATGAAGCTTAGGTGCTCATTACTAATGTTAGTGAATTAAAACATATATGATAAATAACATAATGGTAAAAAAATAGTTTGATTTTATTCATTTCTACAGCAGGAACAAGAAAACTTGTCTCCTTTTGTATCACCACAATTTTTGTGTGACCACTTGAGACACATTTGACATTTTGTCCACTTTTCATCTCGAGTGTCCTCGGAATATCCACCACAGCAAAGGGTGCAGATAGCGTCATCACTTTCAGATTCATCATTACTGGAATCAGAATCTTCTAGAATGATGTTTTCTGTCGGAATCGTTCAGGTTTTCCTCTGGGTTGTTTATTTTTCTCTGCTGAAAAAGCTGTTTTTCGCACTGGTGGATTTTGCTATTTTCTTCTAACTGAAAATACCGCAATGTACAACTCGGTACATGTACTTAATATGAGTTACTACGCGGCGTCTATTATCAAATACCTCATATTAGGAGCAGCCAAGAAATACACTTTAGTTGTCTTTGTCATACCACATGACACACTGCAAATAAAAAGATAGTCAGGACTTAAAGCAGAGTTCTAACTGTCCACAATGGTATACAGGGTGTTTCAAAACGACACCAAACGAAGATGTGGACCTTGTTGGTCTTACCGTACGTGATACATGAATATAATTTTCAGCTCTAAATTCGGCACATACAAAAACTGCCAAAAAATCACCATGCATTAGGCAGTCGTACATAACCAAATGGCACGTGCCTGGCCCACTCCAAGAGAGATGCCGGTTGGTAGCGAAGGTCTTAGTCGCGTGGTGTAGGGGTGGTTTGATAGACACGCCGGCGCGACATAGGTCACCTTAGTAATGGTAAACATAGCACGTGCTTCGTATAACATGAGGTTGTTTATGTGGCGTATGACAACCGTTGTTCCTTTGCTGCCTAATCCCAAATGTGTGTGATTTTGGTGTCGTTTTGAAACAGTCTGTATAATAATGAGAAGTTTCTACTTATCTTCTATGCAAAATATGCTCTGGCGTCTGAAACTGAAATGGCGGAGATTCCTTGTCCCTACGTGCAAATATTCTGTTTATAATTATTTCATACGTTTGCGATCATGTGTAGCACCTCATTGGCCAGTTGGAATAGTATTCATATTTGGTGCCTTTCCCCTAAAGTACAGTAATATTAAAAGCAAAGACAGTTTTGGGGCTTCTCGTTTCCAGTAATTTCGCCATCGCATTAGGAATTTTCCTTGATGTCTGTTAAGGTTTTGAAAGTCTTTACAATCTTCTTAGTACAAAATAAGAAAGTGTGGTTTTAATTATTTTACAAAGTTACAGCTAGATTGTGGACAAAAAAGTCCTGAGCAGCTCTGGATGAAAAGGACATCATTAAGATGAACGCAATGGTTGGTCCTGTTCACTCTCTGCCAAGATGCTCGTCAAGTACCAGAGACTGTGACACATTTTCTAACTTTGGGGACTGTCCTCAATCCTTCCATCAAGCTTTATTTAAACCAACCTGATTTTAATTAAAATATATGTCCTAACTAAATGTATTCAAATGAATTAAACATATATTTAAAAAACTAATCTGGTGTGTTCTCTTCACGTGACTTTCTCTACTTATCTGCAAACTAACTTCTTACAAAATATTATTATTACTTCTCTCTTCACGTACTGTGTACATAGTGTGTAGAGAAGGTATTGTATTTAACCCAAAAATTCGATAACAATATTTCATGTGTGTGTAGTATAGCTCAAAAACGGAAAGTTCGCTTGGTGTTAAAGTTTAGTATCTTCCAAGAATGCGACACGAAGATTTTCAAGAAAATTCCCCTCCCCCAACTACCCTTTACATGAAGGAATTTTTATTTTCTCAAAAATGGCTTTGATTAAAATATCGTATATTAAAAATATTTACATGGCAAATAAAATGTATATCTTGAGTTTTCTGGGAATAAACTCTGAAGATATCTTTATTCTGGATGAATTTAGCGAAATTTTGCATCACTGGTAAACTGTTAAAGATAGACAAAACCTTTCTTAAAATATGTAGAGCTCGTTAAACACAATTTATGTGATATTCATTTCGTGAAGTTGACCATTTTTTAGATACTCAGTTTTAAAATACTTGTCACTTCTGGCCATACAAACAAAGGAACTTCAGTCAGATAGCAGCCAGCTTTAAAAAGATTTGACTATCGCTTTAACCAATGGCAGTTCCTTATTTCCCTTCTACTTACAAGGAAGCAAGTAATAACCCCATTTCTGCTACTTTTTCTCGATTAGCATGAAGTAAATCGAATAAGCCTTTTTAACAATAATTTGTTGCACAGATGTAGAGAACATCATGTGAATGAAATACATCAGACTTGTTTTCTCTCTACTCCGGCATAAACATTAGCAGCGTGGTCTTATTACTTAGTTCCTTATACGTAGGGGGGACTAAGGGAATAGGCTAGGCTCAAGTGACAGACGAATGTTTTAATTAATTCCGTTCTCTTTGCATGGTCAGGAGTTAAACAAAAGAAACATGGATGTCTTCAGTTTGAGAAAAGTATTAATACTTTGAAATTGAAACTAATAACAGGAATACCTCCAGAAAGGGTCATCTCCACAACAAAACTGTACAGGAAGAGAATTAAGAGGACCTCAGGATTATTTCCAGAAAGGTCAATATATACATTTTAATTGCAATATTAGTATCTTCAATATACATATTTTAATCCAAATCGTAAGAGCCATTTTTGAAAAAAAGCCAAATTTTCAAAAGTGTTCTATGTAAAGGGTAATTTGGGATGGGGGATTTTCCTCAAAATCTTTATGTCGCATTTTTAAAAGATGTTGAACTTAAATACCAAGTTTGGTATTTAATTGAGTTTTCGTTTTTGAGCAATGATGTCCATGGACGGACACACACACGCACTTTTTCCTAAAAATGACACTTTACGCACTCTACACGGACTATGCACTTAGTGAAGGTATTGTAGTGCACCCAAAAATACAATACCGAGATTGAACACGACATGTTTTGAGACCCCCTGAATCCAAAAGCAAACATTTTTAGACAGCCTGTGGACAGCATAGCTGAAAAACTAACAGACAGTTAAGACTTGCTATTTATGTTTATCTTTTAAGGATGCCACATGAAGATTTACAAGAAAATTCCTCCACCCTAAACTGCCCTTTACACGGAAAATTTTGTGAACATTTTTTTTTTCCTCAAAAAATACTTCCAACGATTAAAATACCGTCTATTAAAGTTATTAACAACACAAATAAAATGTATATTTTGAATTTTCTAGGTATAGCTTCTCAAGAACACTTTATTCTGGTTGAGTTTTGCAGAATGTTACATAACGGTTAAACCGTAAGAGATAGACAAAACCTTACTGCATAAAAAATGTAGCTCTCGTTAGAGCACTCGGTTAATGTCATACACATTTTTGTTGTAGATTTCCAAGATATTCCTTTTCATTGGTTCCAGTTTTAAAATACTTATACTCTTCTCAAACAGGAAGTGTCCGTTTTTCTTTTGTT
Source organism: Hymenopus coronatus (assembly GCA_030762935.1). Classification (NCBI taxonomy): domain Eukaryota; kingdom Metazoa; phylum Arthropoda; class Insecta; order Mantodea; family Hymenopodidae; genus Hymenopus; species Hymenopus coronatus. Next base: position 512,512,843 of record CM060900.1, read on the forward strand.
CTACTCCTGGCCAAGTGAAGAAGCCAATTTCGGTGACAATCGCATAATAAAAGCTTTTAAAACATTTGACTATGGTTTTAGCATAGTGCATTCCTTTAGTTCCCCTCTACTTATAAGGAACTAAGTAATAAATACATTCTGCTAATTCTTATCGATTAGTACGGTGTAGAAAGAAGAAGAACATTTTGTAAGAGGTGTGTTTGTAGCACAGATAGAGAAAGTCATGTGAGTGTAACACACATTTTTTTTGGACACAGGTGGCCTTAAAATATATCCGGTGAAGCCTCGATAACAATTTTTGGCTGGAATGCAATACCTTTCCTACTTATTGTGTACATAGTGTGTGTAGAGAAAGTAAACACGGATAAATACTTTCAAGGAGAATCATTTTATGAAATTTAATTAACAAACGTCAAAAAGCATTTAAACTCACTGCAATGCGTATGAAACACTTTCTCTTTTTTGGGGACTGTCCTCAATGCATTCATTCATTCATCCACACACACACACACACACACACACACACACATCCTTCCCTTCCTCCAAAATCCATACGTCATTAAAGTGGACGACAGCTGCGCTATCTATATGAGCCATGGAGACAACGCTTAAGTTTCAACGCCATCTAAGGGAATTTAGTAAACCGGTATTAAGAAAATGGTAATATAGCGTGAAATTAGAACATTAAGTGTATTAGTACAACAAAAAACAAAACGTTTTTAGATTTCCTTTTTATTACTACCTTTTTCTTATACTATATTTTATTTCTGCGTCCAAATTCAACGAGGTATTATTTTATGGGTTCTCCGCTAGTGAGAATACAGACAACTAGCGTTTTTCTGTTTTGCCCATGTTTTGGAGAGCATGTCGTCCTCCAAGTTCTAGGTATATCATGCTAGACACCTCTAGTTCCTGAAGCCTCCGGTTCAAACCCGGCGGTGGTCAATGAAGGTTTTTTTTCGGGCATTAAAGTCCTTAGCATGGCTTCCTTTGAAAGGGAAATAAAGCCGATGGTCTCGTGTCGTAGTTTACCGTGTAACAGACCTCAAGCCTAATAAAGAGGCATCTTAACAAAATTTCCAGTCTTTCACGCCCAAAATACAGTTAGTATGCTATAAAATTTGGCCGTTAGGTGCACAGACCATCTCCTGGTCATGTACTGTACACTTGGTTGGCAGTCGCACGGCCCGTCACCCAGTTCACACATGCTTGGGCGTCAAATAAAATCTCAAACAGCATTAACAATTCTGAGAATAAACACAAAACATATATTATCACAGGAGATGTTGAAAATGCCGTCCATATGCATCAATAAATCTACGATATCTTCTGAGGAAATTTTCATTCATACGCATCAGCCCAGTTTCCGAAATAGCGTTAATTTCTGCCCTGGTGTTTTGCTTTAATTCTTCTAATGTATGAGGATTATTTTTATATATTTATTCTTCAAGTTGCCCCATAAATAAAATTGTGTGATCACGTGGTAGCGCTCGTGGACAACAGTAGCCTTGTATGATTTGAGTTTTAAAAGTTTTATTGCTTTCCATACTGGAACTTTCGAAATGTCAGTTTCTTGGTCAAATCGACTAAGAGATTGTGGAGGTGACCATGCTAAACTTTCTCCAATTATATCTAATTTCTACTCCGTAAGTACGCGCATGTTTACCTTTCTTTTCCAATCACAAATTGATCCGTCTGTTTGAATTTATATGCAAGCTCGGAACACGCACACCAGGAAATTCAGCTACAAATTGCTTCCATACAAGATGATGTAAGCACATATGTATCGTACATAAAAACTCTTTGAGGTACTGTATATTGCGTTTTGAAATCACTTTAGGCAAAACTACACACTTCTACTGCTATTCACGTGTGAACTGGACAAGAACAGAAGTAAGACTGACGCACATGTGACGACAGAACGGACGTAGAGCGCGTGCGCAGGGAAATGCAATGAAGACCTCTTAAAACATGTTATATGCAGGGTGGAACATTTTATATGCAGAGTGGAAGGGGCTTGATGCACCAAATTAATTAAATTGTACTACTTGCTTACACCGTTAATCGGTAATTTCATCGGCACGTGCTCCCTGTGCGGGCTGGCAGACTGACGGAAATTTTGATGAGGCAGGGAGAAAGGAGCTTTGTGCGCGCACCTATAATACTAATTGTCCAACTTGATCAGAAAAGGTTTAACGTAAGATTTCGATCTTAATTTCTGGCTAAACTGCTAAAAAGAAAAGACAGTAGGTGAACTTTGTTCCGAAAATGATACCTTTCTTTTCTCCAACAGTTAGCTGTTCACTGACAAACTGTAGTAGAAATAATGTGTTTTCTTAAACCATGTCTTAGCGAATAAAATTACAATACAATTATTTGTTACACTTCTCGTGTAGGATATTCTCTTAAAGTATAGGGTAATGTTTAGAATAGGCCTGGCAAGGAAAGTGCAAGAGGTTTCAAATTACCCTCCCTCTTGACCCCATTACTCTCCTTCAACAGTCACGTAGAACAAAAGAAACCGGTTCATTCTGGTATTAGCCCCCTGGCAGCCTTGTCGGTGCAGCAGTGGCCTACATGTGCAGTATGAGTGAACTGTGAATGTTTAATCGGGACTGGGAGAACAAGTATTTTGTTGTTCAAGATCAACCGCCACTGTTGCACACGTAACCTCTCCGTTTCTCTGCCAGGGGGAAGAAACATTGTAGGGATAGAGAATTACTCACTGTGGGTGCTTATCTTACCGACCGTGTTTTAGAAGATGCCTTTTAACACTTCCCACTGCCATACATAGAGAGAGAGAATGAGAGCTAGAGTGTGTTTTGAAAGTTAACTTCTTGTACTAAGAACTTCAAAATATGTATGAATTTAGAGAGAAATCTCGGTATTGGATTTTTGGGTTGAGCACAATACTTCCCGTACTTCTTTACCAGGCAGTGCACAAAAACCAAAAAAGCATTTGGCGTATAAAATTTAAATCGTCTCCTCTTCAGAATTCCATTTGGAATAACTGTACAATCTGAACTATAGACCGCAAAATATATAACTCTAAAGCCCCAATGGAGAAAGCGTGTTAGAGTATAAGAGAATATTGTGTTAAAATGGTAAAAAGCGGCGTTTTTAACGCGTGTAACACAAATTATTTTAGCCCACCTTTAACGCATAATGTAAATTAACGTCTAAGTAATAATTCTTCAATGTGTTGTAAATTTTCCGCCACTGCACACACCTCGATGATGTTTTTGTTTAAAAACAAATAAGAATTAAACACATGGAAAAGCTCTTCACTCCCATTAGTTTGAGGGTGTTATTTTATTACATTTTAAACTGTGAAATTGATACACATATATTCTGACTTAATAAGTACCAGATTGGCATGAAAGGTAGCTTTGGAATATTATTGTCAGTGCCTAACAGAAGTTTAAGACTACTAGCTTATTTAACTTAAAATGTGCCTGGACTTTTAATTTTGTTACAAATATATCAGCTATTTTTTTTTAAAATAAGTTAGTATCTTAGGCGTTACTCGTAGATCTTTTTTTTTTTCGTAGTCGACTTACCATCCCCGTATATAGGACTGACCATCCCCTCTAGGACCTACAAGCCTAAGGTTAGGAAGCTTGTCGGGAGTCAACGGCACGAAACCACAGAGAGCCTAGAACGAGTGGCCAGGTATGAGTGTGAGGAAGTGGATGATATGAAATGCAGGCGGAATCGGTGGCGGGGGAAACCGGAGGACCCGGAGAAAACGCGCCGAGACACAGCTTCGTCAACTATAAATCCCACATGCAGGCGCTTGGGATTGAACTCGGGCAGCCTAGATGGAAGGCGAGCGGTCTAACCAGTCGGCCACGGCACCGTCCGATCAATATTTTACCATGGTAAAGTATAAACTTTACCGTGATGAACGCTTATTTTTGGTGCATCGACCTCGATAAAAGTTCATCGATGATTTTACTGTAGTTAAATCTGACCGGCCGTAAACCATTCATTTTCTTCGGTCATATATTACTCATTTGTGTTAAGTTAAAATAGCGAAACGGTATGAATTAGAGTTTCCAACAAAAGGAAAGGCTGAATTTCGACCAATAAATGTATTGTGATAAAGTTAGATTTCTCTGGAACTTACAATCACGGCGTTATAATATCATAGTTATATTAGTTGAAGCATATTTCCAAGAAAATGCAGAAATAAAAAGAAAAATTCATGGATATTGCACAATAAATATATTTTGACGAATGCAGAAAATGAAATGAAACTGGCCTACAAAATCTCTTAAAGGGTAAATGTTAAACAGGAAAAGGTCATTATTACTAACGTGTTGAGATACTCTACGTTAGGCATTCCACATGTTTATTTATTCATGTTTATCTAGTTCTGTCTGGTGCAGTGTTCAATCGAAGTTTAATAAGAACTTGTATACTGTTTAGTCACTACACGGACGTGTGTGGTGCTCTATTGAATCGCTGTGTAGTAAAGACACTACATATTCACCACTTCAACATTATACAAATGTCTCCCCCCCTCTTTCTCTCTCTGTCTCTCTCTATCAGGATCTCCAGGCTCTTCTTCCTCTCGCTACGGTGACCTGCGTGCTCCATGAAAAGTCTGTGCATCTGTATATCGGTGTGCCAGGTAGTCGTTAGCCCTTATGAGGGTCTCACATGGTAGCCTTGTGATATTTTTTATTTTTAGTTTAGCAATGTGGCCTCCCCATTTCCATTTGAGTCCGGTGGATAGTTGTGCCATGTTTATTGTCTCTGATAGCTGATTTATTGTTGCACCCAGGATTTTGTGTTGCATCTTCCGTTGGCATACTTGGATTTTTTACCTTTGTTTCACTGCTGACCATGTCTGGCACCCATAGAGTAGTTCTGGATAAACACAGGTTTACAGGGTGTATAATTTACTTCTCCTACTAAATATATGCTTAGGCTTTCACAGCCGGCGCTAATGTAGATGTTTCCGGGTTTGTAGGCCGTAGTCGTTTAGATGAAATGTCACCTGACGTTTCGCCCGTGACTCCGCTTGGCATCTTCAGAGGATAACTTTTGCTGGTTGAAACTAGAGGTATGAAAATAAAAAAAATACTGAGATGAATCAGTATGATGGTGACCACTTCCATTCAAATACACCGTTACAACCACTCTACAAGAATGGTTTACAGGAACTTTAATGCCAATGTCAAAACTTTTCCTTGCTAAACTTCATACCTTAACAAAACCTAATTTTAAGGAACTAAGCCATATTGTGTACTTTAAAATAAAAAGCTGCAAAGTAGCAAAATTTACATTGGGGATACGATAAAAAATGTAGCCTTAAGAATAATTGTACACATATTTATGTCATGTTTTAGTGGTAGAAAACAGAATTGTTACACTCTTTACTCGTCAATGACAGTGGTATGTTAAGACATAAATACACAAGATTTAATTATATAACATAAATTTTGAAAAGCTTGAGTTAAGTGATACTATTGCAGTAGAATAGTGCAGTGTCCATTAATAATTTTAGTTTCTCTACACGTGCATAGTGTATAGAGAAGATATTTTATTGTACCCAAAAATTCAATACCGAGATTTCATCGGAAATACATATTTTTGGACCTCCTGAATAATAAAACAAAGCATTTTTAGAAAAATGTCCATGTATGTCTGTCTGTGGAGAGCATGTCAGTTAAATACCAAACTTTAAATTCAAGTTCAATCTTCCAGGGGTGTGAAACAAACATTTCCAAGAAAATCTCCCCTCCCCAAATACCCTTTACATGGAAAAAATTTCGAAAATATTTTTCTCAAAAATTGCTCCAACAATTTTGATTAAAGATATTTACATGGCAAATAATATGTATATCTTGAATTTTCTGGGAATAGCCTCTGAAGTCTCTTTATTCTGGATGAATTTCTCTGAATTTTTACATAACTGCTATACCGTAAGAGAGAAAAACGTATTACTCAAAAAACGTAGATCTCTTTAAAACACGCAAGCTATATCATAATTATTTTTTTCATGGAGTTGACCGTCTTCAAGATATTCCTCGTTAATGGTTTCAGTTTTAAAATACTTGAACCTTTTCTCATGCGTGAATTTTTCACTCCTGGCCACGCAAAGAAACGAATTTCAGTCACACAGCAACGACATTTTAAAACGTTTGACTGTCGCTTTAGCCAAGTGTATTCCCTTATTTCCTTTCTACTTATACAGGACTAAGTAATACCATTTCTGCTAATGTTTATCTTAATTAGCATGAATCAGATAGAACGATAAGCTTATTAAATATAATTTGTTACAGATATGTAAAGAAAGTCATGTGAATGGAACACATAAGACTTTTTTATATCCTGGGGCCATATTTTCTCAGAAAACTAAATATACAATTGTCTATGCTCCTCGTTTGGAAGGTAGGGGAATCATTGCTAGCAGATCAATCTTGTTTCCTTAATTTTCCCTCTCTTTATTTTAATTTAAAACAATGCTGACTGGCACGTCTTTAATGTTATGATGCTTTTTAAGCACTTTAAGGGTTTTTACTGCTCCAATATGGTGGATATGTTTCACAGAGACACTACCCCCATCACTGGTTTCGTTTCGTAATCGACTTACTCTCCCCGTATTAGTAGGACTGACACACCCCTAGGACTTCCAAGCCAATGCCTAGGGGTCAGAAATCTGTCGGGGAGCCAACGGCACGAAACCACAGAATAAAGAACCTGTTACCTGCCAGGCATGATCATGAAGTGGATGGCATAAAATGTAAGCAAAAGATGATAGCAAAAGTGATTATGGAACAACTAGTGGAGTGACTGACGGGGGAAACGGGAGGACCGGGGAAAACCCACGCAGTCGCCGCTTTGTCCACCACGAATCCCATATGTGGGCGCTTGGGATCGAACCCGGGCCGCCTAGAAGGGAGGCGAGTGGTCTAACCACTCACCCGCATTACTGGTATAATACTGAATGCAACATCCCTTAGAAATATTCGGGCTTTTTGATGGAACTTGATTGATCCGCTACGTTTTGGATATTACGGAAATCTGACTGTAGCACTGGAAATGCTTGAAATAGTGTAATAATAGAACTTTAGGGGCTTAGATAATTTTAAATAGGTCACCAAAATGAAGGTCTTTGCTACTGTCTTACAATATTCGGACATTGTTGTTCTAAATGAAACAATGATTAATATACTGGACATTAATATAATCTGTACTTACAAAAGAGTGTTAAAATAAGAATAGCCGACAAAATGCACGTGTTATAATTATTAAATATATATATATATAAGATTCGGTTGGAAAGAATAGCATAAACACACACACACACACACACTGGGAATCTGAAACTGCATGGTGCTGTCAACATGACATCCAAAATATCTCACTGATAGAGTACAAGTGAACAGCTTTTTTCAAATATCATTCTCCGAGGCGCATTGCAGCTTAGAAGTTAGAGCATGTTAACGTCGTAGGACGCCGGTAACTGCGGCCAGGTACTCATCTATTGCGGCCTACAGGAGGGGAACCATAGGCCAGCATACAGGAAACGACAGAGTTAGGCACGGAAGTCCCTAACAGTCACCAAATAGCAGTCATGGCCCATCATAAAGGCTATAGAGGCACCGGGACGTCAGAAGGAGGCGTCTGCAACGGCACCTGGCCTCAACCAGCGCAAGAGAGTTTCACTCGGAACAAGCAACTGTGCCATCTGCCCGCAAAGCCTCAAGCCGCACCTGCGCCGACTTGAGAGACAAAGAAGAGAAATGAAGGATAAAAGAACCGTGTTAGACACACAGCACCCCAGTATTCGCCTAAGCAGCCCCAGGAAAACCACGGAAAAACCCAGGGCCAGAGTGCTCGATCGACGATGCCGGTCCCTATAGCCGCACTCACTAAAGTACCTCACTTTGGTGCTTCGTGGCGCAGGGGACCGTGGGTTCGAGTCCAGCCTTGGGCAAGGGTGTTTGTGTGTTTGTAAATGTGTATGTGTATGTATGTGTATTGGAAGCAAAAACTAGAACGGTAATCAAATAGAAAAAAAGGAAATGTTTCGAAAATGGAAAAAGAGAGGGAAAATGAGACAAGACTCCAGAACTGTATTTAAAAAATGCATAGAATAAAACAAAAACAAAATAATAAACGGGGATCAAACCCGGACTTCCCGAATGCCAGTCCCAGACAAAACTCCTGAGCGCCTGTCTCGGCGCATTGAAGCTTTCTATGTAACAATGTCTTTTTCAATGACTTTGGCACTTTACATCTTTCTACTTTAATGTGCGCAATTAGAAAAGGAAATATCTGGAGACTATAAATCTATTTGATGGCATTTCTCTTAGCCGCCTCCATATCAGTCGACGGAACTGCTGAACATCTCCCTCTGTAATGTAATTGCACAGAAAGATGCAGATTCATAGCCTTTCGAGAAGACCGAATCCCAGCAGAAGAAGATATAACAAGTTTAAGAAAGAGTTTAAGGCGATGCATTTGTGAAATTTGAACAAAATATGTAAAAATTAAAAAAAAAATTCTCATAAAAAATTATATAATTCTAAACTTTAAGGAAATACATCGTAGATACCACTTGGCGAACTTTAACTACCAGTTTACTGAAACGATAAGAGGCGTATGCGCATTCTCATTAATAGGGGCTCCAACTTAAGCCTTATTTTCTGGAAAACTTTTACAATACTTTTCCAAACTCAAAATGTTCCACATGATGCCGTTTTTATTCATTTATTTCAAAACTTTTATACTGCGTCTCAAAACCACATTGGAGGCGGTGCCGTGGCCGAATGGTCATCAAAGTGGCCCGGGTTCGATCCCAGACGACAGAATGTGGGATTTTTGTTAGACAAAGCGACGCAGCACAGTGTTTTCTCTGGATTATCCTGCTTCCCCACCGGTGCTCAATCTTCATTCTATATATCACTGTCGTCACCGGCTGTGCCATAGTAGTTAAACAACTTTTAAAGTACACACATTAAGTAAATGATCATATTAATTTTAGAAATAATGATCCAGTTTTGATAAATTATTATATTTTGCAAAATCAAGAGTTTTGACGAGTAAAAAATGTAATACCTTTTCTCCAATAATTAGGGGTAATATAAAAGGCACAGCATCACAGCGTTGTTTGTAATCTTATTTGCTGTAAAACTGGTCTTTTTATGTGAACATTTTTAAAAATGGACCACGTGACTCGTTTTTATTAGAATAATGAATTTTGACAATAAAAAGTATTATTTAAAAAAACGCGGAAGCTAGAACTTTGATGCTTAGCACAAATCACTATTGCTGTGTACAGTAACTGGTATAAATTTCAATAAAATATCTTCCATACTGTGGATTTTGCAAGTTTCGCAGATGCATCACCTTAATCGTTTTGAAAAGGCAGACCTATAACTACAGCCGGTCAAGTCAACTTTCAATCTTGCTCGTTTCTCGCTGCCACTAAGTGTGCCTTTCGCAGCCAGTAGACGGAGCTGAACACATAGCTGGCAGGAGAGAGCTTAACCAACGAGAGTACGAGATTCTCGATTACTCGCAAGACTGCGGTGTAATGCCTGGAAACTCGCATAATCACTTCTTTAAGTTATATAATTTCATCTGTTTAAATGATTAAAGGTTTAAATAGCCTACCAACATAAGGATGATATATAAATAATCCACCCTAGGGAAAGGGTTAAAAATGAACTGTGGTATCACAGAATGTGCAGGTATATGTACGTGGTATCCACTTTTATTAAAAATAAGTGTGTGTACATATTTTATTACTCTTAAGACGTTTGTGTTGAAAGAAGTAGCTATATTTTCGGTTGTAATCTAAACATGCTTGAGTATAAGTTATGTACATAGCACACATATTATAAGTATGTCATTAACGATTAATTTCGCTGATTTAAACTGTTTACTGTGAACACCTTTGGGATATATGTACAGTTAAATGATAGGTTATCTTGTGTTATTACTACGGCCCGGATTTTTAGCGTTTAATAAATGCAGTTTTAGCCTTTTAGTATCTCCTATTAGCCTCTTTATCTTTTGAAATAATGTTCCTACTGTTTATGGAAGTCGACGAAAAAAGCATTTTATAACATTATATAAAAACAAAAAACTATTTTACTTCACGAAACAGTGTTATTCACATGTAATGCAACTTATGCCCATTTATTACAAAACGTACTCTTGCTAGAACATATTAACTGCAAATGTAGCATGTACTTTAGATGTATAGCACTCACACAAAACAAACTTCACATTTTAGCACTATTGCTGTACACAACTATTCATATTTCCACATTTTTTGTTTTTTAATATATTCCTATAGGAAGAAAAAAATATCTTTCAACATCGTAAGATGTCACTGGCGCATACTTAACACACGCAATGTCTATAGCATGATAAAAATAATGATAAATTCTTTACCTGGCTAACGCCACATGTACATTCAAAATAAAACTAAACGAATTGTTAAAAAAAAAAATTGTAGTTCAAATCATTGAGGAAAAAATTTAGAAATTTTCTACCAAGAAATATAATGACTTGAAGTTTAGCAACTTTTAGGTCTTAATGTCCCATTTAACTTTTTTAGATTGGATAATGTTCACACATTAGCATCCAAACGGCTTGAAACATAAAAGTACTTTGAAACGTTCCAAATTACTTACAAGGGGAACAATTAGGTTAATAAACCTAAAACTTTGGACCCTGGTTACTAGGTAACCAGTTTATACTAAGCATCATACGTCAACCTACTTCGCCTGTAGTTGCGAGAATACTCGTGTCGCCTCGCTTGTAGTTCTCGATATACGAGATTCTCGTTGCACCACTCTCGAGAGTGACATGGCCTACCAGTAACGAGCGAGAGCGGCACGCGTTTTGACCGCCTCTACCCATAACTATGAAAATAATAGCAAGTGTACAAAATCCCCACGGCTGAGGTGACTTAGGTCGCGGCAGTCCCCATAAAAATCCAATCCAATGGTAAAAATTTCAGCCCACTTGCGACATACATTCTATGTGAAGAATTACGTTGCTAATGTTTAGTTGAATTTATTATTAATAACTTTAAATGTTAAACAAACCCTTTTGTGCTGTGAAAAAGTAGATATCTGTTTAACAAAGTTTGAGCATTATTTATTTTTCTGGAAGAATATTCAGTGCAATGTAACGATTTTAATTTCTAGAAATCAAGGTAGATTCCTGATTAAATGTTTTTTTCTCTTTAGAGAACATTTTCAAGAGATACTCGACTATTCTTTCTGATTTCGTTATTGTGCTGGACCATCCAACTCGAGGCATTACCCAGAAGAATAGAAACCCCGTTACGGAAGAAAAAATTGAAGGATGTGAAGATTCCAATTGTACTTCCTTGGGGAGGTTAAATTCAGTGTTGCGTAACAACCTTGCGAAAAGAAAACAAATAATTGATTTAAGAAAGACTAGACTCCTTCGTAAGATTGCATTTCCTTGCTTCACAGATCCAACTCAAACTCATAGTGTACTTTATTTTAACGTTAAGTGCATTGCAAGCTCTTTTGCTCAAAGAAAGCTACAAACTTGTCTGGAAGCAAACACTAAATTTGAAACGTGAACAGTGAAATGAAAAATGTTACACTAGGTTCGTTTCAAACAAGGTACACTTCCCAAACCAGATTACTACAAATTATTTTTACAAACCTTCAATTATTAAAGATATATTAATTCACTTCTAGTTAAGTTAGAAGTATCTATTTGCATTGACAATTTAGCTCAACTATTAAACCGCCAATGCAATGGCCGTGGTTAGGTAATTTCAACCTTTGCGGTCATCCGACTGGAGTGATATTGTCGAAACATCTTATCGCACTGATGTTCATTTCTTTGAAACCTTGTCGTTCCTGACGTTCGTATGTTTAATCTGTCTTGGTTATTGGTACAAAGTCAGCCAACGTTCACTTTTAACAACTGTCAGCTCCACAATTGTACTTTCAAGTAATTCAGTTAAAATGTTTATAGTTTTATCCAGTTCATAATGTATTTAGTTAAAAAAATAAGTGAAAATTATCATTATTTGTATTTCTTATATATAAGATGACTGCAATAACCTTAAATAAAATAAGGTTTGTTTCCGTTTCAAGTATTACTTATTAAAAGCCGAAATAAAATAATTGTAGATGGTTATTATTGCGTATCTCAGATATTCGATTGTTTACGTAACAGATCACACGGCTGACCCTCTGTCCTGCCCAAGTGGTGTGATATATGTAAACACACCAGAGACGTAGTTCAGGACCGTTCAAAACACATTAGACCCTGAATTTTGTGCTTCAATTATGATTATACCATTAGTAAGCGGACGAAATGTGATACAATTATGAGCTATACGTGTTGTTCTGTACTAAATATCAAATTTATTTGCACTTATTAGAGTTCAATTTTATACATATTTTAGTACAAATCCATCTAACCTCTACTGCATGTGGGATTTGTGGTGGACAAAGCGGCTCCGGTTTCCCCGGGCAAATCTAATCTGTAAACATTTTTCTTGTCATACCTGGGCCATGGAGGAGAAAACCGAGACATGGAAATTTATTTTCCATCTATTTTCACTAAAAACGCCATTCGATCTGTAACATCAGTGAACAACAGCCCCTTTTAGGAGACGGCCGTCAGTGGAAAACGAAGTGTGTAAAATTTTTTTGCCGTTATAAACCTATTTCATATTAAACACGTGACATGTCCTCTGTCCCTCATAATTGCTTGTTAGTTAAGTAGATTAAGATAACTTATTCCCTAGCCATTTAAATATGGTAATTGACTCATAAAATATGCAACCACTATAATGAATATAACAAATAGAGGTTGATGGGTATCTATAAAATATCAGGAATCCATAGCATCCTCATTTACTTACTTTTCCCTTTTCCCACACTTTCTGCTTTTTCCTGAAAGGGCATCTCTTAGGCGTCATTTAGCCGTTTTTCTTAATCCTCTTAAGGCTTCTCTTTTGTCCAGGTCCATCTTATTGACGTCGTATCCCATTTTCCGAGCTAAGTCACTTCTTTTATTCAACTGCAAGAGCGTGGGGGACAATACTGTATTCTAAAGCCGGTAGAGTTCGTCCAGAATAGATCTGAGACGAATCTCGACCTCCATTCTCAGCATGAAGTTATGATTATGTATTTAGATACAGTGGTACATGGTTAAAATACAGCCAGGGTGTTTCAAAACGACACCAAACGAAGATGTGGACCTTGTTGGTGATACCGTAAGTGATACGTGAATATAATTTTCAGCTCTAAATTCGACACATACAAAAACTGCCATAAAATCACCATGGATTAGGCAGTCGTACATAACCAAGTTGCACATGCCTGGCCCACTCCAAGAGAGATGCCGGTTGGTGGCGAAGGTCCCAGTCGCGTGGCGTAGAGGAGGTTTCATAGACGCGCCGGCACGGCATAGGTCACCTTAGTAATGGAAAACTTAGCACGTGGGTTTTGTTATGTGTTTCGTATAACACGTTCTGAGGTTGTTTACGTGGCGTATGACAACCGTTGTTCCTACGCCACTTAATCCCAGGTATGTGCGATTTTTAAACCACATAAAACCTTAAATAGAAGGGTTTGAAAGTTGCGACATCAAGTTTCGGACAAGTCAAAGTGTAAGCTAATTGACTGCTTGGTGTCTTTGTTTGATGTCGTTTTGAAACAGACTGTATATTGATGCTTATACCGGGTGGAAGAGAAGTCATTACATTAGTTTAAACCAGTGACAGGTCTCGGTATTTGGGACACATTTTGTATCTTACGTTTTTGTCTCTGACCATTACCTATGGAAATATTTTAATTTTGTCGAGAACAAGCTGGCGACACTGCAGGTTGTTTGCGCATCACTTGCACTAGGTCAGTATATAAACACACCTCACTGCTGCTACCACAGCAATCAGAATGTCAGTTGCATTCGTTATTTCCTAAAAAATACAACACCTTGCGTTGTATTTGCAAGCGACCAACGTGTTTACATCCAGAATCCAGTTCAGATCCCTGATCACCGTCTGAAAATATTGCTCGGAATATTCTTTTAAGTGATAAATTATTTCAAAAACCTGTGTGAACTCCCATAATTCCTACCGAAACTAATGTTAGAAATACGTTACTCTACGCATTTTACAAGTAACAAAATGTTATCTTCGTACATTCTTGTAGAATTACGCATCCAATTTGGAACAAAACCATTTATTTATTTATTTTTTTTTTTGAAATCGGTTGATCAAAGAACAAAATGCCATTAGACTTTTTTGTTTGTAATGCTTCTATGAAAATCATACTAGAAAGAATGTAATAAGTTTCCTTCCCCCCAGTATAATATTGAGAAATTGGAACTGAATGAGAGTTCGGAGTTTAACTTAACCCTACATTGCATGGTGTTGCTATTTGGCAATAAATACGATTAATCCGATTTTTATTACTTTTAGTGGGCTTATTTTTTCTAATTTCCTATTACACTAACCTTCAAAAAAATTAGGCTATTCATAGATGTTTATATTGTAAACATGTTAATATTTTTAAAGTAAAAGTGTAGTGCGTTTTTAAAATAAAAAAGTGCTAAATCCATGCAACTGCATTCAAATGTAACCCCGTCAGTATATAAGCATGCAATCACACCGGTTATTTTACTTGGGCCTCCCCATCTTTTACCATAGGCAAATTTGACTGTAGTCGCTGGGACTCGAATTCGCGTCGCTCGGCTTTAAATGGATGGCCAGTCCACTTCGTATCGCACAAACGATCACGGCTATTCAAGTCGCTTCAGGTCTTTTATTGAACTGCAGGGGCGTGGGGGACAATATTGTATTCTAAAGCCCATTATGTGCGTCCAGAATAGATCAGAGACGAATCTCGACGTGCATTCTCAGCATAAGTTTAAGATTATGTATTTAGATAATATGGCACATGGTTAAAACTTATTGAGAAATTCAAACTGAACGAGCTTTCCGAGTCTAACTTAAGGTAATGTATCTGTGAAATTTGAATCAAAATTTTGGGAACATTCAGTCCTTTTACTTCCTCTACACGTACTATGTACATAGTATATAGAGAAGTTATTGTATTTCACCCAAAGATTCGATATCGAGGTTTCACCAGAAATATGTTTTGAGACACCCTGGGCCCAAAATTTTTTTTTGTAAAATGTCCATGTGTGTCTCTGTGGACAGCATAGCTCAAAAGCTAAAAGACCGTTAAATACCAAACGTGGTATTTCAGTTTATGTTCCAAAGACACGACGCCAAGATTTTCAAGAAAATTCCTCATCCTAAACTACCCTTTTACATGGAAAACATTTTGAAAATGCTGCTTTTTTCAAAAATAGCTCTTACGATTTTGATTAAAATACCGTATATTATAGAAGTTTACATCACAAATAAAATGTATATGTTGAACTTTCTGGAAATTGCTTCTGAAGACCTGGGCGTTCTGAATGAGTTTGCTGAATTTGTCTTAAGTACTAAACCGTAAGAAATGGACAAAAAGTTACTACAAAAAACTGTAGACCTCGTTAAAACACATAATTCATGTCATATGCATTTGTTCTTATTAAAGATTATCATTTTATCTGCTCATGCTAATTGAGATTAATATTAGCAAAATTCGTCTTATTAATTGCTTCATTGGAAGTAGAAGGGAAAGAAGGGAATGCATTAGACTAAAGCGATACCCAAATCTTTTAAATACTGGTCACTATGTAAAGCAATTGAAATTCTGTTCTCTTTGCTTGCCAGGAGTAAGTGAAAGGAAAGATGACCTCCCGTTTGAGAAAAATTTAAGTAGCTTAAAATTGAAACTGATAATATGGACTATCTCGGAAACGGTTAGCTCTACAAAGAACATGTATATTACATAAATTGTGTTTTTTAACGAGATCTACAGATTTTGAATGGGAAGATTTTGACCATCTCTTACGGTTTACCAGCTATACCAAAGAAATGCAAAGGTCATCCAGAATGAAGAGGTCTTCAGAGGTTACTTCCAGAAAATACATGATATACTTTTCTTTTGTCATAAAAGTGTCTTAAACAAATGTTATTTTAATCAAAATCATTAAAACTACTTTTGAGAAAATAAAACTTTTTCGAAAATGTTCCATGTAAAGGGTAGTTGTGATTGGGAGGATTGCCCTGAAGATCTTCATGTCGCATCCTCGAAAGATGCCTCACCTAAATACCAAGTTTGGTATTTAAGCGACTTTTCCTTTTTGAGTTATGCCGTTCACAGGCACACGGACTTCTTTTTTTTTAAATGCTTTTTCTTTATTCAGAGATCCCTAAAACATATATTTCCGGTGAAATCTCGGTATCTAATTTTTGAGTGGAATACATTACCTTCTCTATCCACTATATATGTTAGAGAAAGTAAAAAGTGAGGCATAATTGTAGCTCGTTTTATCTTCGTGGCATAAAGTCTTGGTTGTAAGTTATTTTTAGTGTGGTCTTATGGACAGAAACTTGCAGCCTCTGTAAGTTCATTTTCAGCATCTTGCATTACAGCTGATCCTTGAGTGGAAGACAGAAAGATAGATCTGATCATTCGTTTCGATTTAAAATTATAGGATGTTTTCCCAACGAATAGGTACCCTATCAGATAGAAAGTCAAACACAAGAATTTTCGTTTTCGGTGTATTTTCGCTATAAAAATACCAGATCAATGATGTAAAAATGGCTCCTTTTCAATCATAATGAATAACTTATCACAAAACACAACACAGTTTTACTTTTATTCAACGGAAAATTTCCATCCTGTATAATTACCAGAAATCAACTCATAGTTCCGCACTGTTTGTCATGAACGGTTGGGCGGAAGAAATTTACAAGGGAACATTCACGTTACACATCGAGCTGGGAGTTTTTTCTTTTGTTTTTTGTTTGTTTTTGTTTTCTTTGTTGTTTGTGTTGTTTTTTCTTTTAGTAAAAGCTCGACACAAATAAAACAACCCGTATTTCGGCTTGCTCTCTCATAGGTCCAAGTTTGACAAGAAACAAATCTGATGTGTTCCATTCACATGACTTTCTCTAGCTGTTACACAAACAACTTTCCTTACAAAAGATTATTCATTTTCTACTACATGCTAATCAAGATAAAAATTAGCAGAAATTGTCTTATTACTTGCTTCCTTGTAAGTAGAAGGGGCATTAGGGAATACACTAGACTAAATAGATAGTTAAATCTTTTAAAAGCTGGTTCTATGTGAAACAACTGAAGTTCGACTCGCTTTGCACGGCCTGCAAAGAAACGAGATGAAACGAAACGTCACTTCCCGTATGAGCTCAGAAACGGTCAGCTCTATATAAAAAACGTATATGACACAAATGATGTGTTTTAACGAGATCTACATTTTTTTGTATAGTAAGTTTTTATCTATCTCTTACGGTTTAACCGTTACGCAAAAGTGTGCAAAATCATTCAGAATAAAGGGATCTTCAGAGGCTATTCTCAGAAAATTCAATATATACATTTTATTTATGATGTAAATATCTTTAATATACGGCATTTCAATCAAAATTGTTAGCCATTTTTGAGAAAATTAGAATAAAAAAATCAATATAAACAGTAGTTTGGGGTGGGCGGATTTTCTTGGAAATCTTCGTGTCGCTTCCTTGGAAGACAGTAGATTTAAAAACCAAGTTTGGTACTTGACGGTCTTTTCGTTTCTGAGCTATGTTGTACACAGTCGTACACACACATGGATCTTTTTATAAAAATAATTTCTTTTTCAGACTCAGGGATCTCAAAACATATATTTTCGGTGAACTCTTGGTATCGAGTTTTGGGTGTAATATAATACCTTCTCTATCCGCTATGTACATCGTACTTACGGGCTAGAGAAAGTAAAATTATTTTATTTAGTGATCAGAATGATTTACTAAAATACATGCTTCTTTGGTTATTTCGCCGTTTGAGAGTATTAAGCCAGAAAAAACCTACACAACTGAGCAATTTTTATCTCTTCAGTATTTTCATTGGGAAGAAAATGAAATGCATCTCCGGCCGATATTATCTTAGCTAAATGGAACCCTTCATTGCAACGTATGCTTATAGCTGGCTGTGTGCTGATACTTACAGCCTCGGTACGGGTTAAAGTTCATTATTAACACCTGGCATACTACACAGCTGATCGCTGAATGGAAGACAGACCAAACTTAGCCATAGCAACAATAAACGTTACAATGCTTTCTATGGAACGGTTACCCTGTGCTAGAGAACATCGAGACACTGCTCCTTTTAAAATAAGAACTAAAGCTTTCCTGGCGACGTGTTAATTCAAAATCTTCTCGGGCTTCTAGCCAGGTAAAAACTTGGCTTGACACCAACGTTTCGAAGAAGTGCATCACCCTGAAGACGAGGAAGATGCACTTCTTCGAAACGTTGGTGTCAAGCCAAGTTTTTACCTGGCTAGAAGCCCGAGAAGATTTTGAATTATTACTGCTCCTTTTGTTTTCGGTGTATTTTCACTATAAACATTGCAGCCCAATCCGCGACATCAATGAGATCTTGTTAGCGGTGACTGCCACAGTTGTCGCTCAGACCAAGGTCACTGCGCATTGTGTCTTGAGTAACTTTAAAACCTCAAAACTTTTACTCGGATGTGCTGAAACTGGCATCACTGACCGAACGCTGCTAAAATATTCAATGAAGTTTTCTTTAAGGGGACAATTTCGGTTATTATGTAGAACTTGGGCCGCTCAAAAAATCGAATGAGACTAAGTGCGAATTATTGATCTTGTATTTTTGACGACGATTTTAATGGTTTTATTTGGCGGTTAGACTTGCTTTTTTATTATTATTATTATTATTATTATTATTATTATTATTATTATTATAGACAAATTCGTGTGCAAGCTCGACCGGCTGGTATTTTGCGTATATGAAGGGTATTTACAAATAATTATACATAAACGAGTATTAAATGAATAAAAATTGTTTTATAATGTGTGTATGCTAAAATACTTGCATAAAAACTACATTTATAATGAAAAAGTCTGGTTTCGTTGCTAGCGGAAAACTCTGTAACTATTGGTATGAAAGAATGTCATATGTCGCTCTTGGCAGGATGACCGCGTCGTGAGAACCCGTAGGAATAATTCACCGTTTAGTGTAACTAGTAGTTGGCGGAGGAGTGTGTTTCTGTGAGTGTTTTTATCTGTTTCTATAGGAGAAAGCACTGGGTCCTGTTTTTTTTTTCAAATTTAGTGCGAGGTTAGTTTCGAATCCGTTAAGGTGTGTGCGTGTATAAATTTATGTTTCTAATTTTCTATTGTGGTAATAGTTGGTGAAGAAATATGTTTCTGAACATTATAAAACCATTTATTATTTATATAATACTCGTCTATACATAATCATTTGGTAAATATCCATCATATACGCAAAATACCAACCGTTCTAGCATGCGCACGAATTTGTCTGTAATAAAAAAACCAAGTTTGACCGACACATAAAACCTTTGAAATCGTCATCACAAATAAAATGTTCATCGATCGCACTTACTTTCATTCAATTTTTCAAGTAGCCCGTTTTCTGCATAATTGCATTACTTTCGCTACACGTAATATGTAGTGTATAGAGAAGCTTTGTATTGCACCCAAAAATCCGATACGGAGATGTCACCGCAAATATATGGTTGAAGACCCCTTACTAAAAAAAAACATGTTTAGAAAAATGCCCGTATGTGTATGTGTATGTCTCCGGAGAGCATAGCTCAAAAACGAATAGTCCGTTATATACCAAACGTTTAAGTTTAGTATCTTCCAGAAATACTACAAAAAGATTTTCAAGAAAATCCCCACCCCAACTACACTTCACATGGAAAAAATTTCAAACATTTTAATTTTCTCAAAAATGACTAACAAAGTTGAGTAAAATAACGTAAGTTAAAAATATTTACATGACAAATAAAATGTATATCTTGAATATTCTGTGAATAACCTCTGAAGACATTTTATTCTGAATGAAATTTGCATAACTGATAAATTGCAAGAGATAGACAAAATCTTATATAGCAAAACATGTTGGGTTCGTTAAAACGCACAAGATACGTTATTGAATGTTTTCGTGGAGTTCACCGTTTTAGTGATATTCCTTGTTATTGGTTTCAGTTTTAAAATACTTCTACTTTTCTCATACGGGAATTTGTCAACTCCTGGCCATACAAACAAAGGAACTTCAATCACATAGCAACCAACTTTTAAATGATTGTACTATCGCTTTAGCCTAGTGTACTCTCTTATTTTCCTTCTACTTACAAGGAAGCAAGTAATAAGATCATTTCTGCTATTTTTTTTTTCTCGGTTAGCATGAAGTAAATAGAAAAATAAGCTTTTTAGCAACAATTTATTGCAGAGACGCAGAGAAAATCATGTGAGTGGAACACATTAGATTTAAAGCATTAAAGATAGTGCTTTATTGCTTTGTACAGACATTGCCGGTAACAAAAGAAGCATTTATACCAAGTTTCATTCAAGATAGGTTACCTAATTAATTTATTCGATTTAATTATAGTAGTGGCAGTAATTCTGGACAGCGTCGTTGTTAAATTAACTTTCAAATTTGAGCTCTTATTGAAGATTATTTTATCTGATAACTTATTGCCAGGAAGTATTACCATTATACATTATTGAACCTTTTACCATAAATTTGTCCATTTTGGGGAAAATATTTAATTAATATACCTATCCATACCACATATAGTTTAATTGTTTTTTTTTTTCAAACAGGCCGTGTGTAGGACAGGAGTTGGATAGGTAGAGTCAGACTGAAAAATTCAATGCCATAGCTGGGATTTGAACCACGAATCTCCCGATCTCTAACCGGCTGCTCTTCCACTGAGCTACCATGGCAATGGTATAAGTACTTAGTTGGCTATACTATGAATCCTGGGACTTAGTACTTACAACATTGTAAGTCGCCATTGGAGTTTGTCATCTCAAAATAATTTGAGAACACCTTGTGGTTTACCAGGAAACATACGATGAGTTGAGAGATTCAATGCTATGCTGGCCTGTTGCCATGGTAGCTCAGGGAAAGAGCAATCGGCTAGAGACCGTGAGATCCGTGGTTCAAATCCCGGCTATGGCATTAAATTCTTCAGTCCGACTCTACCTATCAATTACCACATATATTTTAAATTTATGTTATGTCCATTAGGAAAATAGGAACTATTGATGTTATATCATTATAGAGCAACTCAAATTTTTAAGAAAAGTTGTAATTACTACTACATACCTCGTTTCGTTTCTTAATAGGCTTACCGTCCCCGTATTTGTAGGACTGACACTCCCCTAGGACTTACAAGCCTATGCCTAGGGGTCAGAAGACTGTCGGGGAGCCAACGGCACGAAACCAACAGAAAGGAGAACCTGTAGCCAGGCATGAACATGAGGAAATGGATGAAATGAAATATAAGCGAAATTGAGGACTGAAAAGGTGATGATGGAGCAATTGGTGGAATGAGTGGTGGGGGAAACCAGAGAACCCGGAAAAAAACCCTTCAATACGTCGCTACGTCCGCCACGAATCCCACATGCGGGTGCTTTAAATCGAACCCGGGCCGCCTATATGGGAGGCGAGCGGTCTAACCACTCACCCACGGTTCCGCCTACTACTAGCTACTACTGTAGCTAAAATAAAAATGTATCTTCTATAGATATTGAGCTACATGCACCAGTTTCAAAATTATATTTCGTAATGTATTTTTTAACATATTCTCTGGTTGAAAATTTCCTAAAATTGATGGCATTCTTTTTTTTTTTTTTAGAAAAAAGAAAAAGGTTTACAACACAACGTAGTAAAAAACTGTAAAAATCAGCGCATAGTTAAATTAATTAATTTTTTTTAAAACTAATGTATAATTAATATTAAAATTCAACAATACACTTTGTTTCACACATCCTTCGCTGCTATTCTAGCTGCACTTTTGTGGTAGAACATGGTTTTTAATATGGGAAAATAACAAAACATTTGACTTTGAGAAAAATAACTCTAAAGTTTGATATTGGGAGTCGTTTAACCAACGCAATGCCTTGGATGGCGGCAAAACGTGGCTACACTGGCCCTAGAAGAAAGAAACATTTTAAATATTTACTTTAAAGTATAGAGCATTTTTGGACTAAATATCCAAAAATCTACATTTTTAACCAATATGGCTAAAAATTATGTCTCTGTTTCCTTAAGTGTATAAATACCTAATATATTGACATGTTAAGCAATTAGGGCCGCGCCGTGGCCGAGTGGTTAGATCACTCGACTCTCACCTAGACGGCCGGGGTTCGATCCCAAGCGACCGCACGTGAGATTTGTGGTGGACAAAACGGCGCTGGGGCGGGTTTTCTCCGGGTACTCCGGTTTCCCCCGCCATTGCATTCCACCGGTGCTCCATCATCATTCATGTATCATCAGTGTCACCGCCTGCGGTGCCATTAGTAGTTAAAGCGGGCGTTAAACACTACCAAAAAAAAAAAAAAAAAATTAAGCAATTAGACTACAGATTGCAAATATTTAAGTCAATAAATGCTCAAAATACCGGGTGCTTATAATTAAACTTTCCCTATATATCAAGCTCTAGAAAGGAAACTAGTTATAATACGACTACCAAAATTGGTGGTGGTGGTGGTGGTGGTCACATTATGGGGCACAAGATTTCTACGTTTCACAGCGTCACCTTCCAACAGTACCACAACAGGCCACCAGGTGCCAGAAAGATGAGGTTTACCACGGTAACCTTCACACAATTGCTGAACTCAAAGAGAGGTGTCGAGCATACATTTTAATATCATGAATACAAAAACATGTTTTCCCAATTTAGGACCTCTTATTATATGAGAGTAATAGTATATTGATATTTTATTTTGAGACGGGGTTAAAAGATATCTAAAAGGGACATACGTAAATTATAGCAAATATATTATGAATTATACTACGAGGGGACAAATGTACATTCAAAATGGCTAGGGAAGAAATTTAATAAAACACGTCTAAGTAGCCGAGGAAAGTTCTCACGAGCTGACGAGCGATCCAGGTACCCATCTGTGAAAAACCTAAAATCTACAATTTTGTTTGGATTGATTTGAAACTTTAACACATTAATTGCAGTATTAAGAATAGTTTACATGCTAATTTTTAGACTTTTGTTTAAAATAGCTCCTATGATATTAATATATTTATGGTATTTTATTGTCATTTAATTAAATCATTCCACAATATGCAATTTCAGTCACAGAAATATAATACTTTGCAGTAATACTGAAAAATACAGTATTAGTAAATTGACGACATGAACATTTTATCTCACTATTGGTTTAGCAGAAAAAAAGTGTTTGTCATTTTTGTTTTATTTTTGCTATGGAAATATGAAGTTCATTATTTAATTACACAAGCACTGGTGATATTAGAAAAAAAATCATTACATAAATTTTTTGCTCTATTTTTATCCAAGCACAAGAATTGTCAAGCTTCTGTTTCGAAAACTGCAACGTGTGGAAAAATTTTAAGTTTTGAAAACGTTGAAAAATAAACACAGGAGTAAATGGAATTTACGGCTTAACATATAATTTAACTCTATTTTTTGTAAGTCTTAGAATTTTAGCAATTTTAAACTGTCAACTCTCACGGATTCTTTACACAAATTCCGAGTAATATATAAAGCACAGAAAAACTGCAAGTCATTTGATCCGAGAAGGAAAAGAAGGAAAAGAGAAAAAATTCTCTCGTGGTCAAGCGACACTTTTGGCACTTGGCATGGAACATCCGCAGAGCCTTTAGTTGTGACGGAAATAGTGTTGATTTAATACGGAATAGAATACGCACGAGATCACTGCACCAACCGACTATCAAAAGTAGTAAGTAACAAGAGTGCGGTCGAGTAAAGCGTAACTAAATATAGAAAATTCAGGTGGAATGCGTGTGTGTTCGACGGCAGAAAAGGCCGAACAAAATGAATAAAGGAGTTCGATAATAATCTCGAACTCGAAGAAAATTACTTATGTTTTACCACACCTGAGAAAGATTCCATGCCAACAAAATCCCGAGCTAGGGCACCCACATCTCCACACCATTCCTTAATAGCCAAAACCTGTACGCGGGACATGAACCAGGAACCCTTGTTACCGTCAAAATGTTGAATGTACAATAAAAAGAATATTTAGTATTTATAACGTTTATTTTACACTGTATATAATATGAGTTATAATCTTTTGATACAAATGTCATGATCCTAAAAGTACCATATTTCCCAAAATTTGAGCTCCGAGAGTAATAATTCCGATTTTCACATTGGATACAACATCAAATAAAAATATATATGTATATATTTATAAAATTATCTTTATATTTTCCAAAATTGGACCAAAGTAACCAATTAAGAGCCACATTAGCTCCAATTTGTGGTAAAATGTTCAAAACTGTATTATGGTAAAACTCCCTGGTATAATTTATCAGATAAGAATGATCCTACTTCGTGCATCTGTGCAGAATGCAATCCTGCGCTTCCAGACTGTCCTAGGTGCCATATCGAGCCTGTTCTCGCAGTAACCATGGTACTGGTATGGTGTAGCAGTAGAGTAGGATTGTTTCAATTGGATTGATTATTCATTATTTCTCTTCCCCATGTCCTTGGCACGGATCACATTAAGTTTCATGAACGCGCAATCTCTTTCAAATAGAGACTTTTAAATAGGGAAAGTTCAATTACAACCACCCTGTGCATAAAAAAAAAACAAAAAAAAAAAACAATAATTTCAATTAAAATACATTTAATGATTTTAAACAAGTAGATATTCCATAAAATTAATAACAAATATCTGCATACTCCGAGAAAAAAACGAGAACTCCATTTTACACCAATTTCCGCATTTCTTCACGTTCCCGTTATTTGCGCTTTATTTCATCTTCTTCCTTTATATCCTGTGTTTTATCATCAATCGCAGTCTGGAGTCATTTTTACGATGACGCACATTGCTACAAGCAAAAAAAAAAAAAAAAAAAAAAAAAATCCTGAGTTTGTGGATATCGCGCTGGGCGCATAACCTCGTAATTGACATAAAATTGAACATCTCGTAAATGGCTTCCGTGGTATTCAGCCCTCCTTGAGCACTCAGCTGTGCCACAGTACTGAATCGATAATCGATTAAATGCTTCGTTTTATGCTCCAGTATTGTTTGTATTCGAGATTTATGCAGGAAAACATAACAACCTCTTGAATCGTAATGCTTGTTGCATTTCTAACATAAACGAGGTTTTGATGTCCCTTAAAGTAAATTAAATATTTTAGTTTGCAAAGCAATAAGAAGCAGCCAACGAAACTCAAATCTGAAAATTTTATGTTTACTGTATTAGTAGTGCACTATGTATCTTGTTCCCAAAACGTAACATATTCAATCATAAATACTGCCAAATCTAGAGAATAATACCAAATAC
Organism: Hymenopus coronatus; assembly: GCA_030762935.1. Classification (NCBI taxonomy): domain Eukaryota; kingdom Metazoa; phylum Arthropoda; class Insecta; order Mantodea; family Hymenopodidae; genus Hymenopus; species Hymenopus coronatus. The sequence continues at coordinate 512,538,282 of CM060900.1, forward strand.
TTAAAAAAATGTAAATAGAGTTTTATTTATGGACGCTCTTGAACTGCTGTGGTTCTCAGCTTCCCATTCTATACTGGGCGTGAAATGCCCTTAATTTTGCTCAGGGGCCTCACTATCATGCTTGAGGTTCTTTTACGTGCCGTAAATCTACGACACGGGACCAACGGCTTTACTTCCCTTCCGAAGGAAGCCATGCTAAGGATTTTTACGCCCGAAAAAATCCATCGTCCTCCGCTGGATTTGAGTCCCCACCTTGGATATATGAATTTAGCATGGTAACCATTACACCACGGAGGGTGGCCCAAATGCTTAAAGGATTATTAGGTGAAAGTAAAAAAATCGTCGATTTTTTCTTCTATAGACATCTATGAATAATTTTAAATTCATGGTCATGCATTACTGAGAGTTTTAGCATTCCTTCTTCTAGTCAGTAGGAGATTTCTGAATATTTTTCACTGTGCCAGTTTTAAAAGTCCAGCAACAATTTTAAATCACCCATACCTGACTATTTCAGACTACTTCTCCTTATTTCTCCTACTTTTATTTTCTCAGTTTTACATATTTGCGCAAGACATTTATTTATTGCGTTTCACGTTTACTCTAATTTATGTGATAATTTTGAGCTATCTAAAGATTAAAGTGTGGCTTTCATTATTTTTATTCATTTTCTCAAAAATGATTATAGTGAAGAAACAAGGACAAGAAGTGGCTTACTTGGGTTCTTATTTGTCTTATAACATAAAAAGCCCCAGCAACAACTTTAAATCACCCACACCTACTTCTCCATACTCTATGACCATTTTTACCCCTCAGTTTTACATATTTGCGCATGAAATTTATACACAAGCATTTCAGGTTCTCTAATTTTTGTGCAGATTTACACACATAATCTTGAGCCATTTAAAATTAAACAAGCCTTCATGATTTATTTAATAATTTTCTCGAAAAGGTTATACTGAAAAAACAAGGGCAAGAAGTGGATTGTTTCGGTTCTCATTTGTTTTGGAACATAAAATTTGTCCACACTAAAACAAGTGCTTGAGTTTCAAGAAGTTTCCACAAGGGAAAAACGGTTTGTTTTGCTTGCAAACGTATTTTGAAATGTTTTCATATATAAGAAATCTTGAATCTTGTGTAGTTGTTTCTGTGTGGTCAACATATGTCCTAAACACGTGAGAACGCACACAATCCACTTATATTGAGAGGAAAAATATAATTAATATTACCTCAGCTGGAACATTTTACCCTGCAGGAGCAATCCACTCCGGTTGACGGTATATTTTTCTCCAGAGACGGAGCTTTGTGTCAAAAACTATAGCTTTCCCCAAAACATGATGACCTTCAAACGGGGCCGCTCCCCCTGCCACTGGGCAATAACCTTTACCAAAAAAAAAAAAATACGAACCTTTACCAGGACGAGAGACAATGTAGTAAAATCTCTATTTCCTGGAGAATCTGTAGATTCTGCTTGCCAATCGAAAATCGCGCCTCAGTTAAGGGACCAGTAAGTGGAAGGCTTGGCAACAGCGAGGGTTGGTCTCTAGCCGCAAACCTACTAAACCCAAACTTTAAGTCACGCCGCCTTTGGTAGAGCGTTATCATGTTCTGAAAAATACTGTAACTTTTCATTTTACAATAATTTGATCTTTTTAAGGAATTGTACTCATACACAAACAGTAAAACATGACAAATAAATTGTATTCCAGTTAAAACCCAATTGATCTTGTGAGCCTCATAGAATTTCTGTTTGAAATCGTTATAGCCTTTAGAATAAAATTTAAATCCATTGAAATTCATTCACGTTCACAGGTACTGGTATCGGGGGATAAAGTGTCCCTTGTACAGTAGTAATACGCCCTTATGACACCATCGCCTGCGGTGCCAAAAGTAGTAAGATCGGGCGTTATACACAGGGTCAACATACAGACGCCACCATTCTGGGTCCACAGACCGTACGTGCTTTTGTAATACACATTACAAACGATATTAAAACAACAACAACAACATCAAAGAATTAAAAGAGTAAACACGACAAAAAAAAAAAAAAGGTACAGGTAATACACAGTCAAAAGCAATACCATTCTGTAAACAACACGTAAACTCAAACATATGGTTGCAAAAAAACAACAGCAGCCTAACTCACTCATTGCAGCACCTGCCTGCTGTTCGGCGGGGGAGGGGGTGGTGGAACCAGTTAGGGAATAGAAATTGCATTTATGTTCAGAGTCTGGAACTATGAATGAGGTTATGAATGTGTTCGTGTAAATTTAATGACAGCCCACCGACATAGCATATATAAGTGAACATCATTTCCATGAATAAGCCACCGATTGGACCAAAATGTTAAGGACACACAACTGAAAAATAGCCAAAAATTGCTACAGTTTAAAGCATAGATTTTAATGCTATCATATACTAAAAACCTTCTGCTTTGTTCAAGGTAGATTTTGTAGCTATACAACATTTCAAAACATGTCATAGTGATTTAAATATCTACCTGAACTTGTAGTAACAAACAATTAGTATTGCTTAAAATACCAAATTAATTACGAATGCGCAGAAAAAGATAGAGGTGCCTTTATATACAGTAAATGCTTTTTAAAAAGCATTAAGGCAGTAACAGAGTAAAAAATAGCAAAAAATGGCTAAAATGCATAAATACAAATTTTAGTGTTTTCAAATAATAAAAGCTTTATAACTTCGCTCATGTAGACCTCACGGCTTTAAGATTTTTTAGAGCATGGCATAGAGGTGTTTAAATGTCTGCCTGTAAGCCTAAATTCATATCAAATGTTGGCTAAAAAGCGATAAATATTGCTTGAAAGATTAAATTTGTAGCAGATGAGCAGAAAAAGATAAAAGAGGGATCTGTTCGGTAGCAGTGGTATTTTAGCCTTATGCGAGGGCCATCCAGACAACTTTACATAACTAAACAATAACGAAAGTTATCAACACAAAACTTTGTTTACAAAGTTACAGTAGCTTATTCTATTTTTCAACGTAATCGTCATTGCTATCATGGTATTTACTGTCACGTGGTACCGGTTTTTCAATGCAGATGTTATACTCTTCCATCGCTAAAGATTGAGCCAAGATGTCATTGTCACTTTGAGGTCTTCATGGTTGGGAAAACTTTTGCATCCAAAAAGTCATGTACGGTGCCCAAAGTGAAACACTGGTTTTTCTTAATTCGTTTATCAACATTTGCTTTCAACTTCTCCATAAAGATTGATGAACTTCCACTCTGGTCTTTCTCGTGCACCTTGATTACTCGTAAATTATGCACCATTTCCTCACTGAAGACTCGTTCATTGCATTATTACTATATACTTGCGTTACTTTCCTATAAAATTCGTTTGACCGAACATTTTGTGCACTAAAAAAACGCATGAGTTCTTTGGCGGTAGAAAAGTATAACATCCGTATTGTAAAACTGATACCACGTGACAATAAATATCTTGACAGAATGGAGAATACGTTGAGAAAAAGAATAAGGTACTTTACTTTGTATATAAAGTTTTGTGTCGATAACTTTCGCTATCATTTAGCTATACCAAATCGTCTGTCACTTTCTGGAATGCCCTCCTAATTTGGAAACCATCTTTTCACGGGTTTTCGTTTTTCGGCACATTCTCATTTTCAAATTGCTCCACATGAAGCAGTTTTCAGTATAAATCAATTAAAATGTTTAAAAACCCCTCATAAGTACCTGGATAAATATGAAATGAACTTTGTTCATATGCTTAGCTGTGAAGTCATTTAACAATAATGTTCGCATTGTGTACATTTAAGAAAATATCTTTGATTTATCATATTTAAATGCTGTTTTCCTACAAACTAATAGGATACTTAAAAAGTCATCCCTCAAAGTTATTTATGTATATCGTATTTAAGAGTTAAAACTAAAAAACATTAATTTAAAATAGTTACATCATATGGAGCTCTTTTAAAAACAATGTTAAAGTAAAATAAGAACTATAGCTTTCCTGGCGACGTGTTAATTCAAAATCTTCTCGGGCTTCTAGCCAGGTAATAACTTGGCTTGACACCAACGTTTCGAAGAAGTGCATCAGTTCACCCTGAAGACGAGGAAGATGCACTTCTTCGAAACGTTGGTGTCAAGCCAAGTTATTACCTGGCTAGAAGCCCGAGAAGATTTTGAATGTTAAAGTAATGTAAAATAATGTCTTCGGAACTAACTGACAAATATACTTGATACAAATCCTTTTTGGTGTTGCTGTAATAAACTGAAACTAATGGACCTGAAGTTGTGCTTCTTTTTAATTTTCACAGCTGAGTAGCCTGCATATAAATGGTAAAAAATGCTGAAAGACTCTACTAATGCCTTCGATATAATCTCTTCCAATGCCTGGGTGTAGGGATAGCTAGGTTTAAGAATCTTAGAACATCACTGGCTACACACATCGTATTCCTGGGGACGGGAGAGTAAATTATAAATCTTAGGGGAAGAATTCAAGCCATTATGGTGTAGGGTCCATTTTTCAGGCTTCATTATCATTTGAAGCGATTTACAAATCTACACATACGTTTGTGCAGAAGAGGGGTTTTGACGTATTATTGAATGTTTACATTTTTAAAAATAGTGAATTAGTTGACTTAAAGCATAAATAACATTTCGAAAAATGGACCTTCGCTTCTATCCATAGCATTAGAACTGCAAGTGACACTGAAGAGGGGGTAAATAACTTAACCTCTCGAATGTCGAGAACATGCACTGCATCATTTTAGTCACTCAAACTTGCAATAGAAGGATAATTCCTTGTTGATTAAAAGAGTAAACTTTATATTTTTGAATTGTTAGTATATTTGTCACACACGAGGTAAAATTAGAACAGAGAATTAAGATAATACATCTGTAAAATTTATGAAATCCACAGAGATCCAAAAGATATGATTGAAATCTATAGTGTCATTACACACAATAATATTGATAGGCTGCCTCCGTGGTTGAGTGGTCAGCGAGCTGACTTCTTACCTGGAGGGGCGGAGAATTTTTCTTTAGCCAGAATTATTCCCTTTCGCCCACAGAGTCTGGAAGTATATATGCGAGAGTGAGTGAATGTTTGTGGAAAATAGCGTTATTTAAACCAAACGTAAAGGAAGCTACAGACGAGTTGCTTCTAATGCAAAGCCCCCGATATGACCTTAGATGTTAAAGGGGGTTATATAAATGAAACAATAAAAAAAATATTGATATTTGTGCCATGTAGGTATCTAAATTGTAGTTTGCATGGTTATTTAAATAATGATCTTTTTTCTAATAAAAATTAAAGTTTTATAGTAAACATCGTGTGATGCATTTTGAGTACCCATTTTCAGTTCATCGAACTAAATCACTGAATCCTTGCACTTGACAGTTAGGAGCTAAGTTGGTAATCCCACAGAAAACAGATGAGAAGCGTTACCTATTTGACTTTCTGACCAATCACAAAGCAGCATTCCGGTCGGTCGGTCAGACAGCGGAAACGGATCTAGATGCCGCACCGTTGGTTATTTCCAAGTGCGTGCTCAGTTTGTGAACTCCTAACATGTGCATAGAGTTCTGTACGTATTATTCGTTGCTATTTATATTTATTGTTATTGTTGACAGTGTTGTTGGTGTTTGTTTGTACGTGAGGGAATATAACAAGGCTTTCATAGTTATAAAGGCGGATAGACTTTTACGGAAGTTGTGACGGCTTCATGGAAGAAGAAAGTGAACGGTGTGCACAAAATAATACGAAAAACACAGGAATCAGACGGAATCATCAGTGAATGTGAACCGCTAATGATATGTCTTGGTGACGACAACGACGACAACGACGATGACGATGATGATGATGATGATGACAATGACGATGATGCTTCCGAGAATGATGACGATGGAAACTTAGATGGAATTGAGCCATTAAAATTCTAAACAGCTGAAAATCACTTTGTTATACCTTTCTCTCATTGTAACATGCTATTTTATGTTTTTGTTCAATATTGTGGTAAATACGTATGTATGCTACATGTGTTACAGTATCACTGTTATTTTAAATTAACATCAATAATAATAACGAATTACTTTCATTTTTCATCGGCATTCATTTACTATGTACCTTGTTTATATTCGTCTTTACACACGATAGAGACATTTGCATCAGATAATCTGGCAACGCCGCAAAGGCAGCACAGCCAACCTTACGCCAAACCAACCGAACTGTCAAGTGCAAGGGTTCAGCGGCGGGGTATAGTGTGCTCACGAACCTAAGTTACGCAGGCTGTTGAAAGTGCTGTTAAGGTATTTCTAAGAATTAGCAACAGCAAACAATGTTTAGAATTAACAAGCGAGAGAATGAGCAGTGTGTTTCAGATGGGATTGGAACACTTCTACGGGAAGACATTTCTACAGAAACGTTTCCTCTACCTGGCGAGTCCGAAGTTGAATGTTGACATTTGCACGGAACAAGCACTAATATCTGGCAATAACAGGTTTTAGAATGTGGATATGTATAAGTAGTAAATTAAAAATCAAAACATGATTATAATTGCAGAAAACAGAAAGTTAACATGTAAATGTACTTGCCATACATGTTAGCTATTTATTCTCCAGATAAATGTTGCATTACGTCATCATAAAATAGTATTAAATTGCCTTAGTTTAGTTTGACATACCACTGCGATGTGGTTAGAAGGGATCTGGTGTTGAGTAATTACGTTTTTTGTTGTTGTTGTTTTTTTTTTGTTTTTTTTTTTGTAATACATATTTTAAGAGGCTTTCAGCCCTAGTTGTGTTGTTTACAGGGAGCACCACTGGGAATAGTCTCGTAATTGCGTATTTCTTTCTTCTTTTTCCATCTACATTTAAAATTAACCGGTCACGTGGTGGCCGTAGTACTCTGCGTCTTCTGGAATATCGTTTATTAATGAATAAACATTGAGATGAACTCTTGAAATTGATTTGTTTATTTTTGATTCCACCTTTCTGAGATGTTATTAGTGCGGTGGCGTTTTCCACTGCAGTTCCACATATCTCTTGGTATGTGCACTAGTCTACAGAACTGTCGTAGAACTTTTGAAGATTTTGGCTCTCAGGTGTGCTCTTCTGAATGCACAGCCAACCATCGTCCAACATTTCCAGAGGAAGATGCGCCAGTGCTGAACACATTCTTATATGGCAGCGTATATCTTCGTTTTCCCTGTAGGCAGGAACAAGGCCGCAATATTGCACATTTCTCCACAAATATTGATTAAAATTATAATTGCAGCCCAAAATCTCTGTTTCAGGAAACAAGCTTCTAACTGGCCGTACAACAGCAGTTTCGAAGCTCATCATGAGAGTTGCAAGGTTCCACCGAGACACATTGGTTTTAATAGCTTTGAAAAAAAAACGGTCCTATGTTTCTCGTGTTTTGTTAGGCCCAAGGCGTGTATAACTGGAATTGCATGTGCTTCCTCCCAGGAACCTCCGACGTTGGCGTGAATGACAAATAACTGTCCAAACTCCTTGCTCGAGCTCTATGCCTAATGGGATGCAGCGATTGTTCGGCACTCCTGTGTGATGGTAGCATGTGACTTAAGTCATAGCCTAGACCGAAGAGTTTTTGTCTATCTTCAGCGTAAATACTTGAAATGGTAGTATGTTTCTCTTGCACGCTTTCTTGTGTTTACAAAATGTTTTCACACACAATTTGCAGTTTCATTCAGAATACAAATATGGCTTCCTTTGCCTAAAACTGTGTTTTCTTTAGTTGACAGTCCTCTTCTGCATTTGTGTTTCATGAAAAATACTTTATGTCTTCTTTGTTGGTATAATCCACTATAAACTGATGCCCTTTGTAAAGCACTAAGGAATTTTCCTTTGTAGTCTCACTGAATTCCATATCTCCACAATAATTAATTCATTACACTACCTGCATTCATATATCAACTGTAGCAATTAACTCTCCTTAACGAGTGCCACTCTCCTCCCAACCCTTACCTGCCAATTCTTATTGTACGCACGTCACAATTCTAAGAAATGCATTAGGCCAGGCCAGGCAAGGCAATTAACTTCCGTACAAGTGTCACTCTCTAAATAATTCCTGTTTACTCATTTCTGGGGATTTTCTAGACTTCCCTACAAACGTCACCAAACTCCACCTCCGTGCAAGTGTGTTATTTAGTATAACAACCTCGTTTCAGATGCTAATATGAAGTTTAAAATTTGGCAACGTAGAACATAGGAACTATGGTTGATCAGTAGTAGGCGGGACTTGCGATAATAAATGAACCTGTATTTCAAAAATGTAATTACACAAACACTTTAGCTTGTCTCGTATTTCGATGCAGTCTTGCGCTTCTTGCTGCAGTGATTGTAGCGTAGCTCTAGGGTCATCATCAGTTTATCGGAAATTCGTAAGCTGTTCGCCGTATAGCAGTTTAGTTAGTCATGGTAACTTAAGCGCTTCACTTTACAATGGAAACAAATTTGCCTATTATGTTAATTTCTTAATTCTTTGGAAGTTCGCAAATTTAGAATAACGGTCGTGTTTATATTCAGGAACAGTTTAACAATTTTTCATCTTTAAAAAAATGGAAGTTCATTCCAAACAGCTCATTTGTTAACGTTCATTAAATATTCTCATAAATTTAACTGCTTTGCCCACTCTCGTCACACTCACGCATACTCTGAAGCAGAAATTTCGCACAGCATATGACTGGAACAGGTAGCACCAGCAGAAGAGCTACGCCAATTGTTTATAGAAGAGATACGTCGAGTAGTATTATAAAAACCTTTGATAATACGGCAAAAACAGAAACATTTTTCGTAATCGGCATACATGAAAACGTATTGTCATCAAGATTTCATTACTGATAGATTTCATATTTTTCAGTTTGGTTTCTTCTATAACGCAGTTTATCCTTATATTTCAGCATTTCTTTAGTATAAATATTTTATAATTAGCTTCAAAGCTACCAGAGTGTGCCTTTACCAGAAAACATACTTCTCAGAGAACTAAATTAAACTTTGGCATCCTAATATTTCGTTTATAAACTGAAAATGGCCTCCTAAATGCCCAGTTACTTTAAGTCACATTAATCAAAGGCTCCTTATTTGAAAGGTGAGACAAACCACTAAGTTTGTAATTGCAATGCGTAGAAGAGGAACCCAATGACTCACACTCGCTTCAAAGTTGCTCTCTCTTTTTCAAAAGTGCTTTTGAGCAACGACATCAAACGTTTTAATTCGGTTTTGCAAACCATATACAAACAAAATCTCAGTTGTGTGTACAATGCTGATTTCTATCTTGTCAATGCTTTTGCTCCTGCGTCTGAGAACTTGATGCTTAAGTATATAGCTTGTTACATAAAGTTACAGAATTATTATTATGATCATCAACATCATCAACAACAATAATAATAGCCTGCCTGAGTAGGTAGTGTGGTGGTAGCGTGTCTGCCTCGCATTCAACAGGCCGTGCGTTCGAATCTCGCTTGGGTGAGTTACCCGGATAAGTTTTTTCACGGGATTTTCCCCTAACCTAAGAAGACGAATGTTGAGTAACTTTAAGCTCCATGGACCCCGAGATCATTTGAGCATCATTTCACCAATTTCATTCATCGTCCGATATGACCAAACAGGTTAAAGGACGTTAAGCTACATAAATAATAATAATAATAATAATAATAATAATAATAATAATAATAATAATCATAATAATAATCTCTATATTTAAAAACATACATGCTAAGTAAGTGTGCGACCATATATTGCTACCAACCAGTATTAAGAGGTTCTGTTGAACGATACCGGAGGGGTCGATAGGTTTTTTAACCTATTACCTTCATTGCCTTTGAAGCCTACCATCTAGTTTTATTTTAATTTCCATTGTTGTGGCGTTTTTGGAACGATAGCTGCAGATTTTAACTATTTTGTTCTCTCAGGACTTGAGTTTTGTTTTACTTATCCTTTTAGCTTACTTGTTTTTTATATTTTTTTAGCCTCCCTGTGGTTTCTGCCATGGGCAGTTTTATTTGCTTTGCGTCTTATTTGTCATTTTAGTTAATCTTATGATTGCATTTTATCCTTTTTATTCCTCTTTTATTTTGGTTTTTAGCACGGCTTGTTCTGATAGGGCGCTAATAACCCTGTAGTTGTGCACTCCTAAACTTCAACCTTCATCATCATACATTGCTAAATCAAGAGTACAGGAAACTAAAATCCGTGAGAAGTGCATCTAGGTTCCAAATGCTACACTTGCGTTACTCCAGGTACAATAATAAACACTGCTCATATCACCTTTGGTACTTACGTCGGGACTTAGGACATTGCAAATTGCCATTTTAGTGCGTCATCTTAAAATTAATTTGAGAACTCCTTATGGTTTACTGGAAAAACATGAGTCAGTCGGGGAATTTAATGTCCTTTCGGCATGTTATCATAGTAGCTCAGTAGTTATAGAAACTGGACGGAAACTAATAGATCCATGGTTCAAATCCTGGCTTTAGTTGAATTGCTTAGTGTCTAACGCCTGCTTTTACTACATATGGCACTGCAGGCGATAGCATTGATTATACTTGGACTGAAGATGGAGCACCGGTGGGATGCGTTGGCGGGGGAAACCGGAGAAAATCCGCCCCTGCGCAGCCTTGTCAAGCACAAATCTCACGTATGGCCGCTTGGGATTGAAAACGGACGCCTTGGTGAGAGGCGAATGGTCTTACCATTCGGCCACGGCGCGGGCTATGTCACTGAATGTTTGTCTAACTCTACCTGTTTACTCCTGTCCTACACGTGGCTAGTGTAGAAGAAGCAATTAAGCTATGAAGTGATGATAATGATGGTTGGTGTTTAAGGGTGCTCAACTACTAAGGTCATTATAGCAAACTTAAATAAAAACACCAAAGGTAAAATAATAATATAAAACAGATATTAAAATTAAAAGAAGAAAGTCAATTTAAAAAATCAGGGGATAAAACGTCTGGTGGCAAGACACACATCAACCTAAAATATTTTTAAAAGGAGCGAAAAGGATACAAAGTAACTTAAACTCGATCGACGGGTTAAAATTAACTCTGGAGAAAACAGTTAAAATCACTAAAACTCATGAACTTCCACTGCATGGAAAGCAGTGGTTAAAAATCTGATGTGTTCCATTCACATGATGTTCTCTAGTTTTTCGGTAAACAAATCTTTTATTCAAAACATTAATCTGTTATCTACATCATGCTAATCAAGATAAACATCAGCAGAATTAGTCTTATTACTTAGCTTCCTTGTAAGTAGAAGGGAAATAAAAAAAAAAATGCACAGACTAGAGCCGTAGTCCGGTCTTTTAAAGTCGGTCGCTACGTGAAACAATTGAAATACCAATCACTTTGCTTGCCAGGAATAAACAAACGAGAACCGAGAAAAAACATGTCTTCCCGTTTGAGAAAAGTTTAAGTGGCTTAAAATTGAAACCAATAATCTGGGATATATCGAAAACAGTTAACTCTACAAAATAAAATGTATACGACATATGAGAACTACATTTTTTGTATATCTCTTACGGTTTTCCAGTTATATAAAAGTCATACTGAATGAAGAGGTCTTCAGAAGCTATTCGCAGAAAATTAAAGATATACATTTTGTTTGTCAAAAATATTTTATGCGTAATGTATTTTAATCAAAATGGTTACAGCCATTTTTGAGAAAATCAACATTTTCGAAAAATGTTCAATGTAAAGGGTAGTTTGAGGTGGGGTATTTTCTTGAAAATCCTTCAAAGATATCCAACTTAAATACCAAGTTTGGTATTTAACGGTCTTTCCGTTTTTGAGCTATGCTGTTTCAGCGAGTCTCAAAACGTGTACATACGGTGAAATTTAGGTATCGAATTTTTGGGTGCATTACAAAACCAACTCTATACACTATGTACGTGTAGAGAAATTAAAAAGGAAACCTAAGAACTAAATCCTTATTGGACACTTCAAATTAGAAAAGAAAGTAAAAACGCTGTCGACCGTTCTATGGCCATGGGCAAGGACCTCCGCGAAGGAGGCTGGCCGGCAGTTGGAAAGTTGAACGAAGATCTGCTAGAGCAACACACACTACCGACAGTGCTGCTCCACAGAGCGGACAGTTAGGAATAGGATCCCCCTTAAGGGTACTAAAGATTGACATTTAATGATAAATCACAAAAAATCGACATTTTTGTTTTAGGTACATATAATTATTTAAACATTCCTTAATATAAAAAGGTATAGTCACCCACCAGGCACCATTGTTAAATGCCTTAACTGGAGCTACAGCAAAACTTTGGAGTTGGATACACAGAGTCAGACTGGAAAATTCAATGCCATAACCGGGATTTGAACCACGGATCTCCCGGTCTTTAGCCAGTTGTTCTGCTACTGAGCTACCATGGGAACATGCCGGTATAGCATTGAATTTCTCAACTGACTTGCATGTTTTCCGGTAAACCACAAGGGGATCTCACATTATTTTGAGATGGCAACCTCAATGGCGACTTACAATGTTGTAAGTACTTTAGACCCAGGATTCATAGTATAGCCAACTATTAAGGTCAATTGGTATTGGAGATCCGTGGTTCAAACCCCGGCTATGGTATTGAATTGTTCAGTCTGACTCTACCTACCCAACTCCTGACCTACACACGGCTTATGTGAAAAAACAATTAATCCAATAAAACATTGGAGGTGAAGCTGTACTGGACACTGCAAGAAGAATTTCAGTTCGACGACATCTCGTTTGCATCATGCAAAGTAATAAACGAAGTTAAGCAGCAATGCAAGAAGAAAGGGCAGAAAAGGCAGCAGCAGAGGCGAGGAAAAGGAAAGCTGAGGGTCCGAACTACCAACCTGGTGGATTTTAATACAAGCCGTGCACTCAAATCTTTCCTTGTTTTCAACCTTATGATATTTTCAGCATGTTTCTACCTAAAAAATGCTCCAGAAATAAAATTTGCTGTACATGTTCACAGAGTACAATAAATAAGAATTCACTAGGTTTCAGATTAATCAAGCATATGTTTTCACTGTTCAAACATAAAAATTATATTTTAATTACACAAAAAAAAAGCACATTCATAATTTTAAACATTTTTGGAGCACAGATCTAATGAGACACAGAGGAACCTAGGGCAATTTCAAAAAGCAGATGTACTGTGAGTCTAAAGTTAAAATATAATATCATCTCCTTTTTTAGTGACATACATACAAAACAGGGGCGGCGCCGTGGGTGAGTGGTTAGACCGCTCGCTTCCCATCTAGGGTTCGATCCTATGTGCCTGCATGTGGGATTCGTGGTGAACGCTGCGGCGTTTGGGCGGGTTTTCTCTGGATGCACCCGTTTCCTTCGCCACTCATCCCACCAATTGCTCCATCATCACCTTTCCTATCATAAATGTTGCTTACATTATCATCCACTTCCTCATGTTCATGCCTGGTTACGGGCCGACCCTTCGTAACAGGTTATCCATTTTGTGGTTTCGTGCCATTGGCTCCCTAACAGGCTTCTGACCCCTAGGCATGGACTTGTAAGTCCTAGGGGAGTGTCAGTCCTACAAATACGGGAAGGAAGCCGATTACGAAACGAAACATACAAAACATAAACAAATTTGACGATAATCTCCAAACAATTAGAGCAACACTTATTTGCATTACATTACATCTCTGGTATAAATTTCAAAAAGTTAACAGTATTAGTTTGGAATTTCAAACTTCAGTCACACATGCCCTTAAAATGATAAGCTTGCGAGTTATCAAGTGTATTACATAGTTGCAGTGTTAAGAGGTTGAATGTTTGTTTTTCTCTGCACTGCAATCAGCAGTAACTCGAACTGAAGTAGATAAACGGTAGTCCCATCTTAAACGATGAGCTTGTACTTGATTGGCTGTTGCAGTGCTGTGAGCAGTCGCAAGTTGTCATTCAGAATGGAACAATCAAGTAGTATCAATAGTTTCACGTTTTTCCCTAAATTCTTCTAGGGAAACCACCGAAGTGCATTAGTAATTTTAATATGCAGTATTTTTAACGGAGTGTGCTACCTTTAGATTTTCTCGCCATGCCTTCCAGAAGATGGGTAAGCAAGCTATTTGGTTCATTTTATTTGCTTTCGATCAGAGCAGCTCTGGTGAGCTGATAAACAGGGGGAAGTGTGACGTCTCTCCATTTCAACCTAGAGTTATTATTAAGACTGTTTTTCTGCGCGTAAAGCGCAGCAGTGGCAGGGTTGGTTTTTTTTAAAGGCCAGTAGCCGGGTGAAAAAGTATCTATTGCAGTCTTTCTTCCTCAAAACGGGTTTTAAGGTCCTTTTTTGGGCGTAGAGTAGAGCGCTGACACCTTTTCTCGACACAAATTTCGCAATGTTAGGCTTAATGTACAACACGTAGACACGTAGTCAGAGAGACACAGTATTCATTGAAACTGGAGCGTTATCTCTGTTAGTATAGTTCAATTTTCACGATCTCTAACGTGTATGTATAATGTGTATAAGAGGTAGAGGAGATATTGTATTCCACCCAAGAATTTGATACCGAGTGCCCCCCCCAAAAAGGAGCATTTATGGAATAAGGTCCGTGTGTGTACCTCTGGACAGCATAACTCAAAAACCGAGTGTTTATTAAATAAAAAACTTAATCTTTAAGTTCAATAGCTTTGAAGAATGCGACTCGAAGATTTTCAGGAATAACTGCCCACCGCAAACTACCTTTTACAAGGAACATTTTTCCAAATTTTCGATTTTCTAAAAAAGAATAATGTGCCTGATAGGTAGAGGAGGTATTGTATTCCATCCAAAAATTCGATACCGAGCTCCCCCCCTAAAAAAAAGAATTTGTGTAATATGGTCCATGTGTGTGTGCGCGTGCCTCTGGACAGCATAGCCAAAAACAGAACCCGTTAAATAAAAAAGTTAATATTTAAGTTTAGTATCTTCCAAGGATGCGACTCGAAGATTTTCAGAAAAATCCCCCCACCTTTTACATGGAACATTTTTCCAAATTTTCGATTTTCTAAATAATGACCAACGATTTCGATTAAAATGCCGTATATTAAAGATATTTACATGAAAAATAATATGTATATCTTTAATTTCCTGGAAATAGCCTCTAAAATCCTCTTCATTCTGGATAACTTTTAAATAATTGGTAAACCTAAGAGACAGACAAAAGCTACTGCACAAAAAATAGATCTTGTTAAAACACATAATTTATGTCCTTTACGTTTCTCCTGTGGAGGTAACCGTTTCCGAGTCATTCCTTGTTATTGGTTTAAATTTTAAAATACTTATACTTCTCTCAGACAGGAACTCTTTGTTATACTCCTGGCAAGCAAAGAAACGAATTACAATGACAATCGTATAGAGACAGCTTTTAAGAAAATTGACCACCGCTTTAGCATAGTGCATTCCTTTACTTGCCTTCTACTTATAGGGAACTAAGTAATAAAAGCATTATGCTTATCTCGATTAGAATAGTGTAGAAAGAAGAATAAACTTTGCTAAGAAGTTTATTTGCAGAACAGGTAGAGAAAGCCATGTGAATGGAACACGTAATATTTTTATCGTAGTGTTAATCATTTCAGAAATCTTCTCTGATATTGGTTTAATTTTAAAATACTTAAACTTTTCGCAAACACAAAGTCCTCATCCGTATTATAGCTCTTTTGTTTTACTTCTGGCCGTAGAAAGAGAACCAAATTTCAATGACAATCGCATCGCGACAGCTTTTAATAGATTTGACTGTCGCTTTAGCCTAGTGTATTCCCTTATGTCCCTTCTACACATACGCAGTTAAGTAATAAGGCCATTTCTGCTAATGTTTAGATTGATTAGCGTTGTGTAGATAAAAGAATAGTATTTGGAAGTATAGTTTGTTTACAGAAGAGACAGAGAAAGTCATGTGAATGGAGCACATCAGATTTTTATAGTCATACCCGAAAGGTTAGCTTTTACATGCGGATTAGCTTGTGCAGAATTAAAATGTCGTCTGATAATACAACTGTTTGGTCACAATAAACATTCAGCCGTTTTACCATATTGTAAATAGAAATAATCAATTTCCCATTCTACGCAAAATTTGTATATAACATTCTATTGAGCTATCCTCAATGAAACGTTACTGTATGCTGTTATTCGTCATGTACACAGTGAAGCAGGATCAGTGTAGGGATAAAGTAGGGGTGTCAATGTTTGTGTACAATTGTGAACGAACTACCCAGGCCTAGTTCAGAGCGAAACAATTTTATTGTAAGCAACAATGTATCAGTTTGAAAGGAATTTTTTGTGGAGGTACTTGAGGTTCAATCAAAAGCAAAAAGGGTTTTGAGGCTAGCTAAACTTACTTAATTTCTATTATGGGTAAATGACCTTGTGACTGATTTTCTGGGTAGCAAACTTCCATATTTCCCTCATATACTATTACCACTACCTATCACATATATTACATCTTTCACTAAGCGATTTTGCTGGCATAATTACATTTTATGTAAACTGGTTAAGGAGAAAAACACATATTTTATATTACCAATAATTTGACCTTTTATTGTTTCTACTTTTACAAAGCAGATGTATTTGTGGAACAACTATTAAATTTTTCAGTAGTACGGCTGCATAAATGGAAGAACTACATGTATACTTTTGATTGAATTTCTGCTTCTGCTATGAATAAATAGACACTAGTGACTCATTATTAGAGCTCGGTTTTGGGTTCCGAGGCGCACAAAGCTACGAACACACAGAGCAGTCAGCGGTATAGAGAGAGGGTAGTGGGTAGGAGTTTGTAATGTAAATATGCACACGTTGATATATAACCTGCTCTAAAAGTAGCTCATTAAATGTATGGGCATTAAATACATCGTTATAATTCATAAAGTAACACAATAAAATAATTATTTAATAATATGGTTAGTGTACAAAACCTTTGTAATTTTACAATGAAAAATATAAATTTTGATACAAAAATTCAGCATAATAATGTGCAGACTGTTGAGAAGCCAATGAACATAAATCAAACTCGCTCAGAAACCATTGCAGTGAATTACACAATACATATTTTCTGTATCCAAAGAAAAGGCTCTCTTCCTGTCACTCAAAGTATGTTTGAATCATCCACAAGTTTGTTCAGCGTCTAACGCCTACTCTTTCATATCTTCGACATCTTTCATTCTGCACTTTCTTTCAGTGTTCACTGGTTTATCTACTAGCAGGAACTGAACGTAAAGCCAGTCCCCATGGCCGCACTCGCCATAGCGCCTAGCTTTGGTACTTCGTGGTGCAAGAGATCACGGGTTCGAGTCCCGCCTTGGGCGTGGGTGTTTGTGTTCTTTAAATGTGTCTTTAAAACTGAAAATCAATAGGAAAACAAACAAAACATAAGGAAGGAGAGGAAAAAGAAAAAGGAAAATAAAGGCCAGACAGTGAGCAATGCTAGCAATGCGACACATTTTTAAACGACCTGTAGAGAACACGCCTACTCCATTAGGCCATAGCTGTACTCTGTATGCATCGAACCTCAATCCGGTAATTTCGTAACCCCGGAGCGAGCTGCACTCATTATTACAAATACTGAAATAATATCTGCCTTAAAAATGTGGCAGCATAACTCAAAAACGAAACGTACGTTAAATACTAAACTTGGTATTTAAGCGTTCTGTATTCCAAGAATGCCACAGAAAAAAAAAATAGGAATATCCCCCCCCCCACATCAAAGTACCCTTTACATAGAAGATTCTTCTAAATGCTCGATTTTGTCAAGAATGGCTCCAACGATTTCGATTAAAATAAGCGTATGTGTATGTGTGTGTGTGTATATATATATATATATATATATATATATATATCCCTTCATACGTTAAAAGAGTTGCAGAACTCAACGGGGCTATTTAATATTAAATCCCTCCAGTGAGGAACTGGCGTGAGTGACTATCGTTTTACCCCTCTTGCTTATCAGCGGAGACGTCAGTGGGTCAGCTTTTGTTCTTTTCTATTGGTTTAATTGCACCTACAGATTGTTTCTGATAGATATTGAGCAATAGAACTGGTGGTCTGCTCTCTTCGTTACAGTACTTTCAGATGCGATATACTGGAAACTCGTAGAATCTTCTAAACAAGCTTCTTCCTGCTCTAAGCATAAAACAATTATATTTATTAGTTGTTCGCAAACCTTTCCAATATGTGTTACATTGCATTTGGTGCTTAATTTGTCTTGAACTCCTCGTTGTCATGATTAAATAATAGTAAACATGATCTCCTATGCCAACGCATAGAATTTTGTCACTATATACGCGTTCTTAGGTATCCTTGTATTAACTACATTATATATCTTTCTATGGATCCCAACTTTACTATCATCCATTTCGTTTGCATTCACTTCCTCACGCTCATCCAAGCGACCGCATGTGAGATTTGTGGTGGACAAAGCAGCGCAAGGGGGGGGGTTTCTCCGGTTTCCCCCGCCATCGTATTCCACCGTGCCCTATCCTCATTCCATACAACACCAGTGCCATCGCCTGCAATGCCACACATTGTAAAGGCGGGCGTTAAATACTAACCTATCCTGAGGCTCATGCCTGACTACGGGTCAAGTATTCGTCCCTGGTTCTCCATCTGTGGTTTCGTACCGTTGGCTCCCTGACAGGCTTCTGACCCCTAGGCATCCGCTTGTAAGTGCTAAGGGGTGTCAGTCCTACCCAGGGGAGGGTAAGCCGACTACGAAAAAAAATTCTATGGAATATTTTGAACATAATTTAAATAATATACTTTAGTACATTTTAATGATTATTGCATTATCTAAACTGCCTTATGGGTTTCTATTATTCTATGTAAGTTATGCTAATGGGTTTGCTTGGTAGCTTTTAGCTGTGCCATATGTGTAAATAAATGCAAATGAAGATACCTAAACCGTAATTTTAGAAACCAAAAGGTTCTAAAATTGAGCAAGAAAAATACAATGCATCTTTGTGATTAAGGATGATTGAAAATTGAGGAGGGAATAAAAACCGGATAAATTTCGCGTATTCTTATTTCAAAGCATAAGTATTGAAAGACGTCTTTGAAGACGTCATGAGGAAGTTGTATTTTAACCCTTTGTTGCCTGTCGGTACCTATAAGTTCCTTGTTTTAAGCGTAACTATACAAATAGGGTTGTAGTCTAGCATTAATTTCATGTTGTACTAACCTTCAACCATAAACGACAAGTAATCCAGACTGTTTTACATTGTAAAAATATATACAATGTTTGCATTAAAATTGCAGTGATTTATTAAAATAAATAAAAGAGTAATACCCACATAACTACAGTCAAATGTAACACGATTAGTTCCCAAGCATCACACCGATTATTTTATTTGGGCTCTCCCCGTCCTTTACCACAGTCACTGGGATTTGATCTTGCAACATTTGGCTTTGAATGGTTGGCCAGTTCATTACCTATAACCTAACTCCCATGGTCATTTGAACCACTTTTTGGTAGTGCCTTTGGTAGAATTATGAAAACTGGTTTAGAATAATTTAAACTTTTAATTTGGGAGAAAAAGAGTAATAAAGGATCAACATTTATTTTCATTTCTATTTTTTCTATAATAATTTTATAGGTTTATTCCCATATATTTTTACTAGAACTCCAGTTTTAAGCTTGAATTAAAGGAAAAACGGCATATGTGGTACACTAATGTTGTTAAAATAGACAGTAGAAAACAGCTTTTAATAGCATAGTTCAGTTAACTTATATCCGAAACAGCCTGCAGATATCCATTTCGCCACATAAGCTGCCGGTGACATTAGACGCCGCGGGCTCTGTACGCCGTTTATCACTATGAATATCACAACTGGAAAATTACAGCAGCGTGCTTTATGTTTCTCTACGTCCAAAGCGCAAGAGATACACAGTGGCAGCAATATGGCAAGGTATTTTTAACACCATATGTACCTAATGTTTATAAAGTCACCTTTATCATGACAATATAGCTCTAAAGTAATGTTTCTCAGAATAAAGTGTTGAATTTAAGTTTCTGTCTTTAGATTAGCAAAAAACGACACAAAACTAAACGCTTCTCATATAAAAGCTTGACTATTTAACTTGAGACAATAGAATATCTCCAAATCTAAGCGTTGTAGAAAGAAACCTCTTGAATAAAAGTTGCTTGATAAAATGGGGGAAAGCAAATACCATTGGTAATGTTTTAATTGGAGAAGGTTTGGATGGCAATATGAGGGCCAGGGTACGTTTTTACTTTCTCTACACGTACTATGTACATAGAGTATAGAGAAAATATTGTATTCCACCCAAAAATTCGATACCGAGATTTCATCGGAAATAGACGTTTTAGGGTTCCCTGCATCTAAAAAAAGCATTTTTAGAAAAAGGTCCGTGTGTGTCAGCGCATCAGTGTGTCCGTGTATCTGTGAACACGATAACTCAAAATCAATAAGTTGGTAAAATATCAAACTTAGTATATAAGTTTAGTATTTTCCAAGGATGCGAAACGAAGATTTTGAGGAAAATTCCCCCACTTCAAACTACTCCTTACTTGGAAAAATTTTCGAAAAGTTTGATTTTCTCAAAAATGGCTCTAACGATTTTGATTAAAATACCGCATATTAAAGATGTTTACACGACAAATATAATGTATATCCTGAATTTTCTGGAAATACTCTAAATACCGCTTTATTCTGGATGATTTTTTCTAGATTTTTGCAAAACCAGTAAACTGTAAGAGATAGACAAAAACTTGACTGTACAAAATATGCAGATCTTGTTGAAACACACAATTTATGTCATACACATTTTTTTCGTACAGTTGACCATTTTTGAGATATTCCTTTTCATTGATTTCAGTTTTAAAATACTTAAATGTTTCACATACGGGAATTTGTCAACTCCTGCCAATGCAAATAAAAGGGTTCATCCTCATGGCAACCAGGTTTTAAAAGATTGACTATCACTTTAGCTTAGTGTATTCCCTATTTCCCTTATACGCCTAAGGAACTAAGTAATAAGACCGCTTCTGCTAATATTTATCTTGATTAGCATGCAATAGAATAAGCGTATTAACAATAATTTGTTACAGAGATGTGGAGAAGCTCATGTGAATGGAACACATCAGATTTTTTTAAAGGGAAGTAACATTTTTTATTTTGTTTCCTTATTCATCATTAAAAACTAAACAAATTTTGTTTAAACGATTTTCTTGTATATGGTTCTTTTACTGGTACATACAATTACATATAATGAAATACAGATGCAGAGAGTACCACCACTGCACGGGTATTGTACAGCATTATTTCATGAGCATCGTACCTTAGTGTAACAAATGTTCAAAATGATGCCTTTCCAACTCTGTGAATAATAGATTCCTGTGTCTGTAAAAGCATGTCTCTTCCAATACTGGCACAAGCATTTCGTATGTGCGCCTTCTCCAGATAACTCAGAGACGTAGGTACATACGTATCAAGGAGGGGCACCCAAAGCCTGGCCAGAGCCTCACGTGCCATTTTGGCCATTTTTGCTTCCAACGTGACCCTGGGAGGGAAAGATGAGTGGTACCAGAAGGGTGATCAGATACAGGTAACGATGTAAGCATGTACGATTCCAGATTGAACGCATCCGATGCCGCTCAACCCTACCCGTAATACCTAGGCAGTCCAAACGACGCCAGCAAGAAACCTTTCCAAAGCCCAAATCCACCGCTCAGTCGCAACACACCAAACGCGTCGTTTGGTCCTGCTGGTGTGTTAGAAATCATACGAGTCTAAATCGGATAAAACAGGAAGTCTAAAAGTTCCTCTGGATACTAAATATAAGAAGTCAATTATTATATTCCTGTGTGTTTATCTGAAATCCGATCTTAGCGGGGAATATCATATGGGTATACTGCGTAAGAATATCTAACGGCAGTTTTACTTTACGACAATTTTTTCCTTAAGTTGAATTAAATATACTGATAATAGTATATTTGGCCTATATTAATACTGATACCTACAGCATATGTTGTAATCGTCTAGGGTAGTTATTCACACCTTAAAGGAATATTAATTATACGAAACGGACCACTAGATTGATATGTAAAAGAAAGCTATCTCTCTTTGAAAGCCACTATTTAAGCAATTATATATTTTAACGATGTGTAAACACTCGTAATTAAAAATATTTTGTACACAAAAAACATTAATCATATTTCATTAAACAGATAAACACATTCATACAGTACCTGTCAGAAATGCAAACAGTTTGAGGCTTAATTCTTGTAAAAATAATACAATTAAAAATAGCTTTGCTGAATTAAGTAAGAAACTTTATACATTGGCTCATTATATACAGATTATGAATTATAATAAATTTGAACAGAAGTAAAAACTTATTTGATTCGTTCTTGTATGGCATCAAAGAATATTTCTAATTATTAAAATAATAAATGCAACATATTGCTTATGTACTCAGTCTGTGAAATGGTCTTATAAAGTTTAATTATTAATGTAACGACTTGTATGATTTGATATTTGTCATGCATTGTAAATGTTAAATAAAGCAGATAGATTCAAAGTCAACTATGAAACAGCTGACAGGAAGTGGAAGCAGCCCAGTGTTGTCCTACCGACCCGGAGAAACCACAAATAAACCCATGTTAAGAGTGTCCGGCCCGACGGGAATTGAACCCAGGAGCAAATACAAGTCTCACGCGTTGACACGCAACATTCGCGTTCCGTTCTGATGTGAAAGGTGTTATGGCAACTTTAAATGAGTACACGTGAGCAGTCCTAATAATTATGAATAGCATCTGGGGACCGATAGTGGCATAAACATGGGTTTTTTGATTTGTAATTTCTCTAGCAAGAGAAGGTATTGTATTCCAACAAAAACTTCGATGCTATGATTTCACCGGAAATACATGTCTTGAGCACGCTTGAATCTAAAAAGGCATTTTTAGAAAAAGTCCCTTAAATACCAAACTTTGTGCTTAGTTTAGTATCTTCCAAGGGTGCAAAACGATGATTTTCAGAAAACTTTCCCACCACAAACTATCCTTTACATGCAAATTTTTTCGAAATATTCTATTTTCTCAAAAATGGCTGTAACGACTTTTATTAAAATGACATATATTAATGATATTTACATGACAAATAAAGTGCATGTCCTGAATGTCTTAGGAATAACCCCTGAGGTGTTCATTCTGAATGAATTTTGCATAGGTAACTGGTAAACCGTAAGAGATAAACAAAAACTTAGTGCAGAAAAAATGCATATCTCCTTAAAATAACCAAATTAGATCACATAGCGTTTTTATTATTATTAATTATTTATTTATTTATTTTAAGAGCTTACTATTAACGAAATATTCCCTATTTTTGATTTCAAGTTTAGAATACATAAAATTTTCTCAAACTGGAAAGTAAACTGGATTTCAAAGACAATCGCATAGCGACAGCTTTTAAAAGGTTTGACTTAGTCTAATGGCGTTACTCCCTTTCTACTGATGAGATAAATACTAAGACCATTTCTGGTAGTTCTTATCTTGATTAGCATTGTGTAGATGAAATAGTGATCTTTTGTAATAATTGTTTTTTTTTCCAGAACAGTTAGAGAAGGCACGCGAATGGAACAAACTAGATATTTTATTTTTTCTTGCTAAACCTGTACACTTACTTTCAAATTTATTAAGGGTACCCTTATATAACTATTATTTTCTTACGCAGTACTATGTAAGTGCGTACATATTAGGTAGAGAATGTATTTTAATTTCATCCAAAAATTTGATACTTAGATTTCACCGGAATCATAGCTTTTGAGGATTCCTTAATACACAAAAGCATTTTTTAGAAAAAGGGTCTTTGTGCATCTGCCTGTGTGTGTGTTTGCGCGCGCGTGCGCGTGTCCGTGTCCGTGTGCGCGTGCGTGTGCGTGTGCGCACGCTACATAACTCAAAAACTAAAAGTCCATTAAACACCTAATTTGGTGTCTAAGTTATGTATCTTTCAAGGATACGGCATGAAGTTTTTTCAAGAAAATACCCTCATCTCAAACTGCCCTTTACATAGAACGTTTTTAGAAATGTTCTATTTTCTCAAAGATGACTCTTGACGATTTTGATTAAAATACAGTATAATAAATAAATTTACATGGAAAATAAAACGTAGATCTTGAGTCCTCGAGTTTCGAGGTCTTTCTCTTTTTCAGGTGGACTCTATTCGTGCCCCTTTCTCGGTAACATCTTCGTTCATTCTTTTGACACATCCGTACCAACTCAGCTCTATATATTTTGCACAGTTTTGATATTAGTGTTTTCTCTTCGAATACTATGTCTTATTTTTTTCAATCCTGAACATCTAGTTGTCCTTCTTTAAAAATCCATTTCGGTCAACATAAGTTTTTGTTAAATTTCTGTATTTCAGCTCCATGTGTGACAGTACTTTATATTATTTTATTATATATTTGTAACATACTTTTGCTTTATGTAGCACATATGTATATAGTAGATAGAGAAGGTATTGTATTGCACTATAAAATTTGATACCGAGATTTCATCGTCCCCTGAGTCCGTAAAAAAGCATTGTTAGATAAAGATACGTGTGTGTGTGTGGGTGGCAGCATAGCTCCAAAACTAAGAGGCCGTAAGATACCAGACTTGATATTTCAGTTTAGTTATCTTCCAAAGATTTTACACGAAGATTTTCAAGAAAGTTCCTCCACCCAAACTACCCTTTATATGGAAATGTTTTTGAATAATGGCTCTTACGATTTTGATTAAAATACCGAATATTAAATATATTTATATACAAATAAAATGTATATATTGAATTTTCTGAGCATAGTTTCAAAATACCAGTTTATTCTGGATTAATTTTGCCTAAATTTGGTAAGTGGCAAACAGTAAGAAATAAAAAAGCTTACTACACAAAACATATGGATCTCGTTAAAACACACAGTTTATGTCATACACATTTTTGCTATAGAGTTGGCTGTTTCCAAGGTATTCTGTGTTATTTGATTTCAATTTTAAGTTACTTACACTTTTTTCAAACGGTGGGTCATTTTTCTCTCATAAGTCTTCTGTTTATCTACTCCTGGCAAGCAAATAGAACCGAATTTCAATTGTTTCACAGAGCGACCAGCTTTTAAAGGGATTGATTATTATTGTTTTAGACTAGTGAATTGCCTTACTTCTCTTACAAAGAATCAAATAATAACACAGATTCTGCTAATGTTTATCTCGATTAGCGTGAAGTTTGTTTGCGGAACAGCTAGAGAAAAAGCATGTGAATGGAACACATCAAATTTTTCTTACTTATATCCTGTTTCAAAGTATACTATTCAGCACTGATGTTATAATTTTACCCATATTTATTCTTTTCTTAATGTCATTTTCCGTATATTTGCTTATTTATTTTACAACCAAATACTCAAACTCTTCACCCCCTCTAATTTAACCTTTCTAATTAAATACATGATTTCTGATCCACATCCCATATAATTTTTTTTTTCAAATTTATTTTTAGGCCCCATTTATCATATTATTCTAATGGAAAACCATAAACTCCATACCCATGCGCAATTAATATCTGATCATCTGCAAATAATGGTGTGTATATATTGTATCTGCTGTTCCATTTTCAATTGATACTCAAATGCCTTAATATTTTTGTTCCAATTTGATAATGTTTTTTGTATGTATATATAATCTTAAATAATGTGAGTGATATGCCTCAACCCTAACAAAGGCCTTTTGTTACTTTAATTTCTTCTGGTACAACTTTTCCAATTTGTATATTAGACACATCATTTTATACAACTTTTATTGCATTAATGATTAGTTAGTTAATATTCATATCCTCTAAAATTTCTACAGCTCTATAATTCAAGTTTTACAGTAAATGAGTTTACAGATACATATTATGTATTGTAAATACGTGCATCATGTACAGCATTTTGAGTTTGAAAAAATGCTAAAGAAACGTTTGAGAGAAAACAAAGTTTAACTTTGGGAGTGTCTATTAATAAGATTTGCCTGTCCATCAGTAGCTTCAGTTAGTTGGTAGTTCAAATGCACCAAATGGAAGAAATGATAGATTTTTTGAAGCTAGAAACTCCTTTTGCTTATTATTATTTTAACTATTTCATTTGTATACCCCCCTTTAATTGCTATGCTCATATCGGGGGCTAGTTTAACTTATTGCTCACCTGGGTAGTGTGGTGGTAGAGTATCTGCCTCACATTCAATAGTTCGAATCTCGTCTAGGGTGTGTTGCCCGGATAAGGATTTTTGGGGGCTGTTTTCCCATATCGTGTGAAGACATGTTGAGCTCCATAGACCCAGATGATTTGAATATCATTTCACCAATTTCATAAATCGTCCGATATGATCAACTATGTTAAAGGACGTTAAGGTATTAAAAAACTATTTTAACTGTAGAATGTTGATATTAAGTTTAATCATTTTATATCATTAAGGACATGCATATCCACTCCACATTCATGCTGCCAGACTCTTTGGGGGATTTGGAATAAATCTGGATAAAAAAATATTCACCTCCCCAGCCGGAAATCGAATCCGGGACCTCCAGATGAAAAAGCAAATTGGTAAGCACTCGAACATAGAAGCAATGTATATTATTTTATCCCGAAGAAAATTATTTTCAAGTTTTTCACAATTTTTGGTTAAATTTAAAAAACTACAATACCTTAAGTGAAAACTGTAAGTTGTAAACTTGTCTAGTACTGCGTTTCTTTTCAAATTGCAGTATAATTTAGCTCTCTCTTGCTTAGTGATTTACACATAAAAACTTTTTCTTCTGAATCACTGGTTAGAGCTCAATTCAAGCTTAAATTGCATTAAATTTGGTTTTAAGCGTAGTCCAGAAGAAAATACTGCTTAAATTATAATGGAACGGCAAGCTTTCAGCTTTGGTATTACTTTTGGTAATGTTGTACTTTTAGATTGCCATTAATTATTGAACCTGTTTATTTAAGATCAAGTTTTTCTTTGCGAGATGGTATACAGTTTATATCAAGTTGCCAAAGCAGCGCCACAGGACCAACTGTGTGAAATAATGTGAGGGACAAGCCCGACAGACGTATTTCAGCTGACGGGAATTGATTACTTTGCTCTTGTCGATTTCAGCACTGCAATAGATCATTCCAGAATCTCGTGAAGCAATGAAATAAATGCAACCGGTTGACACGTTAGATAAATGATCTCAGAAACACGTCCGCAAATGTAGACTTAAAATATGATATTGAATTACTCTTCATTCTTGGAGGCTGTCAAGTATTACATCAACTAAAGTGTTATGCTTAGGTTCATGAATGAAGTCTGATTAGGCTTAACAAACTATTACTGAATGAGTAAACCTCAATATTCTGGGGTATAAGGAGTTGGAATCAAAACTGATTTTAATGACATTCATGTGGCTTATTTTTTATTGAAACACTGATAATTATTGCGCATTTTATACTAAAGGTTGTTGACACATTTAATTTGACAGTAACATCAATTTTCTTCTGCAAAGTTTCATTTGTACTCACGTTAGAAGAAAAACTACACACACAAAGAGTAATTAATGATCATCTGTCAAGAACGTATCCATATGTAACTTGATTTTCCTCAGTCTTTAGCATTCATTATACCTGTATGGTGGGCTATGTAGTTTCATCTGGCATTTCCTACACTAATGTGTTTATTTATTTATTATTTAATCTGATGATCAGGTTGTCATTGTCATTGACCTCCTGGCTTCCCAATACAGTTGTCCATTTGACTTTTCCCAAAATTGTTGAAGAGTAGAGCATGCACTAAGATGTTCACAGTTCTACACTAATGGATAGATTATTTAGTTTCCGGAATTTACTTCCTATACGTTTAACTAGTTTCTTCGCGACATTTGCTTCCACAAGGCTAACTAATTTATGTGCCACATTCATAGGCATATGATTAACTAATGTATTCCTTACATTTGCTTCCGTGTAGAAAACTAGTTTATCCGCGGCATTTGCTATCTTATGTATAACAAGTTTATTCACGATATTAGCTTCGTATTTGATAACTAGTTTATTTTCGACCATTGTTTTCCTGTAAATAGACAGTTTGCTCGGGATATTTCCTTCCGTTTGGATAGCCAGTTTATTCGTGGCATTAGCATCCACGTGGATAACTCGTTTCCTCCCGACATTTGCTTCCATGTGCATAAATAGTTTATTCGCGTCATTAGCATTCGCGAGGCTTACTAGTTTATTCGCAGCATTTGCTTCCGTATGCAAAGATTTTAACAACCTCTGCCATACGTTATTACCTGCCTGCACTTGGAAACATTTCCTAGCCTTCGGCAAATTTGTTGAAATGCAAAAGAAATACCCTGTTAGACATTACTGTAAATTCCTTGGTACTAACATAATTTTCGTATTTATTACTCTTGTATTGTTATTAGAATTATTATTCATTATTGTATTATACATTTGTGATTATTTTAAACTAATTATCTTAAAATAATCAGTCTCAGTATCCTGAATTTCTAACCTCTGAAGGCTTCTTTACCTAACTGGTAAACAATAAGAGATAGACAAGAGCTTGCTACGCAAACATGTAGGCCTCGTTAAAACACACTATTTATATTATATACACATTTTTTTTTAGAGCTAACAATTTCCGAGATATTCCCTGTTATTGGCTTCAGTTTCAAAATACTTAACTTTTCTCAAATGAGAAATCCTCATACGTTACATATCTCTTTTGTTCTACTCCCGGCCATAGAAAGAGAGCTGAATTTCAATGTCAATCGAATAGCGATGGCTCTTAACAGCTTTTACCTATCGCTTTAGCCTGCATATTCCCTTATTTCCCTTTTACTTGCAAGGAAGCAAGTAATAAGACCATTTCTGCTAATGATTGTCTCGATTAGCGTGATGCAATTAAAAGAATAATCTTTTGTTAGAACAGTTAGAGAAAGTGGAACACATGTGAGTGGAACCCATCAAAATGTTTTCGTCCTGGTCATGCAAAAAGGAGGGAGTATCAATAGCATCACATAGCGACCGAATTTAGCCTAGTATATTCCCTTGGTTATCTTCTACTTAGGAGGAACTAAGTTATACAATTATCTCTGCTGAGCTAATCTCGATTAGCAACAAGTATTGGACCGCTCCACCTCTCGTTTGTCACCACGTAACTGCTCTGGTAAGGTCTCCTTCAGCTTCTCTCTCTCTCTCTTTCTCTTGCCCTCTCTCGCTCTGGGCGCTGTGGTATCTTCATGACGGCGGCTGAAATATCATAAGACTAGTCTCTTTCTCAGGGTGAAGAACAGAAAGGACACGAGACATTTTTGCTGACTCCTATTTATTTGCTGGTTGAGAAGTCGGCCTGGCGCATTCCTTTGATTCTACAATGTTGCTGTTCTCTAGTTCGAGACCTCGCGCGGTGCGGTATGAATTTCTCACTTCGCGATTTTTCTTTTAGACATGAGCACCACTTGAGCGATCTAAACTCACGCACGATTACTTCATCTTCTTTACCGCGCTTTCCTGCTTTGGCCGTTCTGGGCACTAGAGCATACTTTTACAACCAAACGAACGAAACAAGCATCAACACCTTGTTTCTTCCGGACACCCGTATTTATGTGGTTTTTAAACCTGGCTTTGCGCCTTAAAACCACCTCCTTATTGGCCGAAAGTTTTCGCATTCGGTAGTTTGTAAGCTGTCGGCTTCCCATTGGCCGAAACTCATTTTTTACCGCCGTAGACGTGGCAAACATCGAGAATTTCTGTGGCCTTTCTTGACCTCG
Organism: Hymenopus coronatus; assembly: GCA_030762935.1. Lineage (NCBI taxonomy): Eukaryota > Metazoa > Arthropoda > Insecta > Mantodea > Hymenopodidae > Hymenopus > Hymenopus coronatus. The sequence continues at coordinate 512,568,020 of CM060900.1, forward strand.
CGCGCTGAACCGGACTTTTGGAATACAACATGACGGTAAAATTCCTAGCGACTTCGGCCCCTTCCAAAATAGCCTGCGAGAAACCGATTTTTTCTCCCAAAAGAACACCCCAAGTTCACAGATACAATCGTTAAATGTACTCAGTTTTAGATATTAGTAATTAAATGTCTTAAATTCTATTCTATTACTAAAAGTAAAAATAAACTCGCATATATCCATTACAAAGAATACATTTATAAATAATTAGATGGCCTGGAAGAAATTCCCACCTCAGTATAGAGAAGAATAAACTTTTTTTTAAGAACAATTTGTCGCGGAACCGGTAGGGAAAGATAATGTGAATGGAACATTTCAAGACATTTATATTTCTACGTGTACTATGTACGTAGTTGATAGAGAAGATATTGTATTCTACCCAAAAATTCGATGTCGACGTTTCACCGGAAATATATGTTTTGAAGTCCTCTGAGTTTGAGAAAAGCATTTTTAAAAAGGAACCGTGTGTGTGCGTGCGGACAGCATAGCTCAAAACGAAAAGGCAGTTAAATACCAAGCTTGGTGTTAAGTTCAGTATCGTCCAAGGATGCAGCAAGGAGATTTATAAAAACCCCCCATCACAAATTACCCTTTACCTGGAAAATGTTTTGAACATTTTGTTTTTCTTAAAATGCCTCTAACGGTTTTGAGTAAAATACCGTATATTAAAGATATTTACATCACAAATAAAATGCATATATTGGGTTTTCTGTGAACAGTCTCTGAAGATGGATAGGTAGCGTCAGACTGAAAAATTCAATGCCATAGCCGGGATTTGAACAACGGATCTCCCGATCTCTATCCGGTTTCTCTGCCACTGAGCTACCATGGCAACATGCCGGTATAGAATTGAATTTCTCAATTGACTCGCATGTTTCTAAATAAACCACAAGGTAATCTCAAATTATTTTGAGTTGACAACCCCAACTATTTTAGACAATTGGTATTGATTTAATTGTTTTTTCACACAAACCGTGAGTAGGAAAGGAGATAGGTAGATTCAGACTGAAAAATTCATTGCCATAGCCGGGATTTGAACTATGGATCTCTTGGTCTCTAGCCCGTTGCTCTACCACTGAGCTTCCATGGCAACATACCGGCACGGCATTAAATTTCTCAACTAACTCGCATGTTTCCCGGCAAATGTTGTGCCGGCATGTTGCCATGGAAGCTCAGTAGTAAAGCAACTGGCTAGAGACCAGGTGAGGCATGATTCAAATCCCGGCTATGGCATTGAATTTTTCAGTCTGACTCTACCTATCAAACTCCTGGCCTACACACGGCTTGTGTGAGAAAAACAATTAAATCAATTGATTGTTTTTACTGAATCGTTAAATTTATACTATTTCTGACAGAAAATGAGAACGTCATGGTCAGAACATGTTATATACTGTAGTGAGAGTGAGTGAGTGAGCGAGTGAGTGAGTAAAAATTGTGGACATAAATTGACCCTCCCATGGTCCATAATGCGTCCCTATGCGGTTCAAGGTAGCGTCTTCTATTTCTTTCGTTATTTCAGTCTAACAATACCGCTTTACTCAACATTTATCGATTCTTGGACGTATACTATTTACTAATGCCCCACGAGAATAGGCAACCGGGGTGTAGGGTGCGGTTGCTGTTCAAGTAATCCATTTGTTTAGTACGAAATGTATGAATGTGTGTATGCGAGCCACTCATCCTGCCACAACTAACTGCTGCGATAGATGTAATTACGGATTTCCAGGTTCTTATTTTTTTCCATTCATATTTGGCCTTCAGGTTTAACCTAATTAGTCATCAGGGGAGAGAGACTGACTTACATAGAACACAAATACAAAAGCATACAACACTATACAGTCATGCCCATAGCGGGATTCGAACACGCAGTTTTTTCACGGCGGAGCGTCAACGCCAAACGCGCCAACGACCACGGCTACAGGTTTTCATTGCTAGCGCTCGAGTTCTCTGACAACGATATTTATGTTTATCGAAGCGAGCGTCAAAATATTATTTCCAGGGAAGAAAATGCTTGTGCAGCATTGTTCGCCTTCTTCTCGTGTTCAGACAGTACATTTCTTTGCTTCTCTGTTCTATTTCTCCACTTCAAATCATTTCCATTCTACTATATAAAGGCTTATTAAAAGGTCTCTTGACATTTTAGTGAAAAAGGCATTTAATTGAAAAAGTCTCAGTACTTCAGAAACATACTATACAAACAACTAGGTACTTTAGTGCATTTCAATATGGTTGCCTCCTATGTCTAGGCAGATCCTCCATCTTTCTTCCGTAGACCGGAACACTTGTTGAACATAGCTACTGAAATTGTTCGCTGTCGTAATTGTTATATAGTGTATTGAGCTTTGTTGGACAAACCTTAGACTTAATGAACCCCAGGCAAAAACATCTAAGGGTGTCTGGTCTAGAGAACTGGCCGCCCAAATTCTCTGTGAGCTACTACCAATCCATCTATTATTTGAAAAGTAGTCATTGATGTATTCTCTTACATTTAAAGCATTATGAGGTGGTGCACCATCTTGATGGAAAATAAAGATGTCACTCCTTCCATACTTTTTCTAGATATGCTATATTTACTTCAATTGATCGCTCTGCGTCCGAAGATTTTTGCCATCCCCATCCAAACATTTACATTTGATGTGTCACTCTTGAATCACATTTGGCTGTTATTCTGCACAAATCCTACAATTTTGCATGTTCACGTAATCACATCTATGAAGTATTGCTTTATTGCTGAACAACACATTGTTCATCAGGTTTTCATTCTCGACTACAGCTCAGAAGTCAAAACAGAAGCCGCGCCTTGGCCGAATGGTTAGACCACTCACCTCTCCCCAAAGCGTTCGATCCCAGGCGACCACATTTGGGATTTGTGGTTGACAAAGCGGCGCATGAGCGGGTTTTCTCCTGGTTCTCCGATTTTGCACGCCATCGCATTCCACTCGTGCTTCATCTTTATTCCATATCATCAGAGTAATCGCCTGCGGTGCAGAGGTAGTAAAAGGAGGCGTTAAACACAAAAATGTCAAAATATAGAGCGTGTCGAGTTGCAAAATCGTCAGGCTCGAGCTTGTGCAGTACCTGAATGTGATAGCGTTTTTTACTTTCTCTGTACGTACTATATTCCACCCCAAAATACGAAACCGAGATTTCACCGAAAATGCAGGCAAAAAATGCATTTTCAGAAAAAGGTCCGTATGTGTTAGCTGCCTGTCTGTGTCTCGCCCTCCGTGGTGTAATGGTTACCATGTTAACTTCATATACCCAAGGTCGAAGGTTCAAACCCGGCGAGGACGATGGATTATTTTGGGTGTAAAAATCCTTAGCAGGCTTCCTTCGGAAGGAAAGTAAAGCCGTTGATCCCGTGTCGTAGATTTACTACACGTAAAAGAATCTCAGGCTTGATAGAGAGGCCTCCGAGCAAAATTAAGCGATGTTTCGCGCCTAATTTAGAATGGGACGCTGAGAACCTCGGTAGTTAAAGAGCGTGCATAAATAACACGTCATTTATTTGTCTGTGTGACTTTAGACAGCATAGCTCAAAAACGAAAAGACCCTTAAACACCAAACATTTAGATTTAGAATTTTCTAAGGATGGGACATGAAGAATTTCAAAAAATTCTCCCCACCACAAACTACCCTTTACATAGAAAAAGTTTCGAAAATTCTGATTTTGTCAAATGGCTCCAACGATTTTGATTAAAATCCCGTATATTAAAGATATTTACGTTCCAAATAAAACGAATATCTTGAATTTTCTGGTAATAGCCTCTGAAGACCTCTTTATTCTGGATGAATTTTGCCGAAGTTTGCTTAACTGCTAAACCGTAAGAGATAGACAAAAACTTACTACACAAAAAATATAGATCTCGTCAAAGCACACAATTTATGTAATTTACGTTTTTGTTGCTGAGGTAACCGTTTCCGAGATATTCGTTATTGGTTTCAATTGTAAAGTACTTATACTTTTCTCAGACAGAAAGTGTCCGTGTTTCTTTTGTTCTACTCCTGGCAAGCAAGCAGCGATTTGCATTGAAAATCTCATAACGATAACTTAAAACATTTGATTATCATTTTAGTATAGCGCATTTCATTAGTTCCCTTCTACTTATAAGGAATTAAGTACATAATAAGAACTGTCTGCTAATGATTATCTCGAAAGAAAGAAGAAGAAGAATCTTTTGAAGACGTTTTTGAACAGCTAGAGAAAGTCATGTGAGAGTAACACATCAGATTTTTCAAGGTATAGCGTGAGATACGCCATAGAGTGTTTTGTGAAACATGAAGCTCCATGCACAGTCTCCTAGTAGGAGGGGTGGGACTCCATATGATGACATCCTGATTGACTTGCACTGAGTTTGCTGTCGTAGCCGGTCTCCCCTAACGCTTCCCATTTGCAACATTGCCAGTTCGTTGGAATTTGTTATCAGATCTGTGATAGCTTGGATGCTAGGACGCAGTTTCCTGAATTTTCTTGCTGGATCTGTTCTTTAATAATTCCATGCATTCGAGCTGAAACGACTGCTATTGTTGCTTCTATGATGAGAATTCTTTCAAATCACTTCGAAAAGAAAAAAAATATTGAGTTTTATTTATGGACGCTCTTTAATTGCTGTGATTCTTAGCGTGAAAGACTGCTTACTTTTGCTCTGAGGCCTCTTTTAACAGGTTTGAGGTTCTTTTAAGTGCCGTAAATCTACGACATGGGACCAACCGCTTTACTTCCCTTCCGAAGGTAGTCAAGCTAAGGACTTTACGCCCGAAAAATCCATCCTCCTCCTCCGGGTTTGAATCCGCGACCTTGGGTATATGATGTATCACCTTCCGTAGTGTAATGGTTACCATGCTAACTTCATATACCCAAGGTCGCGGGTTCAAATCCGGCGAAGGATGATGGATTTTTTCAGGTGTAAGAATCCTTAGCATGGCTTCCTTCGGAAGGGGAGTAAAGCCGTTGGTCCCGTGTCGTAGATTTACGGCGCGTAAAAGGACCTCAAGCCCCATAAAGAGACCTCTGAGCAAAATTAAGCGGTCTTTCACAACCAATTTAGAATGGAACGCTGAGAACAACGTTAGTTAAAGGGCGTCCATAAATAACATGCCATTTACATTTTGGGGGTATATGATGTTAACCATTCACCACAGAGGACGACACTACTAAAAGAAACTCATATAGTAACGGTATCAGAAAATATTCAACAGACTTTTGAAGCACACTGTACAGCGTGTTAAATATTAAAAGAGTAGACAAATCTTAAATACTCCTCGTATTTACAGTTTTTTCTCTGTTGCTTTAATTCAGGGGAACTTATGCCGGGTGTTGATTAACTATACCGAAATATTTTCACAGAATATGTTGGTTACTTAAATAAGTAATTTGGGATAGGAGACTTATGGTCTGTTTATTGAAATTTTGAAGTAATTGCTATAAGTTTCTGAAGTGGCAGTACGCCGCGTATCGCGGCACTTCGTCTGGAATGAAAAAAATAAAAATTAAAACATTTACTGTATGACAGGAATTGAACTCATGACCTTGGGGATATCAGCTTCCCGCATTATGCATTAAGCCAACAGAGCAGTTGACAAAAGGCCTCCAGAGTAGGCCACATAACTAAGCACGTAGTTAATGAATGCTCAGTGTCGCACTGTCAATTGATTAGTTTGAGATTTCACAGATTTTTGCGATATTAAATCTTGAGAACGCTAGTAATGAGCTGCTAAAACTCGATATTTCTATACGCGGGTAGCAGTTTTAAAGACATTCTAAGTCATTTTTTCAACCTGCTTTGCTTTAACACCGACTTATCAGCACATGATACCCACACGTTTAACGCTATGTAGCTGCGTTATGTTTATCCGGGGACCATGCAACGCGATCTCAAATTACTTATATCAGTCACGTGCAAAATCTCGTAAATTATTTCGGTGTAGTTCATTAACACCCTGTATAAAGGCTTTGATATTTTTGTATGTTTCTTTTTCTTTTTTTTTTTTTTTTTCGTCTTAGCTTTTTCTGAAGGCTAATTTTGTTTGGTTTTCCGTCCAATTTGGCATGTTTATACATATGGGATTTTGTCACATGTGCATCACTCTGAATTGGTTTTGTTTTAGTTGAGCTCGAGGTTTGAATCCGGCTTCATGGACAAATGTCAATATCGAGTTTTTCGAGTGCAATATAGTACTTCCACTACCTACCATAGGTAAGCCAGAGAGGAAATGAAAATATCCTTTCGCCAAATGAAATTGGAACACCGAGCTCGATACCACACCCACAGCTGCTAAGTTAATTTAGCGGGCTGGCCTTAGCTATGCGGATGTGCATTTAGGTCACGCCATTGGAGATTTGAACAGCACAAATTCCAAACGTGATTATTTTCTAAAGTTTAAATCCATGCTAACTCTATCATTCAAAACTTCAGTTAAACCTCACGATTATATCATTTTATTTATTTTTCTTCCAAGTCTCTAATTGTGAGACTTTCTAAGCTTAGAGTTACTTAAATATGCGATTTCTGAACAGGGCAATCTTAAGGCATAACGTCTTTGTTTTGAAGCCTTGTTGAAATTTTTAAGTTTGAAGCATGAAACCCTCTTCGCGTGCGCGCTAAATTTGAACTAGAAGTCTACTCGCGCATATGCTTGGTTTGGAGTAGCAATCGACTCTTCTCAGGGCGTTTTAACGGGCTTGTTGGGCTTCACAGAACTCCTTAAATAATAAATCACTAGGATTTCCTTTGTAGAATTGTAGTTTATTTTGTAATCAGTTCGTACAATTCTAAAGTGAAACTGCAATCGCTCGATGCAATTTGTGTGCTTTGTTGAATGCTGCAAATATTTGTACGCTACGCGAATACATTAATGTATGCGCAGTCTGCAAGTGGCCTTTCCATACTTGTGAAAAAGCCTGTTTATTTGTAACTATGATACTTATTGTTAGAAAACAAAATCGCATAGGAAGATCAAAATACTTATAGTCGACGAAAGCACAAGGAATAATAAACATTTGCATCCAGCAATTTCAACTTCGAAATCCAAGAGAACAAAAACATTTGAACATCAAATATTACAAAAATGACATGAAATTCACAAAATGTCGGCAGATTTTGTGGTTAGGATATAAATATTACCTCAAGTTCTTAAATGCAATTTCATAACTTCACTTTTCAAGTGCTTGTTTAAAACTTTTTTATTAATTTATTTTCATATGGTCGAATTGCTTTAATTTTAACGCGCTGATTAAACGAGTTAACTGCATATTCTTTATGAGTATTATTACTAAGAAATCTGAAGTGGAATTCTTCAGGATACTTCTAAAAAATCAGGTGTTTTTCCTTTTTATGACTTTCTCCAGGGATCTCTGGTTTCCCCCACCACTTATTCCATCAATTGCTTCATCATTACTTTTCCTATTATCTTTTTCGTTTGCATTTCATATCATCCACGTCCTCAGGATCATGCCTGACTATGGGCCGACCTGTCGTTCAGGTTCTCCATTCTATGGTTTCGTGCCGTTCGCTTCCCCCAGGCTTCTGACCCCTAGGCACCCGCTTGTAAGCACTAGGGGGTGTCGGTCCTACAAATACGGGAAGGGTAAGCCGACTACGAAGAACGATTTTCCTTGTTTCTCTACAGATTATTACTGGATATACAATTTATTTTTAGGAAATCAAAGACTTTAAGGGTTTTTTTATTTCAATGCTTATTAATGATATGCTCTAAGGAAGACAGTCAGTTAAGTTCTGGGCTACTCTCAAGATGACCCATTCGGTCGCTATCTTCAGGGACACATTCTTACGAAAGTTATATTTCTATTTACTTAACCAGAATTGAAATGATCGTTTATAGAATTGCTACTGTACACATTTAGTTATAGAAACAAAGAGAATAGAATTTGTTTACACAGACCTAAGATGTCTATACACGTTCCCATAACTCAGTCGGTAGAGCATCTGCCTGCTATGCGAGGGGGGGGGGATTTTTCTCTATCCTCCCCAGCGTATGAAAGTGTGAATGTGAGTGTGTGTTCTAATGAACAAAGTATGAAACAAAAAAGTAACAAAATGACAACATACGCGAGTTAAACACCGTTGCTGATAGACAATATGTTCCTCGGGATTTGCCGTTGATATGACCGTGCAGTTAAAGGCAGGATATAAATGGAACAAAAACAATTCCTTAAAAATCTTTCCGTGCTAGCACGAGAATTAGCTGAACATCAAAACGACTTTGAAAGAATGCCCAAGTATTGAATGATTCGACCCATTAGCAACGGATATCTCAGAAACGGCTTACAGCACAAAAAATTGTGTTTAAAATAAAGATATGTGTTTTAAAGGCATCTACATTTTCGATGTAATACGCTTTCGTTGACTACATAAGTTACTAGTTATAAAAGAATATACAAAATTCCTTCTGAATGAAGAGGACTTCCCAAACAATTCTCTGAGAACTTAAGATATACATTTTACTTGTCATGAAAATTAATATATGGTGTTTTAATCAGCATCATTAGAGCCATTTTTGAGAAAATCGAAAATTTCAAAGTATCTGCTTTGGAGGACACAGAACTTAAACGGCAAGTTTATTATTTAAAACCGAATTTAGGTTTCTTAGTAATGCTGTTCGCAGTCACACACACATACATATACACGCGCACACACACCCCATTTTCTAAAAATGAGTTTTGTTGTTTAAGGAATTCTCAAAACATGTATTTCCGGAGAAATTTCTTTATAGGATTTTTTTCTGGGTGGATTACTACTGTGTGTAATAGAGAACACAATACGGTAGGTATTAACATTCTGTTTGATTTGCCTTAGTGAGGTCGATTTTAAACAATTTATATACCCTTTCTTATATATACAGAGTGATTCAAAAATACCTTTTACAAACTTTGGGAACTGGTTCCTTACATCGAAACAAAAAAAAAAGTGTACATATAAACAGAGGACCAAACCCTTTGTTTTCCATTTATTGGGTTCAAAATATTATGAATCAAAGCATTTTAAAACGACACATTCCAATTTTGATGTCAGCTCATTAGGAGGCGTTTAACACAAATACCAAACATAGCAAATACTCGAAATGTCATTCTAAAGCATTCGTCGAATCTTGTTCTGCCAGATACTCACTATCGGTGTCGAATGCTTTTGTAGCTTCCATGACACATCGATTAAGAGTTTCTTCATCCGGGATATCTGCTGCATAAACCAATTGTTTAAGGTGCTCTAAAAAGACAAAAAGTCACAGCAGTGAGGTCGGAGAAACGTGCAGGCCATGGGACTGGTCCTCCTCTACCTATCCGTCATGGTAGATACCAGCCAGTGCAGCTTGAACAATGGGACTAAAATGTACTGGATCCCCATCATGCATAAATCTCGTGTTTCTTCTTATTTACAGAGTCACATCTTCTAGTAAGTCTGGGAGAGAGTTCTGAATAAAATCCCCGTATGCATTACACCACTGACAAATGTAAACAAGCAGCCATGGCAACACCAAGTCTATTCCGCAGGGTAAAACTGGATCAAAGTTTTCTATAGATAATGAAGTTGTTGGGGTTGACCCGGAAAGCCGTTGATCGTGAGCTTTCATTAATAAATTGATAATGCGAAAACAAAGAGTTTTAGAGCATATTTTATATGGACCTATTTTCGTGTTTCGATGTAAGGAATCCATTCCCAAACGGAGTAAAAGTATGTTTGAATCAACCTGTGTGTAGAACATTTTTGAAGTCAAAAAACTGTGTGCAATTAGGTATAATGACTTTATAAAATCACATCAAAGTTTAAAGAATAATGTAAGAGTTACAAAATAAAATCCAGTCCGTGTTATGGTTAGGGTGGCTCAGTTGGTTACGCACTGGCCTTCTGATCTCAAGATCGTCGGCTTAAATCCAGAAGGATGGTTTTTAAATGTGCTTAAAAGCGATAACCACATGTTAGTAGATTTGATGATGAGGGGACGGAATTATGGACTCAACAACAACCTGACCACGGAGACTAGCAGAAGGATACCGCGGTGGTTTGCCAGTGTCTTCTACAGGATAGATGGTCAATAGATTTACTAAGATGTAAAATAATTCCTGTAGTTCGAAGTTCTGTCACACCGGCGGCGCTAATATGTATATCATCTGGCAATTAACAATGTTCATTAACAGATACCGAGAGTTAGCGCCGGCAACAGTGCGTGTGACTCGCATTCTGGAGGTCGCAGATTCGATTCCTGCTGCCAGCTTTCCTGACCCATGTCTTTTTCTGGGTGTCTCCCCGGGCCGCCAAGCAAATGCTGGGAAGGTTCATTACATCCCCTGAATGTTCTATTTCTTCATTTGTTTCCACTTCTCATTTCATATCGCGTCATTGTTTGACTGGAAAAGACGGTGGTGGGGGGTGATGGTTTTACTAACCGCCGCCGGCGAGTTTCAATCTGAAAATGGTGGGGTCTTTGCCTATGCTCTGTGGAGAGTCCATTAGGGACGGCGTTCTGTCTCCCCTCGCCTCATCTTTATCTTCGAGGTTGCCCTGCACTGGATATAGGTACAAATATCATCTATACCCCCGCCGCTGAATCCTTGCACTTGACAGTTCGGGTGGTTTCGCGTAAGGTTGGCTGTGCTGCCTTTGCGGCGTTGCCAGAGTAATTAGTAAACAACAGCTGATTATAAATGTCTCTATCATGTGTAAAGACGAATATAAACAGTGTGCATAGTAAATAAATGTTAATGAATAATGAATCTAATTGTTGCTATTGATGTTTATTTGAAAATAACTGTTGGTAGCATACATTACGTACTTGCAACATAGAAAAAATTAATGCAAAATTGCTTGTTACGATGAGAGAAAGGTAGAACAAAATGATTTACACCGTTTTAGAATTTTAGTGGCTCAATACCATTCAAGTCTCCGTCGTCATCATTCTCGGAAGCATCGTCGCCATTATCATCAACATCGTCGTCGTCACTAGGGCATTTCATTAGTGGTTCACATTCACTGCTGATTCCGTCTAATTCCTGTGTTTTTCGTATTATTTTGTGCATAAATTCACTTTCTTCTTTCATGAAGCCGCGTTCATCCTCGCCTCACCTTCCCACAAAAGTCTATCCACCTCTATAATTGTGAATTCTCCTGTTATGTTCCCTCACGTACAAACAAATACCAACAACACTATCAACAATAATAACGAATAATACGTAGGTTACACAGAACAGCTCAACGCACATGTTAGGAGTTCACAAACTGAGCACACGGTTGTAAATAGCCAGATATTGCAACGATGCGGCATCTAGATCCGTTTCCGTTGTCTGACCAACCGACCGGAATGCAGCTTTGTGATTGGTTCATAAAGTCAAGCGGGTAAACCTTTTCATCTTTTTTTTTTTTTTTTTTTTTTTTTTTTTTTTTTTTGCGGGTGTACCACCTTAACTCCCAACACTACCGTGTTGGGCAAATAATGTGGTTTGTATTCATTAATTTTCCTTTTTCCTTGCTATAGTTACTATAGCTACAATTTTGTTGAATTTTGTTGTGAAAGAGAAATAAATATTAGAGGTTGTTATAGAAATGTATTAAGAAAGAAAACTTTCAAATTTTCCAAAATATAGGGATCTCCAGGTAGACAGAGATTAATATTTTAGAAATGATTATATGGCCGCACCATGACCGAGTGGTTAGACTACTCGCCTCCCACCCAGGTGGCTAGGATTCGATCCCAAGCGCCCGCATGTGGGATTTGTTGTGGGCGAAGCGGCGTCTGTGCGGGTTTTCTCTGAGTCCTCCGGTTTCTCCCGCCACTCATTCCACCAATTGATCCATTATCACCTTTCCTATCATTCATTTCGCTTGCATTTCAGATCATCCACTTCCTCAAGCTCATGCCTGGCTAGGGGCCCATCACTCGTTCCAGGGTCTTCATTCTGTGGTTTCGTGCCGTTGGCTCCCCGACAAGCTTCTGACCCCTAGGCATTCGCATGTGAGTCCTAAATATGGGGAAGAAGCCGACTATGATCATATACAAGTATAGCATAAGAAAACTAAAGTAGAAGTCAACCTCTAATCTTTAGCAAGCACAAGGACAAGTTGTATTTTAAAATGAGATCAGTGTAAAATGTGCCTTATGTATGACTCTTCCTGTTTTAAATATATTCCTTTTTTCTGTTGTCCCTTCTCGTATGTAGAACTTACACTCCCCCCCAGGGCTTATAAGCCAGCGCCTGGGTTTAGACGCCTGATAAGGAGCAACGCCTCTGGTTCAGAGAGAAGCCAGGATGGGTGATCAGCCCTATGACTGGTATGAGAGTGAGGAAATGGATGATATGATGTCGGTGTAGTGGATGGTATGAAAGATGATTGTGGAGCAATTTGGGGATGAATGGCGGGGTAAACGGAAGAAAATCCGCTCAGATGCAGTTTTCTCCACAGAAATCCCATATGCATATGGTACCCTGGGATAGAACCTGGGCCGCCTAGATGAGAGAAGAGCGTTCAAACCACTCGGTTACAACGCCGCCGCCATAAATGTATTACAGAAATAAATTAGTATCGGTATAGGTGATTTTGGAGAATATTGGTTCAAACTTTAAAGGTATTAACTGCAACATTATAAGTAACTTTGGTCTTGAGATGGGACTTCTTACAAAACTTGGTAAAGTGGCTATACATAGTTCTTCTTGCCCAAACCATCAGTTAGTAACTTAAGTTGAGGATAAATTTAACTTCTCAGGATAGTAAAGAATGCTAGGTTGGTTCGTTGATTGGATATTTTATGGCATGTACTTCAACTTCAGTTTCATTCACCTTGTTGAATCGATGGTCCAAACTGTAATATGTTACAGAACTTGGTCATCCCAAAAGTGAGGAATCACGATATGGAAACATTGTCTTCATAAAAGATGACGCGCCGTATACACCGCTAAAAGCAATTCTTTGTAAACATAACCATTTTTTATCAATAGGGACTTTCGAAAACATATAGCCACAGTAACCTCCTGGTCTTAAACAGATCTAATGTTGGTTGAGCGATTACCTAAAGGAATAAGCTTTCCTAGTAAATACAACAATGCCAGTACAGCTGAAAGGTGCTATATCATAAGAGGATTCAAATACTCCAAGACAAAATGAAGCTACCAGTGGTATTTATGTAGTTACTTATTAATGAATAGATGCTAATTAAACTAAAATAACATGGGTGCTTATACCAATTTAATCAATTGTTACACACTGACGTCATGCCATAGCACGGCTTTCTATATCCGTTGACGTTTTCTTAGCTTTTCTTTGGTTTTGTTTATTTGAAAGAAAACTATAAGATCAACATTATTATGCAATCCTCCTTATAGCTCCATAAGATTTTACAACCGAATAATATTTTAATGCTTTATGAATCATGTATGTCAGTTAAATGACTTTTCTGGGCCTTTTTATTGTTCTGGCAAATAAAAAGATATCCATCCATCCATCCAGCCAGCCATCCATCCATCCATTCATCCATCCATCCAGCCATCCATCCATCCATCCAGCCATCCATCCAGCCATCCAGCCAGCCAGCCATCCATCCATCCAGCCATCCATCCATCCATCCATCCTTCCATCCATCCAGCCATCCAGCCATCCATCCATCCATCCATCCATCCATCCATCCAGCCATCCATCCATCCATCCATCCATCCAGCCAGCCAGCCATCCATCCATCCATCCATCCAGCCATCCAGCCATCACTCCATCCAGCCATCCATCCATCCATCCATTCAGCCATCCATCCAGCCATCCATCCATCCATCCATTCAGCCATCCATCCATCCATTCAGCCATCCATCCATCCATTCAGCCATCCATCCATCCATACATCCATCCATTCATCTATCCTATCCTATCCATCCATCCATCCATCCAGCCATCCATCCAGCCAGCCAGCCATCCATCCATCCATCCAGCCAGCCATCCATCCATTCATCGAGCCAGCCAGCCAGCCAGCCATCCATCCATCCATCCATCCAGCCAGCCATCCATCCATCCATCCATCCATCCATCCATCCATCCATCCATCCATCCATCCAACCATTCATCCATCCAGCCATCCATCCATCCAGCCATCCATCCAACCATCCATCCATCCATCCAGCCATCCATCCATTCATCCAGCCATCCATCCAACCATCCATCCATCCATTCAGCCATCCAGCCATCCATCCATCCATCCAGCCAGCCATCCATCCATCCATTCAGCCATCCATCCATCCATTCAGCCATCCAGCCATCCATCCATCCAGCCATCCATCCATCCAGCCATCCACCCATCCAACCATCCATCCTTCCATCCATCCAGCCATCCATCCATCCATTCAGCCATCCATCCATCCATCCAGCCATCCATCCATCTATCCTATCCTATCCATCGATCCCCTCTGTGGTGTAGGGGATAACATGTCTGCCTCACGTTAAAGAGGTCCCAAGTTCAAATCTCGGTTAAGATGAGCTATTCCTATAAACATTTTCCGAGGTTCTCTCTTATCCTGAGAAGACAAATGTCAGGTAACATTAAACCATATGGACCCCAATGCCTATATGAGCACTATTTCATCCATTTCACTTATTTCATTCAGGCGTCATCCTATATGACTTACCAGGTTAAAGACATCCTCCGTGGTCAAGGGCTAACGTGCTAGCTTCTGGTCGCGAATTCAAACCCGGTGAGGGACGATGGATTTTTTTCGGGCGTAAAAGAACTTCCCTTCCCTTTGGAAGGGAAGTAAATCCGTTGGTCCCGTGGCATAGTTTTACGGCATGTAAAATAACCTCAAGTCTGATAAAAAGGTCTCTAAGCAAAAATAAGCGCTCTTTCATGTCAAATATGGAATGGGCGGAGAACCGCAGCAGTTAAAGGGCGTCCACAGATAAATCTCAAATTAATTTATTAAATTATAAGGATATTAAACTAAATAAAAGGTTGTGGCCTGACGTACATGTAAACGTAAAGTACATGATAATGTTAAACATGTAGGCCTGTGCATGCGCGATACTTGGAACTTCTTCGTTAACATTCCGACGTCTTACACACAGCTGCGGATATGCAGGTCAAAAAACAGCTCGCTAACCGATAATACTAGATATCTGGTGAACGACGGAACAGATATAATATTTATTATTATTATTATTATTATTGTTGTTGTTGTTGTTGAATGCTTCAAACATGAATCTACCTATCAAACTAATGTCCTACACACCGCTTGTATGGAAAAAACAATTAAATGTTCAGGACGGTTTCTATTCCCGCCGGTTGAGTCTGTAATGCAGTTTTTGAATGCAAGGAATGAAAATGAAGACATGACACGTGGAATCGTGAGAAAGTGGTTTAAACGCTTCAATTATGTACGATCCAATTTGCACGGAGTGGCCGTCCTGTTGTTACCGACGGTTTAGTTGAACAAGTGAACGAGATAATTTATAGAAACAGACAGTTCACAATAAGAATGCTTTGTGATGTGTTTCCACAAAATACGTTGTTCAGCAGTGGCTGTGTTCACTGGCGGCAACTTTCTTTGAAGAGGGCAAACAAAAGTTGATTTTGCGCTATGACAAACGCAACTACGTCGAAAAAAGTGGGTGGCCGTGCCGTGGCCGAGTGGTCAGACCATTCGCCTCTCGCCCGGGTTCGATCCCAAGCGACCGCATGTGAGATTTGTGGTGGACAAAGTGGCGCAGGGGCGGATTTTCTCCGGGTTCTCCGGTTTCCCCCGCCATCTCACTCCACCGGGGCTCCATCTTCATGTATCATCAGTGTCATCGCCTGTGGTGCCAGAGCAGTAAAAGAGGGCGTTCAACACTACAAAAAAATGGGTTAAGGAATGCTCTTGCTGCATAAATACTCGTAAATATTCTGAAATATTTTATGGATTTTTCCAAATCGGTAGATACTCACTTTCCTGACACGTCCCGTGTAATGCGCAAAGAATAAAGTAGGTTATTACTCGGGATATTCAGCAAGAGCGCTGTTATCGTATTTACATTCAAGTACTGCGTAGAGGGTAGAGGATGTTAACAACGGGGGATACCTCGGCAACTGCGACCTACCACCTTCACGGGAGAATGAATGAGAGGAGGAGAAACAACAGGAAACGATGGAGCTAAGCGCAGAGACGCACGGAAGTCCCTAACAGTCACTAAATGGCAGCCCTGTCGCGCCACGGAGGCTATGCAGTGCCGGAAGGCCGGAAGGAGGCATCTACAACGACACCTAGTAAGTTTCACTTGGAGCAAGCAAACATGCCATCTGCCTGCAGAGCCTCAAGCCACGCCTGCGCCGACCTGAAAGATGAAGAAGGAAAATGAAATGAAGGAATGAAGGGGAAAGGAGCTGTAATAGATATACAGCACCCGAGCATTCGCCTAAGCAGCCCCAGGAAAACCACGGAAAAAACCCAGAGGCAGAGCGCACCGTCAACTAGGAGCGAAACGAGACCTCCCAAATGCAAGTCCCAGACGAAACATCTGAGCTAGCTGGCTCGGTTCAAGTATCGTGTACCCGCTATGCACAACAGGAGGGCTGCTGCAATGGCCGCAAATAAACAACGCTAATGCCCTGATTGTTGCTCAATATAACAATCGGAGCTAAATGTGATAATACCAAACACACAATGTTAGCAATACCAGAACGCTTTGAAATAAAAAGTAACTCTTAACATAAGCGAATGGTACTACGTATTACAATATTAATATTGAAATATATATTATTATCCCTTATCCCTGATGTTGTCATTAGGGTTGTCTATGCGAGCAAAGTGGACGGCAATTCGAAGACAGTGTTTTCCTCAGGTAAATTAAAGCTTTGGTAAATTGGAAAGCTATGTAAAGGTCTAAAGATGCGAGTCCAAACACTTTCAAACCATTAGTTTGAAAAACTAAAAATTATTATAAAACCTATAACAATTGAGATGGAGAGCTTTTTAAAAGTGGTGAAAACCATTTCAAATTTGTATCCAACACGTACTGTTTTTACTTTGTCTGCCACGTGCATTTTACGCAGGGAAGACATTTTTTTCCATCCGAAAATTCTATGCCAAGATTATAAAAGAAATAGATGTTTTGAGAACTCAAAAATAAAAATGTTTTTAGAAAAATGAGGCATGTGTGTCAACATAACTGAAAAACCAAAAGTAGGATAGATAAAAAACTTGGTGTTTGTGTTTAATATCTTTCAAAGATACGATACGAAGATTTTGAAAAAAATTCTCCCCTTGTCCAACTACCCTTTACATGCGACATATTTTATTTTGTTTTTTTTTCTGAAATATGCCTGAACGATGTTGATCAAAATGTTTTATATTGAAGATGTTTACGTTTAAATAGAATGCATATCTCGAATTTTTTGGGAGATTTATTTGGAAGGAATTTTATATAATTGTTATATTTTAAGCAGTAGACAAAAATGTACAATACAAAAAATGTACATAGTTGTCTTTGAAATTGACCATTTATACTAATAACATTTTGTGACATAAACCAGTTTTGGGATATCAGTTCAAAATTAGTTATTAGTTCAAAATTCCTGCCTTTCTTTTAAACTTCCGTCGATTTTCAGTTCTTGCAATAGCATGGATAGAGTGTGGAATTTTAGAGCCTGCGTAATAGCGTCCATTCCTTAAGCATTATATCTTTCTGTATATAAAAATGGGTAATATCGTCATATATGCAACAGTCTACCTGCATTAAAATTAAGTAGATAGTAAGATAAGTTTTCGTAAGAAGATTTGTAATGCCATAATTAAGCATAGAGAGTAGAGAAAGTCATAGTATGTGTGGAACAGTAAGAAGAACGTTGAGAAATAAAGCATTAAAAACAACTCAACTGAAATTCTAAAAACTATGGCAGTTTTCATGTTAACTTATGCTTGTGAGAATTGGACACTAATAAGATCAGACAGAAGATAGAACCTGCCGTAGCGGGATAAAAAAGATAAAAAACATGAGGATATTAGAATCTAATTAAATATATTCAATTTAAAGGACAGAATACACCAAATAAGAAATAATTGGTTAGAAAACACAGAAGGCATGTTACAAACTAGAGTGCTACAGATATTGGATAGTTAGAGTCAGACTGAAAAATTCCACGTCATTGCCGGGATTTGAACCACGGACCTCCCGATCCCTAACTGGTTGTTCTGCTACTGAGCTACCATGTCAACATGTCGGCATCGCATTGAATTTCTCAACTGACTCGCAAGTTGATCTAAACCACAAGATGATCTCAAATTATATTGAAATGACAACCCTAATGGCAACTTACAATGTTGTACTTTAGACCCAGGGTTGATAGTATAGCCAACTTTTATGGTCAATTATTATTAGACTCATTGTTGGACGCCCAAATGGATAACTCTTGATGTGGAAATAGGCCAATGGCCTAAACCCATGAGGTAGGAGAAGAGTAGAGAAAGTCATGTGAATGTAACACACCAGATTTTTAATATATTTAAAGAAGTTTTTATACTAGTGGTGTGTAGCTCTGTGTTGTATTTTGCAAGACTGGGGTTGGAAATGTTTAGTAACGCAGCGGTTATGCACAATAAAACAGTTACACACCATAATACTGATAATTTTGTAAGACTCGTCACCTTACAGACGTTACATTGTTCTTGCTTCCAATGTATTTACGTGTTATTTCCCACCAGTATTCAAGATAGGCAACAGAGAAATAACAAAAGTCGTAAAAACGTGCCATAAATCCAACGTTTCACATTCTAAGTGCAAGACGGTGCTAGTGTGTTTTCGATTATAGAAAATGTGATGTAATCCATATAAGTGAGTAAATGAAATTCAGATGTTAATCTACGTTGATGCCTTATTAAATAATCACCAGAGCTAGGAAGTTCGTACCGTTCGCCGTCCCGGCAAATTGGCTGCGACCTACCATCTCGCCGCATCAAAACAAATCACTGATAGGAACGCAGGGGGGTGAAGTAAACATACCTGTTGTCAGTACTGTTTCCAAAAAAGAAAAGTCACTTAAGAGACATTTATAAATGCACACTTATTTACATAATTATGTACAACATACATATTGCTGCATATACAGGTTGTTAATGAACTACACCGAAATAATTTGCGATATTATGCACGTGACTGATAAAAGTAATTTGAGATCGGCGATGCATGGTCCCCGGATAAACATAACGCAGCTACATAGCGTTAAACGTGTGGGTATCAGGTGCTGATAAGTCGGTGTTAAAGCAATGCAGGTTGAAAAAATGACTTAAAATATCTTTAAAACTGCTGCCCGAGTATAGAAATATCGACTTTTAGCAGCTTATTACTAGCGCTCTCAAGAAAATCGCAAAAATCTGTAAAATCTCGAACTAATCACTTCACAGTTCGACACTGACCATTAATTAACTACCTTCTTGAGTTATGTAAGCTACTCTGGAGTCGTTTTTTGAACTGCTCAGATGGCTTAATGCGTAACGCGGGAAGCTGCTATCCCGAAGGTAATGAGTTCGATTCCTGTTATAGAGAAAAGGTTTTCTTTATTATTATTTTTTTCATTCCAGACGGAGTGCCGCGATACGTGGCGTACTGGCACTTCAGAAACTTATACCGTTACTTCGAAATTTCAATAAAGTCTCCTATCTCAAATTATTTATTTAAGTAATCTACATATTCTGTGAAAGTATTTCGGTATAGTTCATTAACACCCCGTGTACAGACAGAGTTACTGATTTGTTTCCTTCATGTATACATTCTGAAAACACCCAAGCAATTATAACGCGAATTGTACGAATAATATTTGCTGACTGAATGTAAAATAATATCCAAATAATAAAAGTAATTTCTTAAATAGCTTAAGACTCATTCTAGGTAAAAGCCAATGCTGGAATGAAACTAAATCTTTATTCATCTGCATCCGTATTACTGAAAACAATAATGTACTTCTGAAGCCTTTCAAATAAAAGCTCATTCTACGTTCCGAAAAACAAAATTTATAATGCGAAATAGTTCGTTCCACTTCACAAGATGTATCAAGGCATGTTAGAAATATGTTCCGTTTCAGTACCACCAGGCAAATAGCATTAGTTGGGATCTGAAAGTGCAGTTTGTATGAAATACATCACACTGAACCTGCATTCTTTTCAATTACACTTTTCATTTTCATATTTTTTCAGATAGGATGCTTGTGGATTAGTAAGTATGTCTTGACAGTTCTTCTACATGCCGCAAAGATTCAATCAGCTCTGTACCTCTGGACTGTGACAGTGTGATAGTTGTGGGACAACTTCTGAACAAATTTGCAATCAATAATATGTATCTGTGAAGCTGTTCTGTTACTAGACGTTTGACAGTTCGTTTACTGCCACTGGTTTCTAAATAAGTACACCAATAAGTACATTACTAGAAAACTTACTATGGTTGTAAAACAAATTAATTTTGCTCACATTTGAGCAGAACAAGATGTTATTCGAACGCCTTCCTACCGACGTGGTTCTGTGTTATACAGCAATACCTGTTTTGCAGTAATGGGTTGCACTCTATGTTGACCTTTGCTGGCACAAGTAGCGCCGCATGGTATTGCCAAACCTGACCGCTCTTACTCAGCATAAGGAAATCGGTACGAACTTCCTAGCTCTGCTAATCACAGACTAAGAGATGGTCTGGTGTCAAATGCTTAACTGTGATATGTGAATAACTAATGAATTGGAAGCAGTTGTTTTTTGTTTTTTTTTTTTTTTCCTTTTTGTTTTCGTTTTCCTTTTGTTTTTTCCTAGGGTACCATATATGGGATTTCTGGTGGACAAAACGTTGTCTGAGCGGGTTTCCTTCGTTTTCCCCTGTCATTAATTCCCCAAATTGCTCCAAAAACATCTTTCCTACCATCCACTTCACCACTATTTCATATCATCCACTTCCTCACTTTCATACCAGTCATAGGGCTGATCACCCATCCTGGCTTCTCTTTGAACTGGAGGCTTTGCTCTTTATTAGGCGTCCAAACCCAGGCGCTGACTTGTAAGCCCTGGGGAATGTAAGTCCTACATACGAGAAGGGAGAATAGAAAGAAACAAACAAACAAAGAATATATATATATAAAAGAAGAAGAGTCTACATAACGCATATTTTACACTAATCTCATTTTAAAATACAACTTTTCCTTGTGTTTGCTAAAGATTAGATGTAACTTCTAGCTTTGTTTTCTTATGCTATACTTGTATATAATCACAGTCGGCTTACCTTACCCATATTTAGGACTGACACACCTCTAGGACTCACATGCAAATGCCTAGGGGTCAGAAGCCTGTCTGGGAGCCAACGGCACGAAACCACAGAATGAAGAACCTGTCGCGGGTGGTCGACCCGTAGCCAGGCATGAACGTGCGGAAATAAAATATATGAAATGCAAGCGAAATGGATGATCATAAAAATGATGATGGAATAGTTGGTGGAATGAGTGGCGGGGGAAATAGGAGGAACTGGAGTAAACCCGCCCATACGCCGCTTCGTCAACCACAAATCCCACATGTGGGCGCTTGGGCTCGAATCCGGGCCGCCTAGATGGGAGGCAAGCGGTCTATCCACACGGTCACGGTGCCGCCTGGAATCAGCATTTTAATTTCCTAATTTCCAAAGTAAATCAATTAAGAAATAGAACAAAGTGGCACCGTGGAAATGCGTGAGTCTCGAATCGGGAGGTCCCTGGTTTGATTCCCGGTGACCACCCGATCTGACCCATTGCTTTTTCAGCGGTTTTCACGGGTCAGGCGAATGCTGGTATGGTTTCTCGTATCCCCTGAATTCCCTTCTCCACCATATTGTTCTATTAGTATTCAGCCTTCACCCCATTTGATCTGTTCCTGGGCGACAGTGTTTTGGTGCAGCGTGACAGGGAAAAACAAAGCTCTCTGTATAGTTTTATCTGACCCAAGGCCTTTAACTGGTTGCAAGTCCCTTTGGCGGAGGTGGCGTAAAATGTAAATGGAGTTTTATTTATGGACACTCTTTAGCTGCTGTGGTTCTGAGCGTCCCATTCTACACTGGGAGTGAAAGACCGTTTAATTTTGCTCAGAGGCTTCTCTATCAGGCTTGAGGTTCTATTACATGCCGCAAATCTGCGACACGGGACCAACGGCTTTACTTCCCTTCCGAACGAAGCCATGCTAAGGATTTTTATTCCCGAAATGATCCATCCTCCTCCGCCGGGTTTGAATCCGTGACCTTGGGTAATGAAGTTAGCATGGTAACCATTACACCATGGAGGGCGACGGCGTTGAACCCACGGAGGGATGGTCTGCCGTTAGTCTGGGTGGCTCATTTGCTTAGACGATGGTCTTCTGATCCCGAGGTCGCGGGTTCAAACCTGTGCCAGACCGGTGCTTTTTAGGTGTGCTTAAATCGACAGCCCCATATCAGCGTGTTAAAGAACTCCTGCGGGACGAAATTCCGGCACATCGGCTGCTTTAAGATGATCCTGGCAATTAACAGCGCCGTTAACAAGCAACATTATATATAATATTTCGACCAACCTGTCCGAGTGTCTCAATCTGGAAAATGGAGGGAGGATGTCATTATCCCTGCCAATTAAGATTATTGAGTAGCTTGTTGAGTTCCGAAACACTGTTTCTTTTTGTTAAGTTCGTGTGGAAACCAGACTGAGTTGTGACATTTGTTTTTGGAGAGCTGCCCTCTAATATAGCACACCTACATTTGTGATTCCAAAGCCCATTATATATTGCCTTTTTAAAATATCACTTAGGAGTTAATGAAATTGTAAAAGACTATTTTAAACTAAGAAATGTTTCCGGGCTGTTTTGCCGTGGTCTGCTGGTGTTAGGAGTACCAGACGTTTCGTCCACAACTACGGTGGACATCTTCAGTGGCGCGGTCGAAGTTTTCTAGGAGAAGGTTTCGCTGCGTCTGAAGCGTTGACTGTCGGGATCGCTACTTTTTTACTGGCAAGTGGGGGGCGGGGCTTGGGCTCTCCGGCGAACGTGGCTTCTGATTGGACCGCTTCGTTGCTTCTCGTTTGATGACGTTTCCTGCTTTCAATGACGGGATGCCAATTCCTATTGAGTTTTAGTGCCTCTCCTTTTTTATTAATGTCCACCGTAGTTGTGGACGAAACGTCTGGTACTCCTAACACCAGCAGACCACGGCAAAACAGCCCGGAAACATTTCTTAGTTACAATGACTCCGGCCGTGAAAGCCTACGTTCTCTCACTATTTTAAACGTTTTGCAATGTTGACATATACGTTGTGTATATTTTAAATGTGCAAAGCACCTTTCAATATAATATAACTTTAAATTTGTTTTGTTTTTTTGAAGCTTAAGTTGCATTTTAAATTGCTATTCATATATGGAAAACTGTAAACCTGTCTTACAATATCTGAAAAATAAGTATCTAATCTAAACTAACCGACGGTTAATTTTCTTTCTCTGGAATAGCCCCTGTAACTTTTGTTTCCAATTTGAGCTGTATTTCCTTCAGTTTAACCTCAAGATTAACTTTTAGCGCCCTATAGAACCCTGTTCCAGCTCTGCTTGGATGAGTAAGAGTACTCGTGTGTACGCAGCAACAGTCCTCGGAGCGTGATTGAAGGAGGAGCGTGAGAACGAGTGTTATTACACAATGCTTGCACTCCCTGCATTTTTATACCAACATTTAATTTAGCTTTCCCTCAACGTTGAGCTGTAATATATACCGCAGACAAATTCCTGCGAGTCATGAGTATATTGATACTCTCTGAAGTGCACGCAAGCTGCAGCAGTCTGTTTAGGGTGTCTGTTTTATGGATTATATGTTTCCTTTCTCTAGCTTATTTTGTCACAGACTTCTATACTCGTTCTTTTATAATCTTTACTTCTGAGAGTTAAGGAGACAAGGTAGTCTAAACATACGGAAATTACACCTTAAGTGAGTTGAATTACCACTGCCCTTAGAGTACTCTATTGTTTTTTACAGAAATTTGTATGAATTATTCTATAAATCATGACTATTAATTCAAATGCTGGTTTGCATTAATAGCTTATGTGGTTGAGTCTATAAAAAGTATTTCATTCAGCAGAAAAGTAATAAAACTTAAGACATGTGAATTCATGTACCTTTTTCTCTCATACTGCTTGCAATACATAATAATTTACACTTTTGCATACTTGTTCTTAGTATAATGAGCAACCCTCTGAACCTTAATTATTTAGTTATGATACAATTTCAGTAGAAATCAAAAGAGAAATATATTTGCAAATTCAAGAAAGTAAAAATGTGAAAAATTTGCAATGTTACTGCTTGCTTAATAAGATCGATATATACTATAATATCACGATTGTGGTATAGAAAGTTCAACTATGTGTTGTATATATGTGCTGAACTGAAAAAAGGTACATAAATATCCAAAAATGCTGCTTTGAGAAAACTGAATTTAAAGATATAAATGTTTTAAAAAGGGGTATTGCATAACAGCTTAAAAGAAATGCATACTAGCATTTAAATCATATTTATATTGATTAAAACCTTCTTAACCCCCCAAAAGTATACATTTTCTCAAACTAGAGGTTTTATTAGCGTCTAAAACAGAAAATGTTGTTTTTACCATTTCTGAGTACCTTGTCCCCTTAACTCTTTTATTGTGTGTTATATTTATTATTTATTGTGTATTTTTTCATATATTACGCTTTCAGATCCTTATATTTTTACCCTGTGATTTCTCATGCCCCCTTTGTAGCCCTTTATGGTACCTTATATCCATTTTGTTGACTTTCCTCCCGAAAGGCTAGTTTTATATCTTGCATCCCCATTTCACCTTCTGGATTGTGAGATTTCCCACGCGGAGCATAAACATTATCGTAAAAAACGGAGAAAACGTGAGAGAATACTTCTTATGGAATATTACTAATTTAAGATCTGGACCCGAATTTTCTTATCACATGTTTAATAATACACTGGACTTTGTATAGACGCATACACATATCTGAAGGAAGCAATGTAACTTGATGTATAGTGGCATAAATAAACGTCAACAGCAATAAATATTTAAAATGTAAATAAGGTGATCTATAACTATGGGGTCGATAAAGCCTGATGGGGATGACGCTTTGTAAAGCTTAATGTCCAAGGTTTCAAGAAGTTGGCTAAAATTTAAACAAAGGTTTGGCTTACGTAAATACTAAACACCTTAAATTTTGTTTGGCACGTTCATAGTTTCTTAAATTAATTTTAAAAACTTTCCAAAGAAAATAATTCATACATTAAATTTTACATCTCTATTTTGCTTTGAAAATCATCAAACCTAAAACACTCAATAACAGTATTAATTGTTTGAATCTTCGGAATGTACGAAATTAATTTCAGAAGATTTGAACGGATGAAAAATTGAGAGAATTTTAATTCCACGATTCAGCAATATTTCATGCGAGTTAAATGTTCGCAACAATAGAATCAGAAAGAAGTTTATAAATTATAGTTTTTCAATAGTTCTGAACTGACAATTCTAAAATTCGTTTTCCCAAGGTTTTTTTTTTTTTTTTTTTTCAAATTTCACTGGTTATTTTTCTTATATTATACTTCCAAATTTTGATCTATAAACTGGTAAGGGTTTACTAACTCTCGTTGCAACCACACAATATTCGAATATATTACTGATGCATGGATGAAACGTTATAATTGTATTTTTTGTTCTTCGTTTTATTATGCTTGTAATTTTACCTTGAAATGCAAATAAAATGTGAAGCAAATAAAATCTAGAGCGACTGTTAATAAAGAAAAATTCGGGCATAACTTAAAAAACTTCCGCATAAGCACGTCTTTTTGAACAGCATTGAACGAAGCTGGTTCGATGAGTCATAGGCGTATAAATGACAGGTTCTAGGTCTATATACTTTAGCTAAACTTATGCAGTTTACTTTCATGCTGAGTTAGACTTGCCTTTATGTCAAATATCTCATATCCATTTTCCACAACTGTTTTTTTCTTTTCTATTAAATACCCTATGTCCACATTTTGTTCTAGTTAATGGGAATTTAATATTTTCATATACCCTTTTTCATTAGTAGAACATTCCATTAACAATTATTTTATACTGGTAATCACATATAGATAAATTTATAATGTTCTGCACAGCACCTTCTTAGTGTTTGTTATTTCAAGTTCAAAATAAAAACTTTATCAACGATATAATAAACCGTTGTTGATTAGCCCCTATTAGCATACAAAAATGATTAATTATAAAAACAGTTATAAAGAAACGGTTTCATATAGCTGAATAAAACGTGAACATTCCGTTTCCTTTATAGTCTTCTCACATTTTGAGAGCTTAAACCGAATCAAAGAAAATTTTGAATTTTTATTCTAAGAAGCATTGCTTTTGAAACTGAGCATTCACAGTTATACAAAATTTATCCAGAATGAACGGATCTTCCGAGGCTATTCCCAGAAAATCCAAAATATACATTTCATTTGTCATAAAATTATCTTAAACATACGGTAATTTAATGAAAATCGTTAGAGCCATTTTTGAGAAAAACAACATTTTCGAAAATGTTTCCTTGTGAAGGGTATTTTGGAGTGGGGGGATTTTCTTGAAAATCTTCGTGTCACATCCTTGAAAGATAACAAATTTAAATACTAAGTTTGGTATTTAGTGGTCTTTCCATTGTTTAGCTATGCTGTGCGCGGACACACACGAACCTTTTTCTAAAAACTGTTTTGGACCCTCAAAACATGATTCCAGTGAAATCTCGGTATCGAATTTATGGTTAAAACACAATACCTTCTCTATTCACTATGTGCATAGTACTTATAGAAAAAGTAAGAATAACATCTGAAAGAAAAGAGTATAATGCATTTGTTCAGCAAATCCTAGGTTTAAAACGAAACAACAATGTATTAATGTCTGTACAAAATGACTAAGTTAATTGCAACTTATGGCTAACTCCATGTACTATACTTAAGTTAACGCTTTATACTACCGGCTCTATATATTTTACATTCTCTACACGTATCATATACAAAGTGCATAGAGAAGGTATTGTATTGCACCCAAAAATTACATACCGAGATTTCACCGGAAACGCATATTTATACCCTTGATTCCAAAAAAAAAAAAAAAAAAGCATATTTAGAAATATAGAAATATATATGCTTGTGTGCCTGTGGGCAGCATACTTCAAAAACGAAAAGTTCATTAAATACCAAACTTGATATCTAAGTTCAGTGTCTTCCAAGGATGCGACACAAAGATTTTCAAGAACATCTCCCCACCACAAACTACACTTTATATGGAATATTTTTCAAATTTTCTTATTTTCTCAAAAATGACTAACCATTTTGATTAAAATATCTTGTGTGTAAGATATTTTTATGATAAACGAAATGCACATTTTGAATTTTCTGGGAGTAGCCTCTGAAGACCTCTTCATTCTGGATGACTTTTGTATAACTGGCAAACCGTAAGAGATATACAAAAACGTTCCACACAAAAAATCTAGGTCCCATTAAAGCATACAATTTATGTCATATACATTTGTTTTAAAGTTAACCGTTTTTTAGATATTCCGGATTATTGGTTTCAATTCTTGCCATTTAAACTTTTCTCAAACGGGAAGACATCTTTCTTCTCGTTTGTTTATTCCTGGCAAGCAAAGAGATTGGAATTTCAATTGTTTCACATAGCGACCGGCTTTTATTGGACGAGAGCATTTTCTTATCTCGCTTCTACACACAAGGAAGCTGGCAATAAGACTAGTTCTGTTTATGTTTATCTTGATTAGTATGCTGTGGATAACAGGTTAATGTTTTGAATAGAAGGTTTGTTTACCGAACAACCAGAGGACATCATGTGAATAGAACATATTAGATTGCTTTCCCTTCTACCTACGAGGAACCAAGTAATAAGGGCAATTTCTGCTAATGTTTATCTCGATAGAAGAATTATCTTTTTAACAATAATTTGTTACTGAGGTGTACAGAAAGTCATGTAAATGGAACACATATTTTTGTGTGTTTTCAACTGAGTACTATCCTAAACCAATTTGTATATTTCACGAGCTTATATGTTCTTTGCACAGCATTACTGTACTTCTACAAAAAAAACAAAAAAAAAAAAACAAAGATGGATGGAGAAACTTCACACCTTCCTCGTACATTTTTCGCTCTTGAATCTTGAGTAGTGTTTTTATGCAAGGTATTAGATCGATAGATGAATTCCTACGGTTCACTCTTGTTACCAACTGATATTTTCTCAAAGTTCTTCTAATGTTTTTCGTATCATTTTCTTGAGGTCCATAAAGATAATAATGTATTCCAGTAGGTATTTAACTAGTATGATAGTGGCACCGTGGCTGAGTGTTTAGATTGCTCGCCCCCACCTAGGTTCGATCCCAAGCGCCCGCATGTGGGATTTGTGGTGGACGAAGCGGCGTCTGGTCGGGTCCTCCCGTTTCCTCTGCTATTCATTTCACAAATTGCTCCATCGTCACCTTCCCTATTGTCTATTTCGCTTACATTTCATATCATCCACTTCCTCACGCTCATGCCTGGTTACGGGCCGACCACTCGTTACAGTTTCCTCATTCTGAACCACAGAACAGGCTTCTGACCCCTAGGCACTCTTGTAGGTCCTTGTGGGGTATCTATCAGTCCTAAATAAGAGGAGGGTAAACAGACTACAGATTAAAACTCTTATGTGAGTTCGATAAGATGCATGTTTACAAACTCGTGTACAGAACAATGTGAATCTACAACAATAATGACAGATTTAGTGGTTGAATAAATACTTAAATATTATAGACTCCTCGTTAAGCTCATTAGCTATCAGAACTCTTGCTCACACCTCCATTGCTGCATGCGACCTAATTAAAACGAATCAGTAGTACCTCTCTTGGGGTCCCACAGAGAACAGAGCCACAATATTGCTTCAGTTCACCTGGTGGTCACATTACGTGCAAGTTGAGCCACTTCTGGGATACCATCTTTACTCTACTCCAGGAAGGCAGTTCAGGGTTTAATAATAGTAATAGTAATAATAATAATAATTATTATTATAATAACAATAGTAATAACAACAATAACAATAGTAATAACAACAATAACAATAATAATAATAGAAATAATAACAATAATAACAATAATAATAACTATAATAACAATAATAGTAATAATAATAGTAATAATAACGATAGTAACGATTATAATAACGATAATAACTATAATAACAACGATAATAACAATAATAATAACAACAATAATAACAATAACAACGATAATAACAATAATAACAATAACAACAATAATAACAATAATAGCAATAACAACAATAAAAACAATAATAACAATAAAAACAATAATAATAACAACAATAATAACAATAACAACAATAATAACAATAATAACAATAACAACAATAATAACAATAATAGCAATAACAACGATAATATCAATAATAACAACGATAATAACGATAATAACAATAACAACGATAGTAACGATAATAACAATAATAACGATAATAACGATAATAACAATAACTATAATAACAATAACAACGATAATAACAATAACAATAATAACAATAACAACGATAATAACAATAATAACAACGATAATAACAATATTAAAAATAACAATAACAAAAATAGCGACGACGATACCAGCACCACTACGGCAGCAGCAATATAGCAATAATATTATTTTAGCCAAGAGTATAGAGAGGAAGAGAGAAGAAAGAGAACATAGAAATAAAATAAAAAATAAAAAAAAAGAAATATATATCTAAATAAATATGGATCTCAAAACATGCGTTTCTGGCGAAATTTCGGTACCCAATTTTTGGTGCAATACAATATCTACCTTCTCTAATCACCATGTACGTAGTACAACTTACGTACTATAGAAAATAAAAATATATTTTATAAAGCATAATGTGACTGCGCCTAGCGGCCGTAATCGCCGCACGTAGCTTCCTTCGGAAGTCAAAGTTGATTGTTGTCGTCCAGTGTTACACTTGCGTGAGTGGACACGTGTGAGTCGGCGAGTTAGTTGACATCGAATCTGCGATTGTTACACCTATGGTGATTTTCAAGTACAACTGCTTCTGGAAGTTTCTTGCCTCGTCATCGACAGGTATAAAGGGAGACAACGAACTCTACAGAAAGTTCAGTTTCAACTGAGAATTCATAGTGTGCAGCAGTTGAGTGAGTTTTGAGGGAAATTAGGAGCGTGCAATAGCAGCCGCCGCAGCGAGCGTCGAAAAGAAACTATACTACAGAATCGTTGAGAAAGCCTCGAAGAAAGACATTTATTTGTGAACATATTTTCGTTTCTAATCAAGAGTAGTTTGTTGGAGTAATAAAGAAATATCAAAGTAATGTAAGCGAAATATGACATAATAAATGTGTTCTATAATATGCTATAAATAAAATTACTTTCAATAAAATATATTAATATGTGTAAAAATGATAAATAGATTATATAAATAATTTAAAAAAGGGAAATTAAAAAATATTGAAATAAAGGAAGATGAATGCTGTAAAAGTTGTAATTTTGTTTAGCTTTATGAATTAAATAATTGTTTTTGTGTTATAAATATATTCGTGTTTGTTTTATTTTAGATTTATTTTTGGTTAGTAGTTGTAGTTTATTATCTTTGGAATAATTGTATAGAAAACTTGAGGTGCTACATTCATATTCCTTTCTCTACCTGTTCCTCATTCTCTCTCTCTCTCTCTTTCTCTCTCTCTCTCACTAGTTCGTGCTAGTTGAAATAAATATTAGCAGAAATGATTGTATTACTTAGCTCAATTTCAGTAGAAGGGAAACAAGGAAATACGCTAGGCTGAAGCGATAGTCAAATAAAAGACGGTCGCTATGTGATGCAACTAAAGTTCATAGCCAGGAACGAAAAAAAGTTAATAAAGATTTCCAATTTTGGAAATTTTAAAACGAATGTAAAGGAATATCTCGAAAATGGTTAGCTCTACAAAAAAAGAAAAAAAATGCATGTGACATAAATTACGAGTTCTAATGAGATCCACATGTTTTGTGCAGTAAGTCACTGTCCATTTCTTGCGGTTTACCAGATATGCAAGCATCATTCTCAATGAAGAGCACTTCAGAAACTATTGACAATAAATTTGAAATATATATTTTATTTTGCCTATAAATATATTTAATATGCGGTATATTAATCAAAATCGTGTAATAAAGACACGTCCGTATTTATGACCTCTAACAAAGAAGACACGGAGTTTGTTGAAAGTTTATGGACCCTTATAAAGAAGCGGCAATGGTTTGTATCTCTTCTGAATGTTGCGGGAAGTATACACTACTTTGTGCGTTAAAAGAGTTGCAGAAATCAACGGGCTTATTTCAAGTTAAAATCCGTCAGTGGTGTGAGTGACCTTTGTTTTACACTCTTGCTTATCCACGGAAACGGTGAGGGGTCGCGCTCTTGAGAGGGGTGAAATGAAGATCGCTTACGTCAGTTCCCTACTGACCGGTTTTAGCTTGAAACAGCCCCGCTGACTTTTGCAACTTTTTAAACGCACGAAGGGATGTCTTCACACGACAAATACGGGGCAGTGAGCAATCTGGTACAGAACTTTAATCCCACTCATGTTTTATGTAATGACATGAAATAATGTGTAAGAGGTGATCCAACCAAAAGCCTGATTGATTCACTGAAAGTTTTCCTAAGTTGTTTATTATTTCACTAAAATAAAACAAGTAGCCTACTTTTTGCTTCAACCTCTAAAAGCTCATGGAAGAATTTACATGTAATAGTGTTCCAATATTGGTATTATTACAATAGCTGGTTGACGGAGGGGACATCTAGCACATCGGTCTTCAATTGATCTTTTGTTCCTACACCGACGGGATGATCGGATGAGGTGAAGCAACCGCAGGAGACAGATGGGCTGCAGGCCGACACAGATGACAGAGATGCGCGGAGTTCCCCAACAGTTCCAAACTTCAGCACCTGGGCACGAGAGGGTCACTCCGAGACATCCCTCTAGTGGCATCTGGGAACGTAGCCGAGCCGAGGAACTGAACAGGCTTCCCTTCGGCAGGATCGATCTAATTCGCAAGTCTCGGCGTCATCTGCCCATCCACAACACGAGCCGACCCGTGTAGTGAACCTGAACATGAAAGATAGAGCTAAAGAGACATGAAATTGGGAAGAGGAATTGAGTGGGGAAATACACCACTGCAGTATTTGCCTTGAAGAAGCTTGAAAACCCACCGAGAAGCCCTTGATCCGATTAGGAGACAACGGGAATCGACCCCGGGACCTAACTGTGGTATTAACTCTATTATTGCCGACAAATTTGAATGAAATCAAGTAGAAAGTTCAAGCATGCATATATGAAATGGTTTGGGCAAAATTATGCATTTTATTATCTATTTTATAGTTTATACCTTACATGATCTTTTAGGTTGGATGCGCTGGAATCAGTATTTTGTTATTTGTGTTTATTTTAACACCAGCGTTAACTCTTATTGCATGAATTATTTGTTGTATATGCCTTTCTTGCTCCCATTCACAAATAGGTTATTATATCCCTTACACCGGCACCACAACTCAAGCGACTTGAATATCCGAGATCGTTAGTTCAACACGAAGTGAAAGGGGAGGGTCCAAGAAAATAAACGGTCTGATGGCAAACTTGGATGCTGATGGGGTTACATCATACTGTAGTTGCATGGATGTTTCTTTTTATTAATAAAAAAACACTACAGTTTTATTGCAAACCTATTAACACTTCTACCATAAAAAAACAGTTATAAATATATGTGTAATATGAAATTAGAAAAACCCACTAATAATACTAAAACCTTTACTTAAACATTTTTGTTGCCAAATGACAGCACTATGCAATAGAGGATTAAACTCAATGCAGATAATAATTGCATTTGAGTCTAGAATAAATGGCGACAAAAAATGTTAATTTTGAGATTTTTAATCTCTTCATGCACTTCTAATGCTTAGAAATTCCTGTTTAACTTAGTATCTAGTTTATCACTGTGGGAAATATCAATATTTCAAATACATTTCTAAAAATGGCACTACGTCTGCCATTTTATGTGCATGTCTATGGATCACTTCATACACAACACCAATTATAACTCCTATATACATTGGAGTAGAGTGTGAACTTTAACCTATATTTTAGGGGAAATGTTTCTCTACAAATTCGTACTCCAACACTGCGTGCATTGTTGTTTATATGAAACATAAAGGAACATATCAAAAATATACAAATTAGAGCCATATAACACAATTATTAGTATTGTGTTTATCTACCAACATATTACTTTCTCTACACGTACTATGTGGATAGTGTATAGAGAAGGCATTGTATTGCACCCAAATACTCGATACCGAGATGTCACCGGAAACATGTGTTGACCCCTGAATAAAAAGAACATTTTTAGAAAAAGGTCGTTGTGTGTGCCTTTGGACTGCATAGCTCTAAAACTAAAATACTGTCAAATAGCAAACTCTATTTAAGTTCAGCATATTTGAAGGGTGCAATATGAATATCTGGTCGTCTCCTTAGCACGGTGGTAGCGTTGCTGCTTACCAAGCGGGAGACCTGGGTTCGATCCCCAGTACCGGCGTGGAGATTTTTCCCCCGCTGGGAGACCTGGCCCGGGGTGCACTCAGCCTCGTAAGGTCCCTGGGGGGCCAATTGAGGAGCTACTTGAGGGAGAAGTAGCGGCTCCAGGTCATGAGGACCGCATTAACCGGCCGGGACTCGAGGCGCTGACCACGTCTCACCCTCCAATACTGCACCCCATCCATGACGTCTGTAGTGGACCGAGATGGGGGACGCAGCGGCCGGGCGGTAGGCCAAGGTTCCCCGTGAGCTGTCGTGCCATGGAGTTAATATGAAT
Organism: Hymenopus coronatus; assembly: GCA_030762935.1. Taxonomy (NCBI): domain Eukaryota; kingdom Metazoa; phylum Arthropoda; class Insecta; order Mantodea; family Hymenopodidae; genus Hymenopus; species Hymenopus coronatus. The sequence goes on from CM060900.1 coordinate 512,601,921, forward strand.
ATTTTCAAGAAAATTTCCGTACCCCCAACTACTCTTTACAGGGAAAAAAATTAGAAAATTTTGGTTTCCTCAATTATTTTAATCAAAATCGTTAAACATATTTACATCACAAATAAAACGTATATCCTGAATTTTCTGGGAATAGTTTCAGAAGAGCTGTTCATTTTGCTGAATTTTGCATAATTAGTAAACCATAAGATATAGACAAAAACTTTTAAACTCACTATTTATGTCCTATACATTTTTGTTGCAGAGTTGACGGTTTCCGAGATATTCCTTGTTATTGGTTTCAGTTTTAAACTACACATCTTCTCAAACAGGGTCATCTTTCGCTTCATCACTCTTTTGTTTTTCTGAGAGTGCAAAGCGAATCGAACTTCAATTCCTCACACATCGTCCGGCTTTTAAAAAATTGACTATCGTTTTAACCTGGTGAGTTTCTGTATATCTCTTCTGCTCATAAGAAACTTTGTAGTAAGACCAGTCTGTTAACATTTATCTCGAATAGCTCTTTTGTAGAATAGGATGAGAAGGTCATTTGAATGAAACACATCAGTTGTTTTTTTTTACTTTCTCTAGCGTGTATGTACAACGAACATAGTAGATAGAGAAGGTGTTGTATTCTACCCAAAAATTCGATACCGAAATTTCACCGGAAGTATATGTTTTGAGACCCCCTGAATCCAAATAAGCATTTTGAGAAAAAAAAGATGAATATGCCTGTGGACAGCATATTTCGAAATCAAAAAGTCCGTTAAATACCAAACTTGGTATTTAAGTTTCGTATCTCATAAGGGTTCGACATGAACATTTAAAAAAAAAAAAAAAAAAAAAAAATCCCCAACTATCGTTTACATGGAAAAATTTCCCAAAAATTTTATTTTCTCCAAAATGGTTCTAACACTTTTAATTAAATGCCGTGAATTAAAGATGTTTACATCCCAATTAAAGTGTATATCTTGAATTTTCTGGGAATAGCCTCTGAAGACCTCTTCATTCTGGATGAAATTTGCTTAACTCTAAACCGTAAGGGATAGGCAAAAATGTAAATCTCGTCAAAACACACAGTTTATGTCCTTTACGTTTTGTTGTGGAGGTAACCGTTTCCGAGATATGCCTTGTTATTGGTTTCAAATTGTAAACTACTTTTTTCAGAAAGGATTTTCTTGACAATATACCTGTCGCATCCTTGGGAGATACCAAACCTAATACCAAGTTTTGCATTTAACGTTCTTTTCGTTTTTGAGCTATACTGTCCAAAGACACACACACACTCACGGACCTTTATCTAAAAATGTTTTTGGACTCAGGGGACCTCAAAGCATATACTTACGGCAAAATCCCGAAATCCAGTGAATCAATGTATCTCTTGTTATGAAATGTTGTAAATACATTTCAAACGACTTTTCGGCACTGCCTGTGATAAACATTCAGCCACATTCTTTTCCTCGATAGGCTTCGGCTCCCTCTCTTAGCCGCAAGCCACGGAAGGCCAAGCTTTCACTAAGCCATATTGCATTCCCCGAGCACTTGGAAGAGTTTGTAATATGTCTTCTCCTTGCAATATTGCCACTTTAAGCCCACAAGGAACAGAAATATCAACTTGTAGTTTGAAGATCTGTTCAGTGGAGCACGTAGGAGTAGCGACATTTCAACAATTTTATCTTGAGTGCTTCCAGCCTAAAAATATACCAAAAAGAAGGAATATTTTCGGGCAAAGAATCTAATGTTAATTGCATGACATTTTTTTTTTAGTTATGTTTCACCTTAAGGCAATGGTTGAGTGGTTAGATCGCTCCTCCCAGGCGACCCGGATTCGATCCCAAGCGCCTGCATGTGGGATTTGTTGCGGACGAAGCAGCGTCTGGGGCGGGTTTTCTCCGGGTTTTCCGGTTTCCACCGCCATCGCATTCCACCGGTGCTCTAACTTCATTCCATGTATCACCAGTGTCATCACCTGCGCTGCTATAAAAGTAAAACAAAAAAACAAAAACTAGAAGGAATATTTTGGGGCAAAAATCTGTTTTTAGCTCGTTTCAGGGCCGGACAGATATTTTACCTTGGTTTTATACTCCTTTTAGCTCTACTTTTACCTGTTGTTTATTTTTATATTGCGTTTTATTACTGGCTGTTGCCAGAATGTGGCTGCGCTGTGGCCGAGTGATTAGATCACTCACCTCTCACCAACGGCCCTAGTTCGATCCCAAGCGACCGCATGTCGGATTTGTGGTGGACAAATCGGCGCAGGAATGGGTTTTCTCCGGGTTTTCCTGTTTACCCCGCCATCGCATTCCTCCATCTCCATACCACGTATCATCTGCGGTGCCATTTGTAGTAAAAGTGGGCGTGAACATTATCGTATCTTGCCAGAATGTTTTCATAAGGGCAGTAACTACCGCGACAGTTGAGCGCCCTTAAACAATACCATCATCGTCGTCATCATGTTCCGCATCTGGGTAACATGGCATGCTACGATCGGCTCAGCCAGTTCTCATCTTCGCCTCTTAAATCTGTATTGCTGTGAATCTCGACATTTGAATTGACATGACTTAGCAGGGCTAAAGCACTTAAGTACTCAAGTTCGAAGGTTTCCTTTAAGGTTCTCCAATGTGTGAGTGAGAGGTTTCAAGATTTCTTTTCTTTGTTTCTTTGTCATAATATTTCTTCCGCTATCACTGTACGCCTTCGCCTCAAATTTATCCACATGAAGGAGAAAATTGTGCAAGAACTTCGGGATGGATTGGTCATGAAAAGGAAGTGCCGGTTTGAATTCCAAATAACATCCGCCTACAAGTATACTTTGCTGAAAAGATAACCTACTTTCCCATCTTTACAAATGAAAGTGAACTACTGTCGCAAATGACTACGTGGTAACTGAAGGACAGAAAGTCTCTCTTCAGTGCTGGTTGTGGGGGAAATTTAAATTAAATGGCGTTTTATTTATGGACGCTCTTTAACTGTTGTGGTTCTCAGAGTCCCATTCTATACTGGCCGTGAAAGACTGCTTAATTTTGCTCAGAGACCTCTTTATCAGGCTTGAGGTTCTTTTACGTGCCGTAAATCTACGACACGGGACCCACGGCTTTACTCCACTTCCTAAGGAAGCCATGCTAAGGATTTTTATGCCCGAAAAAATTCATCGTCCTCCGCCGGGTTTGAACCCGCGACCATGGGGATATGAAGTTAGCATGGTGGGGATGTGGGGAATGCAGTCGGTATCACCTTTAACGCATAACACCGTGCAAGCGGTCAGATTTTATATCGAACACCTGTACTTCGGAAAAATTGAAATAAACGTTTACATGAATACGAGGGATGTTTTTGAAGTACTCCTTTAAACATTAAAATAAGAACTGCTAAATAGTTTGGGTCATTTATTTTTACTTTCTTTATTAGGGGAAGTATTGTATTCCAACCCAAAAATC